>CM019064.1:434943684-436143684 GCA_009667805.1 Leptobrachium leishanense
GGGTGCTAGCGTGGCCACGGCCTGGCGAATCTGATCTTCGGCCCAAGTGTCTGCGGGAATATCCATGACTATGCAACATGCTAACTGACTACTGTGCTCCCCACACCATTCGGCAGCAGTGTCTGGATCCATATTTAACCCTTTAGATGCGGTTTTTCCAGAGACTGAATCCCGGACGAGCCCCCACGTGTAGCGCTCACTCCCGGAGGAGCCGCTGAAAATGAACCACGGGTCAGTCTCCCCGCACTAGGGAATAAATATACTCCAACATGCTGGACAGTTTTACAATTTAAAAGGTTTACTAAAAGGTTTGCAGCTCTTAAGACACGGTATATGCAGGAAGATTTACAGTACTTTCGTAACACGATAAACGCGTAGCGGTAAAAGAAACGAAAACACGAGGGCTTCGTATTTTCGGAAAAAAACCCCGACCGAGCAGAAAATTAAAAGATACGAAATTCGAGGAAAAACCGCGTAGCGGGACACAATAAAATACACAGTTCTCGTATCACGGTGAACGCGCAGCGGGAACAAAAAGAGGAAAAATGTTCGGAATGTAACTTTAACTTTGCCCCCTTGTCGGTTCGGAAAAGGAAAATGAGTCCTGCACAGGTTAAGTCCCAGAACATGAGGTGATATGTATTTGTGTGTGTAGGGTACCCGGGTACTTTTCAACTGGCCAGTGAGTTTGCTTTAGCGATGTCTTCGACTAGTCAGTTGGGGCCCTGTGGGTTTTAGAAGAAAACAGCAGCGTACGCTCTTATTTAAACACGGCCTTGGGGCCTCTCACCCATCCAGCGCAAGCTTGAGATTCGGCTGGCTCAGGACGCCTCTCCGCTCGATGTTGCCGGGGGATGCCCACCACCGGATCTGTTGTCTGGCCCTCGGTCTGTCAGCCGCGACTCATCCAGCTTACCGCCTGCTCCCCGCTTCGATCGACCGCGGTACTCCTCACTCCTGGGATCTTCTCTCCTTCAGCTGCACTTGAATAGCATAGAGGGTGAGGTCTGTGTCCGCAAGCTGAGTGAACCAATCCTGAAAACCCGATCCACTCTGTCTGCGCTCCGGCCTATCTTTGGTCTCTCTCTTTACTGTGTGCATCCGCTCTCCTTGACTCCCTGGCGCGCTCTGCCTGTTCTCCACGAGGTGCAGGATGTACAGCTCTCCACAAACCCACCCACTTCCTGTTTCTTCGCAAAGCATGCATGGACATGTAGTTCAAGTGTCCAGGGTCTTTAATCGTGATAGTCTCCATCTTGTGGCCAAAAATGGGTACTGCCACAGTAAACTTTAACACATCGCTACACAAGTATGTCTTTGTTTGCGATTCTGTTGTTGTGGCTGCTTTACTGTAAATTAACAGCCGCTTTACTTTGTACAAGAGCCAGAAATTTGCGGGTACCTAAGGAGTTGAATTATTGCAATGCAGCTCATTCTCCTCAAAACGAGCCGATATTCAGAAATGATTACCAACTCTTAAAAGTGATCTTACCTTAAGTCCCACTGTGTAGAGGCCGAAGGTTTTCACCGCTTCTTCTGGACTGCAAGCAGGGGCAAACTAGGAACAAATACTTCCCATTGTTCTTCTTAAAAGGAAACAAAATAGCAAAACAAGAGGACATAGTCTTAGATTAGAGGGGCAAAGGTTTAAAAGTAACATCAGGAAGCATTATTTTACTGAGAGGGTGGTGGATACATGGAACAGTCTTCCAGTTGAAGTGGTAGAGGCCAAAACAGTAATTGAATTTAAGCAGGCATGGGATAGGCATAAGGCTATCCTAAACAAAAGATAAATCCAGGTAAAGTATCCATGTAATTGGGCAGACTAGATGGGCCGAAAGGTTCTTATCTGCCGACATTTTCTATGTTTCTATGTTTCTGTGGATGTTTCAGCAGCCCCTGGACGAACTTGCTCGAGCACGGTGGCGCTTGACTCCATGTAGTTCTACAGACACCAGGAGCTGATTTGAGTGATGGTACGAAGCACCACTGCCAGAACATGCATGCAGCTCTCAATTATTTCAACCTGAGCCACTAATACATCGGTAGCATCGAGCTGGTAAGGGAAATCGGCTTGCACCTATTTTTTCCCTTGCCGGTTTCCTCTTACTACCTAGTGTGGAATGAGGCTCCATTTTTTTGAGGGCATTTGCCAAGGAGAAATAGATTGAGTTGATGCAGGGATATAAGGTTGTGAAAATATGAGTAGCACCATGGGATCTAGGGAGACATTGGAAGACTTTTAAGACTAAAAGCAGGGATCTGTCCTACGGATAGTATAATAAGACTTGTCATGCGCTGTGTTTTTGCTTTTACTCTTTTTATGAGTGATCAAGTCTGGGTACTTGAAAAGTTTCTGTCACGTTTAGACTGCGGGTGGTGTAGCAGGTTGGGGTTGTGAGCTCAGGATGCAGTGATGAAGGCAGGTTTAGAATAACAAAAGAGTGTTTATTTGCACATAAACACAGTAGCATTAAATCAGACAGGGTTCAGGCAATGGAGTCGTCAGGATTCAGCAAGGGGTTCGGTACACGGCAAGGCTGGCAGAGAATAGTCGGTGGTACAGCAGGGGTTCGGTACACGGCAAGGCTGGCAGAGAATAGTCGGTGGTACAGCAGGGGTTCGGTACACGGCAAGGCTGGCAGAGAATAGTCGGTGGTATAGCAGGGGTTCGGTACACGGCAAGGCTGGCAGAGAATAGTCGGTGGTATAGCAGGGGTTCGGTACACGGCAAGGCTTCGATGGGGGGCAGAGGGGGAGCAGGATGGGAGGGTTACCGGTGAGTGAAGCAATGAGAGTTCAGATAAATAGCAGAAGGTCCTTGGGGTCTTGGCAGAGAGGGTTCAGGAGATGATCAGGCGGTTCCAGGGAGCTTTGAATAAACAGGTATCGCAGTCAGTAACTTCAATGTGGAAGTGAAGTCTGGAGGGCGTAGCTTCCTGATATGCAGGGGTAATTAGGAGGGAGGTTGTCAGGTGAGATTCTAGGGCTAGGATGCTGGGAACATGCAGGTTTAGGAACGTGCATTGTTCATGATGCAGGGTTGGCGTGGGTGACAGGGGCCAGAGGGTGGCGATCCTGACAGTTCCAGTCTGGTGGACCATATCCTTTTCTACCTAACTAGCTCCATAATGCTGTTCTTGGAACTATCCCCTCTCCATGCGATGGCAGAGACAGGGCTCTATTCCATAGTTGGTGCAATACCTCTCGATATATAAGTGTTAGCTCTAAGAGAAGTAAGTTTAACATCTGGCATCGATATTCCAATCCTGATGCTAGTCAGGTGAAAGTGTTTTGTGCTTTACAGCTTGCGCGATCTTACCATACTTAAACGTTTCCAATACCTAACATGGGGAGCGTAATTGTTTTTAGTGCTTCAATCGGTGACGTTTTACAAAGTGCAGGCGCTAATTACCTTCGAGACGCACAAGGCAAAATATAGCGAATCCTAAAAGCTGCTGATAAATGATTCTGCAAATTATCTAAAGCCATAAAGTCCCATACTCACATCTCATCCCACGGTGATAAGGGCGGCCCCATCCGCCGCTTCTTATTGCCGTGAGCATAGTGAGACTGGGTACAGATTTGTTCCAAGTCTCCCTACATAATCACTTTGTGGCGCTGCGAGATCTCATGAGAGCATTGACGCACATCCCTCCATGGAGTCCTATGGACTACAGGAGGTTATACTTGCGGTGGTATGGAAACGCTACCGCAAATATCACTGCGGTTAGTGCTGTGTTGCGGGATGAGGTGCTCAGCTTGCGCCTGCCTCGGAATACCACACTAACATGGGGATTTTACACGAAAAACTGCAGACACAGATTACGTTAGCCTGAGCTATGGAATAGGGCTCATAGTTGTTTTGGGAGATAGTAGCCCGAAACTGATCTTTAAATGGCCTATGTCAACTCTGGAAGCATGTAATAACACAAAGTCCTGAAAAAGATTCTAAAATGCTGTTCAAATACAAATGTATTAAATGTATTCCAAATCACGCTCCTCAGTTACACGGAAATAACATTTTACTTTAGAAACAACAATGGTATCCTTTATTCATGACCAGAAGAAACCTACTTGGGTTGAATTGAGATACTACTTCCATTTTCATGGCAAAAGATCAGTATGAGAAGACTCTTATAGTCCTTAGCACCGTGGAATATTGATTTATGTGTTTGATAGGAGGGAGAGGTTGAGAAGTCGTGTTTATAGATACACCTATCAGCATGTAATGAAGAAAAGAACACATGCTACCTGCGCAGTAAGAGACATGTGCAGATGCTATTAGCTGTGCACCTCTGCATGTATTAGACCTCAACAAGTACATACATGGCTTTCAACAATAGAAAAGAGAGTTAGGGTTGTGGTTTACTGCCTGCTCTCCTTTGTCTATTGCCATTAATATGTTACTATGTTTTATTTTCTATGAGGCACTTTGGTAAGCTAATATATAAATACACACACATTGCCTGGTCAATCGGTGTGAGCCTTCCGTTGGATAATTACTGCAGTGATTAATATGTTTCAGCGGCAAAAAATGAGGTCATGTGACTCCCTGAATATACTGAGTGAGCAGGTTTTTCCATCAATGGGTTTTTTCTCCCCTTATGGCACAGCGGGCATATTCCAAGATGGCAATGCCAGGATTCAACAGGCTCAAATAGTGCAAGAGTGGTTCAGGGAGCATGAGACATCATTTTCACATATGGATTGGCCACCGCACAGTCCAGACCTTAACCCCGTTGAGAATCTTTGCGATAATGTGCTGGAGAAGACTTTACGCAGCGCTGCGACTCTCCCATCATCAGTACAAGATCTTGGCCACAAATTAATGTCACTCTGGACGCAAATAAATGCTGTGACATTGCTTAAGCTTAGCAAAAAGATGCTGCGGCGAATGTGAGCCGGAATCACAGTGATAGTTATTCTAGTTATTTCTCTGAATGGGAGACGCTGCACTCGCTCACCTTAACATGAATTTCACATAAGGGAGCTCCTGAGACCAATGAATACAATATACAGAGCACTCCACTTAAATATATTATTAACGATTTTAAAACCACCTATCTAGTGGAACAATGATGGAGATTTGGCTACAAAAAAAGATTATGATCATGTGAAAGTGAGTGCAGGCTCTCCTAGTTTTGTGTGTTACATGTTTAGGACTGACCTTTTCTGGATCTTGATAAAGGCCCATAGGAGACAAAATTTGTTCATTTTACTGTATATTTAATAAAAATTTTGGAATTGTATGAAGACCTCTAGTGCCTCTGTCTGGTTGAGGATTTGTGCAATGAGGCAAACATTCCTATTTCATGCTGGAACCACTTAGAAAAAGAGGAGACAGCGCTGTGTTTCTTGAAAAGGTGCGCTAGTGTCACCTTTGTTTAATACATGAGATGAGCATCAAAAACAACGTTATTTTCTTTTTAAATAATGTTAAATATTGACGCTGGTGTTTGCGAGTGGTCTGCAACCAGGTGCACAGATGTGGGATTAGAACCAGAATCGCGGTACAAAGGGTCAACCAAATACAGTAATCATCAACCCACGAATTCAAGGTCAAGGGCAGGCGACAACTCTAGCCAGGAACTGATACACAAGAATAAGTTTCACTAGAGTTTCACTACTAAGGGTGACAACAGTGCTGAAACAGTGTGAGACTGCTCGGCTGGGCCTTATGTAGGTGGTGAGATAGTCACATTCCTTCCCAGGGGCATGACCCCGGTCAACCAGCTCACTCCCCATGACCAGCCAATCATTATCCCAGAGGCGGCTGGCACAGCCTCCCATCAGGTGCTGAGGACCTTACCCCGGGCCTTTGCACCATCCATTCCAGGCGCCTGTTTCCACACCGATATTGTCACAAGTCAAGACCCCTCCTGCCCAGTGTGGACATTAAGTAGCCACTGTGCAGAGAGATATGACTGGCAGGTTGCCACGCCAACAGCTGCCCGGAACCAGCGGCCCCCCGGGGTGAGTGACTCAGCAGGCGGCGAGACATATCTATGGGGAACCAAGACTTTATCCTTGTTTCCTTTTGTGCTTATTACCAGCGGAGCTCACTTCGTGCCGTCACACAGGAATCTAGAATATATGCTTACTAAATCTCTATTATGCACTAGGCGCCAACTTGATTTACTTATAATATTTCCCTTGACATAAGATGTCACGGGCACACCCAGAACGGTTGATCCCAACACAATGTGGCATTTCCTCCTTTTGATTTTCGTAGTAGAATGAAATGTATTATATATATATATATATATATATTCAGAACAATAAAAAAATAACACTGTAAGATTGAGTGGTGAAGAATCCCACCTTTCTTACTGATTACCCGGCAGCCATATACATCTAACTAACGTATGCCTTTTATCAGTAGCTCTGCATGGAAAGAACATGGAATAATTGTCTATAGAAATGACATTATGGCTCATGCATGAAATATTAAGTGTTTTCTTCACTTCTGGTGAAAGACGTAAATGCTTTCATGACTGGTAGTCAAGCCAGTGTGCACAAGATGGAAAGGTTGCCGGAGTAATTGACATAAAGGAATCAGAGATGAACAGAATAATATTTCATTTGAATATGAAATAGTCTTTAAGTGTTTTGTCGGTGAGGGTGTGATGGCTCTGCTCACATTGGAAGACAGCGATAAGTAGCCTGATTGTTCTATAGCTACCCTGATTTCCATATTTTGTAATAACTGCGGCATAATAAGCCGTACAATTCATTCATATACATCATACAACAAGTGAGTGTGCTGTATGTACAATTTAACTCTAGAATTCGATATGGATGCTGTATTTCAATAAATCATGGCTTCTTACGAGTTCGAGACTTAATGGTTGTTAAACAACACAACTTTATTAACACTCGCAAGCCAATCGTAAACACCTCCCGGAGGGAGATGATGCGATGCCCACTGACATCGTCGCACATGGGCTCGATGACTTCAGAAAGTGACTACTCAGTCCTCACCCCCCCCCCCCGGCCAGGCAGAAAATTCCCTATTTAGGAGATACAGGATACCAAACATGACCAGGTTATAAGTAAAAAAAAATATTATAATGCAGCACTGTAGTTACACAGGTCTAAAGAAATGGCATGCTTCATACAGGTTCCTTTTTTTGTCTCACTTTTAGTGGACATCATGAAAACTACAAGAGATAAAAATGAATAATGTTCAAAATATGCATGAAGACAGTCCTTTACAAGTCTCTCATGTAAAATGAACATATATTTCCAACAGAAATATGATACATCCAGTTACATAATTAACAGGTTATTGTCCATGTAAAGTGATATAAAAAAACATTATAATATAAACAAATACAGAGGTAAATACACGTGTGCGCCTCTTAGACCACATGCAGATAAGGAGTTCTTATGAGGAGGTATGCGACACACTGAGTGGTCTCATCCAGCAACTGCAGCAGCTTTTACAGGAAACTAGTGGGTACTCCTACCTACTGACTCTGGTGTATGCAGCTCTATAAAAAAACATGTCCTATGACAGTTTCAAGCACTATTTTACACTTTTCAATTATAACATGAGCAATGATGCTGCACTAAATAACCATCTCATTTCCCACAATGCCAGCAAGTTTGAAGGAGATGGCACAATGCGTTATTACGCATTGGTTCATCGAAAACCTAAACTGCAACACTGCAGCAAGGAACGAAAGGGGTTGTTTAGAGACGCAGGGTCTCTGATTTTTACACCGCACAAAGATCAGTAAGGTGTCGTCGGAGAGGTCAGAGTCTGGCCTTTCCAACGATACCAAATATGACCAGGTATTGTGTAGAAATAGAAAAACAATGCAAACTTTACTTCTTTCCCCCTCATTTCTAAAGTGGTGCCATTAGGTGTGTTTACTTATAAAGGAAACAATGCCACTGGATAAACTCACCTTCTCACTTCCCTCGCCGTGACCAAATGTGCAAGTGAAGGTGCAAAGCGTTATTACACATTGGTACATCTGAAACACAAGCTGCTGCACAGTTGCGAGGAGAGCTGGTTCTTTGGACCCCTGTATTTCTATTCTTTACACCCCAGAAAGTCATGTTAGGTGTCAATGGACAGGTCAGAGTCTGGCCTTCCTAATGATACCAAACATGACAATGTAAAATGTCATGTAATGAGCAGGCCAGCAAAGCACCTCAAATGACTGCATCCAGGTGTTCCTGGGAGTTTTTCTTCAGCGGTAAAAAGAAAACTGATATTTTGGCTGTAGCTTCTCAAAACAAATATACCTAGAGACATATAAAAATTAGTGGTGTGAACGGCTGAAAAATTTGTTTTGTTTTATTTCGTTTTAAATTAATTTCATTTTTGGTATTTCAGAACTAATTTCGTTTCGTATTTCGTTTCGTTTAGTTTTGGATCGATTCAAATTTTACATATCAATACGATAGATGATATCAAATTTGATAATTGATATCAATTCGATAATCGACATCAATTTGAATTTGGGATCACTAAATCAAACCCCAATTAATCAAAATTCGCTGTTAAAAGACAATCTAGGGTTAAATTTTAAGCTGTGTCACAGATTTTGTATTTGAGTCAAAATAACAGTGAAATGAAATTAATTTGTTTCATAAAGTCCTTTGCTGACTATTACTTGTATTGCAAATTAAGATCAATTTGATAGTTGATATCAATTAGAAATTTGATATCAAATTTGATAGTTGATAACAAATTTGATTGTTGATATCAATTCGAATTTTGGATCACTAAATAAAACCCCAATTAATCAAATATTGCTGTTAAAAGACAATCTAGGGTTAAATATTCAGCTGTGTCACAGATTTAGTATTTGAGTCAATTTAACAAGGACAGGTGCTTGTGAAACAGTGAAACAAAATTAATTTGTTTCATAAAGTTGTTGGCTGACTGTATACTTGTATGAATTTTAATTTAAGATCAATTCGATAGTTAAAATATCATTTCGATATTTGATATATCAATTCGATATAGATTCGATAATTGAATATCGATTCGAATTACGGAACACACAATTTTTTTTATCAAATTATGATGACTCAGTAAAACAAATTAAATTCGTTAGATACCATTTTGTTTCGTTTTGAATTCGGATCATATCGATTTGTTATTTCGGGAGTACTTCGAAATACGAATTAATGAATTTCATTCCTAATTCTGAATTTTTCCGAAACAAATGCACATCTCTAATCAAAGTCATGTGAATCTGGGAGATCCAGTACTGGGAGCAGAGTGATGAGAAATGCAATTTCTGGTTTGCCCAGAGCTTACTGAGGAATGAATCTACAATGAAAGGGGATGGAAGCAAATTAGTCTATGGATTATATTTTATCATTAATGACATTTTCTATTTCAGGAAGTCAGAAATTAATCCACATGTGATCATTTCTGGGAATTATTCAGCTACCATGGTTCTACATTTTGTAAATCATTAGCAGAGTACTAGCATTAATCTGTGAATTATTCACCAGCCATCAATACATTCTGCAAATTAGTTTTATTAGCTACCCTTATTAATTCTGTGAGTTAGTCACAGGCCATTTATATTAATTCTATTAGTTATTCTCTGAGCACTTTGATTGCATGAATTTTCCATTGACCAGCTTGGTTCACACTGTGAGTTACTGTCGAATAGTGTTAGTGCTGTGAGTATAAGAATGACTGACCAGCCGTAAGAATGCTGTTTATCACCAGCTGGATCAGTTTTACAGTAATATAAGCTAGCGGCTTACTACCTTTGGTAGTTAATTAAGTTCACAATTTACCAGTTTCCCGAACATTGACTTTCAAGTGATATATTTTTTATTATTTCATGTAAAATAAATAAATAATAATAATATAACAATATATTTAATATTTATTTGTACATAAAATGAATATTTTCTTTTTACATAAATTATTATAAATTTTTGTGATGGACGTCGCTACTCGGAGAGAGTAGATCTGTCGTAGGTGCCGGGGTTGTTCTGCAGTGAGCCGTGGTAGCAAGCCGGCTTCAAGTCCCTTGCTGGAAGTTAGCGAGTCAGCCATAGGAAATACCTAGCAGATAGTTCCTCTTCCCAAATACTCGTCGAGGCATAGTACAGGTTAAGCAGGTTGGTTTATTTAGAACAGCACATACACGGTACATTTATACGGTACAGTTCCATTGTTCTTTCCCATGCCCGCTGACAGACATCCCGGCGATAGTTTTACTACGGCCTCCAGTCATAGCCCTTTTCGTATACTTAACATGGGCTGACCTGGCCTCTAGCTCGAGCCCAGCTCTTGGTGCCACGCTGTCTGGCCCGCCCTGGACTGTTCCTTGCCCAGGAAATTCCACCCCTTGGAGTGCGAGCTCTGATTTCGGCGCTGGATTTCCTCTGCGGCTGGGAAGCCTGACCTGGGTTTAGCGGCTGATTGAGGGGTGATCTTGGTGGCGCTCCCCTTTAGAACTCACCCCACAGTGGCACTATGTTCTCAGGGCCCTTCTGACCAAAAAGCACTCTGGTGGCATGTACAGGGGCTGAGCGGTGCAGGGTGTAAGGTATGTTGGCTGTGCTTGGTCTCGGCCAGTGGCAGCTGTATCAGGGTTGCTCTGGGCAGATAAACCACAATGGCTGGGCAAGGTAGGGGTGGCAACAAACTTAATAAACATCAGGGTCATACAAACACAAATTGTACAAACAAATTATACACTTGGGTGAACGAAAACTGGGCAATTTAGGTGGTATTAAATTGTGAGGGATTCCAGGTGCGTTTGGTGAGGGGAATTTGCGAGGGGAAACACAATACACACAGGGATCATACGGACATAAATTGTATAAATTAAATTTAACATTGAACCAACGAACTTTTAACTTTTTATGTGCTAATAAATTTAAAGTGACAGCTGTTCTGTCACAATTGTATTAATTAGTTTTGACATTTGTGCATGTGGCACAACTCTTCTTGTGAGTAATAATGTCCAGAAAGGAAGAAACCAACAATAACTAAAACTAAATCAAAATGACTACTAGACCATAGATGGCTCCGTAATAAAGGCTATACATTACATCACTGAATTTATCTAGCATAGCTTTGCAGACCTGGCCTGCTAGGGGTTCCCGACCCTTGATCTCAAGTTCTCCTATCTTATAGCATTAATTCTTTTGTTTCCTGAAGTAAAATGCAAATAGATTATGAATTCTTATCATTAGAATTCCAAAGAAAATGTACTTACTTTACCTACCCTAATGATAAAGCAAGCAAATGGTAACCTAGCAGTAACTCTAATCCTAATAAATTGCATAATTAATATTTAGTTTTTACATAACGTTTGTAATAATAATTTGTTTTTGCATAAAATAAGTAATACAATTTGTATTAATATATTGTAAACCCTCAGGAACAGGATCCTTCAAAACTACTTTATCTTTAAGTCATGTGTTTTACAAATGTTATATATAAAAATTAATAATAATTATTATATGTAAGGTTTTAGGGATAATTATATATTAGATATCCGGAAATGTATATTTAATCTTTTTGTTATTTTTTTTTCCTTTTCTTGCATGAGATAGACAGTGATATTTGTACCCATGTATTGTTATGTTCTTTAATATTTTCACTTTTAATTTTTTTTCCCCTTTCAAAAATGCTAAACTCATAACGGATGGCTGTTTTTTTGTATATCCTCTCCATATATTGGAAACTAAACTCATTCGCTTTTGTATTAAGTGTGCTTATACATCAATAAAATCTTTAAAATCTAAGGGCCCTATTACAATCATCACGCTAAAATGGGGACGGTAAGGAGGATAATATGCACCTGCAGGTTTCTCCTTAGCATCCCCGTTTTAGCGTGATGTTAAGGGGCAGGTGATATCCAGCAACCTGCACCGTAATGCAACACTAAGCTTCAGGATGCTCAATGCAGCGCTAAGCTGCGCCGCGAGTATCCCCTCCATGGAGTCTATAGGACTCCATTGAGGCTTCCACATGACCTGCAGGATCTCGCGAGACCTTGCGAGACCTGGCAGGTCGGTGGACTGATCACAAAAGGGAAACTGGGGGACTCTCCCCCAGTCTCCCTCTGCTCCCAGCGGCAAGAAGAAGCGGATTGAGCCACCATTCTCGCCGCGGGATGAGAGGCGAGTATGTGATTTTATTTTTTTCAGTTGGCGCTGACTGATTCCGCAGAGGCTGTATCAGTTAGCACCAGCTCCTAGCTGTGGGTAACTTTTCACTTAACCGCAGCGGGATGTAATTAGCGTTAGGACTTTGTATTCCTAATGCTAATTAACTCTTTGCGCTCCCCATGGTAAGCATAGGGAGCGCAAAGTACAGTAACCTCGCACTGAAAAGCGCAAGCCCCGAATCTCTAACGGGTTTTTTAACCTGTAAAGTTCGAAATGTAATCTAGTGCGCCCACTCTAGGCCCACTTAATCTAACGTTAACGCTCATACAGCTGAGCGCTAACATTAGCATTAAGCATGTAAAAAAGGCCCTAAATGTATTATTGTTCATTTTTTATGCACGAAGATCCTCTTTCCACGCCCATCTCTTCCCTCTTCAGTACCATTAAACTTGTAGAGGTTCGCAGATATCACCAAGTAAAAAATACATAGTGAGTATATGCAACCTTCAAGATAAATACTGACCATCCTCATCCAATAGAGCAAATTTCGGGCTAGCTTTAAGTCTACATCAAGGATCTCAAACTCTGGCCCCCCAATGTTTCTAAATTACAGCTCCCATGATTCTCTGGCCATCTCTTGTATTCAAAGAATTCTGTCAATTTCAGGCATAAACATCTGGGGTGTCTGGAGTTTAAGATCCCTGGTCTACATGTTCTGTTTATATATGGCTTGCCATTACTAAAAAGCCATAATTCTGCCAAATGAAGATTTGCTATTAAGTACTTTTCCAAACTCCATAGAAAGTGGCAGACTGCAGTCTGAGTTATCTTAAGTAGAAATGATAAAAAAATAAATCCTGTATCTTGCACTTCTTAACATTTATTTTTAATGGTGCCCACAGGTCTCCAGATGGTCACAGACCACATATGGCTATTTACACTGTTCAATTCGTACTACAGCTCCTACACTCTATAATTTCGATCACTTGTACACCATGCCTAGCATCGGGAGACAAAACATAAGCAGATGGTCTTCTTAATTGCAGTAGAAACAATAAACAGTGACATAGAAATCATTTTAAATATAGTAATTAGGATAAATAGGAATAACCAAAAATAAACAATTACATGTTATATTACATTTGATTTGTATGTGTTTCTTTTTGTTATGAATCGAAACTCCGATAATGTTTGACCGGTGATGGTATATGCTTGGTTTTTTAATTCTTGCACTTTGAGGTTGAGAGTTCTACTACCTTCTAAGCTCATGTGGAGCTTAGATGACTAGATTGTTGATGAAAACAGTATATTAAGTCAACAGACCAACACCCAACACATTCATACATGTTCTATACCTCACCTTTTCCAGCCTAGATTTTTCCACAGAAAGGAATAGTGCTCAATTGTTTCCTAAATATATTCTATCTGCTTCCAAGCTACATCATGATTTGGTAACGTCCACTGACCCTCCAACATGCAGTAGAAATCAGAGCCTAACCTACCGGTCCTTGAAGTGTTCTGGAAAAGCTAGCTAAGAGACAACCAACAGGGTAATTCAAAGAGAATCGAAAAGTCACCGCACGTTTGGTGACTTTTTGTTCTCCTCAATTCGGTCCTATTTGTCGACCCCATTTCGGCGACCCTGCGGTGTATTCAGCAAGCACCACAGGGTCCCCGAATTGCAGGGAAAAGCCACCGCAACCCTGCTGAAAACTCACCACAAAACCCTGCGATTGCACACCGAAAACCCGCAAAAACATCTGGATTAACACCGCCAAAAACGCCAGAAAAACCCAAGCAGGAGCCGATCACACGCAGCATAGCCAAACACACGCAGCACAGCCGCCAGAAAAAACGACACCGCAGACGAATGGAGTGAATAAATTAAAGAAACAGTTCGCTTGAATGTTTGAAAAGTGAAACGCTGTTTGCAAAGAAACTACGGAGCGAAAATGTCTGAAATTTACATATGAGGTCCAGGAAATGATAATAAAAAGGGCCGTTACAGAAAAAATAAGTAAAGTTAAAAAAAAAAAAAAAAAATCTGAATTTTTTTTTAAAAAAAAATCCTGAAAAATGCTTACAATATCCCAAAAAATCTATAAATAAAGAGACTCTTTACTGCAGAATATTATAATCAACCGTTTATTAGACATGTGCATTCGTTTTAGTACTAAAGCGATTTAGTCCGAATTTTGGGATAATTTAGTTTTAGTATGACTCAAGAGAAACGAAACTGCTCAGTACAAAAAACGAAAGAAACTAAAATAAAATGCACTACATTTTAGTTTCAGTCCTTTTTGTGATATTACATTGATGAGTGAAGGAGACCAGCAATGAAGATCGCAACATCCAAAGTTCTGCACACTCCACATGCCAATGCAGTAGGATGTTCTATACAGAGAGTGGCATTAATTAATGCAGGAGTATGTTCTATACATTATACAGAGAGGGGTATTAATGCAGGAGGATGTTATATACATTATACAGAGAAAGGTATAAATTGAGGAGAATGTTCTATACAGAGAGGGACATTAATGCAGGAGGATGTTATCTACCTTATACAAAGAGGGGTATTAATTAATGCAGGAGGATGTTCTAAACATTATACAGAGAGGAGCCTTTTTTTTTAGCCCTTTAAATCCAGTGGCTGTGAGCGCTGAGATCGGCTGCTTGTTACATTATCTCTCAGTACAATGTATCAGGCTCAATTGTAACAGTAACTGACTGTAACAGCGCTCAGAGTTTCAGTAAAACAAGGAAATAATATTGTTCTAACCTCTTATATATAAAAATATTATTTACTAGTTTTACAGAAACTCTGAGCGCTGTGATGAGCAGCAGTCAGTTTTTGTAACAGCTTTGCCTGACACGGGGCAGTATTACAATGTTGGTGCTAACTTAACCAGAGCTGTTGTAAACATAAAACCTCCATAGGCTATAATGGCTCTGGGAAGTTTACAACAGCTCTGGTTAAGTTAGCACCAACTATGTAATATGGCCCACATTGTGCTGAGAGTGAGAGATACTGTAACAAGCAGCGATCTCAGCCCTCCGAGGAGCCACCACTACAATAGTAATTGTATCCACTGGTTTTCGGATGAACGAAATTAGTTTTCATACTAAAGAACTGAAAACGAATTTCTTTAGCAACTAAATAAATTGCATTTTAGGACTAATCCATTAGTTCAAAACGAAATTTTGTGCTGTGCACATGTCTACCGTTTATTAGATATTGAATTAAAACGGGAATATTTTTAACATTGAAGCCTATGGGATTCGCCTGAATAAATCTGTTGAATTAAACCACCGAATGGCAGGGCAATTCGACAACTTTTCACTGTTGTTTTTTGCTCTCTGAATAGCCAAAGCATTGCTTCTCTATGGGGATTTCACTGCCCTCGAACAGGCACCGTATGTGGAGGCAATTTGCCAACATTTGGCGAATTGCCTGCTCTCTGGATAGCCGAATGGCCAAGAAAGGTAACCGAATGCTGATTTTAAGCGTTCGGTTCCCTTTCGGGAGCGATTCGGATCTCTTTGAATAACCTGCAAGTTGCAACCTGCAAGTTTAAAAAATGAATTGAGACAAGTGCTGAGGTCTGCACCAGAGGATTTAGGTGCACAGGCCAAAGTCGATAACACAGCGGGTAGTCGTACAGGCCAGAGTAATAAGGACACATGGTACAATGACTGGTCAAGAATGAATAGCCAATGTGGGTGAGCAAATAACATGAGTAACATGCGCTCTCGGTTACAAAGTCCCACAAGAGGACACTGCACAGAGTGTAAGAAGGACTCAAACAGCAGTAGACGTCAACTTATTGATTGGCATCTTATCGGAGCGCCAAACTGTCCAAGAGTGAAGCAGACGTAATGATGTCACATATGGCTTTGACTGGGAATGATGAATGGCATTGGGGCTATAAGAAAATGTCACAGCCGAATGGCCAGCATCAAATTTACTGGCATGCTTGTTAGTGTGCAAGGAGGAGTTTGTGACAGAACAAGACCAAGGAGCATCCGGACAACACCAAGGTGCAAGTAACCTGACAGAGTCTCTTTAAAACTTTCGAAAAGTGTAAACCGATCAGTTTCTGTTTGTTTCAGTTTCTGCTGTGATCTTCCTCTATCCTTCTGTAAGAAGAAAAAGCAGATTCTTTAAGCGAAACAATTTGGGATTTTCTCAGTTTTTCCCCAATAATGTCTTTTCTTGGGAACATACATTTTTTTTTACCAGGTATGAAGCCACAACTATTTGGAAGGTTGGAGGATATAGGGTTGGAGAGCATTTCAGTGGTTTCAAATTGATAACTTGATATCATTTTCCGATCTTCAGAAACGTTCTCTACTTACACTCTCCACGCATTTCAGATATTTACAGATTAGACACTTTCTTTTACAACACAATATTCATACTGATGTGACACTATATAGAAAGCCATGTGAATCAGGGGCTTTAATGTCTCATCTTTATAAGTGACTTTCATATCATGATGATCGAAGGTGTCCATCATTATATGAGCTATGGGTAATGAGCTCGATGTAGAGGAGTGGGAGTACTTTTCGCGGAATATTTCTCATGTATCGATTAATGAGTTTTTGCAATAAAATTCCTATAAAGTGTTATTACATTGGCACCTCACCCCCTTCCAATTATGACACATGCATTCCGAAAATACTTATTATTGTTGGCGGGGGTGTGGGGAAAGAGGCACATTTTTCATATGTGGTGGGCATGTCCTAATATAGCAACATTTTGGTAACAGCTACATACACTTCTCTCTGATCTTTTTTTCTAAACCAATGCAGTGGGCACCTTGGTCTTTCCTTTTCCACAAGAATCCATCTGAGCTTTTAAGATCGGAGTGCAAGTTATTCGATAAAATGGTATGGGCATCTAGAATAGCAGTGGCATTAAAATGGTGAAGTATGGTGTTGCCCTCAAATGCTCAAGTAATCCATAGTAAAGAACGAGATAATGTTTATGGATCGTCTCTCTCAGCGATGACTCCTGATACATTACCAGTTTATTATAAAGTGTGAGATAGATGGGAAAATGTCAGATTAAGGCATTAAAGGGGGGGGGGCTAGGTGGTAAAAAGCTGGGGGGTTTTAAATTTAGAATTCCGAGAGGATTTTTTAAAATATTTTATTTATTTTTTTATTTAATAGATTACAGAAGTGTAAGAGGGAGATGTGCATTGTATTTATGATGAAGAAAATACTCTTTACATCTGAAAGCTTTGCCATTTTGGTGTGTATGTATGTAGATAGATAGCAGTGAAGAAGCGCACTCAGGAGGCTGGTTTCTGAATTTTATAGTGGATATTTATTCCATCAAAGTCAACGTTTCAGTCCTTGACAGGACTTTTATCAAGACATTGATAAGTCTTGATAAAAGTCCTGTCAAGGACTGAAACGTCAACTTTGATGGAATAAATATCCACTATAAAATTCAGAAATCAGCCTCCTGAGTGCGCTTCTTCACTATCTATTTAAACTTACGGCTTTCAGCAGCACCGGAGCAAACAATGTGTGACACCTTTAAAGGTGGGAGCCCTTGCTTTATATATATATATATATATATATATATATATTATATATTTACAACAGATGGCCGCACTCAATCAAAAAATAAAATAACAAAATTTATTAAAGCATATTTAAAAAGCAAGTCCCTTCTACTTTTTAAATATGCTTTAATAAATTTTGTTATTTCATTTTTTGATTGAGTGCGGCCATCTGTTGGATTTTCTATATTGCATACAGGCCTCGCACCTCTCCTTTTGCTGCTTTATTTTTAAAGGTGTTGCTGGACTTTTGGATAATATATATATATTGTTTGTGCTATTGTATTTTATTTATTTAAATTTAAAACCAAATAAAAACTTAAATTAGAAAAAAAATAAAATCCTAAAAGATACCATCCCCAGAATGGATTTAAGACTTTCTTTACAGACCACTGGAATAAACCTATACAATCTCTTCTAATATAAGAGGAAAGAAGAAACATGAGGGCAGAAAAAAAAAACACTTGTGAATTTTTTTTTCTCCTTCAAAATCTCAGCGTAACAACTTTATGCATTATGCATGAGAGCTAACAAATTAAATTGCTGGAAATTGATTTTGGTTTGTGAAAAAGCAACAACAACGATTTAACTTTCATGTCCCATTAATTGGAGAACTTGTATTTAAATATTAAATTCTGTGCAGTGGAGTAATTTAAGAAGTATTTGTTGTGACACTTAGATGTAGATATTCTACTCTTTATAAACATGTGTTACATAATGTACTTTTCTAAAAATAATACCTCCAAGACCCCTCAATAAACATTCAAGAAGATGTTCCGGTTGGGCACCCTTTATCAGGAATGATCAGGATACCGAGCATTCTGAATTTCAGAATCTTCGGGATTCCAGAATCGGAGAGAATCCGATGTCTGAGAAGAAGGAGATGCTCTGTGCAGAATGTCACATGCTGGGGCTGCCTAGAAGCTTGCAGTATGTGCCGTGGTCTGCTGCCGGAGCACCCTAAGGCTAAGGTCAGACGAAAGCAGTTTTAACGTGCGTTTAGCCACACGAAATCACGGCCGTGCTAGCAGCAAATGACGTCCAATGCCGGGGAACATACGACGAACGGCCGCACGAAAGTTCGTCCGCGCAACGCAAGTGGCAAACGATCGCATTTTTTCGAGAACGTCAAACCGCTACTACTGACGTACAGAGTGCGCTGCGGCCGCATAGCGGCGTGTGTGTGTGTGATTAGGAGACGTCAGACGCTGCACACGTCCGGCCAACATAACGTCCAGACGCAAAAAGGGTTTTATTGATGATCCGTACAAAATCACGGACGAAAATGCGCATCGTATGACCGCTATCGCGTATTCCGTGAAAAAATACGTCCATTCGTTCGAACACACTTTTTCACGGACAACGTGAAAAATGCGTTCGTCTGACCCTAGCCTAAATCTGTAGTTGCTAAAATCCGGGAGGATCTACAATTTCTGTTTCTTGGAGTCTTCTGGATTGTAGAATTCCAGACAAGCTGTAGTATCCTTAGCTATCACAGGTGTAAAATATGCGTACTATAAAAATAAAGGTGTAAGAGGGTGGCCTATTTTACCTACTAATAAGGGATTGCACATACAAAATCACTGGGATGCTTTCTTTGTCTCCGTTAATGTCCAAGACTTATTAAAAGTTACATTTTGAGATGAGCAAGGCACAATAATTATACTCCAATGAAAACCCTTGGTGCCCTGTTAAAGTAGGGTCGTTAACATTAACGAGTGACCAGTTAACCTCCCCGATTTTGACATTTTATATGTCTCGCGATGGGAACCAGGAAGTAGGACGCTGCGATCGGCTGGAGGTGTTTGCGGGAGGTCAGCGAGGGAGCGCACGGATAGGTATGTATCCAGCCCGAGTGTGTCTCAGGGTTACCGCTTTCAGCATTGAAATTTTACCGCAAGCCACACTCAGGAATACCACCAGGGAGGTTAGACATAATAGTCCCAGTCGTCACAACTAGCTGGCGACCAAAATGTCTGCTTCACCATGCATGGACAAACTTTGTGCAGACAAAACAACTCTCCCGTTAAGCCACAAACCCTTCTGGCAACACCTGCAATATTTTAAAAAAAAAAATTAAGACATATTTGAAGAACAATAAGACAAATAAATGTTCACCTCGCCATCTTCAAACTCGCGAGACTCAGGAAAGGAAAAATCCTTTGGCCGCCCAACGCAAACATAGTGACTAGCATAAGTTTTCACTCTCTGGTCACGATATGTTTCTGACATTTTATGTGTCTCTCATTGGCGTATCGCCAAGTGCGGCTACCAAGTTTCTGCACTGTGGGCAATACGCCACAGGCACTATAAATATGCATGTATATAGGAAATGGTCTAATAGTGGTCTTTGCAGTCCTGGTGCTCGGAATTTATTGATGCCATTACAATGGAACTTAGTGGTGGTCTCCTATTGCTGCTTTTATGATGTGATCCTGGAGGACAACACCCAGTACCCAACTACAGGTCTTTAGTGGCCATAATACTTGCGAACCAATGCTAAGTTCTGTAGTCATTGAGATGGACAGAACTGTACAGTCGGGCCATTGTTTTCTTGTAAAAAGATTGAGAGAAACAGTTAGCACAGCCTCACTGGGAACCATGACAACAGAAGCTCAACTTAAGAACTGCGTATTGGCCACATATTAGCTGTTTAGGGTTATTCTAGACTTTAACTTTTCAGAATGCTATTTAAAGAATATTAAAAGCTTTAGAGGAATGACATTATCAGGTTTACTGATATTTCAAGTGATATGACATTTGATATTTTCAAACAATTATTCTGATTGCTTATACCGAAAGGCCAGATTTTTCTGTTGTTGTCAATGCCAATCATCATCTCCATTGTGCTATTCCAAAGAAAGAGTACAAGGATGTTGAAACCGGTGCAAATATTTCTGGAAACAGATGGTATTTTCATCAAACTGCATTCCATGCTTGAATTCCACTTACACGAGCTGTTTTGATCTGGTCATATTTCAAGGATCTTAGCATTCCAATCCCTCCTTGATAACGTCTCACTATTCTCTCTTTATCATTTTATGTTAAAAATAGTGATAGGTATGATAACATTAAGCAGTTATTTTTTTAATAAATATTTCAAACTGACATTTCAATGTAAGTGTATGTGCATCCTTTACCTGTTGGGGTTGTGTCATAAGGATGTCTTTTTTGAAATGGAAATTACCCTATTTTGAAATTTTAATTATTTAAGTAATGTGTTGAAATGTTTTTAACTGTGACACATTACTAGAGGTTTTGTTTTTTTCTTCCTCTGGAATAGTAGATGATAAAGGAAGTATCTTTTGGACATTTTTTAAAATTAGTAGTTACATAGACTGGCAAAAAGACGTGTGTCATGGTTTTGGAGGTGAGCAGGAGTCCAGTAAAGCAGGACTGGAGCTGGGTAGTCCTGAGGCGAGGTATCCAAGAGGGGAATCCGGTAATCGTAGTCAAGGGACTAGCCCAGTAGTTCCCAACTGCGGTCCTCAAGTATCCCTAACATGCCAGGTTTTAAGGATCACCTAGAGGAAATGCAGACTGAATAGTGCAATCACTGAGCAGCAAATCATATCACATGTGCAGGGCTTCACCTATCTGGAAAACCTGGCCTGTTAGGGGTACTTGAGGACCCACTGGTCTAGCCAATGGGTCAGGGCAGTTGACAACCGAGAAAAATCAGAGCACGTAGGCAACAGGTCAATACCAGTAGAGCAGAAAGGATGGGAGAACGCAGTATCACAGTGAGGCAACAACTGTGCGCAGACCCCATGTGAAATTGTGTGAGATAAGGCACACCGTCTAGAGTTCAGAGCCTTTCATCCCACCAATAATGCTGTAAACCAGTGATCCCCAACTGCGGTCCTCAGGTCCCCCTAACAGGCCAGGTTTGCCAGATATGTGAAGCACAGCACAGGTGATATGATTTGCTGCTCAGTGATTGCAGGGTTCAGTCTGCATTGCCCCAAGGTGATCCTTAAAACCTGCCCTGTTAGGGGTATCAGAGGAACAGATTTGGGGGACCACTGCTGCAAAGGATACCGGCACATGGAAAATTAAAAATGATAAATTTTACATTATTTTATTTTTTTTAACTATCCCAGAATGACAATATCTATACAAAATTGCCATTTAACCCTAAAGTTAGGTGTCGGATATGCATCCCATTTTTCATATAAAAACTCTTGGTAGTGAAGGGGTTAAAACGGGGCTTTGTCTCATTTATGTATGGTAAACTCCCTACAGTTCTGCACTTCCAGTCGTGGCACTGGAGAGCATCGCTACGTGTGATCTCTTCTCCACTAGCACTGACGTGGTTAATGTATCACTTTATCATTTCTACACCTACAATCAAAGTGAGTATTTTACACCCGAATGGATGAGCACACCAAGAAATCTTTCAAAGGAAGCCTCGCACCAGTCTATTTATTTGACAACCTCCCTTACATATTTTTCTTTATATCTGTATTACGGAGAAGACAACAGAGTAACCTTCTAAATATCAAATAGTGTCATTTTATGGGGAATGACCGTTTAAATAGAAAGTTGTGCTCTTGGTAATGTGCGGATAGACAGAGTACGCCGAAGAGTGTTTTATCAGCGGCTTGCCATGCCGAGAATAAACCAGCCCTGAAAGTGCCAGATATAATATTAATAATGCAATACACTGATTCTTTTTTTTTTGTCCTCTCCATCGAGAACACCTACAGCGGCTCGTTGGAATATCACACTAATATGCATGCTTTTTCCATTAGAGCACATTTGTATTGTTCTGATTTATTCTGCCGGAAATCTATCAAACAGGAGCTAACTGGAAAGGGAATAAGAGTTAAGCGGTAATATACCAAAAAGATAAAAAGTCAACTAGGAGCTGGAGGTTTTGATTGTACTATAAATATTAAACAGAATACGATATTTTAAAGAATTCTGAGTCGCTGGAGTTGTATTTTTTTTTGAGGCGGGAGGAGGGGTAAACGGACAAAACTGTTAAGTGAGCACCATCTCTTGATAAAGCCGCAGTTGGTAAGCGGCGAAACGCGTCAAGATGGGAGACTGTTAACAGTTGTCTTTTGTGTATATGGTTACCTTTCGGTTTAAAGCACCTTTTGCTCCTAATCAATGAGGACGTTGTTTTGGCAATTGTAATTATGCATGGCTGATGGCTTACCTTGATATTTCTATTCTTGGGTCTTAGTGCCCTCTGAGGGGTCTTTTGGAATCTCCCTGGTTATTATTTTTGGCTATTATATCCACTCTATGGATCATTGATCAGGGCATTACAATTATTCACTCCTCACTATCTCTCTTGAGGCGGCATCGAATGTGAAATATATGGAAATGTACTATTTAGTGTTATTAATTATTGATTTTCCTTATCATGGCATGGTACCCTATCCTCTTTAGGTAGAATTCATTTCATTATACAGGGTGTCCATAAAGTCTCTTTACAATTTCAAAAATTTATTACAAAGGTAAATGAAAAGACAGATAAGTGAAAACTATTACAAAATGAGACGTATATATTTAATTTTTTTTTGCTTCATTTAATACACCTCTATATGGGCACCATTAGTTGCACGAAGCACATCAAGATGGTACTCAATTTCTTGCCGGTCACCAACCATCATTTTCCAGCAAGATGCTGCACCACCACACTGGGGACGGCATGTTCGTGGCTTCCTAAATGAAACATTTCCAGACCGGTGGATTGGAAGGGGTGGCCCAATTCCCTGGCCACCTCGTTCACCAGATATCACTTCCCTCGACTTCTTTCTATGGTGTTATGTTAAAGATATGGTGTATGGAACAAAGGTATGGGACATCACTAATCTAAAGCAGAGGATCACTGATGCCATTGCCACCATTGATGAGGGGATGCTACAGCGAACATAATAGAAAGAAAGAAATAGAGTGCCGTTTTGATGTGCTTCATGCAACTAATGGTGCCCATATAGAGGTGTATTAAATGAGGCAAAAAAAACTTAAATATATACGTCTCATTTTGTAATAATTTTCACTTATCTGTCTTTTCATTTGTCTTTGTAATAATTCAGTTTAAATTGTAAATAGACTTTATGGACACCCTGTATATCTGGTTTTATAGGTTTGGGTATAATGCACATGTCCAAGAAAGATTATACATAGGTAGTCAGTGTCTACCCTGATTTTGAAGTGAGCACCATCACTAACATAAACTGGAACTAGATTACTTGAGCATTACAAAAAACATATAATAAAACATATGCTGCTGGGTAAATATTTCTTTGTTTGAATTAATTGTGTCCGCCCCCTTCTGACGCAAGATACTGCAAAGGTGCTGTAACGGGCGTAGTAGCGCCCACCAAGGAGTAGTGAGGTTGAGATCTTTAAGGACTGAAATATCTGCTGGACGTTTACACACTGCTTGGTATACACAGACTTATACACTCTAGTCAGGGAGGATGAGCGAACAACTGAGTTGCTACTAAGCACTAAAGGTTTTGAGACCGATAGACAACTTAGAGCACGTTCAGAAACACAAAGATACTACAGACGGTAGGTGAACTGTACGGACTGCAGGGCAATCAGGAAATGTGCAGATTTGACGTTTTCTGATAATCTGGAGCATGTCAACGGTACCTTATGATATTCAGAGGTAACAGATACACATATGGGTCTATCGCTGGTACAGTATCGAGTATTTTTGGCGGTTTGAGCACACTGAACATAGGCTGAATATAAAGAGTAACTTTCGATCGCAGTTTTCACATAAGTGTGCGGCAAAGAAACATGAGCCCTGGGTTGGGTATAGTAACCTAATGCTCCCACAGACTATACCCCAAAATGAGAAGGGACAACACCCCCATAACGTGTAAACACCCCAGCGGCAAACATGGGGTTAAACCACCAAAGCACCACACAGGCGATCGCAATCGAGTAGCAAATAGAATGGTTAAAACAAGCCGGGTCAAAAATCAGGAGCAGGGTTCGTGTCCAGAAATGGGTTGGTAACAGAATCAACAAACAGAATCAGCTTAGCGATGTGGAAATGAACTCCACGTCAGGACGACGAGGCAACTCCTCGTGCCCTGTTTTAAACCCGGCGGCTCCTCGTCACCATGCCAGGCCTCGCCCTCTCGGATGCCACTCGGCCATTCCATGGTGCTGGCATTCGGCCAGCTCTTGGCACAGGACCTTGCCCAGACCCCCCAGGCAGCACAGCAGGGACTGCTGAGGATATGACAGGTGCTGGTTCATGCTCTTGTCATTTCACGACTTGATTACTGCAAATCACTCCTTATTGCCCCCCCAACTCCAGTATTACCCCTTTGCACGCTGTAATTCTGTAATGAATGCAGGCACCAGGCTTATTTTTCTCACCAGACGCACCTCCTCATGTACTCCACCCCTACTCTGACGGTACTTCAGTTGGCTTCCTGTACATTCCAGGATACAGTTTAAAACACTGACACTCATATTCAAATCACTCAATAACTCAACTCCTCCCTACATGTCTTCAAAACTCCACAAGCACATCTCGTCGGGCGACCTCTACCTGTCCTGTCTACACTGATGCTGCAAACACACGTCTCCAAGACTTCTCAAGGGATGCTCCTGTCCTGTGGAATGACATGCATCAGCCTACCAAACTCTCCCGTGATCTTCAGGCCTTCAAGAAATCCCTCAAAACCTAATTCTTCAGATTAGCGTACCACATCCCCGATGTAACTCATGCGCACCCAGTCACGACGGCACGCAGTGTGAGCTGAGGTGGGGACCATATTCAGGGTCCATAGCCCAATATGCAGGAGACACTACTGCAAACAATAGGTATACTGACAGGAGGTGCAGACAGCCCAGGGCTAGACCGAGATTCCTGAATGACACTAACAAAAGGAACCCTAACACTGACAGGCCAGTCTTTAGAGCAGCCGGATCTGGGCTAATAGAAAAATAACAAATGGCAGTGCAGAGTCTCTGATACACACTAGAAACCATACAAAGGAACCAGCATGGCATGGGTTAAGGTACTCTCATAGTCATGGAATAGTCAGGGATCATAACACTAGAAAGGGACGTCAGGACAAGCCAATAGGCGGTAGATGGGATATCGACACAGAAAAGAATAACTAGATAACAACCCCAAAAGAGGAATAACCGGAAATAAAGAAAGGTACATACAAAAGGCAGAGAAGACAGGGAACTAAAGAAATATAAAACAGAGGGCAAAGCAAATAAGAAACAAAACAAGACAATGGGGACCAGGGACACTAAGGCAGGGGAAAACAATGAACCAAAAATATACAAACAAAACCAGCGTTACTTGCTGGCAACAGGAACACGGAGCAACACAATCTATGACTCAGAATCAAAGAGCAAAGCACTATGGGAGCAGCACCCTTAAATAGGGAATGAATCACTAGAAAGCCAAACAGGTGAGTGTGAATTGAATGCAACAAAAAACCCTGGACTGGAACCCAGGAATGGCAAAGCAGTAGGGCTGGAAACGTGACATTCACCTACTCTCACATGATTGAAGCCACTTCTATGGCCCCACCGTTCCTGAACCGCTGGCACTAATGATCCTGACATCCGGTAAAACTCCTCTCGTCTTCCTCTAGACTTGTGCACCGATTTTTTTTTTCGGTTCGATTCGGTTCGTTTCGTTTTCGTTTCGTTTTTCGTATCGACTTTTTCCATAATTTCGGAAATTTTTGTGTTTTTCGGAACGTCTGTTCTCCTCGTTTCAAAGTGTCTATTCGTTTTGACGTAAACTAATGGTTTTTCGGATCCGATATTTCTGTCGATACGATAATTCTGTCGATATGATAATTCTGCCATTGAGATTTCTCATGTTTTACAAGCAGGATACATTGAGATTTCTCTGGTTTTACAAGAAGGATACATTGAGATTTCTCTGGTTTTCCAGGAAGGATACATTGAGATTTCTCTGGTTTTACAAGAAGGATACATTGAGATTTCTCTGGTTTTCCAGGAAGGATACATTGAGATTTCTCTGGTTTCACAAGAAGGATACATTGAGATTTCTCTGGTTTTCCAGGAAGGATACATTGAATTTCTCTGGTTTTACAAGAAGGATACATTGAGATTTCTCTGGTTTTACAAGAAGGATACATTGAGATGGGAATGATACAAAATTACAGAATCAGCGATATAACCAAAAAATATGTTGTCCGTAATTACTGAAATGGAACCGAAATCAGGAATGGAGCCGAAATTACGAATGGAACGAAAATGATTTTCGATTTTACACATTTCTAGTCCATTCGAAAATTCCGAACAAATTTTTGTTTCGTGTCGTAAATGTTTCGGATCTGCCGTTTTCGGATCTGAAAATGTTCGTAAAATCGGCCGGATCCGAATGCACGAATCGGGAAATTTCGTGAAAATTCCGAAATTCCGAAACCCGAAACGCACATCCCTATCTTCCTCAACCCCAATTTCTCTAGAATGTAAGCTCCTATGAGCAGGGTACGCTACACCTCTTGTTTCCATCCCATGCCCATTTATCTGTATCTTGTTCCCTTTGATTATTGTGAAGTGCTGCGGAAACTGTTGGTGCTTTGTAAATGATGATAATAATACATTCCATGCAATGCAAGTCTATGAGTCAGTCTTCTGGACTTCTTCTGACCCATAGAGTCCATTCTATGCCCCATGTCACACAGTGAGGAGAAAGTGATGTAAAGATACTGTTGTGGTGCTGCTGGTGGTGGGGGGCAGATACAACACAAAATATCACACAATGGATGCCAAAAGTGACACATATAGAATAAAATATTTTCTTAAACATACAAGTGAAAAACAAAGCACATGTAAGATATCAGCAACATCAAATAAACACAATAAGGACATTTCATTTTAGGGGGTAGTGGCCCTTTAAATGAAATAAACATGTTGTTTGTGTCCACCAAGTACACAATCTTTTAGCCCTTTTAAATAGTATGCTCAACATTTTCAAGATTAGGGAAAATGGCGACCTGGACTATTAGGCCAATTGCATCTTGAAGCCCTTATAAGTCTTTTAATTAATACAGGATTCACTGAGTTACATTTATTAACAATTTCGAAGAGAAAGGCTCTCGAGAGACGATGGAGCGAGCGGTATTGATTAAACCTCTTAGTTCTGTTCATTTAGAGGAGCTCTCAGGTGGGAGTTAGCTAGAATTTAGCCGGAGCAGCCCATTTCATTTGTACGCAAAGTTTAACTCAAGCTGCAATTGGAAAGGTTATTAAACTCCTTCACTTCAACATATTTACATCTAGTGGAAAATGTTGGGATGCTGCAGGCAGCTCTGTAGTGGAGTTGCTAGGGTGAAAGAAGACAACAGGCTTCAGTCCAAATAAACATTCTATGGCCGTCCCACCATAATGGATGGTGTAATTATTATTACAGTGAACAAAAACAACGTTTACGAGACGACCATGAACAGGCAGCAACATTAGTGACTCCAAACACTACAGAAAACAAGAGGTGACTTCCACCAACTCTGCAGAAATGAAAAATATGGAAATATAAATATTAAACACACCCATTCCTAAGCAGGTGAGAAAGACAAATCCACACAATAAAACTGGAAAATGACCTGCAATAAAAATATGTATGGCATAGTGTTATAGAAATGGCTTAGCGACAAAAATATAATATTTAACCTTATCCAACGCGTTGCTAGTATAGCAACGGACTTCCTCAGGGTTTACCTGAGGAAGTCCGTTGCAACGCTATATGTGGACAAAACGTGTTGGATAAGGTTAAATATTATTTTATTACCTAAAGTCGTCTGTATCAGAGAGCATCATGGTACCTGGCTCCCTTCTGTTTCCTGGCGACACTGAGAGATCGTGAAATGGAGTTATCAGTGGCCAGTGTGAGATTCCAATGAAGTATGAACTCTTCTGTGATCCAGGTGCGCCTCTTTTCTATTTTCTTTTGATACGCATATACATTGCCGCAAAACTATTTTATAAGACTGTGCTACGCTATGTGGTGTGGTTTCACTGCAGGTCATTTTCCAGTTTTATTGTATGGATTTGTAAGCAACATTAATGGCCTGCCTTACAGCGTGTCTACACTCACGTCTCATGAGGTTTTAGCTCGATGGTACCATAACAGAGAATACAGAAACATATGCAAATCAGTCTACTATCACCCAGAAACAGTGGCCAGAACTGAAATACCAAGGAAGACTTCGCAAAAAAAGTTACAGCAACCCCTGATCATTGTTCTGGCCTTGTTAGACCTCTCTAGAAAGGTACAGATGATACCTTTCATGGTACTTTGAGCAAGGGGTCCACATATGGATTCCCTCTACACTAATAATGAGCAGAATCAAGGTTTATGAGGGTCCTGGGGACCATACAATATGAAAATCAGACTGCCATCACCAGAAATGGTGGCCAGAACTGAACTCAAAGGAAGTCCTCTCTGCAAGAGAGTTACAACAACCCCCGAAATCTTTCAGCCCTGTTAGGCCTCATCCAGAGGGGTATAGATGATGCCTCTGTAGACACCTCGAGCAAAGGGTCCACAACTGGATTACAGTTTTCATTAACAGAGACTTTAACTGGGGCACACACTGGCTTACATACATGATACAAACATAGGAAAAATCCCTCAAAACCTATCACATTCACTCTAGTCAAACACAAGTAATAACGCACGTGCAAATACAAGTCATCATTCATACAACTTGATAAACTCACTCACACACAGCTCCATTTACACACACAGACTTATGCACGTTGTTCCAAACAGACACACTGCCTAAATGTCACAGAAAGATGACCTTTGGCTGTAATGAATGATGAGTATTATGAGTGTTAAACACTCCATAAAGGAAGAGGAAAGTCACGAGCTAACTAACAGTTGTGTATATCATTAGACAATCAAGTTGGGGAAAGTTTGACACTCTTATACTTGCAGGCTGCTTGGCCAACCAAGGATGTTGCTGATAGGTCCCCATGCTCTGGGGTGGAAGAGGGAGTTCTGCTCACCATTGGATCTCAAGTTTTACCAGATTAATAAAATGGAAATTGAGTAAACTGAGAAGCACCCTGTAACAGATCTACATACCCTGACTAGGTCAAATCTGTTAATGCCACTTCCTTGCCGGACCCCCATTCTCCTACCAGCAGTCTTTTGTGCCTTTATCCAGCCCTTAGCCAAAGCTTAAAGGGACATGCATGCTTTGCTAGTATGCTTTTAAAAACCTGCAATGCCTTTTGAATGAGTCAGTAGTGTCATTCAGCAGGCATAAAACGCAAGTAAATCATCAGGAAGCATTATTTTACTGAGAGGGTGGTGGATACATGGAACAGCCTTCCAGTAGAAGTGGTAGAGGCCAAAACAGTAATTGAATTTAAGCAAGCATGGAATAGGCATAAGGCTATCCTAAACAAAAGATAAATCCAGGTAAAGTATCCATGTAATTGGGCAGACTAGATGGGCCGAAAGGTTCTTATCTGCCAAAATTTTTCTATGTTTCTATGTTTCTAAATATGATATTTTTTCATATTTACCTACTTTTCTTTCTTGGAATTTTCCACGCCCACCTCAGGAGGCAGTTTGAGCTAACCAATCAGTGCCTATACCTAGGGAGAGCTAAAAAAACGCACTGAGCATGTGCGTCTGAGTTGCTCCTCCTTCCTCCTGCACTGTGAGATGAGGGGAGGGCGGGGCTGACCTTTCACCCCCATCTACTGCAGACAGAGACAGGGAAGGAAAGAAAGCCATACACACAGGGAGAAAAAGAGACAGCAGAGAGAGGGACAACAAAGAAGAAAAGCACAGAGACACAGCAAGAAACGGTAAAGAAAGACAGCAAGATAAAGCAGGGAAATCACAAGGAAAAGTGCAGTGAGAGAGAGCGCACACAAGAGACAGCACAAGAAAGAGTGAGAGGGAGTGACTGTGTGAGGGAGTTTGAGTGAGACAGTGAGTATGTAAATCCGGAAAGCGCACAAGTGAGCATGTCAGTGAGTGAGTGGGTCTGTGTGTGAGCGAGTCAGCGGGCGAGTGTGTGAGAGAGTCAGCGGGTGAGTGTGTGAGTGAGTCAGCGGGCGAGTGTGTGAGAGAGTCAGCGGGTGAGTGTGTGAGTGAGTCAGCGGGTGAGTGTGTGAGCGAGTCAGTGGGTAAGTGTTTAAGCGAGTCAGCAGGTGAGTGAGTTTTGCTTTCACAGTTGCACAGATGCTAGTATTCAGTTCCTCGGTTTCTCCAGTCTGAGGTCCTGAGCTGCACAGCTTGTGTTAGTTCATACAGTCACAGGAATTTATAAAGCGCTAGCAAGTTCCGTAGCACTGTGGGTGCGACAGAATAACAAATGTCCATACACGTTAAACACACAAAACAGTAGGAGAGAGGACCCTGCACAAGAGCTTACAATCTAAGAGGAGAGGGGTTACACACTAGGTGAGAGTAATAGCTGAGTATGTGAAGTAGTGGGGTGCATGGGGGCTGTGGGCAAGATGGAGCAAAAAATGTAGCTCATGTGAAGCTTTGAAGGGTGCAATAGTGGGTGGAGTAGTGGGCGGGGAGGAGGCGGGGAATATTCAGGAAGTATGAGCTGAAGAAACACCCCTAGCTGAGGGGCGTCGTCAGAGAAGATGCAATGACAGAGTTTAAAGCAAGAAAATAAACATTTTTTACACATTTTTAAAACTTTTATTGATTTATTCTAGTTTGTCTATAGGTACAGTATAAAAGTGTTTAAATGTCAATTTAAAAAAACTTTTTCTAGACATGCATTTCCCTTTAAGAACGAATATACGTAAAGGGCTTTGATAGCATCCCCAGAAATGTGGCAACACGCAGATCTGGAGGTTTTTGAACAGACAGCAACAGGGACTGAGCCTTTAATGAAATAATATATACAGTGACAGATGGAGCCTGGCAGCCAATGGGAAATAACACTCTGGCTTCTACTGCACTTCACCATTAATCCCCTACTATAATATTACTGTTAAGGCTCTGATGTTTCTGCTCCTTCTGCTTCTCGGCATCTGGAACATGATTAGACCAGGGACAGATAATGGGATTAGTATTGATCAACATTTGGCAAACAAGAAGAACAATATCCATTCAACCTTTAACAGATACAAACACATTCCAGATAGGGGGAGATGGAAAAGACTGAGGTGACCCACACAGTAACCCTATCAGCAGATAGTAACCAATAAACACAGTCAATATCAACAATAACAGTAGTCCTACAAAACACAAATTACAAAAACACCCTACAAGTACAGGGTGCCTTCAGCATAGGAGAGGGCAGGGAAATAATATAGAATATCAGGCCTGCACCTCCCAAATACTGTACATCTCTAGGCCAATGTAACCCAAATTCAAAGTGACGCACGTCACACACTCTGGCTGCAATAAATTGATAATAATTGGGAAGATTAATAAATACAAAAATAAATAGTAGATTAATAATATAATAATTAAATAAATATTTTGATTTGTGCACACCGTCCTCAGGTTTTGGCAATGGCTATTTTCTAATGAAAGACCACATGTGGACCCATGTTTTTTGAGTGGTGTTTTAAAGTGTTGGCTTGCTATGAAATGTCAATCTACCTATCTCCCTCCATCTATATCTCTCAATCCTTATCTATCTATTCACCCATATCTATACATCATATCTACAGTACCTACCTATCTATCTATCTATCTCTATACATCCATCCATTTCTTTCTATCTATCCATCTATATCTACACATCCATCAATATCTATCTATCCACCCATATCTATACATCGTATCTCTCTATCTACCTATCTATCTCTATCAGTGCTTTTTTCTGGAAAATAGGTGGGGAAAAACTGATTATTAAGACTATTTTCATGTCCTCATAAACAATAGTTGTAGTTCACTTAAAGGAAGACACTATAAAAGGAAACTATATTTTTTAATACTGTGTTCCTTTAAATGAACTACAACTATTGTTGTAACCCTATGGGGGTTATCCACTAAGTGCCTCTGTTGCAAGAAAAATCTGTATTGCAGGGCAGTTAGCTGAGGTGTTTTTTTTTTTGTAACGATGGCACTGAGTGGATAATCCCCTAGCATTTGTGATCACCACAGCAATGAAACTCACAGTTTTGCTGAGTATGTATGAACTCCACAGCAATACAACTCACAGTTATGCGCAGTGTCTATGAGCTCCACAGCAATGAAACTCACAGTAATGCGCAGTGTGTATGAGCTCCACAGCAATGAAACTCACTACCGCCTTACAGTGCCAGCTCCTCTGATCACACTGCTTGCCTGACAATCCGCATCTCTGGCAGATGTGTGTAAACATGCCGCACCCCCCTCCAAATGCTGTTCAAAGTTTCAGTGGCTGCAGAGAGAGGGGAGAGCAGCCCTCCCTTGTCACTTACTGGGGGAGTGGCGGTATACACTCCTGACAAACGGAAGCATTCAGGAGCAACATGAGCTGCCGAGCGCTTCCGATTTTCTGCCTGCCACTGCAAGAGGAGGGTGGAGCATCATAGAAACATAGAAAAATGTCGGCAGATAAGAACCTTTCGGCCCATCTAGTCTGCCCAATTACATGGATACTTTACCTGGATTTATCTTTTGTTTAGGATAGCCTTATGCCTATCCCATGCCTGCTTAAATTCAATCTCTGTTTTGGCCTCTACCACTTCAACTGGAAGGCTGTTCCATGTATCCACCACCCTCTCAGTAAAATAATGCTTCCTGATGTTACTTTTAAACCTTTGCCCCTCTAATCTAAGACTATGTCCTCTTGTTTTGCTACTTTGTTTCCTTTTAAATATACTCCCTTCCTCTACCTTGTGGATTCCCTTTACGTATTTAAATGTTTCTATCATATCTCCTCTGTCTCGTCTTTTTTCCAAGCTGTACATGTTAAGATCATTAAGCCTTTCCTGGTAACTTTTCTCCTTCAAGCCGTACACCATTTTAGTAGCCCTTCTCTGAACTCTCTCTAAGATGTCTATATCCTTCATGAGATACGGTCTCCAGTACTGCACACAGTACTCCACGTGAGGTCTCACCAGTGCTCTGTACAGTGGCATGAGCACTTCCCTTTTCCTACTGCTAATACCTCTCCCTACACAACCAAGCATTCTGCCAGCATTTCCTGCTGCTTTATTACATTGACTACTTACCCTTAGATCCTCTGAAATAATAACCCCTAAATCAGGCCTGAAAATTTCCACTCGCCTACTAGCATTTGGCGAGTGGAAATTACATGAGGGCGAGTGGGAATGCAGATGCAGGCAGGGCATGATAGGGGTTAGGTGGGGCAACCAGTGGCGAGTAATTCTTAAGGCCTGCCTAGTAGCTTGGGACTTGAAATTTTGAGCCCTGCCCTAAATCCCAACCCTCAGATGTTGTGGTTAGGACTGTATCAAATATTCTATATTCAGCCCTTGGGTTTTTACGTCCCAGGTGCATTATCTTGCACTTATCCACGTTAAAACTCAATTGCCACAGCTGCGACCATTTTTTTAGTTTACCTAAATCATTTGTCATTTGGCTGATCCCTCCAGGAACGTCAACCCTGCTCTCTCCTGTTAGTTCTGGCTGGTGGTGAGGTGCCAGTACTGAGTGGTGAGGTGCCGGTAGTGTGTACCCCCGAGTACCCCCTGAAAAAAAGCCCTGATCTCTATACATCCATTTCTTTCTATCTATCCATCCATTCATCTATTTGAGTATAGTTTGTCAGCAAAATCTCTATATGCTTTTCAACCCATGTGGCCAGCGTTTCAGAAGCATTAATATATTGCACAGGCAGCACAAAATCCCAACTATTTTCTTCACTATCGCTGAGACATTCTCCATCAAAACCGAATTGTAGATCATACAAAAATATAAGATTGACTTTTCGATGTGTAAACTACCCCTCTTTTTATGAAACTCCTCATTCTTGCATATTTCAGTGAAATATCTGAAATAAATGCATAGATTTGCATAAATTGTGCATGCAAGATTTGTCCGGAACAAAAATATTCTTTCAGCAGAACTGCGTGGAAATGAAGATTTTATCAGCTACAAATAGTTATTTTCTGTCTTATAAAAGTTGGAAGAGTTTGTATATGCATTTTGACACTTTGTCGAAGTGCGAGAAAATGCAAATGATAATATTTTCTATGGAGAAAATAACTAAATAGGGTAGAAATGTGGGGCCCTATTTCATTGTTGCTGGTGGTAACAGTGAGTGGGTAAGGGAAAAAGTCATCATGAGTCGTTATCCCTTACCAGCTTCCTCTGACCAGGACTATTCCAACCCAGTTGCTGTATTAGCGGCTCGAGCCGGAATAATAGGGAGCCACGCCACTGCTGGCACTGTCTGCTAGAGATCATAGGACGCCATGGAGCCAAGTGTGACCCTACCTTGAGCTCTGAGCGAGTCTGCATGAGGGTTGTGCAGCAGCTGATGAAGAACCATGGAAGGGAACTGGTAACTATTTCTTTCCAGTTTTCCTCTACGCGTGGTGAGATCAAAGTGGAGGTTTGCGCCAATCTCTTCAAAGTGAATCAGATGTAAATTAGGGAATTTTTGGGCTTTTTATTTTACTGTGTTAAGTGATTTTGCAATGGTAAGACGCACCTTGAATATGCCATGCAATTTTGGGCACCTGTTTTAAAAAAAGATATTCTGGAGCTAGAAAAAGTGCAGAGGCAGCAACTAAATTTATAAGGGGAAAGGAATGTTTAAGTTATGAGGAAAGGCTAACAAGCTTAAACCTGTTTAGTTTAGAGAAACGGCGACTTAGAGGGGATCTGATAACTTTATATAAATGTATATGGCGCCTTAGAGGGGATCTGATAACTTTATATACAGTAAATATATATGGGGCCTTAGAGGGATCTAATAACTTTATATAAATATATACGGGGCCTTAGAGGGATCTGATAACTCTATATAAATATATACGGGGCCATTATAAACCATTGTCTGGAAACCTATTCATTAACAGGACTATGGTATAGAAGATAGGTTGGTAAGAATGGCGCTTAGAACTATTTGATAGATCGCTACGCGTTCTCCCAAATGTGGTGTTCCCTTCACCACAAATAAAGAAAATTGGAAAGTGAAGCAGGTGGAAGAACAGCGCTCCTCCTCAAGGCAAAAAAAACTTTCCCTAGTTGTCAGCACCTAGGTATATAGAATAAAACATCAAATATCTTATGTTTATACAGTACAGATGGACTTATTCTTTTCCAGTAGTTCAATCTCCACAATTTGAAAAATCACAAATTGACCTCACAAGAGTGAAGCACAGCAGAGGTATAAACCAGTGTGGCAGTATGTAGATATATTCAAAATACAGCACACTCACAGTTTATAAGAGCTTTATAGCTCTATATTAGACGTGTCACAGGTTGTTGTGGACCAGCCCATCAGGCAGACTTTTGTTGAAGATTTCTTTCCTTCTTATACAGCTCATAGAAAAAGAGAGATTTTCATGGCACAGTATCGACAGTATTGACAAAATTAAGACGATACTGTGCTGACAACTAGGGAAAGGTTTTTTTGCCTTGAGGAGGAGCGCTGTTCTTCCACCTGCTTCACTCATTAATAGGACTATACACAGGACACGAGGTCACCCATTTAGACTGAATGAAAGGAAATTCAGCCTAAAGCATAGGAAGGGTTATTTTACAGTGAGAACAATAAAGCTGTGGAATTCTCTGCCTGTTGAGGTGGTTGGGTCAGAGTCTGTATAGACTTTTAGACAACGACTAGATGACTTCCTGCAAAAACATAATATTGAGGATTACAATATTTAACCCCTTAGGGACCGGGCGGTTTTACACAAATCCGTCCTTTAGTGCCCGCTGTTTTTACGTTTCTGCGCTGTTCGTGTTTAGGTCAAATTTTCTTCTTACTCGTTTATGCAACCCACACATATTATACACCGTTTTTCCCGCCATTAAATGGACTTTCCAAAAATACCGTTATTTCCATCATATCTTATAATTTACTATAAACAAAATATGAAATATGATGAAAAAATGGTAAAAACACATTTTTTCGTAATTTAATCCCCAAAATCTGCAACCACCAAAAGAGACCCTGGCTAAATAGTTTCAAAATTTTGTCCCGAGAATAGAAATATCCAATTTTTACATGATTTTTGCTTTTTAACCCCTTAACTACTGTGCCAGTTCACCTATGTGCGCTGAGCTCATTCTGACCGTTTTATGCTCATAATTTTTAGATGACAACCTAGGTCCTATTTAACTAAACCCCCAACCCAGACAAATTTTTTTTAAAAAGAACATTTTTTTTAATTTATTTTTTAAAATTGTATTTTTACACCAAATCTGGTCATGTTTGGTATCATTGGAAAGGCTATGATCAGTCCTTTCCAATGATGTCAAATATACGGATCGGGAGATAGGGGGATCCAAAGGATCCCCCTTTCTCCACATGGCAGCTAGGGGGTTAACTATCCCACTGAAATCCTCACACATATGGTGAGGTTGTCAGTGGGTGGGGGGGACCTGGAGGCTTGGCTGACATCCAAGATGTCAGCCGCCTCCAGGTTTGAATCGTGATTCAGTGCCGATTAGCGCAACGAAAATGTTAATGTTATACACCGCTGAAAAGGGGAGACTCCCCCCTTTTCAGCGGTGCAAAAACCATCACTGTACGTTAAATGGTTGGGGAGATAAAGGGCTCCAAATGGCTAGAAAGGAGCCCCCTCCCCTTCCTGAATTTTCCCTTCCGGCGCCTGCCGATGATGTCATCACGCAGTGTCATGATGTCATCAGATCTCCCGGCCCCCCAGGAAATGGCGAGCTTCCAGCTTGCCATAGATGCCGTGGGAGCCAGCGAGGGAGGTAAGTATCGGCGGGAGGGAGGTTAGGAGCCCACTGACATACCATGTACATTCGCGGGTCTAAGGGAGACCCGTGGGCAGGACGTACATGGTACGTCAGTGGTCGGGAAGGGGTTAATATGTGATACTGGCTGCTTGATCCAATGCAAAATCTGATGCCATTCTGGGATCAAGAAGGAATTTCTTCCCTGTTTGTTGCACATTGGCGAGCGCTTCAGACTGTGTTTTTTGCCTTTTTTCAGATCAACCACAGTAGTTGATTTGTGAAAGGCTGAACTCGATGGACACGTCTTTTTTTCAGCCCTTGTAAATAAAGTATAGGGGCTGTTAAAATATAGTAAGGAACTGTGAGATGACCGAGCCGAAATCAAAGCTTGTGTCACGGCTAGAATAGGAATTCCAGCCATTACGTTGGCTGCTGGAGTCTCTGTAATGTAGAGTAGTACATACATGCTTTCAAACAATGGTACTTAAAATACCCCTTATGTCATAATGGTCATTATGGAACTCATGAATGTTGTAAGGAAAAACTCCAAATCCACCAAGCATTCTACATCTCTAAAGTGAGCTAATTTGCTAGAAAAAGCCGGCCATGATGGTTGTACTAGACAGTATAGCTTGAACTCACTGCCATGGTTTGCATGACTTGGCGCGCAATGTTATCACCAGGAAACCATTCATATTTATGCTATTTTCACATTCAATTCGCTTGTATGTTCTTACAGATTATTTTGTATCCATTTTGAGTAGTGATGCTTGCCGTGTTGGTCACTTGTTCTATTCACGCTCGCCAGTTTTTTTTCATCATTTTTTTCTTGTTCCCGTCTTTTCTCATTCCGCATTGTAGACGTGAGTTTCCTGTCCTCATTGTTCTACCTTTCATCCGATCTGTCACAGGAGACTGACCCGTCCTGAGATACTATAAATTGAGTCTTGGCCTTGCTACGGCTTCACAGTCTTGGCTCAGCGTTTTAGAGGTGGCGGTGTGATCGATTTCTAGTAGACTTGTATTTTTTTCCACATTTTAGAATCTTCATTGAGACAGAAGTGTTTTTTTTTATTTTATTTGCTTTTGTTTGAGCTGCACTAAACTAATTTCTGCAGTTCTACCCATATCTCTTTTGGTCTTCTGGGTCAAGTTGCACCCACTGGCGAGTGTGGGTTCCTGTACATATAACGGAGATTGCAGCTCTCCAGCAGCGATTTACCCGCGGAAACTCTCATCTTTCGCATTTCAGGGATTGGTAAATGTACTCTATTGTGTATTATTGAGATTCAACAAGTGCTGCCCAATTAAATCAGACGTTAGAGAGCAAGGTCACATTGAGAAGAAAAATGTTCCTTCATACTCATTTTGTAATTTACTCTGCTATCAAAAATATATTGTAATTATCTTTAAAAGTAAGTAGAACACTTGATGAATTCTTTGTTTTTACTTGTGTATAATTTGATTTAATGGGAGCTATAATCAAAAATTAGACAAAGCTTAATTATCTTTGGTAACTGCGTCTCTGCTCATAACGGTTTTCTTTCTTTATCTGATATCATATATATAGATGGTAAAAAGAAAGGCACGATAAGATGTCATATTTCTAGTTTATGCATATCTCAAAGAAGATAACTGTTATGGCGCCTCAAAGATTTAGCAGGGATGAGCCCGAAAATGCAGCTGCCAAGCAAGATGGTGTTGAAGACTTGAAGACGCAGGAGGAGAAGGGCAACTTGAAGACTGGAAAGACAAGCTGGGCATACGGCACAGCAGATATGGCAGAAACATGGACACAACAGCTTTCAAATTGAGCCTTAATCAGTGCAATGTCAAACCACTTCTTCTAGGGGTAAACACCTTTATAAAGCTGTGCTACTGAGGCAGGCCACATCTGTAGCTCCTCACTGGAGGAATAGGAGCAAAATCAGGAGTAGGACGGGACAGGACATGAGCTGCCAGGCTTCAGGTTACAGCAGGAGAATTGCGAGCACAGGTTTCTTGTGTTTTTAAGTGTCCCTTGGCTTGGGTCGTGACAGTAACAAGTTGAAAGTGGAGAGTTAATGCGTTAACAGTGCAGGAAAACAGTACAGGACAGGGAACATGGGAATATAGGAGGTAATAATATACACAACTGTGGAATTTCAAAAATTTCCGACATATTTTGATTCTGAAATTTCCCACATGTCAGGTCCCACTGTGGAGGGTAAGGGTTTCGAGCACAGTATGCAGTTACACAAGCGGAGTGAGCAGGCCCGTCTTTAGCGCAGGGCAAAAGGGGCAGCTGCCCTGGGCCCAGTCAGTGTTATGGGGCCCAAAGCAGCTGCTCCTGTCCTGAGTGCTTGAGCCAGCAAAAATCGTGGTGTTACGGGCTGCCTCCCCTGTGTGGTGATGGGACCACACCGAGGAGGTGAGGCCTCGGAGAGAGGTGATGCATCTTGGGAGCTGCGTTTGGCTCCTCCCCCTCCTCACCATGCAGTTCCCCCGCGCAGGAAGACAGGATTCAGGAAGCTGTCAGTGCTTCTGCTCAGCCCTGCCCTGTTCTGCTCTGCCAGCCTGGCCTGAGACAGCCTACAGCAAGCATGCAGTAAGAAGCAGGGCTCTGCTTACAAGACCCCCTGCTCCACCACCCCTCCAGCTTGGGTATGTGATGTCACATGTCACATGTTCATATGTATGTATGTATGTATGTATGTGGATATGTGTCTGTGTGGATATGTGTGTATTGTGTATACATGTGTGTATTTTGGATTGTGTGTGTGTATTATGTATATATGCTGTGTGAGTGTAGATTATGTGCATGTGTGTGATGTGTCTGTATATATGGAGTGGAAATGTGTGTGATGTAAATATCAAGTGTATATATGATATGTGTGTGTGTGATGTGTATTATGTGTATGTGTATATAATGTGGAAATGTGTATATGATGTATATATGATGTGTACATGTACAGTATATAGGATGTGTACGTTTACAAAGGATGTATATACAATAGTACATATAAATACTTATATGATGTGTACACACAGAGACATTGTGTTATTGTGTTATTGTGTTTTCCTTACAGTACATGTATAAAGGATGTGTAATTGTAAAAAACTATTTAATCTATCAGGGTTATTCAAAGAGCTCCGAATTGTGGATGAAAGGTAACCGAACGCTGAAATTCAGCGTTCGGTTACCTTTCCAGGCCATTCGGCTATTCAGAGAGCAGGTAGTTCGCCAAATGTTGGCGAATTGCCTGCACATACGGTGCCTGTTCGGTGCCTGTTCGAGGGCAGTGAAATCCCCATAGAGAAGCAATGCTTCAGAGAACACAAACCAGCAGTGAAAAGTTGCCGAATTGCCCTGCCATTCGGTGGTTTCATGCGGCAGGTTTATTTAGGCGAATCCCATAGGCTTCAATGTTAAAAATATTCCCATTTTAATCCAATATCTAATAAACAGTCGATTATTTTATTCTGCAGCAAAAAGTCTCTTTATAGATTTTTTTTAGGATATTATAGGCATTTTTCCGGATTTTTGTGCGAAAATAGTTTTTTTTCCTTTTTTTTTATGTTTTTTTCTGTAACAGCCCTTTTTATTCTCATTCATTGGATTTTATGTGTAAATTTCAGACATTTTCGCTCAGTAGTTTCTTTGCAAACAACGTTTCACTTTTCAAACATTCAAGCCTACTGTTTTTTTATTTTTTTCACTCCATTTGTCTACGGTGTTGGCTTTTTCCGGCGGTTGCTCGGGTTTCTCCGGCGTGTTCGGCAGGGTTATTCCAGATGTTTTTGCGGGTTTCAGTGTGCGTTCGCTGATTTTTGCGGTGAGTGTTCGGTGGGGTTGATCTAGATGTTTTTGCGGGTCTTGGTGTGCATTCGCCTGGTTTTGCAGTGAGTGTTCGGCGGGTTTGCGGCAGCTTTTCCCTGCACTACGGCGGCCCTGTGCTGCTTGCTGAATATACCGCAGGGTCGCCGAAATGGGATTGCCAAATCGCACTGAATTGAACAAAAAGTCAAAAGTGCGGTGACTTTTCGATTCTCTTTGAATAACCCTGTATGTGTGGTTTTTCGCGTTTTTTTTTGTTTTTTTTTGGATGGGGTGGAGAGTAAATTCCAATGGGGGGGCCCAAAAAAAATGTTTGCCCAGGGTCCAGTCAATATTAAAGACGGCCATGGGAGTGAGGCAGGTGAGTATGGTTTAAACAGAAAAGGTTTATTAAAGGAGGAAGCAGAAATAAACCAGGAAGGGGACACTGGATAAATAATAACAGGTATAGGAACTGGCTAGTAGAGATAAATACAGAGGACCGGGTACACTGAATAACACAAGAAGGGTGGACAGGACAGATACCGGACTGGACACTGAATACAATAACACAAGGAGATACAGATGAACTAGAGAACACACTTACTGGACAAACAGAGTATGGAGGACCAGAAGACACAGAGGGTAATGCAGGAGAGTGGTCAGAAAAAAGCATAGGTCGGGGGAAGGCAGCTGGCAGAGGGTGATGAAAGTCCAGATCAGAGGTCATACACAGTTGGTCAATCGATTAGCAGATCTGAAGCAGTGATGGGAGTTGCAGATATAGTCCAGGAATGAGGGGGTCACAACAGGTTACAACGATGAGGGGTTTCCACAGGATTCAGCAATGAGGGGTCACAACAGGATACAGCAATGAGGGGTTTCCACAGGATACAGCAATGACGGGCTTCCATAGGATACAGCAATGAGGGGTTTCCACAGGATACAGCAATGAGGGGTTTCCACAGGATACAGTGAGACTTCTAAGGAAGATGCAGAAGCTCTGAGCTAAGGGTTGGATCGAGTTAAATGGCAGTCCAGGCCCAGCTCACGCCTGAGGCTGGAAAGTTGAGGGAAGACCAGGTATGGATTCCCATGTCCTTGGACCACAGACCAGGCAGTGGTAAAACCTGGTCTGGAGCTGGAACATGATGGGGAAATGGTACTTTACTTGGTCTTCTTCCTGCGACTTCGGCAAGGAGCCTGACACCAAAACAAACCAAACGTCTTGCCCATGCACATTAGCATTTAGAGCTCTGGTCCCACCGGTGACTTATAAAGGTGCTATTGATAATCCCAGCATCAACGTCACCACTGAATGCCAATCACACAGAAAAGTGTGATCTTTCCCCTGGTCAAAAGGATCATGGCAGTGGTTGCTGCTGTAACCGGTTAAGTAGTGGTCTACTCTGCAAAATCTCATCAAGGGATGAGTTATCACATTTATCTTTATGATAGGTTTACTTTAAAGTAGGTGGACACAAAACATTGTAAATACATAAGAGGTGATGTGCTTTTTCGTTTTATTATAGTCATTTATATAAACCCAACAGTTTCCGCAGCGGTTTACAATAACCAATGGAAACGAGACAAAATGACAAACATAGGAACCAGAAACAAAAGGTGTAGAGGACCCTGCTCAGATGAGCTATCGGTGTGGAGGATCAGTCTGATGGAGGACGACCAGAAGAGTTTTATTGGTCATCAGGATCATTAGCACTAGTGTTTCAGAAATGGTGAGGACATGGAAGTGGCCTATATCTTGATGTGGTGGTAGGTGAAGTCGACATCATTAATGTGGTATGCTAATCAGAAGCGATGGGTTTTGAGGGATTTCCTGAAGGCCCAAAGACTAGGGATGAGTCTGATAGGACAAGGTAGTTCATTCCACAGGACCGGAGCTGCCCTTGAGGAGTTTTGGAGCCGAGAGTTGGTGGTGTGGTTGGAGACAAAGGACAGGCGGAAGTCATCTGCTGACCAGAGTGATCTAGAAGGGATTTGCTTGTAGAGTTAGGAAGACCTGTAAGGAGGAGTTGCGTTTTTGAGGACTTTGTGAATGCCCGCGTCAGTATTATCCAGTTCCTAATTGTAACGTAAAGCATTGTATGCAACATCTGAAAAGCCTCCCGTTACGAAGGTCCTCGGAACAAAAAATCCATGAATTTTGCATTGTAAATGCTTTCTATTCTTTCCATTGATTTCAGTTTTGTTGATAACTCTCCACAAATAACTGCATGATGAATAATCTGATTCTTGCGCTTCTTCTCTAGGAAAATTATGCATGAGACTCAATTACGCAAGTAGGACTGACACATGGATTGCTAGAAATAAAATAATACCCCCTGATTAGAAAAAAGAAGCAATCACAATGGAATACAAGTTGATTGATTGATTTTCTCTTCCGACGTGAGAATGTTTTTCAGACGTACCAGATGATAGATCTCACTGAAACTCTTTTTATTTTGTCACCGGTCACTTATCACGGGGACTTAGCGCTCTTTTAGTACTTCTGATTTTCATTTGTGCGATGCCGTAAAACCTTCATATAAATGGAAATATCTTGGATATTTTTAAAGGGTTTAAAAATGACCTTCATAAAACAGATCGAGAGCTCCAGGGAAAAACATTTGTAAACAAGGCTGTTCTTTCATGTAGAAAAATGTCAGCTTTACGTTCGCTTTAATGCCAGATACTCTATGGAAGCAAAACTTTGTAAATAACAGCGTTACTCCTCAGTTAAATAAGCTCACTTGATATAACTTCAGAATACTAATGTGAGGTCCTTTGTCATTTTTATCACCTTACATTGCTTCGGTGACGCTTCTGCCCATACTCTCCGCCGCATGTCTGCATGAAAATGTCCTATATAGTAAAAAATAAATAAAAGAATAAAACAATTTAAATATATAATTATTTGCTGCATGTTGCTTAATACAAAGCAGCTTGACAAATACTGTAAACAAGGGTTGTCACTCCCGGCAAAGGTGGGAAGTCTAAGGGTGAGCTGAAAATCTAGCCCTTACCACTCTTCAAAGCAAATGTTCATTATAAAACAATAAATGTTTATTGAGTAACTTGATTAATAGACCTACACAGGTCAGCCTATTCAAGAAGGTGCTACCAACATATAGGGCATAAACGCCAAAATATAAAGTGCATATAACTAAGAAAAATGAAAGAAAGAGAGAGGCAGCAGGTGAGGGTCCACCAGTATAGTTGATATTAACTATCCGTCTAGCAGGATCTTCTTATGGGTATTGATATCCTATACACTCAAAGAGGGCCTCCTTTTATTATTGGGTAGGTAGGTTAAGGGATAATCGTTCCAAGACGCTCTCAACAGACTGGACCCTCACACAGTGGTGATGAGTGATATGGGTTAACCAAAACTGTCAACTTTTTATTAAGCTCCAACCAAAACATTCAAATGTCATTGCACCAACAAAAGAACATCCTCATTGGAGGTTGGTAATTCAAACTAATTCCACCCCATCTGTTAGGTCCCTAGAACTCTCCATGCACTTAAATGATCTCTATGCTGCCCCTCATCGATGAAGATAATAAACAAAATGTATAAGTGGTCATTAAAATGCACCAATACATGTAGTAGGAAGGGCTGCCATCAGAAAATATGGGGCCTCTCTTACTAAGTCAATGGTTAGGCATCACACATTCATACTGTAATGTCCCGCACTACGTCTGGATCCTGGTGGCCGGCAGCGCCTTGCTCGCTGGCCAGCCACAGAGTGATGTATCCACTTATCGTGGCTACTGGTCACTGACGTGGGCAGGGCATGGCGCCTACCACGTTTAAAACCAGACGATTGCCCTGGTTCCTTGCCCTGACGTGGTTTTCACTCCTCGGTGCGTACTCTGTGTTTATTCTATTGGTTCACCTGTGTATGACTTCTGCCTTGTCTGACGATTCTCCTGACTCTTAACCCCTTGGCATTTGGCTGTCAACTCAACCTGGCACACAACCCCTGGCATTTGACTAACTACCCGAGCTGGTATCTGACCACTGGCATATCTCTGACAGCCCGACTGGTATTAACTACTAGTATGTGGCACACAAGCAACTCTGGTATCTGGCTCACGAGCAACCCTTCTATTAACCCCTGGTGTCTATTTTTCTGTTCTGTTTGTGTTCCCTCTGGTTCTGTTTGTGTATGGTAATAGGTAGAGATTCCCGTCACTTATAAGACCAGCAGTGTAAGATATAATGTCTGATCCCTGTACTCAGACAAGCTATCTAGGAGGTGCATGACACATACATTACACATATCACTGTTTAATGTGTGATATATTTTATGTATGTAATTGGTGATATATGCAAAGTATATGTGTCTAATGTGTGAATAAATATACATATTCACAAACATACATTGCATATATAACCCATTACATACATAGAAACAATACATTTATCACACATTGCAGACACAGACTCACAGGTGACCTTACTTTTTGCTGGAGGTGATGGCCTGACTATAAAATATATGGATTAGCTTGATCACCTAGTTTGAATGGTTTAAGTTTAAGGTGTCGTATATGGGCTGACTCTCAGTGGAGATGGTCAGTTTCTCTATTCCAGATGATTTCCTGGGCCTGTTGATGTAAGTAATAGACCATCTCTCAAATTAAATATAAATATAAAACAAAGAAAAAATGATATACAAATACCAAAAAGGTGCACTCCTGACGAGCTGCCGTGCAGGAGTTGCACAGTGACATGCTTTAATACCTAGATGTCTTGGGTATGAGTTTCAGCAATCACGTATTTCCTTTTGCAACTTAACATAATGATAAAAATACTGTTTTTTTTTTTCTTGGGGGTGAGGTTGAAAAAGATGTGTTTATAATTTAAAATATTTTATTTCTTAAATATAAAAGATTTAACGATGAAATATTTCAAAATAAAATACCTACGTTTTGGTAATGTGCTATTATGTTTCATGGAAGTCTTATAGAGCTTTAGGTGTAGGTTTAACCTTTAGCTCTCCACAGTAAAGGGCCATCCAAAAAATGAAATGTCCTTATTGTGTTTATTTGATGTTGCTGATATCTTACATGTGATTTGTTTTTCTCTTGTTTGTTTAGTTAAGAAATATTTTACTCTATCAGGGTTATTCAAAGAGAGCCGATCTAGCCCCGAAATGTAACCGGGCACTGAAATTCAGTGTACAGTGCCATTTTGGGGCCATTCGACTATTCAGAGAGCAGGCAATTTGTCAAATCCTGGCGAATTGCTTGCACATACGGTGCCTGTTCGGTGCCTGTTTGAGGGCAGTGAAATCCCCATAGAGAAGCAGTGCTTCGTCTATTCAGAGAACAAAAACCAGCAGTGAAAAGTTGCCGAAATGCCCTGGTGTTCGGTGGTTTCATTCGACAGGTTTATTCAGGCGAATCCCATAGGCTTCAATGTTAAAAATATTCCTGTTTTACTTCAATATCTAATAAACCGTTTATTATTATAATCTGCAGAAAAAAGTCTTTTTATTTTTAGATTTTTTTAGGATCTTTCAGGCATTTTTTGGAATTTCTTTTGCAAACATTTTTCAGTTTTTTCTTTTTAAATAGTTTTTTCTTTTTTCTGTAACAGCAATTTTTATTATTCTTCATTCGATCTTATGTGTAAATTCCAGACATTTTCGTTCAGTAGTTTTTTTGCAAACCGCGTTTAAATTTTGAAGCTTCAAGTGTACTGTTTTTTGTTTTTTTTCACCCCGTTCATCTGCGTGTCGGCTTTTTCCAGCGGCTGTTCTGCGCTGTGATCGGCGGCTAATTGGGTTTCTCCAGCGTGTTCGGCGTGGTTAATCCAGCTGTTTCTGCGGGTTTCGGTGAGTGCTCAGTGAGTGTTCGGCGGGTTTGCGGCGAGTGTTCGGCGGGTTTGCGGTGGGTTTTCCCTGCACTATGGGGGCCTTGCGGTGCTTGCTGTATACACCGCAGGGTCAGCGAAATAGGATCGCCGAATCGCCCCGTAGTGCAGGGAACGAAAAGCCACCAAACGTACGGTGACTTTTCAATTCTCTTTGAATAACGCTCCCTTAAAACATTCCTATTTAGGGAAGCCTACCACCCAACTCACTGACGCAACCATCAATCACTCTCACCTTACAGTCCTCTCCTCCTGTTTCCAACCCCAACCCTCCCAGATTGTGAGTTCCTACGGGAATAGGGCCCTCATCTACTCCTGTACTGTTTGTCAAATGTTGTTCAATGTATTGTAACCCTGTCTATACTGTGCTTATTGTACAGCGCTGCGGAATATGCTGGCGCTTTATAAATAAAGAATAATAATAATAATAACCCTGTATATGTGTCACTGGGTGCATCCATTGTGTGTTCTTATGTGTTTGTAAACTGCCCCCCCCACAGTGTCTTTACATCACTTGCTCCTCGCTGTGTGGCTTTGGCCATAGAATGGAGTCTATGGGTCAATCACTGACTGTAATCATTGCACGGTGTGGGATTTATTCATTTAAAGGACATCACCAGGGGGTAGATTAGAGGTCTTTTAAACTCCGTGTTTTATCTCATTCAGCTGCCAGCTCTTATCTCGTGTAGCCTAGAGAACACAATCTTCCCCTTCTGCCATATCTAAACATTCCCTCCTCCACCCATTAACTGTTAAATACTGTGTACTCGATAAACCACAGAAACAAAGTAAAACATTTACACAAATCTTACAGCTCTATTCACTAAGAGGTGAAACTCAGGTGAACCGGCAGGAGAAGAGAACAATCTAGACCAAATAGCCGATTTGGAAAAGGAGATAAATGGGAGAATTTTTTTGGTTTGGCTATTTTGACCTAGAATTGTCACTTCTCCTGCCAATTCTCCTGACTTCACTCTTTAGTGAATAGACCTGTTAGTGAATGTTGCATTATGGAAAGATCTACAAAATGGATACAGGAGAGAAAAACCTAATGTTATAATCCCTTTTTACATGCAATTACTTCAAACAAAGAAAAAAAATCATCAGCGTATGTTTTGTAAGGTGGTTTACTCAGGGCCGTCTTTAACGTGGGGCAAAAGGGGCAGTTGCCCCAGGGCCAGTCACTTGAGGGGCCCAAAGCAGCTGCCCACTTTGGCCCGCGGCAAAGACCGCCGGTGCCGCCGAAAACGTCTTGTGTTGACTGTGAGTTGAAACTATTTGTTGTCCTCAGGCTCCGCTCCTTATGAAGGTGCCGGCGGCGGCGCCGCCGCCACCGCATCTGACTATGTGTGTCACTCATGGAGGGCCCGGGCTGGCAACAGGCAGCCGCAGAGCCGCTGCAACGCCAGCGTGCGTGCCTTCCTTCCAGCGGACACAAGGCTCGGAACGGCACTCACGCTGTTGGCGCCGCCCACTTCACGTACGACATGATGCGGGGCAGCACGCATGCGCAGAATGTCCCCGTATGATAGTCTCACTGGTTGCTGCATTTACCAGAGCTGAGCCGGAGCTGCTCTCAACCACCAGCGAACCAGCAGCACTATGGGTGTCAGTGTGTGTCGATTTTCAGATAAAGGTTGGTGGCTCATATGGTTGAGGTTGACACAACAGTAACAAAGTTCCCTTCTGACTGGGGTCAATATATAGGTTATAAAAATTTAAATACTGTAAGTACCCCCAAGTACATACATACATACACTGAGGGTGTTAGACAATAGAACGACTAGCACTAAGCAGATGGTAATATATTTAGTGCACAGTGATTAAAAATTGTACCAATGCACTCACACAATACAATGTGTAGCAGACATATTTCTTTTGTGTCTGAAATTCGTACCAGTTCACTCACAGAATACTAGAGGATGATGCAGGCACATAAAGGTTTGCCTGCATCCTCTAGTATTCTGTGAGTGTGAGAGTGAACTGGTACGAATTTCAGACACGAAAGAAACCTTTATATGTCTGCTACACATTGTATTGTGTGAGTGCATTGGTACGATTTTTAATCACTGTGCATTAATATATTACCATCTGCTTAGCGCTAGTCTCTCTATTGTATAACACCCTCAATGTATGTATGTAGTTGGGTACTTCCAGTATTTTCATTTTTATTACGTAGCGAGACGTCAGTAGGAAGAGACGTTCACTGAGAGTGTGATCATAACCCAATCGTGATATCATCAAAGAAAGGTTAAAAACTCAGGATAAATGCAGTAGGCTAGCATTCATCATGGTCGATCAGATATAGCTGTTGCATGAAGTTCACAGTTGTGGATTTTTTTGGGATGTTGGGGGTGGAGAGCAAAATTATGCGGTGGGCAAGCTTTGGGGGGGGGGATGTTTGCCCAGGGTCCAATCAATATTAAAGACGGGCCTGGGTTTACTGTAGGTTACTCTACAAGTAATCGAGTTGCAGCTTATGTACGTGTTAGTGTCCCTTTAAGGAACTAATATCGTAAAATGTACAATATGCATAGGAAATATATTAACAACACGGATGATATAGTTCTCAAATACCATGCAACACACACGTTTAGTATCTGGAGCCTCAGGATGTGTTACTGAACAGTGGATGTGTTATAATGAAATTCCCAGTGGATTTTTCACTCCCCAGACCGTGTTTGCACGTGATGTGACTCGTGCAGCTCATGTCTCCCCGTGGAAGGCGTGTGTCTGAGCTGGGCGATGGGGGGGTGTGTGGTTGTAACACATCTGAAAGCACTGAAGTTCTCACATTAAATTCTCAATACACCTGGCAGAAGAAGGGAAATGTTCAATCACCTCTGAAGACTGCTAGGTTTAACATTGATTGGAAGGAATCCTACACAATCCACAGGACTTCAGTTCATAGCGGGGTGAACTTTAGTGACATGGCTGTGTTTACTGCATTTTATCTCTTCTTCCAGCTGTCTAGTTGTTTTATTACACTGTATTTTCTTTCTCTATAGTATAAAAAAAATTATCATGTGGATAGACGGATGATTGATGTGTTTGCAAAGGTGTCAGCTACTTAACAAGGATTGTAATGTCCAAATATATATTTTTCAAATAAATACTGTGATACTAGAGGTAGCATTATTGTCATTGCTTATCATCACAGTAACCAGACATATATATATATATATATATATATGTAAATTTAATAGGCCGTGTTAGTCCAGATGTCAAAAACACAAGTATAGCAGTATGTAGTATAACGTTAGTCCAATAAAAAAAGGTATCACTACGTACTGCTATACTCGTGATTTTATATACTGTATTTTATATATGTATGTATATATATACACACAAGTCACCATAAGGGAGTACTTGGGGTCTTCTATATATAATAAATTTCTTGTTTTAACATTAAAAGAAATTATGTTTCGGCTCACCTGAGCCTTTCTCAAGGTTCCTTGAGAAAGACTCTGAGGAGTCGAAACGTTGTTTTTTTTTTAAGTATTTCTGATAAATTTGTTGTTTAAACAAGACCATGAGTACTCCCGTATGGTGGCTTGTATATATTTTTTGGAAGACGCACCGGGGGACTAAGAATATTCTATGAATGAAGAAATCAAGAGGAATTAGTGCTTTTCTACATCTACAGTCAGGTCCAGAAATATTGGGACATTGACACAATTCTAACATCTTTGGCTCTATACACCACCACAATGGAGTTGGAATGAAACAAACACAATGTGCTTTAACTGCAGACTGTCAGCTTTAATTTGAGGGTATGTACATCCAACTCAGGTGAACGGTGTAGGACTTACAGCAGTTTGCAGATGTGTCTCCCACTTGTTAAGGGACCAAAAGTAATGGGACAGAATAATAATCATAAATCAAACTTTCCCTTCTTAATACTTGGTTGCAAATCCTTTGCAGTCAATCACAGCCTGAAGTCTGGAACGCATAGACATCACCAGATGCTGGGTTTCATCCCTGGTGATGCTCTGCCAGGCCTCTACTGCAACTGTCTTCAGTTCCTGCTTGTTCTTGGGTCATTTTCCCTTCAGTTTTGTCTTCAGCAAGTGAAATGCATGCTCAATGGGATTCAGGTCAGGTGATTGACTTGGCCATTGCATAACATTCCACTTCTGTCCCTTTAAAAACTCTTTGGTTGCTTTTGCAGTATGCTTTGAATCATTGTCCATCTGCACTGTGAAGCGCCGTCCAATGAGTTCTGCAGCATTTGGCTGAATGTGAGCATATAATATTGCCCGAAACACTTCAGAATTCATCCTGCTGCTTTTGTCAGCAGTCACATCATCCATAAATACAAGAGAACCAGTTCCATTGGCAGCCATACATGCCCACACCATGACACTACCACCACCATGCTTCACTGATGAGGTGGTATGCTTCAGATCATGAGCAGTTCCTTTCCTTCTCCATACTCTTCTCTTCCCATCACTCTGGTACAAGTTGATCTTGGTCTCACTTGTCCATAGGATCTTGTTCCAGAACTGTGAAGGCTTTGTTAGGTGTTGTTTGGCAAACTCTAATCTGGCCTTCCTGTTTTTGAGGCTCACCAATGGTTTACATCTTGTGGTGAACCCTCTGTATTTACTCTGGTGAAGTCTTCTCTTGATTGTTGACTTGACACACATACACCTACCTCCTGGAGAGTGTTCTTGATCTGGCCAACTGTTGTGAAGGGTGTTTTCTTCACCAGGGAAAGAAATCTTTGGTCATCCACCACAGTTGTTTTTCATGATCTCCCAGGTCTTTTTGTGTTGCTGAGCTCACCGGTGCGTTCCTTCTTTTTGAGAATGTTCCAAACAGTTGTTTTGGCCACAGCTAATGTTCTTGCTATCTCTCTGATGGGTTTGTTTTGTTTCTTAAGCCTAATGATGGCTTGCTTCACTGATAGTGACAGCTCTTTGGATCTCATCTTGAGAGTTGACAGCAACAGATTCCAAATGCAAATAGCACTCTTGAAATGAACTCTGGGCCTTTTATCTGCACATTGTAATTGGGGTAATGAGGGAATATCACACACCTGGCCATGGAACAGCTGAGAAGCCAATTGTCCCATTACCTTTGGTCCCTTAACAAGTGGGAGGCACATCTGCAAACTGCTGTAAGCCCTACACCATTCACCTGAGTTGGATGTACATACCCTCAAATTAAAGCTGGCAGTCGGCAGTTAAAGCACATTGTGTTTGTTTCATTCCAACTCCATTGTGGTGGTGTATAGAGCCAAAGATGTTAGAATTGTGTCGATGTCCCAATATTTCTGGACCTGACTGTAATATATATATATATATATATGTGGTATAATAGAATTTAAATGAACCATGGATTGTATAGTTACCTCTTTAATGTACATTAAAACACAAACTGTACATAAAAAATATTCTGAGTTAGATCAAACGTTAAAATAATGTGGATTTGGTCATTTTTCAAGTTAGATATATTTTGCTGGAATGAAAGGTTCTAAACTCTAGATGTGTCCCTTATACAGCACACTTTGAAATGGGTTGTGCAGTTGTATAAAACAAGCAGAAATACAGTAAATGTGATGCAGGTGGAAAATAAAATGGTAAAATGTCCTGCTTGTAGTGATCATAATGAGATTATTAGCAATGCAGCTTCCAGAAAATACCTTGTATCTGTATGTGCTGCATAATGCCTGTGTATGGAAATTACAGTAACACCTTGTATCTGTATGTGTTGCATAATGCCTGTGTATGGAAATTACAGATAACACCTTGTATCTGTATGTGCTGCATAATGCCTGTGTATGGAAATTACAGTAACACCTTGTATCTGTATGTGCTGCATAATGCCTGTGTATGGAAATTACAGTAACACCTTGTATCTGTATGTGTTGCATAATGCCTGTGTATGGGAATTACAGTAACACCTTGTATCTGTATGTGCTGCATAATGCCTGTGTATGGGAATTACAGTAACACCTTGTATCTGCATGTGCTGCATAATGCCTGTGTATGGAAATTACAGTAAAACCTTTTATCTGTATGTGCTGCGTAATGCCTGTGTATGGAAATTACAGTAACATCTTGTATCTGTATGTGCTGCATAATGCCTGTGTATGGAAATTACAGTAACACCTTGTATCTGTATGTGCTGCATAATGCCTGTGTATGGAAATTACAGTAACACCTTGTATCTGTATGTGCTGCATAATGCCTGTGTATGTGAATTACAGTAACACCTTGTATCTGTACTATATGGGGATTTTCAGTCATTATAACTATTATTATTATTATTATTCTTTATTTATATAGCGCCAGCATATTCCGCAGCGCTTTACAATAGGCACAGTATAGACAGGGTTCAAATACAATACATTGAACAACATTTGACAAACAGTACAGGAGGAGATGAGGGCCCTATTCCTGTAGGAACTCACAATCTAGGAGGGTTGGGGTTGGAAACAGGAGGAGAGGACTGTAAGGTGAGAGTGATTGATGGTTGCGTCAGTGAGTTGGGTGGTAGGCTTCCCTAAATAGGAACGTTTTAAGGGAGCGTTTGAAGGAAGAGAAGTTAGGGGAAAGTCTGACAGTATGAGGGAGAGCGTTCCAGAGAGTGGGGGCTGCGCGTGAGAAATCCTGCAGTCTATCATGGGAAGAGGTGATGCGGGGAGAAGCTAGGCGCAGGTCACTGTTTGACCTTAGGGAGCGGGCTGGGGTGTATTTGGTGATTAGTGAGGACAGGTAGTGGGGAGCTGAGTTAGTGAGGGTTTTGTAGGTAAGGATAAGGATTTTGAACTTAATTCTGCAGTGGATGGGGAGCCAGTGAAGGGACTCGCAGAGGGGAGCGGCAGAGACAGAGCGGCGGGTGAGGTGAATTAGCCTGGCGGAGGCGTTCAGGATGGATTGTAGGGGGGAGAGGCGGGACAGAGGGAGGCCAGATAAGAGATTATTGCAATAGTCGAGTTGGGAGATTACCAGGGCGTGTATGAGTTGTTTTGTGGTGACAGCGGTAAGAAATGGCCGAATTCTGGAAATATTATGCAGTTGGTATCGGCAGGAGGAGGAAAGAGACTTGATGTGGGGGATGAAGGAAAGAGCAGAGTCAAGTGTAACTCCAAGACAGCCAACTTGGTTTGATGGGGAGATGGTGATACCCTCCACCGTGATAGAGAAGTCAGGAGGTGGGGAGGCATTGGAGGGAGGGATAAGTAGGAGCTCAGTCTTTGACATGTTGATCTTTAGGTGGTGGGAGGCCATCCAGGAGGAGATGCCAGATAAACAGTCACTGACTTTTGAAAGGACAGGGGGAGAGAGATCAGGGGTAGAGAGGTAGATCTGAGTGTCATCAGCGTAGAGGTGGTAATTAAAGCCAAAGCTGTTGATGATTTTGCCCAGGGAGGAGGTGTAGATGGAAAAGAGCAGGGGACCAAGGACAGATCCTTGAGGTACACCAACAGATAGAGGCAATGAAGAGGAGGAATTACCAGCAAAGGACACACAGAAGGACCTGTTGGATAAATAGGAGTCAACCCAAGCGAGTGCAGTGTCACCGAGACCCAGAGAGTTGAGGGTCTGTAGAAGGAGGGGGTGGTCAACAGTGTTAAAAGCAGCCGAGAGGTCAAGCAGGATGAGAATAGAATAGTGGCCGTGTTTTTTAGCAGTTAGGAGGTCGTTGGTGACTTTGGTGAGGGCAGTTTCAGTTGAGTGTAAGGGACGGAAGCCAGATTGCAGGGGCTCAAGTAGGGAATTGGAGGACAGGAAGAGGGAGAGGCGGTTGAAGACTAGTATAACCCCCTGAATCTCATCCCGGTACAGTAGCGAGTGACCCCAGAACTCTCCCTGTATTCTGCCCTTTCCCTGTTGTAATGCAGCAGTAAAACTTGTTGAGCTTTTTGTTAGAGGGAGGATGGGGACTGCTCTTGTGTAGCTTTTTTATGTTTATTATTGCAGAAGCCATTTGCACATCACAGCAATTTGATGAATTGCATCCCAGAGCTCCTGTGCCACATTCCCCATATACAGCAAGGAACTCTGGGTAGGATATGCAAAAGACATCTGTCTCACTTTTATGCATCCTGGGTCTGTCATTACAAAGAACCCTAAAATCAATGCTATGCCACACTGTGGCTTTCTAGCAGAGATAAGGTTTACGTAACTGATCAAAGCCACTCCTAGGACAGCGCTGTTTCGGGTTTATTGGACCCTCATCAGCAGGAGCTAGGCATGATGACCAGTTGCAGTGGATGCTTGGACCCGTAGGGTGACAGGAATGAGCTCTCACTGATAATTCTGTTTCAACCCAGGGAGAACACTGACCTTGCCTTGGAAAGATATCAATGAGGATTTATGTGCTAGTTTCCCATGTCTTATTGTTTTTACAATGTAAAATTGTGTATGTATTTTGTGTATATATTATTGGTGTTTAAAAAAATTCTTAACGTAGAGTCCAGATTGCCGGTTAAGATTGAAAGGTGAATGTAAAGTTTGCAATGTTCTGCTAATGTGATTTTAAATAGGGAAATGAGTTGCAAAGAGGTACTGAATTCTAAATATTTTATATATGTATCTTGGGCAGTCTAACAAGGTTTTGTTAAACTGATAATGAGATGGGAAGAGTTGGAAACCTATTTGTGAAGAAGACAAAGTGGCAACAAACTTTAAAAATCTGTAAGATTTCCTTTTTTTTTTTCGAGTTGGTTGTCAGCTCGTAGAAATGTTTTATTTTGGTTCTCTATGAATGCTACAAAGAGTTAAAAAATATAATTTTTTTCGTTTTTTGTTCCAGAAGTCATCTACAGTTGGGTATTTAATGAGTTCCCTTCATTTGTGGCTGAAGACAGCAGACGATTCATCTCGCAGGAAACGGGGAATCTTTACATAGCCAAAGCACAAGCGTTGGACGTCGGCAGTTACATTTGCCTTGTGAAAAACCTGTTGACAAATACAAGAGTCATGAGTCCTCCTACACCTCTTACACTCAGAAATGATGGTAAGACATAAAAACCTATATAAACACCAATCGAACAAAAAATAATCTTTCCTATTCAGAAGGTCTCCATTCCAAGACCATAGCAACCAAAAAACATTTCGTCCCACACCTCGTACACCTTGTAAAGGAGGAATGGCACTCAGTAGGTCCACATGTCGATAAAAGGTAACTCCTTCAGTGACAGTAAAATACCTATATTTGCGGAATCTTTAGAAATGGCAAATTAAGCAAAAACACCTGAATGTGTCAAATACTCACCAAGCATGAATAAAACCATAATGACTTGTCCTGTTATGATCTTTGAAGTTTGATGGTGATCCATTTCTCCCTCTACCACAGTTGTTCCCAACCCTGGTCCTCAGGTTCCCCTAACAGGTCAGGTTTGCTAGATATCTGAAGCACAACATATGTGATATGATTTGCTGCTCAGTGATTGCAGGATTCAGTCTACATTTCCCCAAGGTGATCCTTAAAACCTGACCTGTTAGGACAACTTGAGGACCAGGGATGTGAACCACGGTTCTACCATATCAAACTGACCTCAGCAATGAAAATGGTCTAGAACTAAAATCTTTGGCAGAAACCTTTTCCTAAAGACGCCATGTAGAAGGAGTAGAGACAGAGCTGTGTTTCTCCAAAAAGGGACAATAGGGCCACCATTTTTTAACCACTTGGCTGCTATGGACGCGCTCAGCGCGTCCAGCCAAGTGGTTCTCCTGTGCTACGGACGCGCTCAGCGCGTCCGAGCACAGGAGGCAGCAATCCGCCGGATTCCGGCGGATTGCTGCGCCCCCCGGTGCGGGCTGACATCTTGGATGTCAGCCCAGCACTCGGGAGCCAGGCGGGGACATTATATGTCATCGCGGCGACGCGATGACATCTAATTCTGGCGCCCCCCCCGCATGTGCGGAGGAGGCGCCTGAAAGGGAGGGGGGAGGTCCTTCGGACCTCTCTCCCTCCCGATCGCCGGGGAGCAGGGGGTTAATACAGGCACCGCTTAGAAGGGCACAGCCTGCCCTTCCAAACGGTGGCTCTCATTAACCCCTGGGGAGCCGGATCACGAATCGGCGCTGAAAAGCGCCGGTTCGTGATCCTTTCCCGGAGCTGGCCGACATCTTGGATGTCGGCCAAGCCTCCGGGAACTCCCCCTGAGGACTGGCGTCATCGTGCATAGCACGATGACGCCAGTCCTGGAGTTAACCCCTAGCTGCCACCAACGGTGGAGATAGGGGGTTCCAATGAACCCCCTATCTCCCGATCTGTGGCAGCTAGGGGTTAAAGTTTGGTACTGTTGGATCGGCCAGAGCATGGCCGTTCCAACGATACCAAACACGACTGTGAAAAAAGTTTTTTTTAAAAAAAAAAAAAAAAAAATATTTTAAAAAAAATTATAAAAAAAAATAAACAATTTTTGGGTTTGTTAATGCAGCAATATTGTTCCCATTTCAATTATAATGTGAACAATGATGCTGCACTAACGATGTTTGTATGCGGTGCGTTTGGTAAAAATCGCGTAATTTTCCCCAAAAAAAAATGTAACGAGACCCCATCTCTAATTTTTTTAACAAGCGCACCCATACAAAATATAACCGCAATTGCTCGCATGTTAAAATGTGAAAAAAAAACACTTTACACGTTGTAAATTATTGAAAATTCATAATTTATTGCATTTTTTGTTATAATATACAGACAGGACATAATGTATACATATAATAATGACATATTATGAATCTGCCGAGTCTGACGGAAAGAACGATATATAATATGTCTGGGTCATATAATAAAATAAGCCTTCAAAACGCATTTAAACATGATGAGCAAAACCGGTAAAAATGACCTCAGCACAGAGGTGGGAAAAGCCTCAGCAGCGAAAGGGTTAATGCATGTAATGTTGAGCTTCAAAGACAAACATTTCGAGTATGGAACCATTCTTCAGTAATGCTCATACGGACTAAGTTTCTCCATTTTTTTCCTAAAGTGATGCAGAAATTGCAGACATTTCTCTCTCTATCATAGACTTCATATTTTTTTAATTCAGTTTATTGTTCAGGTATGAACAAAAATACAAACACAATTGTTGGACACTTAAGAACTGGAAGATACGTGTACATAAACAGGTATACGTATCTTAGTAGTGCTCCTTCAGATGGCTCCTCTTATCCATCCAGACACAGCAAACAATATAAATAAATGGTAAGTTGCGCTACAAAAAAGCATATGGGAGCAACATAGCGTTACACTGCATACAAATGGGACAAAGGTACCCCTGCTAAAAAAATTCCGCTCACAAGATAATCAATGAATATCCGCATATCATGAATACTCAGCTGGCTCTGGATCCCTCTCGGATTCTGCTTCCGCGGTCATTACACCACTGCCAATAGGTCTCAGGATGATCCCCAGGCGTATATTCAATAGGGTCCTCAAACTCCCCTGTTGGTATATTCAGGCTGCACACAGATGACTTAACTCGGAGGGTATGATACAGCAGATTTAATAAAATCTAGACATACAAAAAAAAATAAGGTTAATTAAAATAAGGGGTCTTTCAATATCCGACGCGTTTCGTCCTAGTGGACTTTCTTTTTTTAGCAGGGGTACCTTTGTCCCATTTGTATGCAGTATATATGCTTTTTTTGTAGTGCAACTTACCATTTATTTATATTATTTATGAACAAAAATACAATAAATATGTAAAATACAAAATTAGTAAGCCGGTCACAGTGTCAGTAATAAACGCCAATCTTATTTATGTTTTATAAAGTATTTTACCAGGAAGGATACATTGAGATTTCTCTCATTTTCAAGTACGTCCTGGATTCAAGAACAAGAAATGTTATAGTAGGTACAGAAATACAAAGTAATAAAATACAAGATATTAAAAACAAAAATATACAGATTAAAACAGAAAATAAATATGTAGGAAATCTAGTCACTATGTTACAAGTTTACAGGTGCATTCTGTATTTAGTCACTATGTTACATGTTTACAGGTGCATTCTGTATATAGTCACTATGTTACATGTTTACAGGTGTATTCTGTATTTAGTCACTATGTTACATGTTTACAGGTGCATTCTGTATATAGTCACTATGTTACATGTTTACAGGTGCATTCTGTATATAGTCACTATGTTACATGTTTACAGGTGCATTCTGTATATAGTCACTGTGTTACATGTTTACAGGTGCATTCTGTATATAGTCACTGTGTTACATGTTTACATGTGCATTCTGTATATAGTCACTATGTTACATGTTTACAGGTGCATTCTGTATATAGTCACTGTGTTACATGTTTACAGGTGCATTCTGTATATAGTCACTATGTTACATGTTTACAGGTGCATTCTGTATATAGTCACTATGTTACATGTTTACAGACACATTCTGTATTGAGGTATGTTAATAGGGAGCTCTTAAGTGACTTTAAACTGGGGGAAGATTTGATGGCGTCTGGGAGGTTATTCCATAACTGTGGTGCTCTGTAGGAAAATGAGGATCGAGCCACTTTCTTTTTTTATTGTGATATTGCAAGTAAGGTGCAGGTCCTGGATCGGAGGTTATAGGATGAGGGAACTGCTGGGGGAAGCAGCCTATTCAGGTAGGGTGGTAGCTACCCAGAAAAGCTCTTAAACACCAGGTTGTGGAAAGGTGAAGGGTGCGTCTAGATTCCAGCTGGAAATAAAAGTTTTTAGTACGTGTAATGTATATTATAAAACCGTTATACAATATAAAGGCTGCACGGCTGGATCATGGATCACGATATTGGATTCTAGGTCCCAGCTCCAAATTATGCTCATTGAACAGTGAAATCTGAAACACATATGATTGTGACAAGAAAATACTGCCATGGGGTCTTAGGCATAAAAACAGATCTAGCTGTGGGTATATAGTTCTTTGTTTTAAAATATGTTGCTATACTATGGTGAATGGCTTAATTTGTGGGGAATCACAGGGGAACAGGATCCACTCCTCTCAGTTATTGACTGTGTTCCAGGAATTATTTGATGGATCAAGATATAAAATGTGGTATAACATGACCATAAGTGATTTTTCACCATTTTTCCAAACTATTTTTTATCACTTCTATGAACCATGACTCTCAAAAACCAGCTCTCAGAAGACCTAGTGATTAAGAATTGTTGCTTTGTATTAAGGTGGAAAAGGTTACAAGTTATCTCAAAGAGCTTAGATATTCAGCTGTCCACTGTTAGAGACAATTTGTCTATTAATGGAGATGGTTTATTTCTGTGACTGCTCTCTAGAAGTGGTCGTCCGGGAAAGGTGACTCAAAGAGCACACCATAACTCCACAATTATCAATGAGATAAAAAAAGAACCCTATAGTGACAGCTACAAGCTTGAAGAATTCAATGGAACTGGTTAACATCTCTGCCCGTCAGTCTACTATATGCAAAATATTGAACCGGCACAATGTTATGGTGGGGATACCATGAAGAAAGCTGCTACTTTCCCATAAATACATTGCTGAACGCAAAAAGCTTGCCAACGGCATCCTTGACATTACATTTTTTGGTTTGACGATTTTCAATTCTCTGGTCATTCTCAAGGTTTTCACCTCTTTCTGAATAGCCCTTTCAGTATTATGTCATGAAAAGGGGGACCGCGGGCCAACTTCAACACATCAACCCAATGGTTAAGCATAGTGGAGGGAGACTCATGATTTGGACTTCTTTGCTTCTTTGGACCCAAGACCACTTGTCGTCATCGAGAGAAAAATGAATTCCCAAGTTTATCAAGACAGGATAATAACCAGGTGAAGCTCTATAGAGGTTGGGTGATGCAGCTGGACTATGAACCTAGAGATCAAAATAAATCCAGTACAGGATGGCTTAAAGAAATAAAATCTCCCTTTTGGAGTGGCCCAGTAAGAGCCCAGACCTCAACCCCATAGAGTTGCTGTGGAATGACTTAGGATGCCTCCTGTGACCAGCTCGCTTAAGAACATGGCTGCACTGTAGCAGCCCTGTAAGGAAGAGTGGTCCAGAATTCATCCTTAACGTTGTGCAGGTCTAATCCAGAACTACCAGGAACACTTGGGTGATGTTATTGCTGCCAAAGGAGGATCAACTAGCTATAAAATCCAAGTGTTTACTTATATTTCCCAGCCCTGTGAATGTTTACTGAAGACCTGAAAGATCATAACTGTTTGTGTGTTAGCTAAGAACATGGTATTTGTCTACCATAGTGGCGTTGATGTCTTCATCAACACCACAAGTGTAGACACACACAATGTGCTCACAATGTGTGATGACATTATATGACCAATTCATGCAGAGTTCCATCTAGTTCTAAAGGGTTCACTCACAGGGTTATTCACAGAGAATCGAAAAGTCAACGCACATTCGGTGACTTTTTGTTCTCTTCAATTCGGTGCGATTTGGCGATCCCATTTCGGCGACCCTGCGGTGTATTCAGCAAGCACCACAGGGCCGTCGTAGTGCAGGGAAAAGCCGCCGCAAACCTGCCGAAAACTCACCGCAAAACCCAGGCGAACGCACACTGAAACCCGCAAAACCATCTGGATTAACCCCGCCGAACACACCGGAGAAACCTGAGCAGGCGCCGATCACAGCGCAGAGCAGCTGCCGGAAAAACCCAACTCCGCAGACGAATGGAGTGAAAAAAAAAACCAGTACACTTGAATGTTTGAAAAGTGAAACGCTGTTTGCAAAGAAACTACTTAGCGAAAATGTCTGAAATTTACATATAAGATCCAATGAATGATAATAAAAAGGGCTGTTACAGAAAAAAGAAAAAATGATTTTAGAAAAAAACGGAAAAACAAAATTCGCAAAAACAATCCCAAAAAGTGCCTGAAAGATACTAAAAAAATCTAAAAATAAAGAAACTCTTTACTGCAGAATATTATAATAAACGGTTTATTAGATATTGAATTAAAACGGGAATATTTTTAACATTGAAACCTATGGGATTCGCCTGAATAAACCTGCCGAATGAAACCACAGAACAGCAGGCAATTCGGCAACTTTTCACTGCTGGTTTTTGTTCTCTGAATAGACGAAGCATTGCTTCTCTATGGGGATTCACCGCCCTCGAACAGGCAACGAACAGCCACCATATGTGCAGGCAATTCGCCAACATTTGGCGAACTGCCTGCTCTCTGAATAGCCGAATGGCCAGGAAAGGTAACCGTACGCTGAATTTCACTGTTCGGTTACCTTTTGGCCACAATTGGGATCTCTTTGAATAACCCTGATCGTTCTCTTGCTGCTCTATTTTCACGGTTACTCTGAGTAGGCCGATCACATTGCTCTGACATGGAAACCGCAAATTGTAGGTAAAGTCCGATCATTTGTAACAGAGTCATTTTGGATCCATTAATTCTCAATATCACTAAAGTATTTTTTATCTTGTGAAATAATAACTATTTAGTGAGAATTAAAGGACAATATAAAAAAGTTATTTTCGCATCACCCAATATCCAGAAAAACTCGACTGCTATTACCAATTACTTTATTACTAACACCATCACTTTCTGTTTGAAATATATATATTTTTCTTGTGCGAAACTGCTTGGTTCAGCTCAATGTCTGGATCACTGGGACTCGCTATTCCGCTATCTATTTTTTCTCCTATCCTATCAATGGCGAATTCCATTACTGTCAATTGACCTTAAGAGACCTAAAAAGGAGTCCATGATCGCATATTCTGATTCATTGCTCGGACCACAGGGACTGGAAGATGATGAGATGCTTGGTTCGTGCAGTATCTTCTCTGCATTTTCATCTATGGAAATGGAGAGTGATATTAAATCGTTATGTCAAATTCTGCAGGATTGTATGAATTTAGCGGTTATCAATCTTTTACCTCATTTTTCTACACGTCTCAAAGGGAAACTTATCTTCATGATACAAACTAAATTAAATAAAAACATCAAGGAATCCTGGAAGATTTTCTCCGTAAAATGAATACCTCGTTTGTTCAAATGTCCTTGACAATCACTCATTTTAAACAATTCAATTTCACCTCCAGCAAGCTTATAAAAACAATTTAATATTCTATCGGAAGGAGATTAGATGTTCCATTTTATAATAATGCCTTATTTTATTAACTTTCTGCAAACTTGTTGGCTGTTTAGTTTGTGTCATTCGCGTTTACGGTTCACAAAGTGTATGTGCTGTGTATGCATTGACTTTCTCCATCCCGAAGGGAACTCTTTCTATTATTACACACCATATTATGCCATTGGAATCTGTCTGTCCTTATCTTGCATGTCTGTCCCTTGCTGTATCTCTCTTTTTAGCTCTCGTTCTATCTATCTTTATCCTCTGTCTCTCTCTATGTAATGGCGAGCCCCCAAATAGGGTGATGGGGAGCCCCCAATCTGCGGAGGTTGAAGCCTTTAGGGCAGGTATGTGGTAAACGGGCAGTAACAGGATCAAGCACAACACCTTCAGACTATACTTAGAATCCAGGGAGTAATACAGGAGAACTAACAGGCTACTAAGCTCCAAAGGTTGAGACCAATGGATAACTTAAAGCACCCAACAATAGAGGAAAGCAAAACCTGAGCTTTAGAACTAGAAGGTATTTGGCAAGACAGAATGAATTGTGGAAGCTGCAGGGCAGCACTCAATACTGATACAATAATACAGACTGATGAACCAGACACTCCCAGCCAGGGAGCACAGCCAAGGCCCTGAGTGCCACTCAACAGCAAGCTGGCTTCGTGGCCAGATGTCTGCTGAGCGAAAACAGCTACAACTTGCACAAACACAATAATACATAAAACAGACAAAGTTATAACTAGAGAGGTCCAAAATTCCAAGCAAAAGGTCATACACAGGATATCAGAAATACAACAGGGGTCAGGCAAGAGAGGAATAAAACACAAGAGCCAGAGGTCATACACGGGTAGTCAGAACAAGAGGAACAATGATATAGCGCACAGGAACTAAGTAGAAAAAGGTCTATCCTGGTCCAAGGATCAAGGGGAATCCTGGGCCTACATATAGGGCAGAACAGGTCATGTGACCACAGACCAATAAGCCCAACAGATGGCCTGCAGCCTGAAAACAAAAACAAACAGGAATCCCTGCTACCACCAGCATGGGACAGGGCCGAGACGTGACACTCTACAGTATATACTGTATATAATGTATGTCTATCTGCTATCTAGATTTCTATACTTATCTATTTTTCCTTCTTTCTCATTTATTTTCTTTCTATCTCTCTCTCATTCTTTCTCTCACTCTCTTTCTCTTTCATTTATTTTCTTTGTTTCTCTCCGTCTCTCTCTCTTGTTCTCTCTCTTTCTTTCTCATCTTCTTTCTTTCTCTATCTCTCTCTCATTTTCTCGTTCTCTCTCTCTTGCTCTCTCATGTTATCTCTCTTTCTCTCATTCTCTTGCTCTCTCTCTTTCTTTCCCTTTCATTCTTTCTCTTTCGTTATTTTGTTCTTTCTCTCTCTCTCCCGTTCTCTCATTATCTCTCTCGTTCTTTCTCTCTCTCGTTCTCTTTCTCTCTCTCTCTCTCTCTCTCTCTCTCTTTCTCTCTCTCTTGTTCTCTTTCTATCTCTCTCGTTCTCTATCCCTTGTTCTCTTTATCTATCTCATTCTCTCTCTCCCTCTTTCTCTCTCTTTCTTTCTCATTTAATTTTCTTTCTTTCTCTCTCTCATTCTCTCTCCCATTCTCTCATTCTCTCTCTCTCTCGTTCTTTCTCTCTCTCTTTCTCTTTCTATCTCTCTCGTTCTCTATCCCTTGTTCTCTTTATCTCATTCTCTCTCTCGTTCTCTCTTTCTCATTTATTTTCTTCTCTCTCTCTCTCTTCTCTCTCTCTCCTCTCTCTCTCTCTCTTTCTCTCTCTCTTGTTCTCTTTCTATCTCTCTCGTTCTCTATCCCTTGTTCTCTTTATCTATCTCATTCTCTCTCTCCCTCTTTCTCTCTCTTTCTTTCTCATTTAATTTTCTTTCTTTCTCTCTCTCATTCTCTCTCCCATTCTCTCATTCTCTCTCTCTCTCTTTCTCTTTCTATCTCTCTCGTTCTCTATCCCTTGTTCTCTTTATCTCATTCTCTCTCTCGTTCTCTCTTTCTCATTTATTTTCTCTCTCTCTCTCTCTCTCTCTCTCTCTCTCTCATTCTCTCGTTCTCTTTCTCCCGCTAGCTTTCTCTTGCGCTTTCTTTCTCTTTTGTTCTCGCTTTTTCTCTTTCATTATTTTTTTCTTTCTTTCTCGTTCTTTCGTTCTTTCTCGTTCTTTCCTTTTTCTTTCTCGTTCTTTCCTTTTTCTTTCTTTCGTTCTTTCTTTTGTTCTTTCTTTTTTGCTCTATCCATATATATCTACCTACCTATTTCTTTCCATACCGTTCTGCATGCATTTCTATCTCTCCTTATCCTTCCATCTCTTTGCTTGTCTACAATTCTGTCTTATCAATCTTATCTATCTTTCTAACCTTATCTACTTGTCTTTCTTTCTGCCTTTACTTATCCATATATATCTACCTATCTATATCTGTCTAGCTGTCTGTCCTTATCTATCCATCATTCTGACTGTCTGCAATTCTATCATCTATCTATGTGTGTATATATATATATATATATATATATATATTCCTTATCTATCCATGTTTAAATATATCTCTCTTCATCAATGTCTCACTCTCCATCTAAAATCTCTTTCTACCTGTCAGCTATCTCTATCTGCCCTTATCTACCCATCTTTAATCTGTCAGCTATCTCTATCTGCCCTTATCTACCCATCTTTAATCGGTCGGCTATCTCTGTGCCCTTATCTACCCATATTTAATCGGTCAGCTATCTCTATCTGCCCTTATCTACCCATCTTTAATCTGTCAGCTATCTCTGTCTGCCCTTATCTACCCATCTTTAATCGGTCAGCTATCTCTATCTGCCCTTATCTACCCATCTTTAATCTGTCAGCTATCTCTGTCTGCCCTTATCTACCCATCTTTAATCGGTCAGCTATCTCTATCTGCCCTTATCTACCCATCTTTAATCTGTCAGCTATCTCTGTCTGCCCTTATCTACCCATCTTTAATCGGTCGGCTATCTCCGTCTGCCCTTATCTACCCATCTTTAATCTGTCAGCTATCTCTGTCTGCCCTTATCTACCCATCTTTAATCTGTCAGCTCTCTCTATCTGCCCTTATCTACCCATCTTTAATCTGTCAGCTATCTCTATCTGCCCTTATCTACCTGTCTGCATTTATATCTATCTATATTTCTACCCTTATCTGTCTAATATTTCCAACTCGGTATGTTTCTTTTGTCTATTTCTCTCTATTTTTATCTCTGTGACTATCTATACAGACATGTGTATCTGTCCGTCTATCATCTGTCCATAACTATATGTCTGGTTATTATTCTACATCTATCCTCCAGATGGATATACAGATGGATATAGTCAGACATACAGTACAGAATATGATTTTATAAAGTTCTGAGATCGTCTTCCTGACATTTCCCAATCAAGAGTGCTCCATAGATTAACCAACCCCGCAGCAAATGCGTGAGTCTGCCAGTCAGCTGAAACGTTGCATGGTTTAATCCATAAAGGTGCCTGAATGCAGTGGGATTGTGTCCAGTCCTTAGATTTTTTTCGTTGCAATGACATTAAAATCCTCACAATCCTAAATTCTATTTATCTTAAACATTCTTTAAGGGGTCACTCCAGTGTGGGGATCTCAAACTCCAGCCCCTAGATGTTGCTGAACCACCACTCTCAAGATTCTCCTGCCGACTGTTCATTGAAAGAATTCTGGGAATTGTAGTTTGTGAACATGTAGGAGGGGGCGGAGTTCTAGATAAACAACAACAAATGCGGTAAAAGAAGCATTTTAGCAACTAATATTATTACTAAACAAATTTTCTGCCTACAGGCTGTTAATCTTATTTCTTCCGCAGCCTTCGGGAGCCAACTGACTACTATCCTTAGCTTTCTGTATCACATCAGAAGGTGGGAGTTTTTGCATTGTATGCATTACTAATGAGGAGGAGGGGTGTTGAGGTCATGTTACAGAGTGGTTGCATCTATTCACATATGGATGTGCATTTGTATCTGACGTTTAAATCACATTTAATACGAAATATGGTCTCCAGATTCTATGCATTTTTCTAGTAGTTTCCCTGGATTTCCGGCTGACAATTTTACCCAAAATCCTTTATCGCGCATTGAACTTTACGTTTTTTTGGTGCACGCAAAGGAACATCTAATGGAGCAGATGAAAGGCCGGCTAATACAAAACATCTCCCGCATTTCTGCTTTAGAAAACCAAAACCCTTTATTTCATAGGCTTCTCCTGGATGTATACATAAATAAAACACCGCAAACAATCTGACATCCGCTTTGAGCTGCCGGGTTTAAAAGACTTTCCTGACATTGTGTCTTTTAAAATCCTTTTATGAGAGTTTAATTAATCTCCATTCACCTGTGCAGATATATTTACCTAGGACATCCTGCTGTATCTCTATCTTAAAGTCATTTCATGCTTGAGATGTATTATCGAAATCCAATAGCCGATCTATCAACTATACGGTAATAAATAATGTAGTGCATCTTCTTAGCTGTCTTTGTTAATATTCTGTTAGAGTTCCTGGCCAATTCGTGTCTGTCTCGCTCCTCCGCTGGTCATTTTCACCCCTATGTCTTTGGTTTTGACACTTGTTGGCCTGGTGTCCTGTATTTTTACTCTCCTACTTGCTTAACCTTTGTGGCCACCACACAAGTCGCTCATTGTCCGCACTAGGGATGTGCGTTTCGGGTTTCGGAATTTTCACGAAATTTCCCGATTCGTGTTTTCGGATGCGGCTGAATTTCCGAAAATTTTTAGATCCGAAAAAGGCAGATACGAAAAGTTTTCCGAGCCGAAACGAAATATTTTCGAATGGACTTGAAATGTGTCAAATCGAAATTTATTGCTTTGAAACGAGGAGAACAGACGTTCCGAGAAAACGAAAATTTCCGAAATTACGAAAAGTCGATTCAAAAAACGAGCAAAGTGACACGAAAATACGAAAAACGGTTCAAATTACGAAAACATGTACAATTCCGAAAAACGAAAATTTCCGAAATTACGAAAAGTCGATATAAAACACGAAAAGTGACACGAAAATACGAAAAATGGTCGATATTCCGAAAAAAAATGTACACGAAAAACTAATCGAGCCGAACCGAATCGAAACAGAAATCGGTCGAAACGAGCCGAATTGAAAAGTTTAAAAATCCGAAAAATCGAACCGAATCGAACCGAAAAAAAAAATCGGTGCACAAGCCTAGTCCGCACCATTTATTTGGTGTAGCTACATCAATCTGTACATCACTTTTTTGATGGTATATTTGGGTTTTGCTATATATTTATATATCTCCGGTTCTGAACCCACCCACACTGTCATACGAGTAGATCCAGTACCTGTGCGTTTACTATAGTTGTGTACCTGTACCAGACCTGGCTTGACAGTTTTGCACTCCCTTCTTCTGACCTTGGCTTGTCCTAACCACACTGCTGTGTTTTCATAAATTTGGCTTTTTTATACTCTTCACTATACACATTTTTATACTCTTCACTATACACATTACTGATCTGATATATTGACTTGTACCAGGTTTTGATTTTCCTGTTATTAGAAGGACGGTAACCCTGCCACCATGAGGACTGCTACATTTCTCAGCTACTCCTTTCTACTCTGCCCTTAAGCATAACGTATTCTAAATTAGAACCAATACTTGAAAGGGTTAAATCACCTACGTCCTTATCTATACTTTTATTTGTACACGTGGAGTTGGAATGAATTTTAAGTACGCTTGGCCAAGTTAAAAATGCACACCTCTATCACGCCAAGGACATGTGTCTTAATTTCCCATTGACGAGTTAAGTTGGGAATTCCATGATGTAGTTCTTATTATATATTCAGAAGTGCCTTGCATGTGATTTCCGCTGTATTAAGAAGAATGTTTTCTTTATCGCTCTTTCGTTTATAATTGGGATGTTTTGTAACCACCTTTGTCGTCTTCTACCTATCTATGTGAAACAATAGATAATTTGTATCCGCACCTCATGTTGTGTTCATTGACTCTGTTCCTGTGCTATTGCGAAACTGGTGTGAGACAGTGAATTGAGTCTTTAAGGGTTAACCCTTGACATAGCATTCGAGGGGTCCTGGGTGAGAAAATATTTTGGGGCTCCTTGCCACAGTTTCAACACCACACCACCTTATATACACCTGTTTTCACACACAGATACACACAAAGACCTCCCTGATATTCCCACTTTCCCACTGATAGACACCCACCCATGACCTCTCTCGCCCCCAGATTAACACCACTCCATATACAGACATCCCCTCTCCCCCAGATAGAGAGGTGGCGGTCGCTGACACTTTTAAAATCACTATGGTGTCAGCAGTGGTGCAGAATTCCCATAGTGCGAGGCCCAGGCCATGTGCCCTGCTCACTCCACCCAAAGTGCAAGTATTCCCTTAGGCCCCATGGATTCTAGATGGGGATCAGGTGCAGCCTTCCCGTTTTCTGTATTAACCCCCTCACTAGCAGGCTTTGAGTTGCATGGTATACCAGAGGTCCCCATTTTGACACCAACCCAACATGCCAGTATCCTAGACAGGGTTGTGCATCATATATACAGCAGGTATATATGGTATGCCAAAGGTCTGGTAATCAATACGCAATGTAGGAAGACCCTGGGAATAAAAAACAGGGTGTAACCCTCAAAATGAAAACAAAAACCAAAAAAATTTTGCATGGATCAAACCCAGTGATGAGATGTTAAATAATGGAGATTCAGTCAAATCCAGCAATCTGGTAAGAAATGGGATTGTAGGATAAATGTTCAGATGTAAGTAGAAGGGACAAGCTCACATGATACAGATACAACGTAACTTTTAATGGAAAGCAAAGGGTTAAAAAAGATCAAAGGATCTTAAGATAGTTAGCAAGAAAATACAAACAAAAGAAAAATGAAATAAAGCATAAACCCCAAAAATATATCACCTAAGATTCGAGGAAGAGATGCAAGTACTTTGTATTTCTGTACCCACTGTAACCATTCAATGCTCTTGAACCCAGGACATACTTGAAAATGAGAGAAATCTCAATGTATCCTTCCTGGTAAAATACTTTCTAAATAAATATGAGTCAGAGAGGGCCCTGCTCCCTGAGGAGCTTCAATCTAAAAGGAGGTGGTTGTAGACAAAGTTCTTTGCACACCACAGTCCTATTCCACTCTTGCTATCTATAATAATAAAACCATTTGCGTCCGTCACAGCAGGCGTGCGCGAGGGACCTCAAAAATCCATTGGAGAGGCGCGCACACAGTGCCTCTCCAACGGATCAGCTTTTTTTTTTTGTCCCTTGCGGATCACCCCTGCCCTGAGTCTCCCCCGGCGGCTGATGCAAGGGAAGCTCTGGGCGCCGCATGCCGGAACCAGCGCAGCGAAGAGCTGGCGACTTGATCACAGCGCTGGAACAAGGAAAGTATTGGCCTCCCTGCAACTGGGCACCCCACCACCTTGAGCTTGTCCTCATGCGCTTACAATCTAAGGTGTCCCATGAGCTTACAATTTAAGGTGTCCCATGAGTTTACAATCTGAAAGGTCCCATGAGCTTACAATCTAATGGGTCCCATGAGTTTACAATCTAAGGGGTCCTGTCCCCACGACCTTACAATCTAAGGAGTCCCATGAGTTTACAATCTAAGCAGTCAATTGAGCTTACAATCTAAGGGGTCCCATGATCTTACAAACTAAGGGGTCCCACGCGTTTACAATCTAAGGGGTCCTGTCCCCGTGAGCTTACAATATAAAGGGTCCTGTTCCCATGAGCTTGCAATCTAAGGGATCCTGTTCCCATGAGTTTACAATCTAAGAGGGTCCTGTTCCCATGAGTTTACAATCTAAGGGGTCCCATGGGCTTACAATCTAAGGGGTCCCTTGAGTTTACAATCTATCCCATGAGCTTACAATCTAAGTGGTCCCATGAGTTTACAATTTAAGGGGTCCTGTCCCCATGAGCTTACAATCTAAGTGGTCCCATGAGTTTACAATTTAAGGGGTCCTGTCCCCATGAGCTTACAATCTAAGGGGTCCCTTGAGTTTACAATCTATCCCATGAGTTTACAATCTAAGGGGTCCCATGAGTTTACAATCTAAGGGGTCCTGTCACCATGAGTTTACAATCTAAAAGGTCCCATGAGTTTACAATCTAAGGTGTCCAATGAGCTTACAATCTAAGGGGTCCCTTGAGTTTACAATCTAAGGGGTTCTGTCCCCATGAGCTTGCAATCTAAGGGGTCCCATGAGTTTACAATCTAAGGGGTCCTGTCCCCATGAGTTTACAATCTAAGGGGTCCCATGAGTTTACAATCTAAGGGGTCCCATGAGCTTACAATCTAAGGGGTCCAATGAGTTTACAATCTAATGGGTATAATGAGTTTACAATCTAAGGGGTCAATTGAGCTTGCAATCTAAGGGGTCCCATGATCTTACAAACTAAGGGGTCCCACGAGTTTACAATCTAAGGGGTCCTGTCCCTGTGAGCTTACAATCTAAGGGGTCCTGTCCCCGTGAGCTTACAATCTAAGGGGTCCTGTCCCCGTGAGCTTACAATCTAAGGGGTCCTGTCCCCGTGAGTTTACAGTATAAAGGGGCCTGTTCCCATGAGCTTGCAATCTAAGGGATCCTGTTCCCATGAGCTTACAATCTAAGAGGGTCCTGTTCCAATGAGTTTACAATCTAAGGGGTCCCTTGAATTTACAGCTAATGGGTATAATGAGTTTACAATCTAAGGGGTCAATTTAGTTTACAATCTAAGGGGTCCCATGAGCTTACAAACTATGGGGTCCCACAAGTTTACAATCTAAGGGGTCCTGTCCCCTTGCGCTTACAATCTAAGGGGTCCTGTCCCCGTGAGCTTACAATATAAAGGGTCCTGTTCCTATGAGCTTGCAATCTAAGGGATCCTGTTCCAATTAGCTTACAATCTAAGAGGATCCTGTTCCCATGAGTTTACAATCTAAGAGGGTCCTATTCCCGTGAGCTTACAATCTAAGGGGTATTGTTCCCATGAGCTTACAATCTAAGGGGTCCTGTTCCCATGAGCTTACAATCTAAGGGGTCCTGTTCCCATGAGTTTACAATCTAAGGGGTCCTGTTCCCGTGAGCTTACAATCTAAGGGGTCCTGTTCCCATGAGTTTACAATCTAAGGGATCCTGTTCCCATGAGTTTACAATCTAAGAGGGAAGAGGAACCTGCTCTAATATATAAATACGTTTGTAAAGCGCTGTCAGCTGCGCACGCACCCATCACAGCTGCTCACTTGGCCCTCCTGGTGCGGATGGGATGGTGACGGACACGTTACAAACGTATTTATATACTCTTGGATAGGACATTGGAAAAACAAATATGTGGACATGAATTCCAAGCTGGCGACAACAATAGACTGCCCTCCGGGCAGGCTTAACAACTAGTTAAGATAAAAAGGCTAGAGCCATTATAGAGACTCCAGCAGCCAATGTAATGGCTGGAATTCCTGTTCTAGCCGTGACACAAGCTTTGATCTCGGCTCAGTTAGCAAAGCTCCTTAGTATATTTTAACAGCCCCTATACTTTATATAAGAGCAGTTCACTTGTGGTTTAAATTAGAAGAGAAAGCTATTGCGATGTACCTCATTCTTTTGTTCTGGAGCACAGAGCCTGGAGTTACATAGTTACAAGGGCTGAAAAAAGACTTGTGTCCATCGAGTTCGGCATCACCTACCTTGGTTGGTCTGAAAGAAGGCAAAAAACCCAGTCTGAAGCGCTCGCCAATATGCAACACACTGGGAAAAAATTCCTTCTTGACCCCAGATGGCGTCAGATTTCTCCTTGGATCAAGCAGTCATTATCTCATATTAAATATTATAACCCTTAATATTCTGTGTCTGCAGGAAGTCATCCAGTCGTTTAAAAGTCTGTACAGTCTCTGACCCAACCACCTCAACAGGCAGAGACTTCCACAGCTTTATTGTTCTCACTGTAACATAACCCTTCCTATGCTTTAGGCTGAATTTCCTTTCATCCAGTCTAAATGGGTGACCCCTTGTCCTATGTATAGACCTGTTAATGAATAGGTTTCCAGACAATGGTTTATTATGGCCCCGTATATATTTAATATATATATATATATTTTTTTTAGAAAGTATTTTACCAGGAAGGATACATTGAGATTTCTCTAATTTTCAAGTATGTCCTGGGTGGCGAGTATGTACCATTGTGTGTCTTGCCAAAGGACATTTACTGGAGGGGTGCTCTTGCCGGGATTCGAACCTGTGTCTCCAGTCTCCACGGTTGAGAGCAGGGATGTTACCTCTACTCCACCCAGATCAGATCCCCTCTAAGGCCCCGTATATATTTATAAAGTTATCAGATCCCCTCTAAGGCGCCGTGTCTCTAAACTAAACAGGTTTAAGCTTGTTTGCTTTTCCTCATAACTTAAGTCTTCCATTCACCTTATTAATTTTTGAATGAGATGGGAAGCTCTCCTATGATACCGAGCACATCGACCTCATTATTATTATTATTAGCATCATTTACATAGCGCCAACAGTTTCCGCAGTGCTTCATAGCACTGCTTAGTAAATCCGGCCCTGTGTATATATACCATTCTTGAATTACACCTTTTTTTCCCCCATTTTTTTAATTCACTGCACAGATGTATCATAACAAAAGAGGATTTCTTTTGTAATTCTGCAAGGACAGATTTATTAAATCAGGACAGGGACCTTTGGTTTTTTTAACTAAACTTACCTACTGTAAAAAGTATTTTAAACTTCTTTTTTCAACAACAGAAGAACTATTTCTACCTCCATTCCTAACTTCACGCGAGCAGCGCCCTGCATTGTAAGGCACATGTCCTTTGATAATTTGTTGTTTTCATCAATTCTGCCAGTTGGAATACAAAACGTCGAACGTAACAAACAACCTCAGAATCTTTTGTGTTTGTTATTTTACAAACTACTCTTCTTGTTTTGTTTTTTAAGTTAACAAAGTGATAATAAATTATAAATATCGAGTTATGCTTTCAGGCAGGTTGAGTCTTAACTAAGAAATGAAAGCGTTTTGGGGGGAATAAATAAAAAATAAATGACATAGTTTTTCACGGACGTTTCAAAGCGTACATTTGTTACAAAGACAGAGATTAATAAGACCACAAAGAGGAAGAAAATTCGGTTGGAAAACAAATCTAAAAGAGGGAGATAAATTCTCATTGTCGACGACTCGACGGGGGAAAAAAAAAAAAAGAATCAAGTTCTACATGCGATGATCTTTTTAAACCACAAGAAAGCCTGACGCACAAAAGACGGAGTGCTGCTGTCTGTCACTGAATAAACAGCCAGGCAGTTCTGCAAACAGTTACAGCTGCGTATCTGTGTAGCGCATAATAGAATATTAAACACAAACTTAAAAACAAATAATTCAGATTGCCAGAGGGCACACAACTTCGCATTAGACTGTTTCGGAAGCCTCAGCGGAGCTCGAGTTACTGCTTTGTTTCCATGTTACAGAATGGTAGTATTTACAAAGTTTCCAAACTGCTGTGCTTAATCATAATAATTTTAAAGCCGCAAAGTATAGTGATGGGGTATGTGAATAAACTAAAAAGAAACGGGGAAAAAAACCGCAAGGAAATAGTTTGTAAAATATTCGGCAGACTTAAAATTACAGGTAGCGAAACATATGACAACATCATGTTGTTACGGCAAAACTGTGTGATTTATCACATCATGGAGATGAACACACGGAGGGAAGGAGTACATTGAATCTGTATATAAATCTGTCTGCTTTGAATATGTGTGTACATATGTGTATATGTATATAATATATAGGACTCAAAATTTCCGCTCGCCCGCTCGCCTGGGGGAGAGACAATTTATTCAGTCCTAGAGATTTGGCACTTTGCAGCTGTGGAATTTATCGTTGCCCACTTGGGGGTCAGAAGTGTCGAGTAACTTTTCAGCCCTTTAGTACCTTAGGAATTAAAAATTTGAACCCTATATATTTACACACTATATGGACATAAGTATTGGGACACCTGACCACTGCACCAACGGGGACTTTCATTTACAATGGCATTGGAAATCCGTAGACATAGTTATAACAGCTTCCACCCTTCTGGGGAGGCTTTCCAGAAGATTTTGGGGTTTTTCCTGTGGGCATTTTTGTGCATTCTTCCAGTAGAGCATTTGTGAGAAAATGCACTGATGTTGGACGTGAAGGCCTGGCTCTTAGTCTCTGTTCAAGATGATGCCAAAGGTTTTGGATGGGTTTGAGGTCAGGGCTCTCTGCGGCCAGTCAAATTATTCTGCACCAAACTAAGCTATGGCTTTATGGACCTTGCTTTGTGCACTGGGGCACAGTCATGCCGGAATAGAATAGCAGCTCTTCAGACCGACCTATGATTTTCACAATTGTTTGTCAATGTGTGATCATATACACCTGTGGCAATTGATCTGATTGAATTCAATAATGAAGAGTCTTGTCCCAATACTTTTGTCCATATAGTGTATATCTCAGGAGCTGTGCCACATCAGGATACACTCATTTTGGTCTAGTTTAGCACCTAGCAGCCATTAAATCTAATCAGAGGGATGGGATTATATAATGGCCTGATAGTAGCCACCCTGTAGCTGACATTTAGCTTCTGTCACAATGTTGCAAACGGGGGGGGGGGGATTAACCGGGCAGTCAGGTGAAGTTAAACTTGGTAGCCTTTACTTCGGACAGAACATCTCATGAAATTTCGGCTCCTATCTGGAGCCTTTCTCGTGTCATTGACTTGGTAAGAGTGAGATGACACGCTGTCTTGGAGTTACACTTGACTCTGCTCTTTCCTTCATCCCTCACATCAAGTCTCTTTCCTCCTCCTGCCGATACCAACTGCGTAATATTTCCAGAATTCGGTCATTTCTTACCGCTGTCACCACAAAACAACTCATACACGCCCTGGTAATCTCCCGACTCGACTATTGCAATAATCTCTTATCTGGCCTCCCTCTGTCCCGCCTCTCCCCCCTACAATCCAACCTGAACGCCTCCGCCAGACTAATTCACCTCACCCGCCGCTCTGTCTCTGCCGCTCCCCTCTGCGAGTCCCTTCACTGGCTTCCCATCCACTGCAGAATTAAGTTCAAAATCCTTATCCTTACCTACAAAACCCTCACTAACTCAGCTCCCCACTACCTGTCCTCACTAATCACCAAATACACCCCAGCCCGCTCCCTAAGGTCAAACAGTGACCTGCGCTTAGCTTCTCCCCGCATCACCTCTTCCCATGATAGACTGCAGGACTTCTCACGCGCAGCCCCCACTCTCTGGAACGCTCTCCCTCGTACTGTCAGACTTTCCCCTAACTTCTCTTCCTTCAAACGCTCCCTTAAAACATTCCTATTTAGGGAAGCCTACCACCCAACTCACTGACGCAACCATCAATCACTCTCACCTTACAGTCCTCTCCTCCTGTTTCCAACCCCAACCCTCCTAGATTGTGAGTTCCTACGGGAATAGGGCCCTCATCTCCTCCTGTACTGTTTGTCAAATGTTGTTCAATGTATTGTAACCCTGTCTATACTGTGCTTATTGTACAGCGCTGTGGAATATGCTGGCGCTTTATAAAGAATAATAATAATAATAATAATAATAATGACGTGACCCTTGAAATTTCTATATGTATTTTATAAACAACGGCTCTTGGATCTTAAAGAACGTTTACGTGTACACTCCCAGCCATCCTCACTGTACTCCTGTCCAAAAACGGCCAAAAATAAATAAAATGGCTTGTTGGGTACATCACTGTTTGACAGGTGAATGGGTTTCTGTTTTCCGGTCAAACATGACGGAAGCGATTCTAGATGGAGAATCGAGATGGAGAATAGGCAATGTTCGTTCCGACATTCTTGTGAATTGCTACGAAGAAACTAGCAAAAGTTCTTCTTGTTCCAATTAACTGGAAGTCCTTTATGGCACGCATAATGTTTACGAGGGAACAATATCACATTACTAATTTGAATGATATAAAATCAGATTACCTTTTCATGTCGCAGATTAACTTAAACTCATAATTTCCCTTTATCTTTAGCCCTTACGCTTTCCACCTACAGTCGTCATTTTTATGATAATGTATTCCACAGTAAAAATTCCAGGCATGTAAAAGTGATTTTCATTTTATTTTTAAGACTATTCTTTATTTCCCAGGTGTGATGGGGGAATATGAGCCGAAAATTGAGGTCCATTTTCCTTATACTTTTACCGCTGCTAAGGGAACCACAGTAAAAATGGAATGCTTCGCGCTCGGCAAGTAAGTATATATTTCTTTAAATTAATATCAATTGTTTATTATTATGTGTTAAATTAAATTTTGGTTCTGTTATCTTGCTGTAATCCTGGAATTTATCTCTGGCTCGTGGGTATAGAAGTGCCGAGAATACATTAGCGTCTTTAAGCGTGATAATCCTCCCGTACGAGTCTTTCGCTTTTTAAAGGGTTCACTCTTGCAAAGACCTTGAGTATTTGAACAGCACAACGGATTTTACACGGAGGAGATTATCGTATTAATGACCAATTCGGCTAGCGATTCAGAAGTAATAAATCCAAATAAAACACTGCATAAAATGTAGAGAAAAAAGGAAAGAAATTCAACGTATTTTAGTTTTCTTTTATAAATGGGTGTATACCTTGCACATTTTTTTTTCATTGAGTGTCTAATTTTCAGTTTTGTCTTATTTGTAAAATATATATACCTCGGGACTCTCTATGCTTAACTCCTTCAGTGCCGTTATCGAGTATACTCAATCTGCTTTGATTCTGGAGCATGCATAGACAAATTGCAAAAAAAATAATTAATTTGCAAATGGGCTCCGGAACCTGCCCTTAAAATGTCAAAACATCAGATACGACAAATGATGCCTTGGAATTGTTTGAAAAACTTATTTTTTTTCCTTCATGGAAGCACAGAGCTCAAGCTATAAATTAAATGTAGTAGTGCTTTTTGGCTTCTGCCTGTCAAACAGGACTTACCTAGAGTGAACATATACAGCAGGACACCTCTATCAGGGTTATTCAAAGAGAATCGAAAAGTCACCGTACGTTCGGTGACTTTTCGTTCTCTTCAATTCGGTGCGATTTGGCGATCCCATTTCGGCGACCCTGCGGTGTATTCAGCAAGCACCACAGGGCCACCGTAATGCAGGGAAAAGTTGCTGCAAACCTGCCGAACAGTCTCTGCAAAACCTAGGCAAATGCACACCGAAACCCGCAAAAACATCTGGATTAAGCCCGCCAAACACGCCGGAGAAACCCGAGCAGGAGCCGATCACAGCGCAGAGCAGCCGCCGGAAAAACCCGACTCCGCAGATGAATGGAGTGAAAAAAAAAACAGTACGTTTGAAAAGTTAAACGCTGTTTGCAAAGAAACTACTGAGCGAAAATGTCTGAAATTTACATATAAGATCCAACGAATGATAATAAAAAGGGCTGTTACAGAAAAAAGAAAAAACTATTTAAAAAAAAGGAAAACATTTTTTGCAAAAAAATCACGAAAAATGCCTGAAAGATCCTAAAAATTCTAACAATAAGACTTTTTTCTGCAGAATAAAATTAATGAACAGTTTATTAGATATTGAATTAAAACAGGAATTTTTTTAACATTGAAGCCTATGGGATTTGCCTGAATAAACCTGTCGAATGAAACCAACGAACAGCAGGGCATTTCGGCAACTTTTCACTGCTGGTTTGTGTTCTCTGAATAGACGAAGCATTTCACTGGGGATTTCACTGCCCTCGAACAGGCACCGTATGTGCAGGCAATTCGCCAACATTTGGCAAACTGCCTGCTCTCTGAATAGCCGAATTGCAAGGAAAGGTAACCGTACGCTAAATTTCACTGTTCGGTTACCTTTCGGCCACAATTCGGATCTCTTTGAATAACCCTCTATGTATATATCCACTATAAGGTGTGGGGTACAGCTCAAATGGGGGGGTACCCTTCCCAGGATAAAGGTAGTCCCAATCGCAGGATTTCTTTACAATGTACAGCCCTCTGTACTTTTATTCAAGAGCTGCATACAGGTCAAGAAACAAAACAAAACAAAACAATACCCTTGCCTGTCCGGCACTAACTAAACAGTTAAGGTTTTCCCTCACTACCGTTTCAGACAACAAAGTGTATTCCAACCTTTCCTTTTTGCAGCCTGATCTCTGGTTCAGCTTGGCTCCCTCAGTAGCTGGTCTGAGTCCCAGGGTGGAGACCTGAATGAACCTCACTTCCTGCTTTTATTTCCCTCTAGCAGCACCCATCAATCAATTAAGCCTCCCCAGGGAAAACTGCAAAACCCGGAGATTTGTGTGCCCTGAGCTGAACCCAAACTCCGGCCTGGAGTGCTAGTCCCAACAATATGACAAAACTCGAGGGGACACATACCGTCCCTCAAACACCACTCCTCTCCTCCCGTCACAAAGGGTTATTCAACAAGAGCCATTCTTGCCACTGAATTGCACCAAATGGTGAATTTCACCGTATGGTGCAATTTCGCGGCAGCTTGGCTATTCAGAAAGCTGTCAATTCACCAAATACCTGCTAAATACGGTGCAATTCGGCAGTGAAATTGTCCCATAGAGAATTAATGGTTAATCTATTCCGGGAACACCGAAATGTTGGCGAAATGTCCAGATTTTCGGTGGTTCAGTTCAACAGGTTTAAACAGGCGATTCAATGTAAAAAAAATATTATCATTTATTCTTTTCAGTTTCAGCCTTTTTATTTATTTTATTTTTTGAATTTTTTAGGTATTTTTCTGTTTTGTTTCTTCTTAGGCAAAATCTTTGATTCCCATTTTTTTTGTAATGGCGTAACAGACTGTTATATTATTTTCTATAGGACCTGTTTTATTATTTCCATGCATTTTCATGCACTTTTATTGGCTTAAACACCTTTTATAAAATAGAAGATTTCGTTTTTTGTTTTTTTTAACCATTTCGGTAGCTGATCGGCTTTTTTTTCGATGGCATGCGTTGGCCAGTTTGGCAGATCATCGTCTATTTTCGGTGGTCGGTTCGGTCGGTCATCGGCAGCATTCTCCGGTCTGTTCGGCGGTCAGCGGTGGTGTTCGGCAGGCTGATTGGTGACGTTTGGCAGTCTTTGGCAGATCCCGTTTGGCGCTGAACGGGAGAGCACCGAAATTCTGCTGACATTTCTCTGAATAACCTTTTATGTGGGTAACGTAAGGTCAGTTTCCATAAAAACTGGTTCCTGAAAGTGGTTTTATGGACAATTACTTGGTAGTGAAGAAATGAAAACCTATTAAGACTTCTGCTCACTGTACCAAGACGAGGCTGTTTCCAGATGAGACCCACAAAGGTATAAATTATCTCATTAAGGTTGTTGTACCCAGTTATTAGCTTTCATTGTTCTTGTGTTGGTCCTGGATACAGGTTCTTTTTCTATTTCGGTGCTTTCCGCATCATGGCATGTTGTTGCGCCGCTGCTTCTCTCGGCAGGGAGGAGAATGCTGTGACACTGGAAGGCTTCTAATAATTATAGTTTAGCATTTATTCAGTTACGATTGAATAATGTGCTAGTTAGTTATTTTTGCAGAATGAGTTGGCGAGCTAATTCTATGTCTTTAATTTGTTATAGCTGACAAAAAAATGTACGATTCCCGGGCAGAGTCTAAATCCATCCTAATGAGCTTCACATATAGTCCTTTCCATGAAACAAGATGATCGCCGAAACCAGTAAAGCTTAAAAACATTCTGGTTTTCCACCCTACTAAGGCTAGGGTCAGACGAGCGTGATTTCTACGGACTGTACGTCAGTACGGAAGACGCAGTAGTGGCCACACAGTCCGTTTATTCACTGACGTATATTTTGACGGATGTAGGAGAGAAAATACAATAAAAAGCAAAACCATTTTGTCCGTGAAAAATGCTGGACGTATAAATGCAGTCCGTCTGACCACGTTCCATCACTCACACACAAAGCTATGCGGACGTTGCGGACGCAGCGCACTTTGTGCGGCCGTTCTAGGGGTTGTACGTTCTTGCCTGCCTTGCGTCCGTGGGCCGCGGCCGTTGTGTGTCCGCAGTTCAGTGCGGACGTACTTCGTGTAACGGGCTCCGATGGGCTTTCTGTCATGCTATCACGGACGTACTTTTAGGCGCAATCACGGACGTTAACACTGCGCTCGTCTGACCCCAGCCTAAGCAGATATTTGAGGCCTGAAAGTAAAGCTGGATACTATTTCTCGGAAGAGGAATTTTGCATGAAAGACATGAAAACTTGCAAAATAATATAAAACACAGCTCCAGCATAGCCAGTGCAGGGTCAGGTAGTTGGGTGCTTTAATTGGGTAGATAAATAGAAAGATGTTATTTAACACACTCAGGCTTAGACCAAGGAACCACCATCATGCGAGCACTGACACAAAGGCCCTGACAATCCCACCATGTGCCTCTCTGGGTAGGGCTTACTTGAGTCCAGGGATTCCCAGATTCAGTCAGGGCCACAGCTCTCCCTTTCTATAGTATGGCTGGACGTACAATAAGTCAAATGGGGATAGTGCAGCTGCATGGGGGAGAGGCAGACGGCTCCTAGCTGAGCGCACCATTGAAATCACTCCATGTGCAGTAGGAACTCTTGGTAATCGATTTGATTTTGAGTCTGGTATCCACTCTGGCCTGCACCCTAAGTGGCTGTCTATTTTCCCTAGTGGATGTGCCGGCCCTGCGTGCTTCGTCTCCATGGGATATACAGCTAATGGTTGAAATATGAGGTGCAATGCTAGAGGTTTGAACATCTGAAATCCAAGACAAGTTGTCATGCCCATGCTGCTGTCTGTGTCAGGTCCACGCTACTGACTGTATCTTGCGAACCCTCTGCTTAGACAGCCACAAATTTCATGATTTCTTAAAGCTGAGTTAATGGCTGCGAATATGTTTCTCTCCGCGGCTCCCTGTTACTGATAAGGCCGGAATAAGGGTCTGCATTTTTTACGGAGATCTGTAGCCCCACTGTAGTATGTAATAAAGTGAAGGCTCATCTTCCATCATCAAGACAAATGTAAATATAGGTCAGCAGCCGAATCCTTCTGCTGATAAATGCTATGATTATGTTAATGTCCCTGTTGATAACACCAGAATTCTGATATCAAACCGCATGTTTTATTTTATTTCACGCCTAAAAGAGACGGCCGTGTGTTATCGGTCCCTCTGGCGCTGAGGTGTTAATAAACGATACATAGCTTTCCTATTCCATGGCAGTTGGCACCTTGTTCGATTGTAATTGACACCTCACTCTTCAAGAAATTATTTACCATTTTAGTTTGTTAATTCATTTTGCATAAATTTGCCCTTTTTTTTGTAAACATTGGATCTCTAGAGAAATGTCTCATGTTTTCAGCCGAACATCCAATTTATGTCCTTCATTACCCAGAATAGTTTTTGATATAAAATGCACGTTTTAATTAATGAGTAAGAATGCCAGACAGCATCAAATAGTGGCTAATGGATAACACACCTGGGGCAAGATCACAACCGCAGAGCACAGCACTGGGCTGTACAGCACAAGGGCTCACGCGCAGTGTTTAATTTTACAACGTTCTGGGGCGTCGGATGATGCGCCAGATTACTGTAGTTTAACGTCTCCTACAATTTGTATGGATTGGATGCAGATGAAGCAGATGCAGAAGGATCTATTCCAAGCAGCTAGTTCTCCATCTGCACCTAGTGTTATTGTGAAAAGAACAACATAGAAACATAGAAAAATGTCGGCAGATAAGAACCTTTCGGCCCATCTAGTCTGCCCAATTACATGGATACTTTACCTGGATTTATCTTTTGTTTAGGATAGCCTTATGCCTATCCCATGCTTGCTTAAATTCAATTACTGTTTTGGCCTCTACCACTTCTACTGGAAGACTGTTCCATGTATCCACCACCCTCTCAGTAAAATAATGCTTCCTGATGTTACTTTTAAACCTTTGCCCCTCTAATCTAAGACTATGTCCTCTTGTTTTGCTATTTTGTTTCCTTTTAAATATACTCCCTTCCTCTACCTTGTGGATTCCCTTTACGTATTTAAATGTTTCTATCATATCTCCTCTGTCTCGTCTTTTTTCCAAGCTGTACAAGCTGTACATCTTTCAAAACCTGGTGTTAAGTGATTGCTCTTCGGCATAATCACATGAATAATAATCAAACACCACCTAAATATGCCATACTCAACACAGATTCCTCAGTGATCCACCACTTCCTCACTCCAACGGGCAGAAGAACACTAGGAACAAATAGTTCCCAGTGTTCCTCCGCCGCCCCAGCTGGATCTCAATCGTGCGAACTTGCACCCGTCTCTATGGAGTCCTGTGGACTCCTGGAGCTGATAACACCACGGATCTTAGTGCAGCTGGTGTTATCAAGTTATGGCTTGAAAGTGTTATGACTCGAGATGCTGGCAAAGGGACTCAGTCGTAATACAGACGTTAAAGAACAGCAGACGCAAACATTTTTCATTTGCATCTTACCTCTAACGTCCGTGTTGTGATCTGGCCCGAGTTGCCGGTTTTTATACTTTGGATTTGTTATTTATTAACAGGGTTATTCAAAGAGAATTGAAAAGTCACCGCACGTTCGGTGACTTTTCGTTCTCTTCATTTCGGTGCGATTCGGCCATCCCATTTCGGCAACCCTTGGCCGACACTTTCGGCAACACTGAATATCTAATTAACCGTTCATTATAATATTCTACAGTAAAAAGTATCTTTATTTATAGATTTTTTTACGCGATATTCGGTATATTCAGCAAGCACCACAGGGCCGTCATAGTGCAGGGAAAAGTTGCCGAAAACTCACCGCAAAACCCAGGCGAATGCACACCGAAACCCTCAAAAACATCTGGATTACCTCGCCGAAAACGCCGGAAAACCCAGAGCCTGAGCCGATCACAGCCGCCAGAAAAACCCGACACCGCAGACGAATGGAGTAAAAAAAAAAAGAATACAGTTTGCTTGAATGTTTGAAAAGTGGCTGGTACAGAAAAAAGAAAAAAACGTTTAAATTTTTTTAAAAAAGGGCGGAAAAAAGTTTTTGCCAAAATAATGCTTAAAATGGGAAAAATGCTTAAAATATACCAAAAAATCTAAAAGTAAAGAGACTTTTTACTGCAGAATATTATAATGAACGGTTTTATAGATATTAAAACGGGAATATTTTTAACATAGAAGCCTATCGGACTCTCCTGAATAAACCTGTCGAATGAAGCAACCGAATGGCAGGGCAATTCGGCAACTTTTCACTGCTGGGTTTTGTTCTCTGAATAGACAAAGCTATGGGGATTTCACTGCCCTCGAACAGGCATCGAACATGCATCGTATGTGCAGGCAATTCGGCAACATTTGGCGAATTGCCTGCTCTCTGGATAGCCGAATGGCCAAGAAAGGTAACCGAACGCTGATTTTCAGCGTTCGGTTACCTTTCGGCAGCCATTCGGATCTCATTGAATAAGCCTGTAAATTTTTAGCCATGTTTTTAATTTTCTCCTATAATTTTGAAGTCCTCTTCTGTACTTTTCCCTGTTCTATAAGTTTTTTGCAGTTGCCTGGAGCTGGCTCACCCCAAAACTCATTAATAATGCCGGCGTCCCGTCTGGCAGCAAGCGGGCCATAAAAGTCACAAGGCAGCATAGTACACCACGCTGCTCTCCGGTCTGCCTCCCATCCTAGCAGGCTGGTCGCCGTCATTGGCTGCAGGCGGACTGCTTCCCTTCCCACTATCCATCATAATGGACCAAAGCTATCTCTAGTATCAGGGATTAGCCTACTTTCTATAGGATTTTGATTAACATCTCTATTTTTTTTTCAGAAACCGCAGATGTCATCTCTATGACCAAAATAAGGGGATTGTATTGAGTGTTTGAGTTAGTCTTCCAGATCAGACCAAAATTACAGGAAATAAAAGTGGATTCATATATTATTTCAATTATTGACTTTAATTTAAGAATAAATAGAGAAAGCTTCTTTATGGCTTTGGAAACTGAATAAAATGCTAAATAATAATAATAAATACGCACTGCTGGTAAAAAAAAAAACAAGCAACCTGGATTTATTAACCAAATAGGTATGAACCTTCCATTAGTTAATTACTGCAGTAATTAATACATTTCAGCAGCAAAAAAATGAGGTCATGTGACTCCCTGAATATACTGAATGAGCAAGTTTTTCCATCAATGGGTTCTTCTCCCCTGATGGCACAGCGGGCATATTCCAAGATGGCAATGCCAGGATTCATCGGGCTCAAACTGTGCAAGAGTGGTTCAGGGAGCATGAGACATCATTTTCACACATGGATTGGCCACCACACAGCCCAGACCTTAACCCCATTGAGAATCTTTGGGATAATGTGCTGGAGAAGACTTTACACAGCGCCGCGACTCTCCCATCATCAATACAAGACCTTGGCCACAAATTAATGTCACTCTGGGCGCAAATAAATGCTGTGACATTGCATGAGCTTATCGACACAATGCCGCGGAGAATGCGTGCCGGAACCACAGCAAAAGGACGTCCAACGAAATATTAGAGTGTGTGACTTTTATTGACCAGGCTGTGTATCTTTGATAAGTAAAAGAACTTAAAAGTGAAACATGACCTATTTTCTGGCAACAATTAAATTCATGTCCATTATACTTTGCTGATTTTGCCTCAGCTGAGTTTATTTGTTGTGCTTGCTCTACGTTTATTGACATTAATAAGGCCAACAACCTCACAGACGGTTCTTTGGAAAGACCCAATATATGTTAATAAACCTTCTACTGATATTGTGATCTGTCGACACAAAACATCGGTGCATAGATTTATATTTTTTATAATGCGTTATTCGGGTTATCCAGATTTTTTTTTGTTTTGTTTTTCTCAAAATTTTTTACATTTTGTTTTATATAAATATAACTCACGTAATAAAATGTTAGAAATTATAACATGCAAATTTAACATGAAAGGATCTGAATAATTGGAGATTATCGGTTTAAAATGACTTGGAGGAGTTGATTACCAAATAGACGAAAAGGTTAATTAGGAATTTAGTTAAGCTGTTGCCGGAGAACAAAGATATACACCAGAGGAAGTCTCACGCACTCGGACTCTGGAAGTGAAAGCTGGGAAGTGCTAATCTTTGTCTCCGGAGGATGTCTCTCTGTTCTGAAACACACGTTTTAATACTTGAGAGTGTAAAGGGCAATGGGATGTGTCATGACATAAGTCATGGAGCTCAGGAAACTCTGTAATTCATGACTCGTACCTCTTCTACAATTGAATGACCTGCCCGTTGTTTATCTCATAAGCACATTCCATGTTGGTTGCCCAGTATAGTCCCATTATAGAGTGTATAGGTGTTCCATCACCTTATGCTTTAGGCCAGGGTCTACTCTAGCACTGTTCCATCTAATTCTCCAATTTGGGGCTCAAGTCAATCGGCCACTTTGGTTTTTTTGAAATATCGGCTTATCCAGTTTAAAAAATTCTGACTGAGCCTCTGACGTGCGTCACGTTGAGCTTGGGATACATGGGCCTGGAGATGTATTTTTGAGGTGCAGGCCTGATGTTCTCTATTTCCTAGCCACCTATGTTGAAGTCACCATGTACCTGTATATAAATATATGCTATTTTCATTAAAGGCTCAGCCAGTTGTTGTTGTCTAATCTAAAAAAAAAACAGATCTGCCTGTTGCCTCATTTCTGAGGGATGCTATCACCACTCTTTGCGTGTACCCGTCCTTAAGCTTCAGCTGGAGAAAGGCACGAAAGACTGTTGGTGGGAGAACGAGGGTCTAGCAAGGAATAAGTATTAACAGATGTGACCCTGTCGGGTATGGAGATCGATTACAGAGCCGATATTCGACATATTTTACTGTTCCAAAAAAGAGTTGCCCAGAAAACTGCCCATAAAATCGTTTTCACCCAGAATCATACAAATTAGTGCCATTAAACACGTCTGTTAGCAAAATCCAATGGTTACTTTGTTTTACTAGTTTTGTGCCTGAAAATCCATTTATGAACATACTGTAGATACTCGAGTATACCGCTAGATTCTGGTGACAAAAATTTACCTTATAATTGGAGGGGTCGCGTTCTATTCGGGACATCTGCATCACGTGTGTAAAAAAACCTTGCCTTGCTCTGGATCCAAAGTCTTCCAGAAGTTCCAGTAGTCTCGCTGAAGTGAATGCGGGCTCCCTGATGCTTGCAAACACTTGAGGAACTCCCGAATTCGGGAGAGGTGGGATCCATAACGGCCAGAGGGCACACTCAGTTTAAGCCAATCATTCACCTCACTCGCCTCCGCCGGCCATCTAATCGCTAGTAAATAAGACGGGTGGCCGGCAGCTTCAAACTTGGTAACAACTGCATTCATTCTAGAGCAGAGCACCCTGGCCTGAGAGGGAGCCTGACTGTGTTACGAGAACCTGGAAGGATTTTAATTGTTTACCAGTACAGTAAAATTTTGCTCCTCGCATTATATTCGAGTCTTGAGTATTCTCTCATTTCCATAATAAATCTCTACCCATCGCGTTATATTCGGGTCATGCTATACTCGAGTATCTACGGTATTTCAACAGTAATCTTTGTCGGATAGTGTTACGCCAATCAATTCATATTGCATCGCTAAAGCCGATATTTCCATTGAAAGTAGAGAACCGATATATGACCTGAATTTGTTTTCCATATCGAAATACCTATAACCCAGATTTGAATTTCCAGAACCGAAAAATGGCTGAAATACATCCGAGTAAGGTGCTGAGTTTGGCTAACGGGTGAATTTATTTAAAGCTGTGGTCTCCAATGCTTCTTCCAATCACTGTTCTCAACCCATCATAATTAACGTTCTTCTAACTTCCATCTCTTGTCACCTCTTCCACTGATATAGTGAAGCATTTCATTATTATCTAGAACTTCCGTCCTCACTCTACCAGAATATTCTTTACATTTCCTAACATTAAACAAGGTACCTGAAAACACATCCTTGGTTGAGAATCCTTACAGAAAACCCTCTAATAATCGGCTTTACAGATTCCTGCAGCTGACTGATTACCTTATCTTCCACCAGAGCCCTCTCGACTCGGCAGTGAAGCGTCCCTCAGCAGCTTATCATCCCGGTCCATGTGGTCTTCTCACCTTCTGTCTCCATCACCTGCAACCTTTCACTGTTCTATTAACGTGTCTGAGCAAGAAATGCACGGTCCTTCTGTGTAGCTGTGTTTTCCAAAGCATCGATCATGTTAGAATTCATGTGATGTCAACTTGACTTTATCCGTCTTCAATTACAAGTAGCACAAAGTGGATGTTCTTGAGGGAACATGATTAATTACACATATATTTTTTGTCATTTTTTTCAATTCTTTTTATACACAGAACTTAATTTATTTTTTTGTATAAAGGTAAATTCCAGTTTGTGCAATATTCATTTATGTGTTTATTATATATAAAAATTACAAATATTACATGGTTTTTCTAATTATCTTTTGAGTAGTGGCCAACATTGCTTCTCAGATTGCTAGTGATACAGAATTTCTGAAGGTTTTTGTCTCCTGTACTTACACTTCTTAAAGCAGTGTTGGATTAAGGGCTTCATGTCTGAAGCTAAAGGTTTTGGTGGCCCTCCGTCCTATTCTTCTCACCTCAGTTTAGCTTTTGCTCCATCACCTTTAAGTACATATGTCTCTGACGAATCTCAGTCTTCTCCCAGGGTGCCTCGATTATCAACTCTTTATTCTTTGTCTTTTTCCACTTTTTCCCATAAATTGCGTCTTTGTTCTATCTATTTCTATGCTTTGAGATGTTAACACCATAATACCAGTCCTTCACTGGGCCTGTTTGGAAGAATCTGGCCTAGAGCTGCAGCTCCATTATCTCCTCTGTTAACCTGACGTTCCCTGCCATGGTTGTATGTCCTTAAAGAACATAATGGCAATGGGATCTTTCTTTTCTGCTCATGTACCAGCCACCTGTTTTTATAAATTTGTATTTCTTCAACTATGTCTTACACCATGTTGTGTATTAGTCATTGTGTGGAGCACTTATGAGCTTCTGTGTCACTTTCGTGTCTTCATAATAACATTTTTCCCATTGTGTAGTTTTGTTTGCGAACGATGTGAAAAAGAGGCACTAACACTAAATCACTACCGATTCTGAGTCACTTCTTTCTTAACATAAGGTATATATTCTATAATAATCTACAAAACCAACCCACCACCGTCCCTAGGCCTAACTCTTCTGATACCCATGGTTCACATTTGTCTTTTAGCAAAGGAGTTTAATAAAACATACCTCCATTCCAGAGCTGTGGCCCCTCACTACACTCTCCTGCTGAACAGTACCTGTTGCAGCAATTGGCATGTTGCTGCCATCATGCCTCTCAATGTAGAAGAAGAGGTAATGCAGGACTGTGTAGGTTGATTGATAAGTAAATTTACACACACAAATCCAACCTCTGGTAGGCTGTACTAATGGACCCGCCTAAGGACCCCAATGGTAGAGGGGAGACTTTTACTTTAATGGTCTGTCACAACCTCCAGGGTATGGAGAAACGGATGCAGAACAGTCGAAACACCATGGCCATTTAAATTCAGTTAAGTGGTCATATCGGCTAGAATAGGGCTGTCAAACTCTGGCCCTCCAGATGTTGATGGGCTACAATTCCCAGAATGTTTTGTATGTAATACATGACCATGGAATCATGGATGTTTTAGTTTTGAAACCTCTGGGGAAGTGGAGAGTAACATCCCGGGGCTAGAATGTTCCTTTAAGCTTGTGGTTTTCCAGTTGTGTCCCACACAGTGTTCTGCCAGCACTCTAACACTCAACAATGTCTTATTGTCTCTGGAGTGCTTAGAGCTAACAATGGCATTACTGTTAATCAGACTCTGCATACCAATAGAATCCAGCTAAAGGTAATGAGTTACCACATATTTCCACAAGTTCCTGCTTGCAGGATGTTGCTGTACATAGGATAGTGATACAGTTTAAATACTAATGCTCCCAGTCAAATCCGTCAATAACTCGACCCCTCCTTATATGTCTTCTTTACTCCGTAAGCACATCTCTTCTAGACCACTACATGTAGCGGGTGACCTCCGACTGTCCTCTGTCTACACCCGCACGACCAACTCTCTCCTTCAATACTTCTCATGGGTAGCTCTGGTCCTATGGAATGACTTACTTCATCCTATCTGCCTCTCCCCTAATCTTCGGGTCTTCAACAAATCCCTCAAAACCCATCTCTTCAGATTAGAGTGCCACATTACTAATGCCAGTCTATCCCTCTCCATACCTACCCGCACATCATGATAGATGCTGCCACGAACCCTGACTGCAGTGGCCTATGTTTCCCAGAGTTTATGCTCCTATGTCCAGGTAACCCTGTGCCTGCAAGGGTACAGGGTGTCTGTGTTATGTGTTAATATCTTTATTGTTAATGATTATGTGTTACTATTATTATTGTTTATATCAATACAGTGTGTGTCACTGCAGCCCTGTCCAACCTCAAGGATCTAGCTTAAACTAGTTTTCCCTGCCCCCTTGCTTTAGCTTTTGTTTTGCAATGGCGTGCATCTGTGGGAGGCTATTGGGAGGCTCCTCAGTAGGGAAACCCCTTGAGTTGTGTTGTCCATTGTTTTCTGTGCATCCCCCTGTGTGTGCTTTTACAACTGTAAACCCTGAATAAAATGAATTACCATTTTTGTCTCTATCCTTCAAGGAACTCTGTCTATTAACTGATTGTGTTTTGGCTAGTGGTTCAGTACTCCTTCAAGATAATGAGGGTGAGGGGAGATTTTGCCATGGATACCCATCCTGGGTATGGGTACCCCACCTTACAGATGCCACTTCCATGGCCCTCAGCATTCCTGAACCACTGGCACTAGTGATCCTTACAACCAATAAAACTCCCCTCGTCTTCCTCCTCCTCAATCCCTCTAGATTGTAAACTTCTATAAACCGAGCCGTTTGTCTCCATTGTCTATGTTTATTTGTGTCTTGTTCCCTTTGGTTATTGTAAAGCGCCTCGGAAACAGTAGGCTCTATATAACTAATGATGATAATAATAATGTCATTTATTATCCCTTTCATTATAGTACCTTCCTTTAACTAAGCAATTTTAACCTAATATTCAGTATTTTCTTTACAAATTTCAATGCTTGCCATGCAACAAAAAATACGTGATATAGCACCTAGAAAAGCAGCTTTAATCCTTGTATTCTGCTTTTTAACATGGCAGCTACAAGAGTTGTCCTATCAAGCAATTAAAGGTTATCTAAGTCAACTCAATCACCTAGAACATGAAGATATTTTTAGAGAGCGTGTAAGAACTCCTTATCTCAATTTCCCAGCTATTAGCCGCGAATCCAATCCGTCGTATTATTCTTTACTTCTGACCAATTGCTGCATCCATTTACAATGACATTTTATGCCTCATCTAATTATTAGGTTTAGTAAAAACTCCATTTAATTTGCAGCTTCCCTTTGAATCGCTCCCTCTCCAGCTTCACCTGCGTTTTTCTATTTATTTTTTTCTCTCGGAATTATGCCGGTTGATATAAACGAACGCAAGGCATCAGTGTGCCACCGGCAAATACAATTCTCATGCAGTAAAGCTAACGATCCCTGGCATTTTTCATCAAATAAATAACTTGTCACGGTGTCCTAAAGGTTTAGAAGGATTAAAAAAGACCCCTGTTGGCAAAGGTTACATTAAAAAAACACCAAAAACCTAACAAAAGTGAGATTTCTACCATAGTATAAATAGCTAGAAGTTGAAAGTTCTAGGGATAGACCAATATCACACTTTAGGAGCCGATACCGGTAACGATTAACGACAGCCTTTCTGGACCGTAGCTGATCTCCAGTGTCGATATTCTGTACATTTCAAGTTGTGAAAAAGTAACACGATTTCTTACACAAATCTGACATTATGCCATTACCTGAAATGTTTAATAACATTTTAAACATTGCGCCACGTCCATTTATTTTATTCAATTTGTTAAGCCACCCAAAATCTGATAACACACTCCCTACTGTAATAACCATTAAAGTAACCCACTGTCTTAAATGCTTACGATCTAATATGGGCTAAGTTCACAAGCCCACATTTTATCATTCACAATTTTGTGGTTCTATCTTCAACAGGGTAATACAGTCAGGTCCAGAAATATTGGGACATTGACACAATTCTAACACCTTTGGCTCTATACACCACCACAATGGAGTTGGAATGAAACCAAGACTATGTGCTTTAACTGCAGACTGTCAGCTTTAATTTGAGGGTATGTACATCCAACTCAGGTGAACGGTGTAGAACTTACAGCAGTTTGCAGATGTGCCTCCCACTTATAAGGGACCAAAGGTAATGGGACAATTGGCTTCTCAGCTGTTCCATGGCCAGGTGTGTGATATTCCCTCATTACCCCAACTACAATGTGCAGATAAAAGGCCCAGAGTTAATTTCAAGTGTGCTATTTGCATTTGGAATCTGTTGCTGTCAACTCTCAAGATGAGATCCAAAGAGCTGTCACTATCAGTGAAGCAAGCCATTATTAGGCTGAAGAAACAAAACAAACCCATCAGAGAGATAGCAAGAACATAAGGCATGGCCAAAACTGTTTGAAACATTCTCAAAAAGAAGGAACGCACCGGTGAGCTCAGCAACACCAAAAGACCCGGGAGACCACGGAAAACAACTGTGGTAGATGACCGAAGAATTCTTTTCCTGGTGAAGAAAACACCCTTCACAACAGTTGGCCAGATCAAGAACACTCTCCAGGAGGTACGTGTATGTGTGTCAAAGTCAACAATCAAGAGAAGACTTGACCAGAGTGAATACAGAGGGTTCACCACAAGATGTAAACCATTGGTGAGCCTCAAAAACAGGAAGGCCAGATTAGAGTTTGCCAAACAACACCTAACAAAGCCTTCACAGTTCTGTAACAAGATCCTATGGACAGATGAGACCAAGATCAAGTGATGGGAAGAGAAGAGTATGGAGAAGGAAAGGAACTGCTCATGATCCTAAGCATACCACCTCATCAGTGAAGCATGGTGGTGGTAGTGTCATGGCGTGGGCATGTATGGCTGCCAATGGAACTGGTTCTCTTGTATTTATTGATGATGTACTGCTGACAAAAGCAGCAGGATGAATTCTGAAGTGTTTCGGGCAATATTATCTGCTCACATTCAGCCAAATGCTGCAGAACTCATTGGACGGCGCTTCACAGTGCAGATGGACAATGACCCAAAGCATACTGCAAAAGCAACCAAAGAGTTTTTGAAGGGACAGAAGGGGAATGTTATACAATGGCCAAGTCAATCACCTGACCTGAATCCCATTGAGCATGCATTTCACTTGCTGAAGACAAAACTGAAGGGAAAATGCCCCAAGAACAAGCAGGAACTGAAGACAGTTGCAGTAGAGGCCTGGCAGAGCATCGCCAGGGATGAAACCCAGCGTCTGGTGATGTCTATGCGTTCCAGACTTCAGGCTGTGATTGACTGCAAAGGATTTGCAACCAGGTATTAAGAAGGGAAAGTTTGATTTATGATTATTATTCTGTCCCATTACTTTTGGTCCCTTAACAAGTGGGGGGGCACATCTGCAAACTGCTGTAAATACTACACCGTTCACCTGAGTTGGATGTACATACCCTCAAATTAAAGCGGACAGTCTGCAGTTAAAGCACATTGTGTTTGTTTTCATTCCATCTCCATTGTGGTGGTGTATAGAGCCAAAGATGTTAGAATTGTGTCAATGTCTCAATATATCTGGACCTGACTGTATATGAAAAAAAAGGAAAATAATCCTGTTACCTGTTACTGCATTTTTCTAAAGTAATTGTAATTTTAGCAAAAAAATTATATAACTAAATTTATCACTTGTATTCTGCCAAGTTGCATTTTCATAAATAACTGTATAAAATGCTGTAATTTAACTAATTAAAATAAAAAATAAGTTTTATTTAAGTTTTATTTTTAAAAAACAATTGGTCATGTTTCATACCATTGAAATAGCCAGACTCTCGGCAAATTAACGATAGATGCTGATTATTGGTAATTTCCTGAATATCTGCTCTGATAATCCGCAAGATTGATAACCGGTCTACCCAAAACTAGAACGCTCAGAGAGATTTCTGCAGGCTGATTGATATACTGTAGGTCACTGCGGGTGGTCTGGTCGCACCCTCAGTGATATGGTCCATACGCCTCGTCTAGTGTTGGATTAAATAAGAGTTAGTACTAAATGTCTAGAAGATTGGAAAATACGAAAAATATTAATGTGTTCACCAGGTGAAACATTGGTAAAAGTTGACTGGTCAAGTAAGAATTGTGTCCCATCCAATCAAACACATGACTAGCTTAAAAAAAAAAGACCCTGCCCCCTTTCCCAACGAAGTTTGACTTGGAAAGAATACATAACCGTCTATTTATATCTTTGGTCTCTGAGCTTGTTGTCTTGTCTTTTATCATGTAAACCAGGGGTGCTCAACTTTGGCCCTCCATATTTTTTGGAACTGCATCTCTCACAAGTCTCTGACCTAGAGAGTGTCTGAGAATCATGGGAGATATAGTTTCAGAACATCTGAAGGGCTGAGGTAGGTTGAGCACCCCTTAAAATTGAACCTGCCATGAGCAGGTTCGCTTTAGCTTAACTGAAAGGGCTTAGAAAGCTGTCTATATATTGTGCTGGATAAAATATAACCACCAACCCATTGGTCAATAGACTTGTGGTCAGATCCGTGGGAATGCCTCTGTTATGAGGATTGATAGATAGGATTGAGCAGTCGAAGCCATCGTGCTCCCCTGCTGGATGTTCAAAGTTGACTATAGTCCTATGAATTAAATGGTTTGTGTCTTCTATGGAGATGTGTTGCCCAAGCATTGCCAGTTGGACAATAGGGGTTCTGGAATATAATTAGCCTGAAGAAGCAAGGAGTTTAGAAACAAAAGCATCGTCATCACAGAAAGTGAGAAGCACTCATTAGGCAATGACATATGACACCAGGGATAATAATGAGCAATGACCTATTCATGTCATAATGACATTTTACTTGAAAAGCTTAAATTAGTTTTCATAACAAACTTGCTAATTATATTGAAAATAAATGTCTTGGTGGAGGTGTGATGATCCCACATCGTGTGGATTTGTTAGAATATTTTGTGTAAATTGTATTTTCGAGTTTATTAAGTGTACTTGGATCCTTTACTTTCATTGGAACAACGATCTTGCACAACAATACATGAAAAACAGTACTATAAAGCGCCATTTCTTCTTCAAATGCTTATCTTTAATTATTTGCTTAATCCCCATGACTAGCATGGTTGAATATACTCGCTCCTCAAATCTCGATCTGGTCAAATTCCGGAGCAATGCAAAGGAATTGTGTTTATTGCTAATGAATTTTATTTGGCCTTGAAAATTTGCCTAGAAAGTTTCAACACCTCGGACATGTTATCCAAGGTGCTGAAGCTGTTTGAACAGCTTGAGGCTTTGTTTTTCTTCCACAAAAACATGGAGGTCCAGCTGTATTATAATAATGCTGTGCACTTTTTGGCCAACAGGTTGAGCCCTCTTCATGTCTCTAAAATACATATATAAACTCGCTTATATTTATTACACCGTCTCGGACCAGGGTTTATGGAAAACCACTTGGTATTGAAGGGATTATGTATGCTTGAAGTTGTTGCTCTAACATGGAGACCTTCTCAAGTGAAAGTCGCCAGATAAACATAGGTTTACCAACTTTTAAGGAACCCTCCAAAGACACATTTTAGAAGCTTATTGAGACCTGCTGTCATTTAGCCAAATTTTCATAATGGTACCTTTTAATCTTCATTATTATTTTTTTATACTGGTCATTAGATTCCACCCACAAGCAAAGTTCCCTACATTTCTTTCATGTTGTAGAAGTCACCATCAGCCCTTTTTGAGTAGGGATTCCCTGGATTTACTAGTTGCCTTTAGGTTCTCATGAGCAACAAAAGACATGAACACAGGACTTGGCAGAAGCAACACAGTTTTGAACAGATGTTGGTTTGGCAAATGTACTATTTGTTTATGAGACGAGCCCCAGCTGTCAAATAATCACTTGATCTCACAGTGACCCTCTCTCAGCAGTGATAGACTTGTTAAAGGTGAGAGAAATGATGGATGATTCAAAAGCAAAGCCAAAACCCATGGCCATCACACATCAAACCAGGAATTAGGGATGTACATGGCTGAAAAATTGGTTTCATTTAGTCTCATTTCGTTACGTTTTTAAATAGTTTTGTTTTCAGAATATCGTAACTAATTTTGTTTCGTATTTCCTTTCGTTTCGGATCGATTTGAAATTTTGAATCGATTCGATAGTTGTTGATATCCATTTGATAGTTCATTTCAAATTCGATAGCTGATATCAATTATTCAAATTCATCTTTTATGATGATGACACAGTGTAAAACAAAATAAATTTGTTATATACCATTTCGTTTCGAATTCGTATTGATTCGTTATTCGGAAGTACTTCCGAAATACGAATTATCAAATTTTGTTCCAAATTCCGAATTTTTCCGAAATGAATGCACATCTCTGCCACGAATCAAAGATCAATGCGAAGACTGACAATAAGAATAAAAGTGGTATATTGGGATCATTCACAGGGTTATTCAAAGAGATCCGAATGGCTGGAGAAAGGTAAACGAATGCTGAAAATCAGCGTTCAGTTACCTTTCTTGGCCATTCAGCTATCCAGAGAGCAGGCAATTCGCCAAATCCTGGCGAATTGCCTGCACATACGGTGCCTGTTTGGTGCCTGTTCGAGGGCAGTGAAAACCCTATGAAAAAGCACTGCTTCGGCTATTCAGAGAACACAAACCAGCAGTGAAAGGTTCCCGAAATGCCCTGCCATTCGGTGGTTTCATTCGACAGGTTTATTCAGGAGAATCCCATAGGCTTCAATGTTAAAAATATTCCCATTTTAATTCAATATCTAATAAACCGTTCATTATAAAATTCTGCAGTAAAGCGTCTCTTTATTTATAGATTTTTTAGGATATTTTAAGCATTTTTCTGGATTTATATTTTTTCAAGTTTACTTATTTTTTCTGTAACAGCCCTTTTAATTATCATTCCTTGGATCTCATATGTAAATTTCAGACATTTTCGCTCAGTAGTTTCTTTGCAAACAGCGTTTCACTTTTCAAACATTCAAGCAAACTGTTTTGCTAATTTATTCACTGCCTTCGTCTGCGGTGTCGGCTTTTTCCAGAGGCTGCTCTGCGTGTGATCGGCTCCTGCTCGGGTTTTTCCGGCGTCTTCGGCGGGTTAATCCAGATGTTTTGCGGGTTTCGATGTGCATTCCCGGGTTTTGCAGTGACTTTTCGTCGGGTTTGCGGCAGCTTTTCCCTGCGCTTTGACGGCCCTGTGGTGCTTGCTGAATACACCGCAGAGTCGCCGAAATGGGATCGCCAAATCGGCCCGAATTGAAGAGAACGAAAAGTCACCGAACATGCGGTGACTTCTCGATTCTCTTTGAATAGCCCTGATAGTAGTTTTTGTCTGTATCTATCAATACTTGCATACTTTCTATATGTGTGTAATGTATGTTGTTCTTTTCAGTGGACAAGATTATTAAACATACTGTCATCTAGGTGTAGGTATATGTGGAGTTGGTGATGATGGCAACTCTCAGGAAAGATCTTGTTGCCCGATTTTAAAATTGAGAATTGACTTCTGGTCTTGATATTGCCGGTTGATCAGAAAGACGACATAGGGCCCTATTCCATTCTTGATGCTAACATGGAGACGGGAAGCAGACTGGAAGCAGGAACATCTGCACCTGCAGAGTGATCGCGGAGAGAGACTAGGAACCATTTGTTTGGAACATTTGATCGGAATATCGATGCCAGATGTTAAACTTACTTATACTAACGTTTACATATGGAAGCGCTACATTAGCACCAACTATGGAATAGAGTCTATAATATCTGGATATGGTTGTGATAACTTAAGGTGGTTCTTGAGTTCCGCCAGACTGACACTTCATAAACACAGGAGTGACCTTGGCAACTGACGACCAGTAAAACAAAAATTTGCCGATATACTGTATATGTGAATTACATTTCTGGTGACTTTAAGCAATGTTGATGTTATTTCAGTTTCCCAACTAGCAAATTCAAAGCGTCGAATGCTTCTTGTGTTGAATGTTAAATACGATCCATGATGAGTAGATACACACATTTTCACTGTTAAGCCTCTTGAGAAAATTAAATATCTGAAGCGTATTACTATATTTTCTTGACGAATCCTCAGAAATAAATTATGTTTTTATTCTATAGCGACTTTGTTGTGCTGTGAATAAGTACCCTTTAATCAGAGTCCCTATGGACTAGTTATTTGTGGTTGCAACAAACAACTCGTTTCAGTCTCTGACAGACTGTTTTTTATAAAAATCTTAGATTAAAAAAAGCACACATTACTAATCCTTTTTTTGGAGTTCGGGTTGGCTTGATGGAAAAATCGTAGAAATATCTCAAGAGATTTAATGTGACTCAAACTTAGTGTATATTTATTTTTCTGTAACGTGCAGGTAGAAATAATGAAATCGTAATTTGGTATTGGAGTGGTTTAAACATACAGATTTCACTATTCTTATTGCATTTTGTTGTTGGATTAAATGCGAGACCTTTGGACTTGGGCTTCCCTTGATATAGCTATGGTTGTCTACTCATCAGAACCTTGCACAATGCCAAATGCTCGTGTGAATGGTATATTTATTTACATACTTCTATAAGGACGTACCGGCTGGGTGGAGTAGAGGTAACATCACTGCTCTGCATGGAGAGAGCCTGTGGAGACATGGGTTCGATCCCAGCAAGAGCACCTCACCAGTAAGTGTCCTTGGGCAAGACACCTAACGGTACATACTCGCCACCCAGGACATACTTGAAAACGAGAGAAATCTCAATGTATCCTTCCTGGTAAAATCCTTTCTCAAAAAAAAAAAAAAGGACGTCCTATGGATTCGAGGGCTGTACCAAGATAAACACAAACATCATCAGTAGTCGATCAAAACACTTTTGAGTGATCAGGATTGGCTTTATAAAGAGAATCCAACGCACAAGTCATAACCTGTATGACTGGCACAAATGTGCAGGACTACTTTGAATTTCTCTACCAATCAATCAATGCTACTACCCACCCCTCATTCTGCCATGGAATTGCCTGCGATGCAACAATCCAAGGGTCATAAGCAGGAAGGGGACTACAGACACTTTTCAGGCCTCGGGAGCTAGAGAACTACAGACAAATCTAAGGCCACAAAGGAGACCATGGTCAAAGCAGAGAGAACTGGCAGAATCTAAGACATGTGCCTAGATGGGAAGTCTATAAGAACCTGTTAGTTTATACCATCTCTCAAAATAAGGGATAAGGCCATGCTACCAGCATAACCAATACATGCTGATAAAAAGACCCCATAGTATCCTCCACACATAAACGATCCCAAAACCTGATAATCATAATAACAAAGAACACCTTGCTTTATTGCATCCAGAAGGATATAGACATCTTAGAGAGAGTTCAGAGAAGGGCTACTAAAATGGTGTACGGCTTGAAGGAGAAAAGTTACCAGGAAAGGCTTAATGATCTTAACATGTACAGCTTGGAAAAAAGACGAGACAGAGGAGATATGATAGAAACATTTAAATACGTAAAGGGAATCCACAAGGTAGAGGAAGGGAGTATATTTAAACGGAAACAAAGTAGCAAAACAAGAGGACATAGTCTTAGATTAGAGGGGCAAAGGTTTAAAAGTAACATCAGGAAGCATTATTTTACTGAGAGGGTGGTGGATACATGGAACAGTCTTCCAGTTGAAGTGGTAGAGGCCAAAACAGTAATTGAATTTAAGCAGGCATGGGATAGGCATAAGGCTATCCTAAACAAAAGATAAATACAGGTAAAGTATCCATGTAATTGGGCAGACTAGATGGGCCGAAAGGTTCTTATCTGCCGACATTTTTCTATGTTTCTACGTTTCTAACTGTAGTTATGAAGCTAAAGAAAGCCAAGTTTTAATACTTCTTAGTCACCTAGCTGGCATATGTGGCATTACAATGCTTTTCAAGTAAAATCCTCCAAAAGGAACTTTTCACATTCACGGACTGGATCGAGTAGAGTTAACATCACTGCTCTAGAAAAGTGGAGACCCAGGTTTGTATTCCAGCCAGAGTACCTCTCCAGTAAGAGTCCTTGGGCAAGACACCTAACGGTACATAGTCGTCTACCACACAGTATCGGATGTGGAGTCCAGTGGTAACGCCTCTATCCTTCAAACGCGGAGAAGCAGGTCAATTTACCATTCACTAAACAAAAAATGTTGCTTAATGGCACTTTAGAATAAATGCAGGATTTGCTATAGGTTCCTTCAATTATGGTGCTTCCCTTCGTCACCAAACAACAATTTATCACATAAACCTAAGAAGGAACAGCTCTTCCTAAAACCCCACACCAAAAGTGCTCTTATTATAAAGGGAAGAGCTTATGTTTTTGTATGAGGACTATCCCAGGGGAACTTCCATTTTAGAGGTACAGTTCTTTATATATGTTTCATATACATACCTCAAAGAAACAAATAAAAAGCATACACAATAATCATGTGCATCAGAAGGTAGGATGAAATATAGCAAAACACTGAGCTGTAATTAACTCACATTCTTTAAGAGCTACCCAGCTCTAACAGTCCCACGTTCCAGATTGTTAAGGGTCGATCCGATTTCTTTCAGACTTGGCTTCTCTTAAATCCTCATGGGATAGAAAGGAAAACTTTCATGGCGTAATAAGGTACCATAATACATCGAAATAAAGCAGTAAAGTAACTTACTCACCCTTTTTGGAGCCATGCCTAGCTCAAGGGACCCAGTGTAGATAAGGTTTGTTAGGCACAGCCTTTTAGGCCTCATTCTGTTGGTGCATCCAAAAATCTTCAAACCCACACAATATTCAATAAAAGTGGATTTATTATAAAAGAGCATAAAAACATGTTAGCACAAAACTGTATCACAAAAATACCAGCCAGACGCGTTTCGCGCTAATAAGCACTTCTTCAGTGGCAAGAAAGGAATGTAAACACCCTCCCAAATGTCCAGGTATGTATAGGAAGGTCCAATTTGATAATTAGTCTGTTGCCAATCACTGCAATTTTGATCTTCTCCCCCCTTGTGGGACGTCTGTCTTCAGCATGAAACGTCATTTGGTCCTTACTTTCCTGGACGGCTCCGGGTCGTCAGGTCACTGGGCAACTCTCAATTGATATGCGCATAGAGAATTCACGGCTTTCAGTTTCGCTTTGTTGCTGTTAGACGTTTTTCTTTCCGAACACCCCACATATTGGAGAAAGAAGGGTTAAAACTATCACCATGGAAGGAAGAAAAAATAAAACACCTTTCCATACCTTTCATATCTACAATAAAACAACAATGCTCTCAACTCAAAACAGCAAAAAGGTCCTATTTATTTAGGCAGGATATCCTTAAAATTACCATACAAATAATAATGGTTTTGTTTATTTACCCTGTATTCCCACTTACATTCATCATATTCTTGATATTAAACATATACCTTTGCTATCCAAAAAGTCTATTATGTTGATGTTAATGATATACTAAATACCCTAGATGGAGACCTATTTTAAGGAATGACATATCTCAAAATCTTTATTGAGACCTCTTGGGATTAGAGTATCAAACTGGAATATAAACTTAATTTCCTCCTGGTTAATTTTATTAAATAAAATCCTCCCCTCTCCAACATTTCTCGATTTTATGCAGGGCGAAGAAACAGAGACCTTTAGGGGAACTATTACGATTGGTTAAAAAATGCGAAGATACACAGGGTTATTCAAAGAGAATCGAAAGGTCACCGCACGTTCGGTGACTTTTCATTTTCTTCAATTCGGTGCGATTTGGCAATCCCATTTCGGTGACCCTGCGGTGTATTCAGCAAGCACCACAGGGTCATCGTAGTGCAGGGAAAAGCCGCCGCAAACCTGCTGAACACTCACCGCAAAACCCAGGCGAATGCACACCGACACCCGCAAAAACATCTGGATTAACCCCGCCGAACACGCCAGAGAAACACGAGCAGGAGCCAATCACAGCGCAGAGCAGCCGCCGGAAAAACCCGACACCGTAGACGAATGGAGTAAAAAAAAAAAAAAAACGTATGCTTGAATGTTTGAAAAGTGAAACGCTGTTTACAAAGAAACTACAGAATGAAAATGTCTGAAATTTACATATAAGATCCAATGAATGATAATAAAAAGGGCTGTTACAGAAAAAAAGAAAAAGCGGTTTTAAAAAAAATGGGAAAAAAAATTCACAAAAAAATCCCGAAAAGTGCCTGAAAGATCCTAAAAAAATCTATAAATAAAGAGACTTTTTACTGCAGAATATTATAATGAACTGTTTATTAGATATTGAATTAAAACGGGAATATTTTTAACATGGAAGCCTATGGGAATCAGCTGAACAAACCTGTCGAATAAAACCACTGAATGGCAGGGCAATTCGGCAACTTTTCTGAGCTGTTTTGTGTTCTCTGAATAGACAAAGCATTGCTTCTCTATGGGGATTTCACTGTCCTCGAACAGGCACCGTATGTGCAGGCAATTCGCCAACATTTGGCGAACTGCCTGCTCTCTGAAGAGTCGAATGGCCAGGAAAGGTAACCGTAAGCTGAATGTCACTGTTCGGTTACCTTTCGGCCCCAATTCGGAGCTCTTTGAATAACCCTGACAGTGTGCTTCTCATAGCTCCGTCTAATGTTCCAGATATGTTCCAATATCCTAACATACAGAGGCCTGGCAGTTCTTCCGATATTAATCTTCTCACTAGGGATGAGTGGTTCGGGTTCGGACAGTTCGGAGTTCGGCCCGAACTTAGCCTGTTCGGGTAGATAGCGAACTCCGAACATTTCCGGGTGTTCAGCGCATGTTCGAGTCCACAATGCATCACAATGGCCCACAATGCATTTTCCCACTGGCCTGAAGCTCGTAATTGGCTACAGCCTTGCACCTGACCACAGGTCTGGTGCAAGACAGGTTCAACAGTATGCCAGTCACCGCTCAGAGTCCTGATTGGGCAAATTTTGCCCAATCATGGGCTCACAGAGCTAAGTCCCGCAGCACACTATTTAACGTTTCCACGCGCCGATTCTGCATGCATTTCAGAGGAAATTTCAGAGGAGATTGTTGTGTGTTGTTACTGCCGGTCTGCCACGCTACTGGGGGGGTCTGGGGGGGTCTCATTTCTACAAAATATCAGGGAATTGATATGTGTGTCTTTAAGTTCAAAATCCTTATCCTTACCTACAAAACCCTCACTAACTCAGCTCCCCACTACCTGTCCTCACTAATCACCAAATACACCCCAGCCCGCTCCCTAAGGTCAAACAGTGACCTGCGCCTAGCTTCTCCCCGCATCACCTCTTCCCATGATAGACTGCAGGATTTCTCACGCGCAGCCCCCACTCTCTGGAACGCTCTCCCTCGTACTGTCAGACTTTCCCCTAACTTCTCTTCCTTCAAACGCTCCCTTAAAACGTTCCTATTTAGGGAAGCCTACCACCCAACTCACTGACGCAACCATCAATCACTCTCACCTTACAGTCCTCTCCTCCTGTTTCCAACCCCAACCCTCCCAGATTGTGAGTTCCTACGGGAATAGGGCCCTCATCTCCTCCTGTACTGTTTGTCAAATGTTGTTCAATGTATTGTAACCCTGTCTATACTGTGCTTATTGTACAGCGCTGCGGAATATGCTGGCGCTTTATAAATAAAGAATAATAATAATAATAATAACCCTAATCTCCACCCCTATCTTTCCTTAGGAGTCAATGAGGACGTTCCCCACACGTCCTCAGCAGTGAAAGGGTTAAGACTCTATTCGATGTTACAAAGACTATTCTGAGGACAGAGGCACTTTATCCATGAAATTAGCACGCTTGCGGAGAAAAGAATATGTTGCTTTGCTGTTTTTTTTGTTTACAGTTTTATTTCAAGTCACAGATAAAATTTTAGGAGCGCGGTTCTAGTAATGCCACATTAAATGTCTGCGAAGTCTATATAATTCTTCTGTTACAGCGAGAACGCTATTTCAGCATTTTTTTTTTTGCAAAAAAAGAAATTGATGTGCTACATAGACAGCTCAGAAAACCTAGATCAATATGGAATAAAGAAAAATGGGAAAATAAAAATGTGCCCAACAATATCACACTGTGTTTTCGCACTATAGAAAGTAATTTTATTTCAGATTTTTACATAATTTTTTATTTTATGGTTAATTTAATCTCCTATTGCATTTTCCCTACCGATCTGCAAATCTAAAGATCAAATCTGAAATCCTTTATTCATTACTGAAGCAACAATATTTAGTTCGTTAGCAGCAAAAGTCAGTCATAAATTGTGTATCGTAAATATATTCTATAAACTATCAACTGCACCGTGATTCTCTTTTCCATTAGAAATGGAGTTCCTTTTTTTGCCCTTTAGTATTTGGGTAGATGCTGTTCAACGGATCCTCCCGATTATTTATTATTGGTATTTAACCCCTTAACGACATGCAAGCATCACCCATCGGGGGTGGCTAAATGCCGGCGAGGTGTACAGGTACACCTCACCAACAGGTGCCATCGCGAGTTGCAGATTGCGCCCTGCAGCCAATGACACACACACCGAGGGGAGGGGCTGCCCCATTGAAGACAGCGGGGAGTACCTGTGCGCCCTACATCTTCAAAGCCCTCCTGCCACCAATGCCCTCCTGCCATTGCACGTCCTGGGGTGATAAGGGGTTAAGGTGATATTACTCATCTCTTGTCCCTCCCCAGGCGTAGCTCCTCCTTTTCAGCAGAGGGATTCCCGAACCCAGAAGTCCCGGAAACATTTTCGTATTTCTGTACATCTTATGTAGTGTAGGAACCGGAAAGTAAACACCAGCATACGGAAGTTCCGCAGTGCCTGCACAGAACAATGAACGTTCTGTGCATTCATGTGCACGTGAATGTGCATTCACACATCTGATCCATCGCTGCCTCTCCAGTTTTGAAGGGTGACGTCAGCACGCTCTCTTCATCGATATGGTGACCGGCAGCCTTGAAATTCAAAATCCAGGTTGCTGGTGACAACTGGTGGGATGGAGAAAACTCCTCCATGTCAACCTACTGTTTCACCGAATCGGGACGGGGGGGGGGGGCTTTGCACTTCTGGCATCTTGACCACTTTAAAAAGATACATTTTTTCAGGAGGTTCCTTTAATTATTCCTTTACTTGTTTGAGCAGGCCTGCTTAATAACAGTTTTTCTAAATATTTTGAGTTTTTTCTTAAAAATGTTTAAGATGCAGTACAATACCATACACAATATACAGATTAAGCCGAAATACAGTTCTAGGATATGAGGGGAGGGGGAGATAAGGGAGTGATCCATAATAGGAATGGCCAATCATGTTTTCGAAATGGTAATTAGGAAATATGATCAGAATTACAAGCAATGTAATCAAAATATTGAGTATAAGTATTAGAGGCAGAGAATAACCCTTAACTCCTTACCGCCGGGTAGGTTGTGCCCGGCGATGGGGTGTTAACGCTGGCGGGGTGTACTAGTACATCCCGCTAGCCGACTGCTTTGGCGGACCCCTCCTCTGGCCCACCTACACAGCTGACGCAAGACACACGTCAATGACTGTAGGGGGATGGCCTGATTTCCGCCCGTACCACGGCAGCCAATGATGCGTGCTGCACACCATCTGGTAGGCGGGACTCTCGAGGCCCATAGACGCTAGACGCATGATACGCCCCACAGGGGGAAATGGTTAAATATGTCAGAAGATACCCAATCTTTGCATGAATAATTGTAAGTAAAATGACAATTACGTCAGGAGGTTCTTCATTAGAAGGACCAAATGGAAGTATTAAGCCTTGTCAGTACTAGATGGAAGGGTTAGGAGAATTTTGGGAGGATTTCCATGTACATGTATTTACATATATGTGCAGTTGTGGTTTTGGAGGTCACCTTGTGAGGTGAATGGAAATGTGGTGCTGTGAAAGCATGGAGCCCTATTTCAATCTTGCCGTTAAGCTAACATTTGGATCCAGTATGCACAATGGCTCCCCCATAGAGAAGCAATGGTTCGTCTATTCATAGAACACCGAACAGCAGGGAAAGGTTTCCGAAATTCCCTGTTGTTGGTTTCATTCGAAAAGGTTTATTCAGGCGAATCCCATAGGCTTCAATGTTAAAAACTATTCCTGTTTTTATTCAATATCTAATACACTGTTTATTATTTTATTCTGCAGTAAAAAGTCTCTTTATTTATAGCTTTTTTTTGGATCTTTTAGGCATTTTTTGTTAAATTTTGTTCTGTTTTTTTATTATCATTCATTGGATCTTATGTGTAAATTCCAGACATTTTCGTTCAGTAGTTTTTATGCAAACCGCGTTTCAAATTTCAAACTTTCAAGCAAACCGTTTATTTTTTTCCACCCCGTTCGTCTGCGTGTCAGCTTTTTCTGGCGGCTGCTCTGCCATGTGATCGCCAGCTGCTCGGTTTTCCGGTGTGTTCGGTTTGGTTTTTGCAGCGGTTTCTGCGGGTCTTCGGTGAGCGTTCGGTGAGGATTCAGCGGGATTGCTGCGAGTGTTCGGTGTGTTTGCGGCGAGTCTTCCCTGCACTACGGGGGCCCTGCGTTGCTTGCTCAATACACCGCAGGGTCGGCGAACTAGTAATCGCCGACTCGCCCCGAAGTGCAAGGAACGAAAAGTAACTGAACGTGCGGTGACTTTTCTGATCTCTTTGAATAACCCAGATAGTTTTTATACTGCAAGACGGTGAAGTGGTGAACGGGTTAATGAACGCGCGCATGCAAATTCATAACGGTTCGCTGGTTTAGCATCTTGCTTTTAAACACACCGGGTGTGCTTAAAGACATGTGGGGACTTCAGTGCGCATGCACGTTCCTGACGGTTCGCTGATTTTCCACCGCTGCCTCTAAACACAATGACATGCGGTGATGTCAGCGCGCTTGCCCAGTGTGGCGGTTTGGCTGATTTGGCATTGCGGATGCCGAGAACAGGTGATCTGCGTCACTTCCGGTGATGCGAGTTCGCTAATTTGGCAAGTTTGCTACCTGAGCAGAACACCATCCCTGTCACAGCATCACAACGTGCGACGGATGCTGGGAGGCATGTCAGTACAGGCACACATAGTAGGCTCATTGGACACCAGCCTAAAAAGCGCGATCCTCCATGAGAGGTTCACGCTTTGTTGCGCCGAGCGCACTGACTGCGCTCAGCGAGGTGGCCACACGGGTGTCAGAGTGGAAGGAGTTCCTTCTGCTCAAAGAACTCTCGTGTGACGCAGCCTAAGCAGGTTTGTGGATGGGTTTATGCATCGCTGCTGTGGCTCACTTGGTTAATGTGCTTATCTACTAAGCTGCTGCTCCTGCGTTCAAATCTCAGGTTTTTTTTATGCATCTACCTCTGCCTTAATTATTATGCAATGATAATGCTGCTATTATTATTTTTATAGTATTATATTGTGAATGATATTAATGATATTATGATAATGCTATGATTAATAACCACTACGCTGTGGAGGACGTGCTCAGCGCGTCCTCCTGCAGCCAGCGATCACTGTGCCCCCCAGTGCGGCTGACATCCTTGATGTCAGCCCAGCATCCAGGACCGCAATGGGCACTAATAGCGCGATGACATCTATTACAAGCACCCCCCGCCATTGCGGGGAAGGTGCCTGAAGGGAAGGTGGGAAGGTTCCGTAAGGGGCACGAGCAGAAGCCAGGTACCGTTTGGAAGGGCACAGCCTGCCCTTCCAAGTGGTGGCACGCTTTAACCCCTTGGGGGCTGGATCGCGACTGATGTCTTTGCGCATAGTGCGATGACGTCAGTTCTGGAGTTAGCCCCTAGGCGCCACCAATGGTGGAGATAGGGGTTGCAATGAACCCCCTATCTCCTGATCCGTGGCAGCTAGGGGTTAATGTTAGGTATCATTGGAACAGCTAGAGCATGGCCTTTCCAATGATACCAAACCATGTTAACCCTTTCGCTGCTGAGGCATTTCCCGCCTGTGTGCTGAGGTCATTTTTACCGGTTTCGCTCATCAGGTTTAACCGCGTTTTGAAGCCTTATTTTATTATATGACCCAGACATATTATATATCGTTCTTTCCGGCAGACTCGGAAGATTCATAATATGTCATTATTATATGTATACGTTCTGTCCTGTCTGTATATTATAACAAAATATGCAATAAAATTAGAATTTTCAAAAATTTACACCGTGTAAAGTGTTTTTTTTCACATTTTCACATGCGAGCAATTGCGGTTATATTTTGTATGGGGCGCGCTTGTTAAAAAAATTAGAAATGGGGTCTCGTTACATTTTTTTTGGGGAAAATTACGCGATTTTTTAACAAACGCACCGCATACAAAAATCGTTAGTGCAGCATCATTGCTCACATTATAATTGAAATGGGAACAATATTGCTGCATTAACAAACCAAAAAAAAGAAAAAAACTTTTTTCACAGTCGTGTTTGGTATCGTTGGAACGGCCATGCTCTGGCCGATCCAACAGTACCAAACTTTAACCCCTAGCTCCCACGATCGGGAGATAGGGGGTTCCAATAAACCCCCTATCTCCACCATTGGTGGCAGCTAGGGTTTAACTCCTGCACGATGACGCCAGTCCTCAGGGAGAGTTCCCGGAGGCTTGGCCGACATCCAAGATGTCGGCCAGCTCCGGGAAAGGATCACGAACCGGCGCTTTTCAGCGCCGATTCGTGATCCAGCTCCCCAGGGGTTAATGACAACCACCGTTTGGAAGGGCAGGCTTAGCCCTTCCAAACGGTTCCTGGCATTAAGCTCAGGACCCCCGCGATCAGGAGGGAGAGAGGTCCGAAGGACCTCCCCCTCCCTTTCAGGCGCCTCCTCCGCACACGCGGGGGGGCGCCTGAAATAGATGTCATCGCGCCACCGCGATGACATCTATTGTGCCTGCGGCGGTCCCGGATTGACGGGCTGACATCCAAGATGTCAGCCCGCACCGGGAGGCACAGCGATCGGCCGGAATACGGCCGATCGCAGGCTGCTTTGGGAGGACGCGCTCAGCGCGTCCTCCGCAGCCAACCCTTCCTGCGGCAGGACGCGCTGAGCGCGTCCTCCGCAGCGAAGTGGTTAAAAGTTAAAAAAAAATATATATATATATATTTTTTTTTTGTTTTAGTAATGCAGCAATATCGTTCCCATTTCAATTATAATGTGAACAATGATGCTGCACTAACGATTTTTCTATGGGGTGCGTTTGTTAAAACTCACGTAATTTTCCCCCAAAAAATGTAACGAGTCCCCATTTCAATTTTTTTTAACAAGTGCAACTCATAGAAAATAGAACTGCAAATGCTTGCATGATAAAATGTGAAAAAAAAACACTTTACACGTTGTAGATTATTGAAAACTAATTTTATTGCATTTTTTTTTATAATATTCAGGCAGGACATGACGTATACATATAAAAATGATATATTATGAATCTGCCGAGTCTGCTGGAAAGAACGATATATAATATGTCTGGGTCATTTAATAAAAGGTGGCTTCAGATCGCGTTTAAACATGAGCAAAACCGGTAAAAATGAGCTCAGCACGCAGACGTGAAATGGCTAATAATAGCTGCATTATCATTGTATAATATAAATAAGCAGAGGTAGATGAAAATCAAGCAGGAACCTGTGTTTATTGTTGTTCATTACATTAAAGTTGATTTCAAAGAAAAAAAACCTTTGAGTGAGCGGAGGCCACATGGGGAGTGGAGGTCACATGTTTCACGTGGAGCTCCACTCCACAATCTGCAGACAGACCCCTCTCGAGATTGCAGAGGAAGTAGCAGGAAGTGCCAGAGATTGCAAAAAGCAAGTGGCAGGAAGGAAGTAAAGGCTATGAAAGACTCTGAAAACGGTATGGTTTCGGAGTCTTTAAGACTGTAGAATTCTGTATAACAGGTCTCCAACCTGTATGTAGTCTATATATAGTGTTTCCCAACCCTAGTCCTCAGAACCTACTAACAGGACAGATTTTAAGGCTTACCTTGGGGAAACGCAGATTGAATCCTGCAATCACTGTGCAGCAAATCATATCACCTGTGCTGTGCTTCAGATATCTGCAAACCTGGCCTGTTAGGGGTCGTGGGGACCGGAGTTGAGACGTACATTACAATATAACAAATCTGTCACGGTGGGCCTGGCCTGGTATGAACGCAGAAGGGCGTGAGCCTATTGTGCAGTGATACACGATACAGATATAGAAAACACCAAAATATTTATTCTAAACTTCCTTGAAATAAACAAGACAAATCTAAAGCCAACAGCAGGGATCCAGAACTTAAGCACAAATATATATATATATCAGGGACATGCAGTCAGGGATGGCAGGGGAGGCAGAGCCATTCCAGTAAATTAATATGGTCATTGTGCTGTAATGACATGTGTGATGTGTATATTTAAACTGTAAATTAAATTTTATTTATTGAAAAAAGTTCTCATACTCACCTGCTCCTCGCTCCCTCGCTGTGCTTGCTTCTTCTCTCTGTCCTCTGTCTCTGTTTTTTCTACTTTCAGTTGGTGTGTGTGTGTGATTCACTACACAGACAGCAGGGGCAGCACTGAGCTAGCCTAGCCTACGCAATTTGCGCAGCTGAATGCTACACTAATTGCGAAGCTCAAGCTGGTTCTACGCTCTTTTGTGCCTCCAAAAGCAATGAGAGCAATTGAAAGCTTGAGCCAATCGGAAAGCTCCATTGGTCTCAAGCAATTCTTTTTTTTTAAACCCCCGCCCCCCATGGGAGGCAGACCTCCCCATGGATTGATTGACGCAGGGCAGTCATGTGGCTGTCCTCGTCAGTCGTGGGTGGGCAGGCAGAGCTCAGCAATCAGCATGTGTATAATAGCGCCCTCTATTAGTCAGTATTGTAAGTGCATGTTCTTACAAGATTAAACACCTGTATGCAAACTTTTTTTACAGTAAGAGTTGTAATAGCGCCCTCTATTAGTCAGTATTGTATGCTCTTAGCTGTAAAAAAAAAAAAAAGGATGCAAACTTTATAAATAGTGAAACTCTATTCTCCTATATAACGATAATCAAATGCGTAAATTGCGACTGAGTAACCCTGTGTATATCTGGCTCTGATACTAGCCAGTGCCTCACCAGCCACTGACCTCACCGCACGTCACTGATATATATGAATCAGAACCTAAGAACTCTGAGCAAAATACAAAATAAACTATACCAGATGATCACAATATATATATAAATCCAGGAGACAAGAACTATGAACAGACAATGAATAAATAGAACTAAGCATGGAGTATTACAATGAATAAACCTGAAAACAGAAGTTTCACAGAAAACCAGGTAAACAGACAGGAGCTCCAGGAATCAGAACTGAAAACCACCAGCAGTGAATCAATGAGAATGAGGCAACGCCCTCCTTAGGGCGTTGCCTCCTTATTAACACAAGAAATCAGGCGCAAGAGAGTTCCGGTGTTTCTCCAGGGCTAGAGGTCCAGAATCCATGAAAGTCCAGGAACCAGCCTCTTCAATGCATGACGTGGCAATGTTATAACACAAGAATGCCAGGTGCACAGAATGTCCAAATCGTTACAAAATCTGATATCTGAAGTCATCAATGTAATAGATTTTCACTTTTTGCTGCTAAAATGATTTGTACAACAATACCCGGTGATTAAAGAAATCCTTTTCACCTTCCATGAGTCGAAAGCACATTGTACCAATCAAATCCACATTAGTATTAATAACTATTTTCATTATTACATTGTAAAAGTTAATGCATTTTACTTAAAAGATCATAATGCTTCTTTTATATGCATTATTGATTTTCCAGTGCTTGATTCAGCGTCGAGTTCTCCGGCCTTCACACTAAATAAAGCCTTTGTCCAGAAACTTTATTACAATGCTCAGTGGGATATATAATGATGATTCACAGCCGTGCACAGAAATCCTGCAAATGCACTCAAAGACATTCCTGAAATAAAAGTTCATTTTATTAACTATAGCCTCTTCTCATTATTTCTTTATGTGCTTTGTAGGAAATAATCAAGATCTAAAAACTGGTTGGAAAAAAAATGTGGAAATTAATAAATGAACCATGACTTGCAATAAAATTTCAAACTATCATGGCAGTACTTAACAGGCAACAAATACTGTATAAGTGATTAATATCACTTATTCATGGGGCAGTAGTCCCAAAATGTCAGCAATAAGTTTTTAGGAATTAATTTCATGATGATTTTAACATCAGTCACTAGACTTGTGCGATTTATTTCGGACTGAAAACCAATTTGGTCAAATAATGTCAATCTCGGTTATTCAAATGTATCAAACTTCTGAGCCGCCAAACCAAATCACTTGGAAAAAAAACTTCTGAAATGCTCAGAAATTACCTGAATATAATGAGATTGAATTGGATTGATTCCTCTATCCTTAAAATCTAAAATAAGGAGGAATAGTAATCCCAACACTAATCATACAACAAGCAGAAATAGTAACCCTAACCATAAAATAAACCCTAATTATAAAACAAGCAGAAATAGTAACCCTAATCATAAAATAAACCCTAACCATAAAACAAGCAGAATTAGTAACCCTAACCATAAAATAAACCCTAATTATAAAACAAGCAGAAATAGTAACCCTAACCATAAAATAAACCCTAACCATAAAACAAGCAGAAATAGTAACCCTAATCATAAAATAAACCCTAATCATAAAACAAGTAGAAATAGTAACCCTAATCATAAAATAAACCCTAATCATAAAACAAGCATAAATAGTAACCCTAACCATAAAACAAGCAGAATTAGTAACCCTAACCATAAAATAAACCCTAATTATAAAACAAGCGGAAATAGTAACCCTAACCATAAAAAAACCCTAATTATAAAACAAGCAGAATTAGTAACCTAACCATAAAATAAACCCTAATCCTAAAACAAGCAGAATTAGTAACCCTAACCATAAAATAAACCCTAATCATAAAACAAGCATAATAGTAACCCTAATCATAAAATAAACCCTAATCATAAAACAAGCATAAATAGTAACCCTAACCATAAAATAAACCCTAATTATAAAACAAGCAGAATTAGTAACCCTAACCATAAAATAAACCCTAATTATAAAACAAGCAGAAATAGTAACCCTAACCATAAAATAAACCCTAACCATAAAACAAGCAGAAATAGTAACCCTAATCATAAAATAAACCCTAATCATAAAACAAGTAGAAATAGTAACCCTAATCATAAAATAAACCCTAATCATAAAACAAGCATAAATAGTAACCCTAACCATAAAACAAGCAGAATTAGTAACCCTAACCATAAAATAAACCCTAATTATAAAACAAGCGGAAATAGTAACCCTAACCATAAAATAAACCCTAATTATAAAACAAGCAGAATTAGTAACCTAACCATAAAATAAACCCTAATCCTAAAACAAGCAGAATTAGTAACCCTAACCATAAAATAAACCCTAATCATAAAACAAGCATAATAGTAACCCTAATCATAAAATAAACCCTAATCATAAAACAAGCATAAATAGTAACCCTAACCATAAAATAAACCCTAATTATAAAACAAGCAGAATTAGTAACCCTAACCATAAAATAAACCCTAACCATAAAACAAGCAGAATTAGTAACCCTAACCATAAAATAAACCCTAATTATAAAACAAGCGGAAATAGTAACCCTAATCATAAAATAAACCCTAATTATAAAACAAGCAGAATTAGTAACCTTAACCATAAAATAAACCCTAATTATAAAACAAGCAGAAATAGTAACCCTAATCATAAAATAAACCCTAATTATAAAACAAGTAGAAATAGTAACCCTAATCATAAAATAAACCCTAATTATAAAACAAGCAGAAATAGTAACCCTAACCATAAAATAAACCCTTTATTGATCTGTCTCTTGTCACTGGCTGCCAGCTACCAGTGTGTCTCACTGAGTTATACCAGAGTTATTTAAATCTTTATATCAGAGTTCTGTATATATTAATCTATATATCACTCACCATGTCTGAAAGAACAAAAAGGACAGGCAGAATTTTCAGCCCCATTGACTTGCATGGGGGTTCGGGTTCGGTCCCGAACAAATGGGAAGTTCGGGTTCGGGCTTGAACCGAACTCGGAGTGTTCAGCTCATCCCTACTCACCATGTCTGAAAGAACAAAAAGGACAGGCAGATGCTCCCAGACACAGATAAGAGGGCAAGCAGCCCCTGTGTCGGGAGGCTTTGCCTCTGGTCGTGGTGGACGTGGTGCATCCTCTGCAGGGGCACGCTTGTCCTTTCTAACTGGTGCTGGCCGTCTTAAGCAGCAGCAACATACAGAGGACTTGGTGGATTGGCTAACCAGGCCATCCTCATCCTCCTCTGCCAGCCAGGCTTCTAGTGCTTTACAGTCCACCTCAGCTGCCAAAGCATCTAATGCAGCCTCCATGTCCACAGCTACTCATGCCGTAGCCTCGCTATCACACACGGAGGAGTCAGCTGAATTGCATTCAGACTGGTTTTTTTGCCTTCTTTTGGATCAACAGCAGTAGGTTATGTGGGAGAGGCTGAACCCGATGGACGCATGTCTTTTTTCAGCCTATATAACTATGTAACTATGTAACAATGACAGTGACATGCTGCTTGAGGATGCGCAGCAAGTACAGTGCTCTGATTCAATTTCTGAGGTTGAGGAAGGGAGTATAATCAACCTAGAGGAAGGGGGTGCCAGTGATGACACACAAATCACTGGCACTCATGTTGCCCCAGCAGCTGCAGCATACTGCCAAGTTGGCTCCAGTGACGAGGAGATAGGGGGTGAAGATGACATTGATGATGATGAGGTCATTAACTCCACCTGGGTGCCTGATCAAACTGAGGAATCAAGTGAGGAGGAGGGGGAGGAGGAGGAGGCACAGCAAACACGAGGCACAACATCCTCTGTGACCAACCGTAGCACTAGCCAGTCCAAGGCATCACATGTCAGAGCTGCTCCGGTGCAGAGCGCTGTTGTCTCGAACACATGCAGGAAATCTGCTGTCTGGGAGTTCTTTAAGAACTGTGCATCAGACCCCACCGTTGCTATTTGTAATCTATGTCAGAGGAGGCTGAAGCGTGGGATAAACACCGGACACTTGGGTACCACGTGCTTGTTGCGACATATGAACAAGTGCCACACATCCCGTTGGGGCAACACTTTGCGTAGGTCCTCCTCCTCCTCATCTGTCTCTACCCACACTGTATGTCCTGCCATGCAATTGCCTACAACCTTCACCGACAGGGATGATGCTACAGTAATGGATGTACCAGCAGGTCCTTCCTCACAATGTGACATCATCCCAGTAGCTGAAGATTTACGCAGTCAGATTACGTTGCCGCAGCTGCTGCAGCGAAAGAAAAACTATAGTCCCAACCATCCCCAAGCACAGAGTCTAAATGCCAGCTTAGCAAAATTACTCGCATTGCAGCTGCTGCCTTTCCAGCTGGTGGACTCTGCTCCCTTCCGTGAATTTGCTGAATGCGCTGTACCACAGTGGCAGGTTCCAAAATGCCATTACTTTTCACGCAAGGCCATTCCAGCACTATACCAGCACGTGGAAGACAATGTTATCCAGTCATTGGGAAAGGCAGTCAGCAGCAAGGTGCATGTGACTTTAGACACATGGTCCAGCAAGCATGGACAGGGTCGTTACATTTCCTTCACGGCACACTGGGTAACTCTGATTGCAGCTGGGAGGGATCCAAGATGGGGCTCTGTGCTGGAGCTTGTTCATCCACCATGCCTCCAGAAAGCTGCTTGTATGAGGTCTGTCTGCTCCACCACCACCACCTCTTCCTCCTCCTCTGCCTTCTCTGTCTCTGGCGAAGTGACAGTTAAACCGACGCCTGACAGGGTGTACGCAATGGCTCAAGCAAAAAGATGCCATACTGTGCTTGAGCTAGTTTGTTTAGGGGACAGGAGCCACACCGGGTCAGAAATTTTGTCAGCTCTGCAGGGGCAGGTGCAGAGATGGTTAACACCATGCCAGCTTGAGCTGGGAATGATCGTCTGCGATAATGGCAGCAACCTTCTCTCCGCCCTACGCAAGGGTAAATTGATGCTTGTACCATGCCTAGCACACGTCCTAAATCTGGTGGTACAGCATTTCCTAACCAAGTACCCAGGGCTGCCAGAGCTTCTCATCCAAGCCAGAAAAGTCTGCAGCCACTTCAGACGGTCATTCCCAGCAAGCGTTCGCCTGGCAGAAATTCAAAGAGAATTCCACCTTCCCACAAACCGTCTGATCTGTGACATGCCCACCAGGTGGAATTCAACATTAGCAATGCCGCAGCGTCTGCACAAGCAGCAGAGGGCCATCAACGAGTACCTGTGTGAGTATGGCACAAGGACAGGTTCAGGTCAACTTGTTTTTCCCCCCCCCCCCGCAGTGTCTGATGATCAAGGATGCATGCACTGTACTGTCACCATTTGAGGAGGCAACGAGGATGGTGAGCAGGGACAGTGCATGCATCAGTGACACAATTCCTTTAGTGTTCCTGCTGGAGCATACTCTGCGGGGAATTATAGATGTGGCTCTAGTGGCAGAGCAGCGGGAGGAAGAGGAGGCCTTCCCTAGATCTCAAGGCCCCAGTCTTTCCGCAGACAGCATTCCTGCGGGTCCTACTCAGATCAGACAGGAGGAGGATGAGGAGGAGGAGGACTATTTAAGTAGTGGGGGCATTGAAGGTGGGGATTCCTCAAGGCAGGGTTTTGTGTGCCCAGAAACAGAAGGGCTTGTGCGTGGCTGGGAGGAGGAAGTGCACGATACGGTCATCCTCATTGACCAGGAAGAGTCGGCAGCTAATGCCACCTTCGACCTACGCTGCATGGGCTCCCTAATGATGCAAAGCCTGCTAAAGGACCCCAGGATTCGTGCTATCAAGGAGAGGGATCATTACTGGTTGGCAACCCTTCTTGATCCACGATACAAGGGGAAAGTTGCAGAGCTCATCCTGCCTGCACAGAGGGAGCACAGGATGAAAAAACTTGAGGACGCTCTAAAGCGACACTTGTGTAACACCTTTCCAGGCACTGGTAGATTACCAAGAGCTGACACACGTGCTTCTGAGGCTGTGGATGATCAGAGGAATAGTGGTGAAGGCCAGGGCCGCTTGACTGATGCATTTTTAAATTTTTTTTAGTCCTCGACGCCCAGGGACGTCAAATGTAGGCACCCATTGCCAGTGTCTTCACCATATGGTGCAGGACTACCTAGGTGCAAGGGCAGACCTGGATACCTTTCCAGCAGATGATCCACTGGCTTACTGGGCATTGAGATTGGATCACTGGCCAGAACTTAGCCAATATGCTATGCAGCTACTAGGTTGCCCTTCATCTAGCGTGCTTTCCGAAAGGACGTTCAGTGCCGCTGGAGGTTTTGTCACAGACAAAAGAGTGCATCTGTCCACCAACTCTGTAGACCGGCTGACATTTATAAAAATGAATCAGTCCTGGATCAGCAGCTATCAATCCCTTCATGCTGAAGTAATGGAATAGATAGGGGATGTCCTCTTCTGCATTCACAAAACCTCCAGCACTGAACTCTTCCACAATACCACAAAAGGGTTACGGTGTGAAGGCACTTGCTGCCATGAAAGGCACAATATCTGGCTGCACTGACGCCCATTAAAAAAAAAAAAAAAAATTCTATATAGGACCACATGGTCCACCCCTGCACTCTTCCACAATACTACAGAGGGGTTACTGTATGATGATACTTGATGGCCTGGCATTAAAGGCACAATATCTGGGTGCACTGACGCCCATTAAAAAAAAAAAAAAATTCTATATAGGACCACATGGTCCACCCCTGCACTCTTCCACAATACCACAGAGGGGTTAATGTATGATGATACTTGCATGCCTGGCACTAAAGGCACAATATCTGGGTGCACTGCCATTGACGCCTGTATCAGATTCATATCCTTAGAGGGGTTACGGTGTGACGGCACTGTTGCCGACGCTAAAAGCCCAATTTTAAAGCACCTATTGTTTTTTTCATCCAAAGCCTGCATAAGTTTCACAATAATTTAGCCCAAAAAAACACTAAACTTTTTCTGCGCGTCCTAAAATGTCTTTTCATACAGGCTGCCGCCCCAAGCAGTTGTTTATGGATAGATTAAAGGAAAAGCATTTACCGTCATATGAAATGTCATTTATTTGTTTTTAAGTGTTTCTATACATCCTAGAAATCTGCCACTTCACGGGCAGGTTATGGGGACCTCCTAGGCACGATATTTGAAGGAATTTTTCGTTTTTATTTTTAACCCTTATTTCATGGAAAACTCACTGTCCCTTTAAAAAGGTTTTTTTTAAAACGTTTTGTTCTTGTTTCCTGTGCCCCAGGGCACTACCCAGACCCCCATACACCTTTTATGGCAAATATGTAGCATATATGCCCTCTTGGAGGGCACTCTAAAAAACCGAATTTTCAGCCCCATTGACTTGCCTGGGGGTTCGGGTTCGGGTTCAGTCCCGAACAAATGGGAAGTTCGGGTTCGGGCTCGAACCGAACTCGGGGAGTGTTCGGCTCATCCCTAACCCTAACCATAAAATAAACCCTAATTATAAAAAAGTAGAAATAGTAACCCTAACCATAAAATAAACCCTAATTATAAAACAAGTAGAAATAGTAACCCTATCCATAAAATAAACCCTAATCATAAAACAAGCAGAAATAGTAACCCTAACCATAAAATAAACCCTAATTATAAAAAAGTAGAAATAGTAACCCTAACCATAAAATAAACCCTAATCCTAAAACAAGCAGAAATAGTAACCCTAATCATAAAATAAACCCTAATTATAACACAAGCAGAAATAGTAACCTAACCATAAAATAAACCCTAATCATAAAACAAGCAGACATAGTAACCCTAATCATAAAATAAACCCTAATCATAAAACAAGCAGAAATAGTAACCCTAACCATAAAATAAACCCTAATTATAAAAAAGTAGAAATAGTAACCCTAACCATAAAATAAACCCTAATTATAAAACAAGCGGAAATAGTAACCCTAACCATAAAATAAACCCTAATTATAACACAAGCGGAAATAGTAACCCTAATCATAAAACAAGCAGAAATAGTAACCCTAACCATAGAATAAACCCTAATCATAAAAAAGTAGACATAGTAACCCTAACCATAAAATAAACCCTAATTATAAAACAAGCAGAATTAGTAACCCTAATCATAAAATAAACCCTAATTATAAAACAAGCAGAAATAGTAACCCTAACCATAAAATAAACCCTAATTATAAAACAAGCAGAAATAGTAACCCTTACCATAAAATAAACCCTAATCATAAAACAAGCAGAAATAGTAACCCTAACCATAAAATAAACCCTAATCATAAAACAAGCAGAATTAGTAACCCTAACCATAAAATAAACCCTAATCATAAAACAAGCAGAAATGGTAACCCTAACCATAAAATAAACCCTAATTATAAAAAAGTAGAAATAGTAACCCTAACCATAAAATAAACCCTAATCATAAAACAAGCAGAAATAGTAACCCTAATCATAAAATAAACCTGTCATGGAGCTGATGTAACGCTCCATGCTTCAAACCCCAAGAGACTTTATGTTCATTTATATTGTGTGTTTTTACATATATTTTACATCGTTTGGTTTTAGTTTAATTTAGTTTAGTGTAAAATGGCATAGCTTTGGTTTTAAAAATACTTATATTCCTGTAGGTAAGTGTGTTTTTGTGTATACAGTAAACAAGCTTTACTGCTGTGTAATTTATGCACCAAGGGTTTTCCCATTATCTAGCTGCATGTTTAATTCAACTCTGATAGTGTGTGTTTAATCTGATGTGTTAGAACAATGGATATACAAATGTTGTGTGAGCTGAAAGGCTAGAGAATGCAAAGAATGTTTATTGTAAATAACTGACATAATGTAATTAGTATGGGTATGCAAATTATGACTGTTGGACTTCAGCATAAATGGTGGCGTTTGGTTCATTAAAAAGTCAGAGAACTCTCAGAACTCAGAGAGAGAGGATCCTGTTTTAAAGCATACAGCCGCGCCTGGTGTCTTTATTACAAACTACGCTACACTCCACACTCACCCTCAGAAGGCAGAGAGCGGCCTTCTGGAGATTCCTAACAGCTCCAGGGCAGAGGAACAGAAGCAGGCAGGTCAAGCCGCTTGAGGCGCTGAGGACAGCGCTCCCAGTAGCCGGGCTGACCGCAACAAACTGGGTGTCTGGAGAGCCAGGACAGACGGAAGGGAACGGTTCCTTCACAAAACCCTAATCATAAAACAAGGAGAAATAGTAACCCTTCTGAAATATGTCTGTATCCTCTGTATTTGGATGCAGAATTTTGTGAATTGAAACAGAAATTTTTCGATGTGCACATGTCTGGTATAAGTTTATGATTGCTACCGTCTCTACTAATACAAAGTATCATTTGTCAATTATGACTTGAATGCTGGACCTGGAAGGCAGTGACAGTTGATTGATAAATGAGAATCCTGTGCAGTCTGCGAGTTGAACTGAGAGATTCGTTAATGAAATTACAGAATACTGAGTCACAGGGGGGTGGAGGGGGCACACCTGAATATGGAAGACAGTTGCCTCCACACTTTTAGGAATGCTACAGGTTCCGAATCTGTTCTTAAACTGCAATCTTTTAAGGCTGAGAAGTAGACATGTGCACAGCACAAAATTTCGTTTTGAACTAATGGATTAGTCCTAAAATGCAATTTATTTAGTTACTAAAGAAATTCGTTTTCAGTTCTTTAGTATGAAAACTAATTTCATTCATCCGAAAACCAATGGATACAATTACTATTGTAGTGGTGGCTCCTCAGAGGGCTGAGATCGCTGCTTGTTACAGTATCTCTCACTCTCAGCACAATGTGGGCCATATTACATAGTTGGTGCTAACATAACCAGAGCTGTTGTAAACTTCCCAGAGCCATTACAGCCTATGGAGGTTTTCAGTTTACAACAGCTCTGGTTAAGTTAGCACCAACATTGTAATGCTGCCCCGTGTCAGGCAAAGCTGTTACAGTAACTGACTGCTGCTCACAGCGCTCAGAGTTTCAGTAAAACTAGTAAATAATATTTTTATATATAAGAGGTTAGAACAATATTATTTCCTTGTTTTACTGAAACTCTGAGCGCTATTACAGTCAGTTACTGTAACAAATGAGCCTGATACATTGTACTGAGAGATAATGTAACAAGCAGCCGATCTCAGCGCTCACAGCCACTGGATTTAAAGGGCTGAAAAAAAAGGATCCTCTCTGTATTATGTATAGAACATCCTCCTGCATTAATTAATACCCCTCTCTGTCTAATGTATACAACATCCACCTGCATTAATTAATACCCCTCTCTGTATAATATATAGAAAATCCTCCTGAATTAATTAATGTCCCTCTCTGTAAAGAACATCCTCCTCAATTTATACCTTTCTCTGTATAATGTATATAACATCCTCCTGCATTAATACCCCTCTCTGTATAATGTATAGAACATCCTCCTGCATTAATTAATGCCCGTCTCTGTATAGAACATCCTACTGCATTGGCATGTGGAGGGTGCAGAACTTCGGATGTTGCGCTCTTCATTGCTGGTCTCCTTCACTCAATGTAATATCACAAAAAGGACTGAAACTAAAATGTAGTGCATTTTATTTTAGTTTCTTTCGTTTTTTGTACTGAGCAGTTTCGTTTCTCTGAAGTCATACTAAAACTAAATTATCCCAAAATTCTGACTAAATCGTTTTAGTACTAAAACGAATGCACATGTCTACTGAGAAGTACTTAAGAAACCTCTCTTCTCTGGTGTAGAGCTAGAATATATACTCTATATTGATGTTCTTGGGGCTATTTGCAAGCTGTGATTAACTTAACAAAACCAAAGATTATTTGCTAAGTTTGCCAGTACCTTTTGGTTCTGTTAATAACCACAGACTATAACTGCTTCCCTCAGCAGCTCCCTCATCCTATAACCTCCGATCCAGGACCAGCACCTTACTTGCAATACCACAATACAAAAAGACAGTGGCTCGATCCTCATTTTCCTACAGAGCACCAGTTATGGAATAACCTCCCAGACACCATCAAATCTTCCCACAGTCTTAAGTCACTCAAGAGCTCCTTACTAACATACCTCAATACAGAATGCACCTGTAAACATGTAACCTAGTGACTATATACAGAATGCACCTGTAAACATGTAACATAGTAACTATATTACTTACATATTTATTTTCCGTGTTAATCTGTATATTTGTGTTTTGTTTTTAATATCTTGCATTTTATTACTTTGTATTTCTGTAACAACTGTAACACTTCAATGTTCTTGAACCCAGGACATACTTGAAAACGAGAGAAATCTCAATGTATCCTTCCTGGTAAAATCCTTTATAAATAAATAAATATAGAAAGAAATAACACTACAGCTTTCTGGTTTTGGCTGGTCAAGGTTCTTGCCTGGAAAACAGTATGGTGTAGTGGAGTCAGCACTTCTGACACCAGTATTATGGAAAACCCTTGTGCCTTGGGCCTCTGTGGGTATCCTTTCTTGGTGGTCTTTCTTCTTTATCCCTCAAACTAAATAATTGCACATATGGTGTGCCGGCTGGGTGGAGTAGAGGTAACATCACTGCTCTGCATGGAGAGAGCCTGTGGAGCCATGGGCTCGATCCCAGCAAGCAACCTCTCCAGTAAGTGTCCTTGGGCAAGACACCCAACGGTACATACTCACCACTCAGGACATACCTGAAAACAAGAGAAATCTTAATGTATCCTTCCTGGTAAAATGCCTTCTCCAAATTTTTTTAAAAAAAATCAATGAATGGGGAAACAGAAAGGGCAGATCACTACTCACATTCTTTGGTGTCTCATAGACACCAGATGGAAGATCGGCTGGTGGTATTATCTGGGAGCACCGTATCCCCCTTTAGTCTGGGTCTCCTTGTAGCTTCAATCTTTAGCACCAGAGCATCTTCAGTCTGGGTCTCCTTGTAGCTTTTTCTGTAGAGTCTCTAACCACCAACCTCCAAGTGCAGATTGTGTCCGTTTTCATCCATAACTAACAAAAGGCCCATGATCCTAGCCATCATCATGGATAAACGAGATTTCCTTGCACCTGGCCATGGCCTCAACCGTAAGGAACACCAGTGTGTAGATCGTAACACTGTTTCCTAGCCGAAAATAGACCTGTAATATTGCCCAAACTCCTTGAGCTGATCTTTCAGTTCAACGGGCAACAAAAAGATGGGCAAATGTTCTAATGGAAAGTCTTCCAAGACGGATGTTGGCTTTTTGGCTGCTCCTTGTTCATATGATTATTGGCAGTCTAGTATATTTTTCTGAATTAATTGAAATTTTGATGTATAAATTCATGGAGGTAAAACCCAAATAACTAACTTTACTGTACAAAACAGTAATAATCCCCCACGTGCGTAAAGGAAATGTAGAACGTAACACAGTTTATAATTTTACTTTGATTACAGCAGAAATCGAGCCCTAAAATTGCCAGTTACCTATACAATATTCATTACCTGCAGACTATGTCAGAGGAAATCTAAAAGCTTTCAGCACTCATTAGCTTCTAAGACATCGCTCTGGGGATGTGAAGTATATCAAGTGGTATATTGGTCTTAATTGTGATTGCCCTTTATTGCTGCTTTAAGTATAACGTACTTAAATTACAAGATAACGCTACTTTGTACTTGGCAGTCTCAGTAATGAAAGGAACATTAATGCCTTTTTTTAAACTTTTCTTTCCGTCGTTCTTTTCTTTTTTTTAGCCCCGTTCCTACAATTTCTTGGAGGAAAGTAAGCGGGTTTATTCCAAGTAAAGCTCGCTTAAGAAAATCACAAGCGGTTCTTGAAATTCCCAACGTGCAGTTGGAAGACGCCGGGACGTACGAATGTAAAGCTGAAAATTTCCGGGGGAAAAATGCGTTCAGAGGACAACTTCAGGTTTATAGTGAGTAAATATCCAATGTACAGCTATAATTAATATTCACTAGGAGTTACTTGAGTTTTAATGCATTAAATATTATTGTTGTTATTATTATTAGATAATGTAAGTTGAATTCCGAGACACATTCTAGACAGGTTTACAGGTTCCTTTCACCTTCTTTGTTAGAAAATGCAAATTTCTTCTACATTTAACATATACAATTAATAAAGATATATTTTAAAAAAAAAATATTATTAAATCAAATACGTAACCATTAAGATAATTTTTTTTGCCCTCCACCACAACTTGAGTATTGCTTTACCCAAGTTTTTAAGGTGAGAAAAAGAGAGGTTTGTGAGGGTCCTGAGAGCGAGCAGCATCACTAGTGGCCTGCTCTACAGTGCGACCTGCTCAGGTCACATAAGGTTTTAGCTCGATTGTGCCATTACAGGGATGAATGCTCCATATGCAAATCAGACACTATCACTCAGAAAGGGCCACCAGTACTGAATGCCAAGGACATCATCCCTGCACGAGAGGTGCAGCAACCCCCGATGATTGTTTCGGCCTCGTCAGGAAGGTATAGCTGACACCCCTCTAGGCACATCGAGCAAGGAGTCCAAGTCTGGATGGATTAGCCTGTAATTGTGATTACCCTCACAAAACCCCCCTTGTCTCGCCTTAAGTATACAGTGTAAACCAGACGTGGCCCCCTTGCTCAAGGTACCTAGAGGGGTGTCAGCTATACACTCCTGATGAGGCCTGATTTGCATATGGAGCTGTTCCTTTAATGGCACAATCGAGCTAAAGCCTTGTGAGACATGAGCGGGCACCCAATGTAGTGTCGTTGCTCGTACTCAAAACCCTCACAAACCCCCCTTTTCTTACCCTAGGGGTTGAGCATCAAACTGCAACTGGTCATGCCTATCTCCTGCTGATGAGGGTCCAATAAACCCAAAACAGCTGTACAGGTGTGGCTGCGACCAGTTGCTTAAACCAGTTCTCTGCTAAAAAAAAGCCATCTAGTATGGCATGACATTGATTGAAGGGTTCTGTGTGAAAACAGACCCAGGATGCAATAAAATTAGAAATTGCAGATATCATTTGCATGTGTTACCCAGAATTCTGTGCTGCATATGGGGAATGTAGCACATGAGCTCTGTTGCTGGGATGTGAAAATGGCCTCTGCAATAATAAACTTAAAATATATATATATATAAAAATATATATATATATTTTATGTAATTAAAATAGTGTATAATAAAATGAGTACCGTAAATACTCGAGTATAGCGCGACCCGAATATAACGCAATGGGTAGAGATTGATTATGGAAATGAGAGAATACTCAAGACTCGAATATAACGCGAGGAACAAAATTATACTGTACTGGTAAACACTTAAAATCCTTCTAGGTTCTCTTAACACAGTCAGGCTCCCCTTCAGGACAGGGTGCTCTGCTCTAGAATGATTGCAGTTGTTACTAAGTATGAAGCCACCGGCCACCCGTCTTCTTTACTTGCGATTAGATGACCGGTGGAGGCGAGTGAAGTGAAAGATTGACTTAAACCAAGCATGCCCTCTGGCCGTGATGGATCCCACCTCTCCTGAATCTGGGAGTTCCTGAAGTGTTTGCAAGCATCAGGGAGCCCGCATCCACTTCAGCGAGACTACCGTAGCTTCCAGGAGACTTTGGATCCAGAGCAAGGCAATTTTTTTTAATTTTTTTTTTAAACGCGATGCAGATATCTCGAATAGAACGCGACCCCTCCAATTTTAAGGTAAATGTTTGTCACCAAAATCTAGCGGTATACTCGAGTATCTACAGTATGTGGTATGTGATCCAGCCATGGTTACAAAAGTCAATTCTTCAGGGATATAATTAGCAAACTACAATCTATAACCAATACAGAACTAACAGTGTATTCTAGAGATTTTTTTTCATTTTAATGTGTATCCAAATATAATTTATTGCATCCAATATATTATTATTTTTATTATTATTATTTATTATTTCTTCAAGTTGCAGGGAAGTATTTCACACCCCAGCACTTTTCTGCCAGGAAAAACACCAATAAATAGGTTCAAAAATCACTTCTCTTTTTCTAAACCTTATTAATTATCAGCTCTTAAGCAGGGTCCTCTCCCCCCCCACTTGCATGTATATTTGTTGTTATGCCTCACCCATTGTAGAGCGCTATGGAACTTGTTAGCGCTTTATAAATACTTGTTAATATAGAATGTTTTTTTATTTTTAGCCCAGCCCCAGTGGGTTGAGAAGATTAATGATACGCAGATAGACAGTGGAGACCAGCTCCGTTGGGAATGCAAGGCCACTGCCAAGCCAAGACCTATATATCGCTGGTTGAAGAATGGACTTCCCCTCATGCCACAGGTAATGTTTCTACCATAAAATATGTTAATTCATTATGTGTACTTGCATTTAATTTCTGTTAAGTAGCTGTGCATGGAAATGTTTGATGACCTCTTGCACACTATGCATTAATATATTCAGATTTTCTATCTAAATCACATGTAGCGCTGGGTTAAAACACTGCTGCTGTAGTACTTATTTTTGGCCACCAGAGGGAGACAAGCGCAATGTAAGACACTGGACAATGGGACTACAATTTCTAGCATGCTTTGCGGCGGGGAACAGGAAGTGGGTGGGCAGAAGAGACTTCCATCCGCAGCCTCGTGGGGAGAACGAGCAGAGCACGCAGATGAGTGAAGAGAGTAAGACGCAGGTGAGAGAGACAACGATCGTGACCAGGCCGGAGCGCAGGTGCGGCCTTGCGGAGCTGGAGATCGATTCACTTTACTTGCCAAAGACCTAGTGATCCACTGCTGGGAAGTTTACACAGATACAGAGTATGCTGAAGGGCCCCGAGTTAGGAGACCGCAGATGATCTAATGGGAGTGCAGGCGGTGAGCTGAGCATCTTGTGGCAGAAACAGACAAGCAAGACAGCGGATCCGGTGACAGAGTCCCAGTCAGATCGAGCGGAGATACGTCCTGGGTCGAGCAGAACGCAGAGTATCTGACGGATGGGTGAGAGGCCTTCCCGGCCACAGTAAAAATAATAAAGCACGCTGCAGTTTTGTCAAAACCTACAGGGCCCCAACGTGACTAGTCGAAGACACATTGAAATCATTCACTGGCCAGTTGAATCTTGTACCCGGGTACCAATACACGCATACACGTACACGTTCTTGGGACACAACCTGTACGGGACTCACACTCCAACCACGAAGGGGTTAAAATTCCTTTTTCTTTTCTGCGGCACGTTTCTCGCATTATGAACTACTGTAAATATATATACGTAATATACGGACAGAGTGCCGCACAGAGTGCCGCCGGCCTCTGCCCAACCTTCACCGCCTGCCTCGGGGAACCGAAAGAGGATACACCCGGGCTGCTTATTCCGGAGCCACTGACCCCACCGGAGATGGAGGATGCCTTTCTCCTGCCCGGGGACCCTTCCTCGGCCTTGAACCCCCCAGCCGATGCGCTGGCAATGGGGCAGAGCCTGTTTCAACTCTGCCCATCTCCACACCCCTTTGGCCAGGAGGCCCCATGCAGCCACTGTTTTTTCCAACGGCTGACCAGGGCACTCAGGGCGCGTGCATTTAGCACCCGTTTTTTCCCGGGTGCGCGATACCTCCGGAAGTGGTACAGGCGGTACCCCTCCCCGACCACAGGACCCTTATTCCGGAGGGGGTACCCCCAAAGACTTGTACCCCCAACACGCCAGGCACTGCCGCAAGGACAAATGGAGAAGCCTGGTGGCTCGCCTCCTACCCACAGACTACGGGCCACACAAAGACTACTCCGACAGCCCCGAGTCAACCCGTTTGTGGGTCCAACTGTGTCTGTCGGACTCTTTTGGGGGGAAAGTAATGTCACGGACCTGACATCTGGCGCTCCTCAGAGAGCCACAAGGAACTGACTCTGCTCCAATTTTAAAGACCATTTTTCCTTTCTTTAGATTTTGCGTTTAAATACTGTCTGGACAATCTCTGTATGTTATTACTCATGTGATTTTATGAAGTGTGGTGTATTTAAAATGTATCCTCTATTGTGTGAGTGTAGATTCAGATGTAGAAAACTGTATGTATGTGATTTGCTCCAGTCTCCATTTTGCCCAGTCCAGCATGGGTCCAAAGGACAAATGACCTCATGGCCCCAAGATGGAGGATACAGCAAACCAGCTGATTTGAGGCTTTTCCAAGATTTCATCTGCCTAATCCCCTGGACAATGGGGGAGCCTGGAAGGGCAAGATAGAGGATACAGCAAACCAGCTGATTGGAGGTTTTTCCAAAACCTCATCTGCCTAATCCCCTGGACAATGGGGGAGCCTGATAGGAACAGGAGGCTGGGAAAGGAGCCAATCAGTGCTGGTTGTGTGGGTGGGGGAGTTTTTAATCTGTGTGTGTGAAGTTGTATAAATGACCCTGTTGAAACCCCATAAAAGCAATTCACTGTTTTAAAGCATACAGCCACGTCTGGTGTCTTCATTTCAGAGCTACAATCACTATTGCAGGAGACACTCAGCGGTCTCCTGCATCACCACTCAACCCAGGAACGGGATCCCCAAGGCAACACCACACCATCTCTCCAGACGCCGGACCAACGCCATTTCATCCTCCAGGCCGCTCGAGACGCCGAGTGCCGTGCCACTCGGTAGTCGGGCCGGACACCATCAAAGGGGGGGTCAGATAGAGCAGGACCGCAGGCGGACTTCCATCCCGTCACACTTCATATCTATTTATCCATGTCTGTCTGTCTGTCTGTCCGTTTGTCTATCTCTCTCTCTTCCTTATCTATCTATCTATACTCCATATCTATTTATCCATATCTATTTATCCATATCTATCTATTTGTTCTCCATATCTATTTATCCCATATCTATCTATTCTCCATATCTATTTATCCATATCTATCTATTCTCCATATCTATTTATCCATATCTATTTATCCATATCTATCTGTTCTCCATATCTAGTTATCCATATCTAGTTATCCATATCTAGTTCTCCATATCTATCTATTCTCCATATCTATTTATCCATATCTATTTATCCATATCTATTTATCCATATCTATTTGTTCTCCATATATATTTGTTCTCCATATCTATTTATCCATATCTATTTGTCCTCCATATCTATTTATCCATATCTATTTATCCATATCTATTTGTTCTCCATATATATTTGTTCTCCATATCTATTTATCCATGTCTATCTGTTCTCCATATCTATTTATCCATATCTATTTGTTCTCCATATCTATTTATCATTTATCATTAATCATTATCATTATCATTTATCATTTTATCATTAACAGATTTATTTAACCAATCCTTGTTAACGGGAGTCGTCCCAGAAGACTGGAAATTAGCAAATGTTGTGCCCATTTACAAGAAGGGTAGTAGGGAGGAATCGGGGAACTATAGGCCAGTTAGTCTTACGTCAGTAGTGGGGAAATTAATGGAAACCATGTTAAAGGAAAGGATTGTTGAACATCTAAAAACACATAGATTACAGGATCAGAAACAACATGGGTTTACCTCAGGGAGATCATGCCAAACTAATCTTATTGATTTTTTTGATTGGGTAACAAAAATAATAGACACAGGTGGTGCAGTAGATATTGCTTATTTAGATTTCAGTAAGGCTTTTGATACTGTTCCGCATAGAAGGCTTATCAATAAATTGCAATCTTTGAGCTTGGATTCCAATATTGTTGACTGGATTAGGCAGTGGCTGAGTGACAGACAACAGAGGGTTGTGGTAAATGGAGTTTATTCGGCGCAAGGTCTTGTTACCAGTGGGGTACCTCAGGGGTTAGTACTTGGACCCATTCTCTTTAATATTTTTATTAGTGATATTGCAGAAGGTATTAATGGAAAAGTATGTCTTTTTGCTGATGACACAAAGATTTGCAACAGGGTTGACGTTCCTGGAGGGATCAGCCAAATGACAAATGATTTAGGTAAACTAAAAAAATGGTCGGAGTTGTGGCAATTGAGTTTTAATGTGGATAAGTGCAAGATAATGCACCTGGGACGTAAAAACCCAAGGGCTGAATATAGAATATTTGATACAGTCCTAACCTCAACATCTGAGGAAAGGGATTTAGGGGTCATTATTTCAGAGGATCTAAGGGTAAGTAGTCAATGTAATAGAGCAGCAGGAAATGCTAGCAGAATGCTTGGTTGTGTAGGGAGAGGTATTAGCAGTAGGAAAAGGGAAGTGCTCATGCCACTGTACAGAGCACTGGTGAGACCTCACTTGGAGTACTGTGTGCAGTACTGGAGACCGTATCTCCAAAAGGATATAGACATCTTAGAGAGAGTTCAGAGAAGGGCTACTAAAATGGTGTATGGCTTGAAGGAGAAAAGTTACCAGGAAAGGCTTAATGATCTTAACATGTACAGCTTGGAAAAAAGACGAGACAGAGGAGATATGATAGAAACATTTAAATACGTAAAGGGAATCCACAAGGTAGAGGAAGGGAGTATATTTAAAAGGAAACAAAATAGCAAAACAAGAGGACATAGTCTTAGATTAGAGGGGCAAAGGTTTAAAAGTAACATCAGGAAGCATTATTTTACTGAGAGGGTGGTGGATACATGGAACAGCCTTCCAGTAGAAGTGGTTGAGGCCAAAACAGTAATTGAATTTAAGCAGGCATGGGATAGGCATAAGGCTATCCTAAACAAAAGATAAATCCAGGTAAAGTATCCATGTAATTGGGCAGACTAGATGGGCCGAAAGGTTCTTATCTGCCGACATTTTTCTATGTTTCTATGTTTCTATGTTTCTATCCATATCTATTTATCCATATCTATCTATTCTCCATATCTATCTGTTCTCCATATCTATTTGTTCTCCATATCTATTTATCCATATCTATTTGTTCTCCATATCTATTTATCCATATCTATTTATCCATATCTATCTATTCTCCATATCTATCTATTCTCCATATCTATCTATTCTTCATATCTATCTGTTCTCCATATCTATTTATCCATATCTATTTATCCATATCTATTTTTCTCCATATATATTTGTTCTCCATATCTATTTATCCATGTCTATCTGTTCTCCATATCTATTTATCCATATCTATTTGTTCTCCATATCTATTTATCATTTATCATTAATCATTATCATTATCATTTATCATTTATCATTAACAGATTTATTTAACCAATCCTTGTTAACGGGAGTCGTCCCAGAAGACTGGAAATTAGCAAATGTTGTGCCCATTTACAAGAAGGGTAGTAGGGAGGAATCGGGGAACTATAGGCCAGTTAGTCTTACGTCAGTAGTGGGGAAATTAATGGAAACCATGTTAAAGGAAAGGATTGTTGAACATCTAAAAACACATAGATTACAGGATCAGAAACAACATGGGTTTACCTCAGGGAGATCATGCCAAACTAATCTTATTGATTTTTTTGATTGGGTAACAAAAATAATAGACACAGGTGGTGCAGTAGATATTGCTTATTTAGATTTCAGTAAGGCTTTTGATACTGTTCCGCATAGAAGGCTTATCAATAAATTGCAATCTTTGAGCTTGGATTCCAATATTGTTGACTGGATTAGGCAGTGGCTGAGTGACAGACAACAGAGGGTTGTGGTAAATGGAGTTTATTCGGCGCAAGGTCTTGTTACCAGTGGGGTACCTCAGGGGTTAGTACTTGGACCCATTCTCTTTAATATTTTTATTAGTGATATTGCAGAAGGTATTAATGGAAAAGTATGTCTTTTTGCTGATGACACAAAGATTTGCAACAGGGTTGACGTTCCTGGAGGGATCAGCCAAATGACAAATGATTTAGGTAAACTAAAAAAATGGTCGGAGTTGTGGCAATTGAGTTTTAATGTGGATAAGTGCAAGATAATGCACCTGGGACGTAAAAACCCAAGGGCTGAATATAGAATATTTGATACAGTCCTAACCTCAACATCTGAGGAAAGGGATTTAGGGGTCATTATTTCAGAGGATCTAAGGGTAAGTAGTCAATGTAATAGAGCAGCAGGAAATGCTAGCAGAATGCTTGGTTGTGTAGGGAGAGGTATTAGCAGTAGGAAAAGGGAAGTGCTCATGCCACTGTACAGAGCACTGGTGAGACCTCACTTGGAGTACTGTGTGCAGTACTGGAGACCGTATCTCCAAAAGGATATAGACATCTTAGAGAGAGTTCAGAGAAGGGCTACTAAAATGGTGTATGGCTTGAAGGAGAAAAGTTACCAGGAAAGGCTTAATGATCTTAACATGTACAGCTTGGAAAAAAGACGAGACAGAGGAGATATGATAGAAACATTTAAATACGTAAAGGGAATCCACAAGGTAGAGGAAGGGAGTATATTTAAAAGGAAACAAAATAGCAAAACAAGAGGACATAGTCTTAGATTAGAGGGGCAAAGGTTTAAAAGTAACATCAGGAAGCATTATTTTACTGAGAGGGTGGTGGATACATGGAACAGCCTTCCAGTAGAAGTGGTAGAGGCCAAAACAGTAATTGAATTTAAGCAGGCATGGGATAGGCATAAGGCTATCCTAAACAAAAGATAAATCCAGGTAAAGTATCCATGTAATTGGGCAGACTAGATGGGCCGAAAGGTTCTTATCTGCCGACATTTTTCTATGTTTCTATGTTTCTATCCATATCTATTTATCCATATCTATCTATTCTCCATATCTATCTGTTCTCCATATCTATCTGTTCTCCATATCTATTTATCCATATCTATTTGTTCTCCATATCTATTTATCCATATCTATTTATCCATATCTATCTATTCTCCATATCTATCTATTCTCCATATCTATCTATTCTCCATATCTATTTATCCATATCTATTTATTCTCCATATCTATTTATCCATATCTATTTGTTCTCCATATCTATTTATCCATATCTATCTATTCTCCATATCTATCTGTTCTCCATATCTATCTGTTCTCCATATCTATCTGTTCTCCATATCTATTTGTTCTTCATATCTATTTATACCATATCTATCTTTCCATTCTCCAAATCTATCTATCTATATATCTATTGATCATTTCATATGTATATCTATTTATATCTGTCATATTAGATGATGCCCGTCTATTGATGCCCAGTACACTGTTATTTTGGTATAAGGAATAGAGAAGAAATTACTTTATTCTCATTAGTTGTAACAAAATGAATTATTGTAAAATGAATGTATATATGAAAAAACTAAATCCAGTAAAACCTTGGATTGAGAGTATTTTGGTTTGAGAGCATTTTTGCAAGAAGAGCAACCGCTGGAATTACAATCCTCGCGGCTTTTTTCTTCTGCCGATCAATTGCGCGCGCAAAGAGTACGCGCACAAATGCAGGTGCAGTGCCGTCTCGCGCAAAAATCTTTGCTCGCGCAGTTTTTTGCACCCATTCAGCCAATCAAAATGAAGAAACACACCTTTCAAACGCAACTGAATTGCGTCTGGCAGAGGCATCGGAGACGGGTTCTGCGGGTATGATGCAAAATGAACCCATATGTTACAGTAATAATACACACACTCCTGCCCTCATCCATTATATTGTTGCTGCATTCCTTTTATGTGCTGGTTTTTTTTATGGGTTAGCCAGGTTGTTGTGATTTTCCGTTACCACCAGCTTTTAGGAGCTGCTAAAATTATGCGCACAAAGGCTATGCGGTAATTACCGCAAATAGATTGTAATACCATCCGCATACCAGCGCACAAATGCATTCGCGCTCACAATGTTAAGTATAGGACACGCAAAGTACAGTCAGCTCGCGCAGGGTCTGTGCAGGTTCACCCGCGGTAGACGATTGCATGCGGTTGTTGCACTGACTATGTAATACGGCATTCGGCGCAAATGGTTTTACCCCTCGCGTTAATTTTTTTTGCGCCGGCGCAAACGTTTGCGCGAAGATTGTAATTTATCCCTAAGTTAGCAATTTGCCCCGGGATGCAGCTCAAAGCAGACAAATACCTGCAGTGGCTATCTGCGCCACCGCGAGTATTGGCTCGTGGAGTCCCTAGGACTCCATGGAGCTTTGCGCATCCTGGCCACGAACCCTGCACGAGATCGCTGTCGTGAGATCATGCAGAGCTGCGGAGGGAGACTAGGAGCTAGGATCTTTTCCCAGTCTTACTCTGCTCCCTGTGAGAAGAAGAGACAGATCGTGCAACCCTTTTCAACGCGGGATGAGAGGCAAGTATGGGATTTTTTAGTGAGGGGGTTAGAGTGTTAATTAAATGCTTTTTAATTTGTGGAATCATTCAACACCAGCTTTTAGGAGTTGTTAACGATTTGTCAAATCGCATTCTGATGTTAATGTGCGTCAGCACCTTGGAATGCCTCCCATCTCGAGACGTTAAAAAATATTGCGCTACCCATGTTAAGTATAGGAGACGCAAAGTACACTAAGTGCATGCAAACGGTGAAACACAAACTGATTTCCTCCCTTTGTAGCGTCAACTATGGAATACTGATGCCAGACGTTAGACTTGCTAATCCTAGGGCTAACGCTTACATATCGAGACGGTACCATAGCAACAACTATGGAATAGGGCCCAGTGTTGGGTAAAACTGAAAAAAATATATATCATTTCAGGGTTAAGGCTAAGGTCAGACGAAAGCATTTTTAACGTGCGTTTAGCCGCACGAAATCACGGCCGTGCTAGCAGCAAATGACATCCAATGCTGGGGAACACACGAAGTACGGCCGCACGAAAGTTCGTCCGCGCAACGCAAGTGGCAAACGAACGCATTTTTTCGAGAACGTCAAACCACTAGTACTGACGTACAGAGTGCGCTGCGTCCGTATAGCGGCGTGTGTGTGTGATTAGGAGACGTCAGACGCTGCTAATGTCCGGCCAACATAACGTCCAGACACAAAAAGTGTTTTATTGATGATCCGTACAAAATCACGGACGAAAATGCGCATCGTATGACCGCTATCGCGTATTCCGGGAAAAAATACGTACGTTCGTTCGAACGCACTTTTTCACGGACAACGCGAAAAATGCGTTCGTCTGACCCTAGCCTTACTCAGGTAATCTGTGAACTAACCAACTCCCCTTGGGTAAAGGTTATTAAAAGGGTTAGGGTTAGGGTTTGGATTAAAAGGAATATTGTTATTATCCATGGATATGGTGATCCTAGGTTTTCAGTCAACTTTAAGATGCTAATCCACCAGCCTGCACCGTAACACAGCACTAAGCCTCAGGATGCCGCGAGCATCCCCTCCATAGGACTCGGTTGAGGCTTCCGCTGCCAGTCACACGACCTGCAGGATCTCGCCTTGCGAGATCCGGAAGGTCGGCGGAGTGTTTTTTCGCGGAGGGAGACTGGGGGACTATTTTCTCGCAGTCTGTTTCTGCTCCCAGCGGCCAGAAGAACCAGATTCAGCCACCATTCTCGCCGCTGGATCAGAGGTGAGTATCTGATTTTTTTGGGTTCTTTTTTAGCTGGTGCTGACTGATTCCGCAGAAGCCGTATCAGTTACCACCAGGTCCTAGCTGTGGGTAACTTTTGAGTTAGCCGCAGCAGGATGTAATTAGGGTTAGGACTTTGTAACCCTAACGCTAAGTATAGGGAGCGCAAAGTACAGTAACGTCATGCTGAAAAGCCAAGCTCTTAATCACTACCAGGATTTTTAACCCGTTAGCGTTTGGATTCAATATGGTCCGCCCACGCTAGGGCAACCGAAGCTGATGTTAACGTTCACACAGCTGAGCGCTAGCGTTAGCATTATGTATGTAATATGACCCACTATGTTTTGTTCATATTTATACTTTTTTACCATTTATTATTGTTTCAAAAGCAAGAAAATGCGTAATTAGAGGCACATGAAGTCTACCATTTATTATGCACAAATATATTGCGCACGTCCAAACCTATCCTTTAACGATTTCCATGACGCAACCTCAGGAGCCAGGAGTAATTCTTGCTTAAGCCGGGGTTAGACGAGCGTCTTTGAGAGCAGAAGGAACGTCTGTGAGAGAGGATGTCCTTCCACTCTGACATTTGTCTGGCCACCTTGCTGAGTGCAGCTAGTGCGCTTAGCGCTGCAAGGCTCGATTTCCCCCTATGGAGGATCGCGCTTTGCAGCCCCGTCCAACGAGCGTCTAGCGTTTTGACAGGGAGGCTTTCTGCACGTCCGCTTGTAGCGCGAGCAATTTGTGTGCGCACTACAGCATGTGACCGGCCTAGTCAAAGCATCACAATGCTGCAACGGACGCCGGGAGGCACGTCAGTATGGACGCGCCTAGGGCTCTATTAATTGCTTCGCGCAAAACCGCACACATTTTTTTTGCGCGTAGCGTTAAACATTAACGTGTGTAAATTAACGCTGGTATTACAATCCGAGCGCTTTTTTCCATCCATCAAAAAATAACGCGCGTAAAAAAGACGCACAAAAACACACTCGTGCATTAACGCTGCGCTCAGATATCGGTGGGCGGACTGTTTTTTTCACGTGATTCAGCCAATCAGAATTAAGAACCACAATTGTTTCCCGTTAAGTTTTTGCGCCTGTCAAAATCAATCTGAGTATATATGCTGCAGCAATAATAAAAGCACGCACAACTTCTCCATTTTATTGTTTGGGTACGCGTAGAATGTGTAACTATACGTTACTGTATTTTTTTTTTTGGGCTGGTGTATTTGGTTTCAGCCAGGACGTTCAGATTTGCCATTAACACCAGCTTTTGATAGACGTTAAAATTATGTGCGCAAACGCTGTGCGTTACATTTTGCGCATAGATTGTAATACCATCCGCATACCAGCGAACAAATGCGTTTGCGCTCACAATGTTAAGTGATAGGACGCGCAACGTACATTATGCTCGCAAAGGGTTCGCGCAGGTTCACCCGCGGTAGACGTCAATGCACATTTTTTGCACGGACATTGTAAAACGACGTTCTGCGCAAAGGATTTTTCTCCTCGCGGTAATGCGTTTTTGCGCACACGTTAACGTTTGCGCAAAGAAGTTAATAGAGCCCCTAGTGCCCTTTTCTGACCCCGGCCTTATCCTTTATTTCTGAATCCATTTACAATGTATCTTTCTAGTTTTTGCTCTTTGATTCATTATTATCACCTTGTGGTTTAAAAGACGTGATTGAATAACTAATATTTAAGTTCAAAATCTTTTTTGTATCTTAATACAGAACAGAATTGAAATGGTTAATGGCATACTGACCATTCACAATGTAAACCAGTCCGACGCGGGAATGTACCAGTGCCTTTCAGAAAATATCTACGGGATCATTTACGGCAGTGCCGAACTTAAGGTCTTGGGTAAGTAATCTTTCCCTTGTTTGAGCACCGGAATTAAGAAACCTTTCATCAAAATAATGTTTTCATGTTTTTTTAGAAGATTTCCTATAAGATTTTTCAATCCGATGCTTAGGGATAAATAATGGGGGCTGGGTTACAAAATTTGATTGTACATTGCATAAGGCTGCCACAACATCAATGTACTCAATCATGCCAGGTCCTATCCTTCCTAACCTAATGCTTGCTCTTATGAGATAAGCCCACCTAGGAGGGTCATACATCTTCCTGGAGATCTCTGCAGGATCAGGTTTAAATAGGTCTATATAGAGGCTCTTGTGACAATGTCACTTTAAATATAACAAGCAAAGATACACATCTTGTTACAGTTTCCAGAAATGGACGAAGTAAGTAATCCCCTGTATTTTCTGTTTCTCCGAGGGACACCGAGTTCAAATCCTAGAGATACAGAATTTAAGTGGACACAGAAAGAAAACCCTCTAGGGGTATTATGTTAACCCCTTCACTACCAAACCCCTTTTTTGTTGCAAAAAACATTATCCTAACATGTATTTATAATATGTGGATTACAATTTAAGTATATAGGGTGGGTCGCAGTTTGTACAGAAATTGTTGTTCTGACATAATCAAAAAATTTCAATAATGTAGATCTGCTCATTTTTCATTTCTCTTGTATTTGTTTACCCCTTACAGCAATATTGCGGAGATTAAAAGTTCCAAATTCTAGATGGTATCCTTTATCTCGCAAAATTTCACACGTGGTCTGCATTATTTGCATACAGGCAGACGTGGCCTTTGTGTTAAATCCAATTAATGTGATTAAAGATGGATAATAAAATAGTGTGATCTCCTTCTTATAAGGATTTGTGTTGATCATAATGAGATTAGTAACAAGGCAGCTTCCAAAAAATACCAATATCTGCATGTGCTGCATAATGCCTGTGTATGGAAATTACAGTAACACCTTCTATCTGTATGTGCTGCATAATGCCTGTGTATGGAAATTACAGTAACACCTTGTATCTGCATGTGCTGCATAATGCCTGTGTATGGAAATTACAGTAACACCTTGTATCTGTATGTGCTGCATAATGCCTGTGTATGGCCATTACAGTAACACCTTGTATCTGTATGTGCTGCATAATGCCTGTGTATGGGAATTACAGTAACACCTTGTATCTGCATGTGCTGCATAATGCCTGTGTATGGAAATTACAGTAACACCTTGTATCTGTATGTGCTGCATAATGCCTGTGTATGGAAATTACAGTAACACCTTGTATCTGTATGTGCTGAATAATGTCTGTGTATGGGAATTACAGTAACACCTTGTATCTGTATGTGCTGCATAATGCCTGTGTATGGGAATTACAGTAACACCTTGTATCTGCATGTGCTGCATAATGCCTGTGTATGGAAATTACAGTAACACCTTGTATCTGTATGTGCTGCATAATGCCTGTGTATGGAAATTACAGTAACACCTTGTATCTGTATGTGCTGAATAATGCCTGTGTATGGGAATTACAGTAACACCTTGTATCTGTATGTGCTGCATAATGCCTGTGTATGGAAATTACAGTAACACCTTGTATCTGTATGTGCTACATAATGCCTGTGTATGGGAATTACAGTAACACCTTGTATCTGTATGTGCTACATAATGCCTGTGTATGGGAATTACAGTAACACCTTGTATCTGTATGTGCTGCATAATGCCTGTGTATGGAAATTACAGTAACACCTTGTATCTGTATGTGCTGAATAATGCCTGTGTATGGAAATTACAGTAACACCTTGTATCTGTATGTGCTGCATAATGCCTGTGTATGGAAATTACAGTAACACCTTGTATCTGTATGTGCTGCATAATGCCTGTGTATGGAAATTACAGTAACACCTTGTATGTGTATGTGCTGAATAATGCCTGTGTATGGAAATTACAGTAACACCTTGTATCTGTATGTGCTACATAATGCCTGTGTATGGGAATTACAGTAACACCTTGTATCTGTATGTGCTACATAATGCCTGTGTATGGGAATTACAGTAACACCTTGTATCTGTATGTGCTACATAATGCCCGTGTATGGAAATTACAGTAACACCTTGTATCTGTATGTGCTGCATAATGCCCGTGTATGGAAATTACAGTAACACCTTGTATCTGTATGTGCTACATAATGCCCGTGTATGGAAATTACAGTAACACCTTGTATCTGTATGTGCTGCATAATGCCTGTGAATGGGAATTACAGTAACGACAGGAGTTATATAGGGTTATATAGTAGTACAGGGTGACAGGAGTGAGATCGCTCTGAGAACATTGCATCCCCACACTAATCTTGCAGTAAAAATATATGCAAAGGGGGCATTATATTCTAATTATATGTTTTTTTATCATGTTAAAATCTAAAATCGAATTTACATGTTTTTGATAGTGAAGGGTGCAAGCACCTAACTTCAGCCTGCACGAGATTCCATCGTTAGAGTCTTTTATAAAAACACATTTGCTGGTTTTCTTTCTGACTTGCTCCCTTATTCCTTGGATCGTTTGTTGATGAGTACTTTGTGACCTGCTCATTTAGCACATATGTAATTTTCATACAGCTAACACCACAGTGACAGCTCTTCCAGCACTTAAAATGCCTAGGCCTCCCCAGGGCTGCCCGTCCATCACTGCCTCTGCTGTCATCCCTTCTTGCTTTTCTTTCCTTCTTAATCTTATTACAGGAATGATTGGCATAACTTAACGAGTCCGATAGCTCGCAGGTCACTCAATGTAAGGAACGAGCACCCCACGGAGGAATTTAAAATTTTAAAGTTTGCTGTTACGCCCCATTAACTAAACAGAACACGAAAAAATGGGAATTTCTCCATCTTATTAAAAAATAAAAATAAAAAGATCATTTTTCTTTATTAAAACACTAGTTTCTATAGATTTCAGAACAAGAGACCCGTTCATGTGTAGCAAACGGGTTTTTACGGAAAGTAATGAATACAGTTCGCCTGCGTTCTGTTTTGTTGTCCTCGAAAGAGGTCTCTGCATAAACGCTTTTTTAAAGGCGAGATAAAAGAACGCGTAGCAGCAGGAACGTTTATTGTGATCCAGATCTGGGATTATTATTTTTTTGTTTGTTTTTTCTCTCTTTATTCACGCGCCTTTTATTCAACAGCGTCAGCTCCAATCTTCGAGCTAAACCAGCGGCAGAAAACAATAATCATCACCAAGGGGAAAGAAGTCGTGTTGGAATGTAAACCGCAAGCTTCCCCTAAACCGACCATCTCCTGGATGAAAGGCGACAAGGCTGTGAGGCAGAATAAAAGGTTAGAACCTGTCGGGTTTCCTTTTATCACTGGTAGAGGAGACATCTCCGTAGAAGGACACGTCATCTATTTTTTAGATCATATTTTTCCAAATGTATCTCTCTGTTTTTGCTTCCAGGTGCTCCCAGGGTTGAACGTGTTGTGCCGACATGTTAAAATGTAACAAAGTGTGGGTTAGATGAATAGTAATGAAACCACATGTTTTTTTCTGAGTGGTAAAACACTTTATTCATGGGCGTTTATCTACGTGTCTTTTAGGACCTAAGGAGAAAGCTGCTACATGTTGAGTATCCCTTATTTGTAAAGCGCGGGACCAGAAGTGTCTTGATTATAATATTTTTGCGTATAATAATGTGTCGGGAATAGAATGAAGTCTAAACAAGAAATTCACGCATGTTTCATATACACCTTCTACAATGCCTGGCCAAAAAAAATAAGTCACCACCTCCCGTACAGGCCTGCTATGATCTGGGGTGGATTCAGTTGATAAGATCTAGGTTCGGCAACATTATGTGCCTTATATTAGGTCGTGTGACTCCCTGAATATACTGAATGAGCAGGTTTTTCCATCAATGGGTTTTTTCTCCCCTGATGGCACAGCGGGCATATTCCAAGATGGCAATGCCAGGATTCATCGGGCTCAAATTGTGCAAGAGTGGTTCAGGGAGCATGAGACATCATTTTAACACATGGATTGGCCACCACACAGTCCAGACCTTAACCCCGTTGAGAATCTTTGGGATAATGTGCTGGAGAAGACTTTACGCAGCGCTGCGACTCTCCCATCATCAATACAAGATCATGGCCACAAATTAATGCCACTCTGGACACAAATAAATGCTGTGACATTGCGCGAGCTTATCGACACGATGGTGCAGCGAATGCGTGCCGCAATCACAGCAAAAGGCGACATAACCAGATATTACAGTGTCTGTGTGTTTTTTTTTTTTTTTTACCATACAGTGTATTTAATCTTCTGTCCCCCGCACATGAGGTCAGGGGTGGGGTTTTCCACTCATGGCACCGTGACAAAAACTCTTCAGATTTTGGTTTATTTTGGAGCCTTGCTGGCCACGGTGTGGGTTGTAAAGTTAAGTCCCCTACTCCAAGTGAGCTGTATGTCGTGCACTGTATATGAAAGGAGAGCTCCAGCAGCTCTCGGGCTTGTAATATTATGCTCCTCCCAGGAGCCGGCTTCACAATAGAGGCTTAGGACCAACAAAGATGCAGGAAGACAAAAACAAAGCAGGAAACTTTTTCGTTTTTGTTATAGTGCCACCACATTTATTGTCACAAATACAGGTGGATCACCCCTTATCCAGAATGTTTGGGACCCCTAGCGTTCCGGATTTCAGATTATTTCAGATTTTGGAAAAATTGAATAGTTTTAGAGGAAGGTGATGGCGGTGGGAGAGCTGCGATCGTCTTTCTGCAGCAGACATGAGTGTATACACGCACTGGGAGCGCAGTGCGGGGTTACTTCGCAGACATGCTGCATGGAGTCAGTGATTCCCTGAGCAGCATGTCAAACACTGGGGCTGCCCAGAGGCTTCCATCATGTGCTGCAGTCTGCTGCAGTGTTTGGAAACTGGGTTGCCAAGTGGCAGGACCTGTTTGGAGCACCCTAGTTCAGAAATACTAAAATCCAGAGGGCTCTACCAAAAATCTACTAGATTTTAAATTCCATCTAAGGGATGCTACGCTTGTACTTTGTTTCTCAATGCAAAGTGCCAGAAACATTTGTCTGTGACAATAAATATGGTGGCCCCAGGGCACCCTGGCAACTGAGCGTGGCTTCCTGATTTGTTTTAATGAGCTGTTTGTATTTAGGGAATGGCTCCACTCGCAAATAATATTGGTTCAGGTTCCATCCCATGTCAAATAGTAACTTCAGTTTCTGCTTGACTTGGTGGCAGGTTACTGTGTACCTTGTATAGGACACCGGGGCATGATTCCGAGCAGTAAAGAGGGAACCATAAAAAACAAAAACTATCTACTTCCAAAAGTTGGTGTTGAATGATTTTGTGAATAAAGAGTTGAAAAATGACCCCTCCTCAATCAGCAAAGTGTAGCGCGTAATCTGTCCTCTAAGACTCTTGTGACATTCACAAGTGACAGTCTTAAGTGGACGGTTAGAGTTGATTCCTGGAGTTTTATCCAAGATCCCCCTACGCCATCACGATCCATAATTCCTGTGTCTCCTCTCTCCACAGGTAGGCATTATCACCCATCATCCACAGACACCCACAGCTCAACTGAACCCCTGCATACTTTTGCTGGTAGGCATTATCACCCATCATCCACAGACACCCACAGCTCAACTGAACCCCTGCATACTTTTGCTGGTAGGCATTATCACCCATCATCCACAGACACCCACAGCTCAACTGAACCCCTGCATACTTTTGCTGGTAGGCATCATCACCCATCATCCACAGACACCCACAGCTCAACTGAACCCCTGCATACTTTTGCTGGTAGGCATTATCACCCATCATCCACAGACACCCACAGATCAACTGAACCCCTGCATACTTTTGCTGGTAGGCATTATCACCCATCATCCACAGACACCCACAGCTCAACTGAACCCCTGCATACTTTTGCTGGTAGGCATTATCACCCATCATCCACAGACACCCACAGCTCAACTGAACCCCTGCATACTTTTGCTGGTAGGCATCATCACCCATCATCCACAGACACCCACAGCTCAACTGAACCCCTGCATACTTTTGCTGGTAGGCATCATCACCCATCATCCACAGACACCCACAGCTCAACTGAACCCCTGCATACTTTTGCTGGTAGGCATTATCACCCATCATCCACAGACACCCACAGCTCAACTGAACCCCTGCATACTTTTGCTGGTAGGCATTATCACCCATCATCCACAGACACCCACCCCACAGCTCAACTGAACCCCTGCATACTTTTGCTGGTAGGCATCATCACCCATCATCTACAGACACCCACAGCTCAACTGAACCCCTGCATACTTTTGCTGGTAGGCATTATCACCCATCATCCACAGACACCCACATTATAACGTTTCCTTTCTGTTTTTTTATCTCTGGGTAAACGCAAGTCTATTTCATGCTTTCTCTCACGCTTCTCCTCTTTACTTCTACCTTTCTCCTTAAATGGAACTCCTGCCCCTCTACCACCGACCCCTACACTATCTGCATCTCTCCCTCCCTCCTCTCGTCCCACATGATGGCCTCACATGAGCTCCTTTGTTTCCTCAGAACATGGTCTCCCTCTAACTCTCGTGCTGCCAATCACTCCCACGCCCACAAATCCCATTTCCACCTTCTCTTTCTCACCCTCCTGCTGTTACTCTATTCAGGTGACATATCCCCTAACCCTGGCCCCACAACACATCCAATACTTCCCTCTCATCCTATCTCCATCGCACATAAATCACCTCCCTGCAAGCCCAGCAACCTCATTCCCATCATCCCTCAGCGCCTGTCCTCTTTCTCCTGCGCCCTCTGGAACGCTCGCTCTGTGTGCAACAAACTCACAGCCGTCCATGACCTCTTCCTTTCAAACTCCTTCAACCTCCTAGCTTTAACTGAAACCTGGCTAACTCCCTCTGACACGGCCTCTGTTGCTGCTCTCTCACATGGCGGTCTACACTTGAGCCATACCCCCAGACCGGGTGAGAGAAATGGTGGCGGGGTCGGGCTCCTGCTCTCTCCCACCTGCACCTACCAGCATCTCCCTCCACCCCCATCCCTCTCCTTCTCCTCCTTCGAGACACACTGCATCCGCCTGTTCTCTCCTCTGGCTCTCAGGGTGGCAGTCATCTACCGCCCACCGGGACCAACCTCCCAGTTCTTTGACCACTTTGCTACCTGGCTTTCTCACTTCCTGTCTTCTAATCTTCCATGCCTAATTCTCGGGGACTTCAACATTCCCATTGACGATCCTTCCGCTCCTGCTGCCTCCAAACTTCTTTCACTCACGTCCTCCCTTGGACTCACACAATCCTCCCTCCTCCCTACCCACCGCGATGGTCACGTTATTGACCTGGTCTTTTCCAACCTCTGCTCCATTTCTGAGTTCAAATGTCGCCCTTTCCCCATCTCTGACCACCACCTTCTCTCTTTCAACCTATCTGGACTTCCTAAACACCCTGCTCCCCCACCCCGCACACACACTCGCAGAAATCTACATGCTGTGGACCCCCATCAATTCTCCAACCTACTTCACCACCTCCCTCATACCTCATCCTTCACCTGCCCTGATGCTGCCACTAATCACTACAACACTACGCTTATCTCTGCTCTAGACACTCTTGCTCCTCTTCGACTCTGCAAGGCCCCACGCCGCCAGCTTCAGCCCTGGCACACCCTCCAAACTCGCTACCTGCAAAGATGCTCCCGCACTGCAGAGCGTGCCTGGAGGAAATCCCGCTCTGAAGCTGATTTTGTTCACTTCAAGTTTATTCTCCGGTCATACACCTCTGCCCTCCACTTGGCCAAACAATCCTTCTTCTCATCTCTTATATCTACGCTGTCCTCCAACCCTAAACGGCTCTGGTCCACCTTCAACACCCTCCTCCACCCACCTGCACCTCCCCCCTCAGCTGCCTTCAGCGCTCAAGACCTGGCAGACTACTTCCTCAGTAAAACTCTAACTATCAGAAGCAACATCCCTACACAAGATAGTTATCTGCCACCTCCACTCCCACAGGTCCCCTCTGCCACCCTCTGCCGCTTCCTCCCAACCACTGAGGAGGAAGTCAATTCCTTATTGTCCTCCTCACATCTCACCACGTGCCCGCTCGACCCCATTCCCTCACATCTAATTCCTCCCCTCTCCTCCTCCCTCACCCCTGCTCTCACACACATCTTCAACCTATCTCTCTCCACTGGCTCCTTTCCATCCGCCTTCAAACACGCGCTAGTTACCCTTTACTAAAGAAACCATCCCTAGACACCAACTCTCCATCCAACTACCGCCCTGTATCCCTGCTTCCCTTCACATCAAAGCTCTTAGAAAAACTAGTCTTCAACCGCCTCTCCCTCTTCCTGTCCTCCAATTCCCTACTTGACCCCCTGCAATCTGGCTTCCGTCCGCTACACTCAACTGAAACTGCCCTCACCAAAGTCACCAACGACCTCCTAACTGCTAAAAAACACGGCCACTATTCTCTTCTCATCCTGCTTGACCTCTCGGCTGCTTTTGACACTGTTGACCACCCCCTCCTTCTACAGACCCTCAACTCTCTGGGTCTCGGTGACACTGCACTTGCTTGGGTTGACTCCTATTTATCCAACAGGTCCTTCTGTGTGTCCTTTGCTGGTAACTCCTCCTCTTCATTGCCTCTATCTGTTGGTGTACCTCAAGGCTCTGTCCTTGGTCCTCTGCTCTTTTCCATCTACACCTCCTCCCTGGGCAAAATCATCAACAGCTTTGGCTTTAATTACCACCTCTACGCTGATGACACTCAGATCTACCTCTCTACCCCTGATCTCTCTCCCCCTGTCCTTTCAAAAGTCAGTGACTGTTTATCTGGCATCTCCTCCTGGATGGCCTCCCACCACCTAAAGATCAACATGTCAAAGACTGAGCTCCTACTTATTCCTCCCTCTAATGCCTCCCCACCTCCTGACTTCTCTATCACGGTGGAGGGTATCACCATCTCCCCATCAAACCAAGTTCGCTGTCTTGGACTGGACTCTGCTCTTTCCTTCATCCCCCACATCAAGTCTCTTTCCTCCTCCTGCCGATACCAACTGCGTAATATTTCCAGAATTCGGCCATTTCTTACCACTGTCACCACAAAACAACTCATACACGCCCTGGTAATCTCCCGACTCGACTATTGCAATAATCTCTTATCTGGCCTCCCTCTGTCCCGCCTCTCCCCCCTACAATCCATCCTGAACGCCTCCGCCAGGCTAATTCACCTCACCCGCCGCTCTGTCTCTGCCGCTCCCCTCTGCGAGTCCCTTCACTGGCTCCCCATCCACTGCAGAATCAAGTTCAAAATCCTTATCCTTACCTACAAAACCCTCACTAACTCAGCTCCCCACTACCTGTCCTCACTAATCACCAGATACACCCCAGCCTGCTCCCTAAGGTCAAACAGTGACCTGCGCCTAGCTTCTCCCCGCATCACCTCTTCCCATGATAGACTGCAGGATTTCTCACGCGCAGCCCCCACTCTCTGGAACGCTCTCCCTCGTGCTGTCAGACTTTCCCCTAACTTCTCTTCCTTCAAACGCTCCCTGAAAACATTGCTATTTAGGGAAGCCTACCACCCAACTCACTGACGCAACCATCAATCACTCTCACCTTACAGTCCTCTCCTCCTGTTTCCAACCCCAACCCTCCTAGATTGTGAGTTCCTACGGGAATAGGGCCCTCATCTCCTCCTGTACTGTTTGTCAAATGTTGTTCAATGTATTGTAACCCTGTCTGTACTGTGCTTATTGTACAGCGCTGCGGAATATGCTGGCGCTTTATAAATTAATAATAATAATAATAATAATAATAATAAATAATAATAAGATAGTTCTTTTATGTCATTCACTTGGCTAGTGTGATCCCACATTTTGCAAAGAAGTCTCGTGTGACACTGCATGTAGGCCGTGGGTTTTAGCAAATGGGGATTAGTTTACAGAAGGATAGAGGAAAGTGTAGGCTTCTACCTATAACCAAACAAAACATAAGGAAGCATTGGCTGCACTATTATTCGGCTAAATAGGTAGAAAATCCCCCCTCATCATCTTTTTCTCAGATATAGAAAGCGTCATGATGCAGTTTGGTTGAGGATAGAATGTATTCTGTGAACCAGTGACAGCTGAAGGTGTCGGGCGTTGGTGCTAACCATATTCATATTTGGTGTTCTTGTCAACTTGTCCAACCATTTAGGCTGGGGTCAGACGAACGCAGTGCGAACGTGCGTTTAGCCGCACTTTATTACGGCCGTGGTAGCAGCAAATGATGTCCAACGCAGGCGCACACACGAAGTACGGCCGCACGAAAGTTCGGCAAACGAAAGCATTTTTGAAGAACGTCGAACTGCTAGTACTGACGTACAGAGTGCGCTGCGTCCGCATAGCGGCGTGTGTGCGTGATTAGGAGACGTCAGACGATGCTCGTGTCCGGCCAACATAACGTCCAGACACCCAAAGTTTCCTGGTTTGGATCCGTAAAAAATCACGGCCGTAATTGCACATCATATGACCGCTATTGCGTCTTCCGTGAAAAAATGCGTTCGGACGCATTGACGCACTTTTTGATGGTAGACGTGAAAAATGCGTTCGTCTGACCCTAGCCTTAGAGCTCATGTTCTTGGTATTCTCTGCACATTAGTTGATACCCACCTCTTTTCATGTTTCAATACGGTCTTCTGCACCGCAATCCTCTAGTTATCTCCTGCTGAAATATGTACTCCTTGGGGTTTATTCAGCAAATGGCAGTGTTTGGGTTTCGCCGCATTTCAGCGAAAATACGGTGAACGCACTGTTTAGAGAATGGTCACTTTATTTTGTCACAATATGAGTCGCTGAAGCAGTTATAGGACTTTGGCGAAACCCGCATGAACTGTGCCGATTACCGCTTAGGCTGCGGCCACACGAGCGCACTGAGCGTACGTTGAAACTGATGCACTTTATGATGGATGAGATGGTGGTTACATTTTATCAGTTGGTTATGACTGACGTTGAGAAAAGAAAAAAAAATCTGTATGCAGGGGTTTCTCTACGTCTGTTGCAGCTTTGTCACGTCAATGTCATTTTGGCGCCTGTTGCAAAATGCATTGCCCGTTTGTGCAAAAGTGCACACGTGCTTCGTGTGTTGTTCTATTGACTCCTTTGAAAAGCTACGACGGACAGCAAACAGTGCGGCCAGACAGATGCGAAGAGTGTGCTTTTGTGACTGCAGCTTTAATCGTGCCGAATTGGCATTGGCGAATTCCACCGAACTGTAAGAGAAAAAAAAAAAGGAAGTCTCCTAATAGCTGTATAAATCATTTGAAATGTGGGGCACTGTTTTACTGTTAGTGCTAATGTAGGGTCTCTTTTGAAAACAAACAAGAAATCCTAAAAAATACAAACAAAAAATACAAATACAAAAATGAAAAAGAATTTTGATGTAGTCAAGGCCCCAGCCACTTGGACCAGTTGAGGCCCCAGCCACAGGGACCAGTCAGGCAGAGCGTGCAGCGAGCTCAGATTAGGGTGTGCCTGGGCACAACCCCATGAGCACGCCTATGACACTGGCATTTCTCAGAGTTGCAACAATGACGCTTTTTGGTATTTTTAGAAAGTCCTTTTAATGGCGGGAAAAACGGTGTATAATATGTGTGGGTTGCATAAACGAGTAAGAGGAAAATTTGACCTAAACACAAACAGCGTAGAAATGTAAAAACAGCAGCGGTCACTAAAGGACGGATTTTCGTAAAACCGCCCGGTCACTAAGGGGTTACACTTGTTAGCCTTTCCTCATACCGTAAATCTTCCATTCCCCTTATTAATTTAGTTGCTCGTCTCTGCACTTTTTCTAGTTGTTTTCCAATGACTCCAATCTTCTAGGCCGGTGACCTCTTTCAGTCCATTGTCAATACGTACATAGCCCTTGCTTGTGTTACTTGCTGTTTATTAGTTATCAAATTATAAGAAAAAATGAGCAAAATTATAACGAGTATAAAAATAATCTTGTTTTTTGTTTTTTTTAAAAAAGTTGACCCCTATTTCTGCCACCCACAGCAGGAGTTAATGAACGTTGTGAGATGCAGAGCAGTGACAGGAGGCTTCGTTAATAAGTCTTCGAAATTCAAATAGAGACGGATACTAAACAACGCGAACAGTCCAGCGGATTTGCTGTTTGTGTTTCAGACATTCTGCCTTTGGGGTTTTAGGTTTAATAACTAAAAATTCCATTGCATCGATTTGAAAACATAAAATCATATCACCAGCGTTATGAAAGAAATTGGAAGTTCATCAAGGGATGTAAAACTGTATGGAGTTAATGCTATAACAAAGACTGAAACCCCCCTGCGCAGAATAAACAACATTCTGCAACTGATGATACAAAACTAAATAGAATCTTGAATAACAATGATGTTTACTCGCGAAGCAAAATGTCAATCTGCAAATCTCAGCAGCAAACACGATTATTATTTAGATAATACTGCTAATGGTCCGGGCTATGCCTCTGCACATACATATTTCACCCCGGTGCATAAATTGTACTGCTCTATGTATATTTAATATGCACGCACATAATTCAATGTTCCACCTGTCAGACACGGCATTTCTCAGGGTTCTGGCATGCTGAGCTGAGATGGGCTTTCAAAAGCTTTCTAAAGTTTGCAGATAGATTGTTATGTTGTCCTTTTGGATTTGATACTTTTTCTTCCCCCTTCCCCCCCCCTTGTTTTCTGCTGGCACTGTAAATGCTGATCTGAGTGGGTTTAGCCATGTAGGAACTAACAAATAAGGATATAAAGGAGGTTTTAAAGTCTAGGTACTGTCATATGTAATAACGCTATATATCTGTCTATATAGATGCCTGCCTATATACAGCTATCTGTCTATGTATCACTCTGTAAATCTATCTTCCTTTATATATGTCCGTCTATCTATACAGCTCCCTGCCGATATAAATCAATCTGTCTATGGATCACTCTTTAAATCTAGATAGACTGACATATATAAAGGAAGATATATTTACAGAGTGATCCATAGACAAATAGATGTATATAGGCAGTCAACTATATAGACAGACATATAAAGGAATATAGATGTATATAGGCAGGCAGCTATATAGACAGACATATAAAGGAAGATATATGTATATAGGCATGCAGCTATATAGACAGACATATAAAGGAAGATAGATGTATATAGGCAGGCAGCTATATAGACAGACATATAAAGGATGATAGATTATATAGGCAGGCAACTATATAGACAGACATATAAATGAAGATAGATGTTTATAGGCATGCAGCTATATAGACAGACCTATAAAGGAAGATATATGTATATAGGCAGGCAGCTATATAGACAGACATATAAAGGGCGATATATGTATATAGGCAGGCAGCTATATAGATACAGACATGTATAAATGAAGATATATATAGCTGCCTGCCTTTATACATCTATCTATGTATTACTCTGTAAATCTATGTCCGTCTATCTATATAGCTCCCTGCCTATATACTTCTATCTGTCTATGGATCTCTCTGTAAATATAGATAGACAGACATATGTAAAGGACGATATATTTACAGAGTGATCCATAGGCAAATAGATGTATATAGACAGACCTATAAAGGAAGATAGATGTATATAGGCAGGCAGCTATATAGGCAGACCTATAAAGGAAGATAGATGTATATAGGCAGGCAGCTATATAGACAGACCTATAAAGGAAGATAGATGTATATAGGCACGCAGCTATATAGACAGACATATAAAGGACGATCTATGTATATAGGCAGGGAGCTATATAGATACAGGCATGTATAAATAAAGATATATATATCTGCCTGACTATATACATCTGTCTATGTATCACTCTGTAAATCTATCTTCCTTTAGATATGTCTGTATATCTACATGCCACCTGGCTATACACACATATATTTAAAAAAATGATATTTTTGGTTACTTTTAAATGTGTTTGCTGTGTCGCCTTACCAGAAGTCAGCCCAGTAATACTTGTTTGCTTGACCTCGCCACATTTTGTGGTTGCCTAAAGCGGGTATAAATATCTCTTCAGGCAGTTTCGGAGTTAGAAAAGACCTGAGACCTTATGATGGTAAGTTAGGGTGTCGGGTCACAGTTTCACTGTTTAGTGACTCTATATAGCCGCCTGCCTATATACATCTATTTCTCTGTAAATCTGTTTACATGTGTGTATGTATATATATATATATATATATGTGTGTGTGTTTTATTATTGCAGAAGCCACTTGCACATCACAGCAATTTGAACTGCATCCCAGAGCTCCTGTGCCACATTCCCCATATGCAGCAAGGAATTCTGGTTAGGATATGCAAATGACCACTGTCTCGCTTTTATGCATCCTGGGTCTGTTATTACACAGATCCCTAAAATCAATGCTATGACACACTGTGGCTTTGTAGCAGAGATAAGGTTTATGCAACTGGTCAAAGCCACTCCTAGGACAGCGCTGTTTCGGGTTTGTTGGACCCTCATCAGCAGGAGCTAGGCATGATGACCAGTTGCAGTGGATGCTTGGACCATAGGGTAAATCAGTGCTTACAATGGTTGTGGTGGAGGACAAAAAGTGAGATAAAAAGCCTCCACACTATAATAAGTGTGTTTATTATTACAGAAGCCACTTGCACATAACAGCAATTCAATGTAGATATATATATGTATATATATATAAATATCTATCCATATATAGGGAGAAATAGTAATTGGGGATAGAGGTGGGCTGGTAAAGGGGAGCTGATTTCCTCCTGGGTCATTTAGGGTTTATGATCCATAAGTTCACAGCCCGATTCTTACAATATGAAGCAAGTGCCTTCACAGACTGAAATGTTGAGGAGGGAGCATTAACGTTAGCCGCGGTGTCTACCGCATATCACACTCCAAACGCAAACGGGTTAAGTAACCCGTTTGCGTTTGGTATCTTGCGCTTGTCAGCGCAAGGTTACTAGGCTTGTGCACCGATTTTTAAACTTTTCGATTCGGCTCGTTTCGACCGATTTCTGTTTCGATTCGGTTCGGCTCGATTCGTTTTTCGTGTACATTTTTTTTTTTTCGGAATATCGACCATTTTTCGTATTTTCGTGTCACTTTGCTCGTTTTTTTGTATCGACTTTTCGTAATTTCGGAAATTTTCGTTTTTTCAGAACGTCTGTTCTCCTCGTTTCAAAGCAATAAATTTAAATTTGACACATTTCAAGTCCATTCGAAAATTCCGAAAATATTTCGTTTCGGCTCGGAAAACTTTTCGGATCTGCCATTTTCGGATCTAAAAATTTTCGGAAATTCGGCCGCATCCGAAAACACGAATCGGGAAATTTCGTGAAAATTCCGAAATTCCGAAACCCGAAACGCACATCCCTAAAGGTTACTGTACTTTACGCTCCCCATGTTAAGTATAGGGAGCGCAAAGTGTTAATCAGCATTAGGATTACAAAGTCCTAACGCTGATTAACGTCTCTGGTTAGCAGAAAGTTAACCAGAGCCAGGACTTGGTGTTAGCGGATTCCGCTTCTGCAGAATCCGTTAACACCAGCCAAAAAAATAAAAAAAGAATGAGATACTCACCTCCTGTCCCGCGGCTCCGACCGCTTCCTCCGTCCAGCAGGAGCAGGGAAACACTGGGGGAAAAAGTCCCCCCAGTCTCTCCCTGTGTTTCACTATGCTAACCGGCCGGATCTCGCCGGCATCTGGCTCAATGGAGTCCTATGGACTCCATCTAGTGGATGCTCGCAGCTGCGCTCAGCGCTGCCGCGAGCTTCGTAGGGCCGTAGCGCGCGGAAACAATGCAGGCAGCTTTTTAAGCACCTGCTTTGTATTTCCATGCTAAAACGGGGGCGGTAGGGGGAAAACTGCGGGCGCAGTTTTTTCCTCCCTACCACCCCCGTTTTAGCGTGGAGATCGTACTGTGGCCCAATGCAAGTAAAATGGTGCAAATAGGATAAAACAATCTAGTATAAAATAAAGTAATGTGACATTTACAGTCTTATCCTGTATACTCCAGGTTGTAAATGTCTTAATGATTGTGAAAGTCTTAATAATCAGTGCAGGGAAGACTAAAAAATAAAAGCCATACAGTATCTGGTATTTGTGAAGTCAGCTGCCTCTCCAGACCACTTGGTGGTATATCCCTTTTCCTCCTTGTAAGTCAGTATAAAAGAAAGATATGCTGGAGTTGGCGCTTCTTGTCCTGTTAAAGGTTCCTTCTGCTGCACCCCGTGGCTCAGAAGCGTGGTTTTCTTACAGGGTTACCATCCTCCGTGTCCATTTGCTGGTGTCTTATTAATCAGACACCAGATTTGTAGGCAGCCGGTGACTTCAGAAGGTGCACCGGATCACCTATCAGCCATTGCCACCTCCTCGGTGAATACAAGCATCCAGGACAGGCATAAAATAAGGCAAATTTTATTAGTAGTAAAATATACAGTATACCAGTTTCACATGAAAAGCTTCCTCAGTTGGTGCTACTGTCAATATTAGTGGTCATAAATATTTCTTATGTACAGAAAAAATGGTTTTGTGTCTATCGGGCCGACTGCGTGGACCAGAAGTATTCAGTCTGTGCCATGTATAAAACATAAGAACATTTCTTTTGTTTTATAACTCTGTCTTAGCATATGTCTTTAAAATAATATCTGTTATTTCTTCAGGTTGAGGGTCCCTGATCTGAAATGCTTGGGACTGGAAGTCTGTTGGATTTGGGATTTTTTATTTTGGATTTTGGGATATTTGCATATACTAATGAGAGATCTTTGGGATGAGACCCACATCTAACCACGAAATTCATTTATGTTTCATGCAAACCTTATACACACAGACTGACATTTTCTACAATATTTTTAACAATTTTATTAATATTTTCCCTATCACATGAGGTGGGGTATGAGATTTTCCACTTTAGGTCTTCTGGTGTCATTTTGGTACACAACAACAAAAAAAAAAAAATTACATATGAATCTTTATAAAACTACTAAACGATAACTAGTTGCTAGAAAGGTCTTTGTCACTCGTATATCTCCAGTATCGTATTTTCTGAAATTTCAAAATGACGTCTACCTTCCATGTTGAAATAATATGAGACCTAAGTCAAATACATTACTACTTTATGAACACGTCTTGCAGTATCCTACCTTATTCTCTGTTGGTCCAGCAGGTCGGCACTCCAAGGGCATGGCATTCTTCTTTTTTTGTCCTCCAGAGCTTTTTGGCACATACAAATTGACAGCTCCTCTTTGAGTTTCTTGTTTTTGATCTTTTATATTTTCGGAGTCCTCTGGAATAATCTCACAGCATTGGACTTTGTGTTGAGTCTCCACTTCCTAGTCATGTCAATCTAGCATTCACTAAACTGGTGGAGGGTTTGCTAACACTTTAGGGGTTATTCAAAGCACATCGAACTTGCCACCGAAATGCACCGAACGTTGAATCTCACCGTACGGTGCAATTCCGTTGCAGTTTGGCTATTCATTTATGCATTTGGCGGCCTGTTTGGTGGGAGCATTTATCTGGCTGATCGCTGGTGGATCCCATTTGGTGCACTTGAATCGCACCGAAGTGCGCCGAACAAAAGAGCACTGAAATTTCTGTGCTCTTTGAATAACCCCTTTTGTCACAACCAATTCTCCATTCAGCTCAATTGTTTTGGCCTAAATTCGGCCTTTCCTGATTCACCTCTTTGCACTTAATCTCCTGATGTCTATCCATTGAACAGACCAATAAATAACACCTCAACAACTATGTCCTCGTTCATTGTGCATGTTACTTGTGGATTAGTCTCCTGGTGCTTTTCCACATTCAGGCATAAACCAGTGTTTAGATATCATATGCTCATTCGTCAAGGCGCGTTCTTTATAATTGCTTTAAATGTGTGATTGTGGCATATATTACAGTGGTTATAAATAGCCTGTTATGTGGTTTGAGCTTTCAATCCATCAATGTTAAATTATGGACGTGTTGTTATTTGTCTTTTGGGTTTCCTTTTACAATTGAAGAAGAGAATTAAAGGACAAATTGTTTAACACCCAACATCTTACCCTGGCCTCGGGTTACCGTAGATACTCGAGTATATACTGCGACCCAAATATAACGCAATGGATAGAGATTTATTATGAAAATGAGAGAACACTAAAGACTCGAATATAACGTGAGGAGCAAAATTTTACTGTACTGGTAAACAATTAAAATCCTTCCAGGTTCTCTTAACACAGTCAGGCTCCCCCTCAGGCTAGGGTGCTCTGCTCTAGAATGATTACAGCTGTTACTAAGTATGAAGACGCCGACCAGCCATCTTTAATAGCGATTAGATGGCTGGTGGAGGCGAGCAAGGTGAATGATTGGCTTAAACTGAGCGTGCCCTCTGGCCATGATGGATCCCACCTCTCCTGATTCCATGAGTTCCTGAAGTGTTTGCTAGCATCAGGGAGCCCGCATTCACTTCAGTGAGACTACCGGCGCTTCCGGGAGACTTTGGATCCAGAGCAAGGCAAGTTTTATTTTTTTAACACGCGATGCAGATGTCTCGAATATAACGCGACCCCTCCAATTTTAAGGTAAATTTTTGTCACCAAAATCTAGCGGTATACTTGAGTATCTAAGTATCGAGTAATCGGTGAATTTCAGTGAGTGAAGTGACGTGTCATGGGTTAAATAGTCATGTTAGTTTATGAAGCTGGTAGACGCATACATACATAGAAGCGTATGTAGAGACACATGGGTATACGTACAGGTAGATCAATGGATGAAAGAATAAGGATCTGGAGAGTTGGTCATAAAGACACACAGACAGATTTATAGATAGATGCATAGATGGATAGATAGAAGACAGAGAGCGACAGAGAGATAGATACTTTAATAGATATAAGGTTTTGGAGAGATGGTTAGATTCATAAAAATAGAGACGCACAGACAGAAAGACACTGGTTAGATTATATGGATTGATAGATGGACAGAAAGATTTTGGTGTGTGTGTCAGGGTCCGTGCATGCAAATATGAATTAACATTACCTACATGTGGCAGGTACTTGTAAAGTGTTCTCCTCAGTCAAACCAGCACACAAACAGTTAACCACAGTGAAACACAAACACACATCACACCCCTGCTGGAAATAAAAGAATCACTCCCCCCTATGCAACTTGACTTCCCATTGACAGTCTAACCCTGCAAGTATCCTGACATGTTTCCTGTGCTCACTGAAAATATATGTTATTGATTGATCTCTCGTGTACCAGATCCCCTGCTTGCTCACCGACCACCGTACTCCACCAGCCCATTGACCTCGGGTCACCCCTAAGTACCTTCACCTTGGATATCCAAATGCCAGCCTACAATAAGTTACCACCAGTGTATCCCTGCACAAAAGGCTCAGACCCCCTGAACTGGGTCCCACCACGGCTTACGCCAGGTGCCATCCCTGACTGTGTGTGTATATATATATATATAACGAGTGTTTTGGAGAGATGGATAGTTAGATAAATAGAAAGATTTGGGGAGGCAGATAATCACATTGATAGGTGTGACTCCTTAGTAAACCCCCAATCTATCACTAATTGACCAGGAAAAATGGTGTTTAAAGGGTTTAAAAAGAAACCTGTTTTGCTCTTTTAAAAGGTCCGAGCATGAAAGGCTCAGGGCCTTGATTTCCCTTTGCTGGGTACAGAGAGGACATAGACCGGCATCCAAGGTAACAAGGTTGGAATATAATGCATTGTATTTCCATGTTCTGTTTGCTCGAAGAGTGTGCGCCTGCCTGCTCCAGGGGCGTGCGCCAGCCTGCTGAAGGGCCATGCCTTGCTGTTGAGGTCCTGTGTTTCATGCTGCGACCTTTGAAAGGGCGGAAAAATACCACCCCTGATAAAGGGCCACCTGGAGTGGCTGCACCACCCTGCTCCATGGATGGGCCAGCCCTGGATGGGTAGAATGGTTTGGAAAGATAGCCACATAGATACATTGAGGAGTAGAGTCCGTCGGGTAGACAGAGAGATTAATAGATTCTGTGAGATGGACAGACACATCAATAAATATAGAGATATGCATACTGTATATCCTGTAGATAGACAAAGATGAATAGAGAGATAGCTGTAAGGATTTAGAGAGGAGGATAGCTGGACACATCGATGTAAAGATGCATAGATACATGAAAGTTGTATAAAGATTTGGTTGTGGAGATATATTTATTATTATTAATCTTTATGTGTAAAGCACCAGCATATTCCGCAGCGCTGTAGAATGGGCACAGTATTGACAGGGTTACAATACATTGAACAACATTTTGACAAACCAGTATAGGAGGAAACGATGGCCCTATTCCCATGGGAACTCACAATCTAGAAGGGTGGGGGTGGAAACAGGAGGTGAGGACTGCAAGGTGAGAGTGGAGGACTGCAAGGTGAGAGTGGAGGACTGCAAGGTGAGAGTGATGGACTGCAAGGTGAGAGTGATGGACTGGTGAGGGTAATGGACTGGTGAGAGTGATGGCCTGTAAAGTAAGAGTGATGGACTGGTGGCGTCAATGAGTTGGGTGGTAGGCTTCCCTAAATAGGAATGTCGTCTTAAGAGAACGTTTGAAGGAAGGGAAACTAGGGGAAAGTCTCACAGTACAAGGGAGAGCGTTACAGAGGATGGGGGCTGCGCGTGAGAAATCCTGCAGTCTATCATGGGAAGAGGTGATGCGGGGGGAAGCTAGGTGCAGGTCACTGTTTGACCTTAGGGAGCGGGCTGGGGTGTATTTGGTGATTAGTGAGGACAGGTAATGGCGAGTGTGTGTGTGTATGTACATAGATGCACAGATATATGGACAAATATTTGGAGAGATAGATGCATATAGATACACATAGCTAGATAGATACATAGACACATTTATAGATAGGTGTTTGGAAAGATTTGCTGAGATAGACTCTTCAATATATAGACGTATGGACAGATAGATTTGGGGTGATAGATGTTGGAATGTGTAAACAAGCTCTTTGTGCAAGATGCGTTATGGATTAACCTTGTGGGGATTGAAGCTTTATCTTGGATTCATGGGTTGGGAGAAAATAAACGTCTAAGAAGTCAAGCTCCTGGTAACCTGGCCACATATATTCTAATAATAACGAAATGCTGAGACTCCAGGAAGGAATATTCTGTCTGATGTTTTCACCGTGGAACGTGTCATTAAGCTTTCACTAATGAGAATTTTCATTTGCATAGGCTATTAAAATATTTCATTTTTCTTTCTAATCCGCGCGCTGCGATTGTGGGAACTTGTCATTGCAGCTTTGTTTGGAAAGTCAGGTCACAAACCAATTTTTCAAACCTCCGTGAAAGTCACATGAGGGCTTTGTGAGGTCTGAAGAAAGTCAAACAAAAGGCTGTGCAGTGTATGGAAAAAAAGACAATGGCAAGTAAAATTAATTTAGATAGTGACATTTCAGGCAATGAAATATAATTAATGTGTAAGGATGTTCATCTCACTATTCCGGATTGCCGCTTCTTTCTTTTCCGCTAAACTTTTTTTAGGCATCAAATTCACTGAATTATTTTCAAATTAATATTTTACATCTTCTGGATAAAGTCTGTGAAGCTGTGTAGTGTTAGCTTTACCCAGTTAACCCCTTAACGCTAGGAGAGCGCTGGGAGGAACGCAGGCCTGACTGCCGCGGAGCAGCATAGAACGCCTGCAGCTCACTGGCAACTCCCCCGGCCCGCCTCATTTTGCTGCATTTGGGTGTAGGCAGGACTGCTGAACACGAGCAGCCCGGCTGCAGCCAAATGCAGTAAAAGGAGCAGCCCGGCTGCAGCCAAATGCAGTAAAAGGTGACAGGGAAGGGGGCAGGCTGTAATGCTCAAAGAATGGGGCGAGGGTAGAAGTCCAGGTATGCAGTGACACTCAGAAAGACAGGTGAATGCATAAAGCAGGGGTTTTATTAGGAATGAACACGGATAAACACAGCAGTAGCTTAAAGGAGGGGCGAGCCAAGAATGAGGCTGACTAGGAAGAGGTGAGAAACACAAGATAGGGCAAACTAAAGAAAGGATCAGACACTGCAGGAAACACTAGGAGACTTACCAGGAGATATGAGACAACATACACAGGAAAAAGGGCTGACTTTGTGAGATGCAGGGCAATGGTCTCTGAGGTAGCCAGCAAGGGGGTCTCTGAGGTAGCCAGCAAGGGGGTCTCTGAGGTAACCAGCAAGGGGGTCTCTGAGGTAGCCAGCAAGGGGGTCTCTGAGGTAACCAGCAAGGGGGTCTCTGAGGCAAACAGCAAGGAGTCTCTGGGGTGAACAGCAAGGAGTCTCTGGAGAGAACAGCAAGGAGTCTCTGGGATGAACAGCAAGGAGTCTTTGGGGTGAACAGCAAGGAGTCTCTGGGGTGAACAGCAAGGAGTGTCTGGAGAGAACAGCAAGGAGTCTCTGGGGTGAACAGCAAGGAGTCTTTGGGGTGAACAGCAAGGAGTCTTTGGGCTGAACAGCAAGGAGTCTTTGGGGTGAACAGCAAGGAGTCTCTGGAGAGAACAGCAAGGAGTCTCTGGAGAGAACAATAAGGAGTCTCTGGGGTGAACAGCAAGGAGTCTCTGGGGTGAACAGCAAGGAGTCTTTGGGGTGAACAGCAAGGAGTCTCTGGAGAGAACAGCAAGGAGTCTCTGGGGTGAACAGCAAGGAGTCTCTGGAGAGAACAGCAAGGAGTCTCTGGAGAGAACAATAAGGAGTCTCTGGGGTGAACAGCAAGGAGTCTCTGGGGTGAACAGCAAGGAGTCTTTGGGGTGAACAGCAAGGAGTCTCTGGAGAGAACAGCAAGGAGTCTCTGGGGTGAACAGCAAGGAGTCTCTGGAGAGAACAGCAAGGAGTCTCTGGGGTGAACAGCAAGGAGTCTCTGGAGAGAACAGCAAGGAGTCTTTGGGGTGAACAGCAAGGAGTCTCTGGAGAGAACAGCAAGGAGTCTCTGGGGTGAACAGCAAGGAGTCTCTGGAGAGAACAGCAAGGAGTCTCTGGAGAGAACAATAAGGAGTCTCTGGGGTGAACAGCAAGGAGTCTCTGGGGTGAACAGCAAGGAGTCTTTGGGGTGAACAGCAAGGAGTCTCTGGAGAGAACAGCAAGGAGTCTCTGGGGTGAACAGCAAGGAGTCTCTGGAGAGAACAGCGGGGAGTCTCTGGGGTGAACAGCAAGGAGTCTCTGGGGTGAACAGCAAGGAGTCTCTGGAGAGAACAACAAGGAGTCTCTGTGGTAACCAGCAAGGAGTCTCTGTGGTAACCAGCAAGGAGTCTCTGTGGTAACCAGCAAGGAGTCTCTGGGGTGAACAGCAAGGAGTCTCTGGGGTGAACAGCAAGGAGTCTCTGTGGTAACCAGCAAGAGACTGGAGAGAACAGCAAGAAGTTGGTCAGAATAGCCAGGTCAGGTTAGATCAGGAAACACTTTTTATCCCCTTGCTGGAGGGATTGATTAGTACGGTCTGTACCAAGGAACACTTTTTATCCCTTTGCCAGGGATTTAGCTCATTCCCAGTAAACGAAGGTGAGCAGAAGAAGAGGCAGAATAATATTTTATTTAATTAACTAGTTGTAAAGCCTGCCCAGAGGGCAGTCTATTGTGGATATACTGCCCCTGCTCATGTATACTGCCCCAGCTCGTGGATACTGCCCCAGCTCGTGGATATTGCCCCAGCACGTGGATATACTGCCCCAGCACGTGGATATTGCCCCAGCACGTGGATACTGCCCCAGCACGTGGATACTGCCCCAGAACGTGGATACTGCCCCAGCACGTGGATACTGCCCCAGCACGTGGATATTGCCCCAGCACGTGGATATTGCCCCAGCACGTGATATTGCCGCAGCACGTGGATACTGCCCCAGCTCGTGGATACTGCCCTAGCACGTGGATATTGCCCCAGCACGTGGATATTGCCCCAGCTCGTGGATACTGCCCCAGCTCGTGGATACTGCCCTAGCACGTGGATGGATACTGCCCCAGCACGTGGATGGATACTGCCCCAGCACGTGGATATTGCCCCAGCTCGTGGATACTGCCCCAGCTCCTGGATATTGACCCAGCACGTGGATATTGCCCCAGCACGTGGATATTGCCCCAGCACGTGGATACTGCCCCAGCACGTGGATACTGCCCCAGCACGTGGATATTGCCCCAGCTCGTGGATACTGCCCCAGCACGTGGATACTGCCCCAGCACGTGGATACTGCCCCAGCACGTGGATATTGCCCCAGCACGTGGATACTGCCCCAGCACGTGGATACTGCCCCAGCACGTGGATACTGCCCCAGCACGTGGATACTGCCCCAGCACGTGGATGGATACTGCCCCAGCACGTGGATACTGCCCCAGCACGTGGATACTGCCCCAGCACGTGGATGGATACTGCCCCAGCACGTGGATACTGCCCCAGCACGTGGATACTGCCCCAGCTCGTGGATACTGCCCCAGCTCGTGGATACTGCCCCCCCCGCTCGTGGATATGGCCCCCCCGCTCGTGGATATGGCCCCCCCGCTCGTGGATATACTCACCTACATCGGCCCTCCAGCGATGGCGGTCCCGCGTCCCGCTTCCAGCGTCCTCTCTCGCTCCGTTGGTCGCCGGGATGACGTCACGAAAGCCTTTGACCCCCAGGGTCAAAGGCTTTCGTGACGTCATTCCGGCGAACAACGGAGCGAGAGAGGACGCTGGAAGCGGGACCGCCATCGCTGGAGGAGCTAAGGGCCGATGTAGGTGAGTATGTGTAGGCAACATCCCCCTACATTGGCCCGGAGCCTCAGCGGTGGCTGTCGTAGGCTGCTCGGCGGCCTCCAGGCTTAGGCGAGCCCCCGGCTCGGCTGGCCTGTAGGCCCAAGCCAAGCCGGGGGCTCGCCTGAGCCTGGAGGCCGGCCGAGCAGCCTGCGACAGCCGGAGGACAGTCACCGCTGGAGCTCAGGGCTAATGTAGGTGAGTATGTGCTCTCCACACCCACCCTGCTTACTCGGCCGGTATCCAAGCTTAGGCGAGCCCCCGGCTTGGGCCTAGAGGCCCAGCAGAGCCGGGGACTCGCCTGAGCATGGAGGCCGGTCGAGTTGCATGCTCGGCCGTCCTCCAGGCTCAGGTGAGTCCCTGGCTCGGCTGGGCCTCTAGGCCCAAGCCAAGCCGGGGGCTCGCCTGAGCCTGGATGCCGACCAAGCTTAGGCGAGCCCCCGGCTTGGCGTGGGCCTAGAGGCCCAGCCGAGCCGGGGACTCACCTGAGCCTGGAGGACGCCCGAGCATGCAACTCGACCGGCCTCCATGCTCAGGCGAGTCCCCGGCTCGGCAGGGCCTCTAGGCCCAAGCCAAGCCGGGGGCTCGCCTAAGCTTGGATACCGGCCGAGCAAGCAGGGTGTGTGGTGTGTGTGTAGAGCACATACTCACCTACATCGCCTCGAGTCCTCCACCGGTTCCACACATACTCACCGACATCGGCCCTTAGCTCCTCCAGCGATGGCGGTCCCGCTTGCAGCATCCTCTCTCTCTCCGTTGCTCGCCAGGATGACGTCACGAAAGCCTTTGACCCCCGGGGTCAAAGGCTTTCGTGACGTCATTCCGGCGAGCAACGGAGAGAGGATGCTGCAAGCGGGACCGCCATCGCTGGAGGAGCTAAGGGCCGATGTCGGTGAGTATGTGTTAGGCAACATCGGCCCTGAGCTCCAGCGGTGACCTCCTCCGGCCGAGCAGGCTGCTCGGCCGGCCTCTACGCTTAGGCGAGTCTCCGGCTCGGCTGGGCCTGTAGGCCCAAGCCAAGCCGGGGGCTCGCCTAAGCCTAGAGGCCCGCCGAGCAGCCAGCGGCAGCTGGAGGAGGTCTCCGCTGGAGCTCAGGGCCGATTTTGGGGTGTATTTTTTGGGAACTTCGGCCCCGATCCTCCAGCGGTGACCTTCTCCGGCTGCCGCTGGCTGCTCGGCGGGCCTCTAGGCTTAGGCGAGTCCCCGGCTCGGCTGGGCCTGTAGGCCCAAACCGAGCCGGGGGCTCGCCTAAGCCTAGAGGCCCGCCGAGCAGCCAGCGGCAGCCGTAGGAGGTCTCCGCTGGAGCTCAGGGCCGATTTTGGGGTGTATTTGTTTGGAACTTCGGCCCCGATCCTCCAGCGGTGACCTTCTCCGGCTGCCGCTGGCTGCTCGGCGGGCCTCTAGGCTTAGGCGAGTCCCCGGCTCAGCTGGGCCTGTAGGCCCAAACCGAGCCGGGGGCTCGCCTAAGCCTAGAGGGCCGCCGAGCAGCCAGCGGCAGCCGGAGGAGGTCTCCGCTGGAGCTCAGGGCCGATTTTGGGGTGTGTTTGTTTGGGAACTTCGGCCCCGATCCTCCAGCGGTGACCTTCTCCGGCTGGCTGCTCGGCGGGCCTCTAGGCTTAGGCGAGTCCCCGGCTCGGCTGGGCCTGTAGGCCCAAACCGAGCCGGGGGCTCGCCTAAGCCTAGAGGGCCGCCGAGCAGCCAGCGGCAGCCGGAGGAGGTCTCCGCTGGAGCTCAGGGCCGATTTTGGGGTGTATTTGTTTGGGAACTTCGGCCCCGATCCTCCAGCGGTGACCTTCTCCGGCTGCCGCTGGCTGCTCGGCGGGCCTCTAGGCTTAGGCGAGTCCCCGGCTCGGCTGGGCCTGTAGGCCCAAACCGAGCCGGGGGCTCGCCTGAGCCTGGAGGCCCGCCGGCAGCCGGAGGACGGTCACCGCTGGAGGATCGGGGCATCTGGCCGTGTAAACACACGGGTAGCTGCGCGCGGCTCGTGCCGTTTTTTGTTTTTTTTTCACGCGGCCGGCACGCGCAGCTACCTGTGTGTTCTAACGGCCGCTTTCAAATGTCCGTCGCGCATGCGCAGACGGCTTTTGGCGACGGACAGTTTTTAGCTTATCCTTTTATAGTATAGTATTAATTTTATTTTTTTTAAATGAACAGGTGACTCAAGGGGGCCCTGACTAGTGGTTCAGTAAGGGGCCCCAAGGTTTCTGACGGCAGCCCTGTTTGCAACTGAACGTTTCCAGTGTTTGTTAAAACTTTATGTGATGAGAAGATATTATTTCTGCCTCCGTGTAAGTAGTTCTGGCCATGTCTGAAATAACAGATTAATGGAAAATTCTAATTACGAAGATTCTCTTTGTCAGTTTTTCTTTTCATTTATAAAAACAGCAATTTATAGTCATTTACTTTTTTGTAAAGATATTTAGGTGAATAGGTTTCACATTTCTCTCGTGCCTTAATGTTTCCTAATTACCTCTCCAAATGAAGTCTTAAAATAACTGCACTTATCTGACATGGAATTACAAATTATACATCTAATCTTTCACTTCAATTCACTTTTTTTGTTGTAAAAAATACTGGCAATAACATTTGCGATTATTTTTAAGGATGAATGATCCTGAAAGGAATATTTTACATAATGAAGAACCAGTCTTAGTTTAAACATTGACGCGACCCAATGTACTGGTCAAAGTTAAATACTTGACTAGAGGGAAATTACAAATCGGTTTCCGTTGGTTTCTTATACAGGAAAAGCGGGCCTTCAGTTGACTGGAGAAGTGGATTATGGGTGTGTAGAGACAAGAGTTTCTGATCATGGGCAACACTAGAAGGTTCATCTGCGATTGCACCAAAATGTCGGCCCTTGACCAGTTGGGAAGATTTTTTTATTCTCTTCATTGGCTGTATGGCTGTGGCCTTGGCCCTCATTGGTCTAGTTGGGGAGGTCTTTTGCCTGCTTTACTGGTCATACAGCTGTAGCACTGGTCTAAATTGGTCCACTTATGGATCCTTTGGTCTCTCCAGTCAATCTGTAGATGGATTTGCATTGTTTTCCCAATACAAAAGACAGAGCAAGGCTGTACTGTAGTTGTACATCACATTATAAGGATACCAACATACTCTATGGCAAGGATGGTAAACTCGGGCCCCCAGCTGTTGATGGCCTACAATTCCCAGAATTCTTTTCAATGCAATAGATGGCCAGAGAATCATGGGAATTGTAATTCAAAACCAGCTCTAAGCTGTAGCAAACTTTTTCAGTTACTGGCAGCGGTTCATAATTAGCGTTAGAATTTATAGTCCAGTCTCCTCTCTGCGAATCAATCCGCAACCTTGTGAGACCAAGATCTCGTAGGTCCCGCGTTACAGCAGCACAACCTTCCATAGAGTCCTATAGACTCCAGGAGCCGATACTCGCGATGGTGCGGTAGAACTACCGTGAGTATCAGGAAGGGTTAGCACTGCATTCTGGGGCAGGCTGCCGAATTAGCTGCTGCCCTGGAATAGTGCGGTAAAATGGGGACGCTACCGGGAAGCCTGCAGGCAGTAGGTTTTACCCGTTAGCTTCCCAATTTTAACATAGGGCACGGAATAGTGCCCTACATCTCCAGCCAACTTTAGCATCTTGACATGCGTCTTAATTAGATTATAGATGTTAAAGGTGAGACGTTAATGGCTGGCACACGATTTTTCCTTTAGCTTCTGACTTTTAATGAAAACCTTGGAAAAATACCTTTAATACACTCAAAATAAATTGTATTGTCTTCCCCATTGATGTTCATTATTTAATTTATTTTGCCTAAAACCAATTTCACTCTTTAGTAAATTTAAGACATGGTTTTCCTACATCCACCAATCACCTTGTAATAAATAATTTTGTGCTTCCAACCTTGTAATGGATATTAAAGCAGTTGTTAGAGGTTTTTTCCCATGTTAAATCAGAACAGGAAATTATTACAAATTGACACATTCCTGCAGCTTGTATATTTTTGTTTTTCTTTAATTGGTTTGTTTTCATTTCATCAACCTTGGTCATTATAGAAAATAATGGCATTCTTCTAGGCAGTTTTTTTTCCTTTTGTTAAACATTAGGTGTGAGCCTTAAGGTTTTATTCACAAAGCACCAACATTCCAAAATTTCAGTGTGTTGTAATTCGGTGTGCTAACGGCTATTTTGCCAACCGTTCGGTGAATTCACTATTCACTGCAGGATCACTTAGGGCACCAAAGATGAAGTCACCGAACACCGCTGAACTGCAGAAGACAAATTGACTCAGTTTTTCGGAATTAATTCATTGTATTTCGTGGTGCACTCTGAAATTGTTCAGCAATTTCACCCAAAAAAATCCCGAAAAAGTACTGAAAAAAAGCTACGGGGCCCCGATTAGCTGCTATCCATGGTGCAGAATAGGTTTCAGCACCAAAAATAGCTGCTGTCCTTGGTTCTTAATAGCTTTCACCACCAAAGACAGGGGTTTAGGCATCTTTTTTTTACACCTAAAGCGAAGTAAAATTCATCCATTTCACATTCCAAAATAACTAATAAAAACGAAATACGAATGGATCCGAAAAAGGAAGTAATGAATTAACCCGAAATATGAATTATCGATCGTCTGAAACAACAAATCAATCCGAAATAACGAATCATGGTAACATAACAAACGGAACAAAAAGAATGGAACAAAATTATACAAAACTAAACCAATTTTTTTTCCCGTGCCCATGCCTATTGACATCTGGTTTTTCCCCCCCAAGAAGCTCTAACTGTAATGTGAATGTAGTACTATTTGTTCCTCTTCCTGTCATATAGGACTTACCCACATGATTTGATCATGTACAGAGGGACGCCTCTGTATATATTTATTTTGTCGGTTTCCATAAAACCACTGGATCCTGACAGTGTTTTTTTTTTTGGAAAATCACTTAGTAGTGAAGGGGGTAATCTACTGCTCCTGTAAACTTAACATCTTAATAGACTTTAAAGTGCGCTTGTCTTGCCCAACACATGTTGGGTCTATTTGAAAGGGAGTCACTCCTATATGTTTTAGTAGGGTTTGCTTGTTTGTTTTGCTAACACATGTTGGGAAGTTTTGAGTTATTTTCTTTCAAAGTTTTATTTTCACACACCTCTGGTGGCATGCCACTGGGTGTGCGGGAAAGGGGTAATGACAGCTGTGAGCAGCATAAAAGCCATCCAAAAGGGCAGCCCTCCACTCACTTCTCAACCCTGATTGCAGTGGCACCATTTAGGATCAATTGTGTAGAACCATGTAGCAAACCTCTTATAGCTCTGCTTGGTGGCACCTAGTGCTACTGGGTAAGCACAAGCTGCAACAGCTCATCAATGGATGACATCTAGCATTGATCTTAAAGTCCAATGCAATATCCATTTTTTTTATGTGATATCATTGTGAAAGTGAGCCTGGCCAGTACAAGCTCAATTTAATGGCTCTGCCAGGTTAATGAATGTGGAATCTAGCCCTACATTTTTGAAGACAGAGAAAAAAGAAGGGAGAGCCTGCTCTGATCAGCCTACAACATAACCGTACAATACTGAAGGGGGTCCAGGCACTCAACATAGGCTTTAAATAGCATAGCTTTTATCGTTAAATGAGCAACGATTCGGCCAAAAAGTTGGCCTAAATGTTGGTGGTTTCCAAAAAAAAAAGCTACGCTCTTTAAAGCCTATGTGGAGTGCCTGGATCCTTTTCTGTATTGTATGTGTATTGGGAGCCAGGGCATGCCCTGGGCCTCATGAGCACCCACAAAATAGTTTTTTTTGATTGATCATCGGTGTGCATTTCTCTCTTTTGCTACTATACAGCTTAACATTGACTCATAGGCTGATGGTGTCTCTTTATCTAATTCTTGTATTATACAGGGTGTCCATAAAGTCTCTTTACAATTTCAAAAATGTATTCCAAAGGCAAATGAAAAGAAAAATAAGTGAAAATTATTACAAAATGAGACGTATATATTTAAGGTTTTTTGCCTCATTTAATACACCTCTATATGGGCACCATTAGTTGCACGAAGCACATCAAGACGGTACTGGATTTCTTGCCATGTTGGCTGTAGTATATCCTCATCAATGGTGGCAATGGCGTCAGTGATCCTCTGCTTTAGATTAGTGATGTCCCGTACCTTTGTTCCATACACAATATCTTTAACATAACACCATAGAAATAAGTAGTTTTTATTTGGCGAAACATCAATTACTGCAAATGTTTACCTTGACTTTTTGACTGAATACGCGGTACCACAAGTACATGACCTTCAACCAACCATCATTTTCCAGCAAGTTGGTGCACCACCACATTGCGGACTGCATGTTCGTTGGTTCCTAAATTAAACATTTCCAGACTGATGGATTGGAAGGGGTGGCCCAATTTCCTGGCCACCTTGTTCACCTGATATCACTCCCCTCCACTTATTTCTATGGGGTTATGTTAAAGATATGGTGTATGGAGCAAAGGTACGAGACATCACTAATCTAAAGCAGAGGATCACTGACGCCATTGTCACCACTGATGAGGCTAAGCTACAGCCAACATGGCAAGAAATCGAGTGCCGTCTTGATGTGCTTCATGCAACTAATGGCGCCCATATAGAGGTGTATTAAATGAGGCAAAAAAACTTAAATATATACGTCTCATTTTGTAATAATTTTCACTTATCTGTATTTTCATTTGCCTTTGGAATAAATTTTTGAAATTGTAAAGAGACTTTATGGACACCCTGTATTTTCCATGAACACTTATAAATAGCATTTATTGAATCATAGGTGTGGGTTCCTGTGAATCCCATACCCACAGGCTACATATATGAGTCAATCTCATTGAATTAACTTATATTGTGTGAAGATATACTATTTTGCTCTATAATAGGAACACATTTTTAAAAACAAAGTGCAAGGAATAGATCTAGTTAATGATTATAATTGAATGGATTAACCTGCCGCACCTTATTTATATTACTGCGTTCATTAATTCTACATTATGTCACACTAAACCATTTCACGTTTTCATTCGTCCGCATAACATATCACACTGATAAAAGAACACCTGGAGAATAGAGGGAGATATTTAAAGAGTGTTGTTCATTTACAATTGTCATGAAAGATTTAAAGGGTGAATCACCCAATATGTACATTAATCATAAGTGTGAATTTCCAATTACCGCGCTCTACAGTTGCATTTTTTTTTTAGACCATTTTTGGTCCCCAGTGTTTAATTTCTATTACTCTATTGATACACTCGATTACTCGTACTATAATTGCACTGAGGCGTTTTCTCTCAATGCTCCTTGTGAAAAGTGACCTTTTAACCAATCAAGGTGTCTCTTTAACCATTATAAAAAATCCCCATATTGAAATGAATTCTCTTGATGGTATTGACCCAGAATATTTATGATTTTGCTTGAATATATGCTCAACAAATCTTCTCCTAGAATCTTTTTGATACATGTGCAATCACTCTAAAACCTCTAAAACCAACCTTGACCTTCCAGATGTTTTGGAGCTACATTACCCACGCGGTTCTGTTGACCTTATGAGTGACCCTAATGGAAGGTGAACTTGGAGGACCAAGGTTGAGCACCCCTGCTCTAAAACAATGGAGAACATCAGTGTCTTAATGATTGCACCATGTAAAGACTACAGGCCTGATCACAACCTGGACGTTAAAGGCGAGATGCAAATAGAAAAATGCGTCTGCCGTTTTTCCATTTGTGGGTCGGCCTTTAACATCTGTGTTAAGACTGAGCTTAACTTGTGTCTCGGATGGAATAGGATGGGGAAAAAAATAAGCACAGTGCTCGAGCCATTACGCTGCATGCCTTGAGTGCTGTGCTTTGCGTCCTGGTTGTGATCTGGCCCTTCATTTTTTGAGATAACTGCTCTAGTTATCACCTTTGACAATGCTAACTAGCTTTCTCAACATGTTCTCATTGTTCTTTCAACATGTCTTCAAGCAAAACTTAATTTATGTTACATCTCTCATGGTTCCTCCCCACCTCAGACATGAAATTATCTCATTAGCAATGTAGTAATTCCGAATGTCAACCTTGGTTGAATCATAAAGGACCTCACCATGTCCAACATGAATTCAACTCATTAGCAATGTAAGAATTCCAAATTTGATCCTCATTTGAGTCTTCAAGCTCCTCACTACCTCAGACATGAAATCGACTCATTAGCAATATAAGAATTTCAAGTTTGATCTTCAGCTGATTTTTCTTCAGAGATTTGCCGCTGGACAATTCATTGATACCTCAAATTGCTATTTTAATATCAGAAATTATTTTCACCATTTTCATATGGCTATGCCAATAGGAAATTACTGTTTTGGCAACTGTCTACTCTGTTGTCTGCAACAAAATACTACACTACCCAATTTATTCAACTCAGCCGACCTGGGCCAGAGATTGATCCAGTGGGTGATGGTAAAGGTCTATGGGCAGAATCCTTCTGGTCTGTGAGTCGGTATGAATTACAGTCAGCTTTAGCAGTTGTAGAACACTAGTATTACTTTGTTCAAGGATTATGGTAATCCTAAATATTTCAGATTATTACCATGTAAAGTTTACATACATTCGGGAGCAGGAGACCACTAGATCAAGATCACTAGAAAAAGGGTGTTGGACTGCTAAGGGAGGTTTAGGCACAGTGAGCTCATAAATGATCACTTGTATTTCCCCTTCAATAAGGATAAATGGACCTTGTGACAGAGAAACAGCACTTCTAAAGATTTTATACTACTTTCTTTCATCTTTGCAATGATGAAATAAAGTAATTAAGACTAAATAATCCACTAAATGAACTAGGTGTTGTGGTGAGTTGACAACATAATCTCTTCGAGCCATCCAGCAGTTGATCTTCCAACTGACCTTTAGCCCATAACCAGTAGGAACCACTAGGCATTTGCCCAGCTTGACTGAAGGCTATACAGGACTTACTGCCAGGACGTGCTGGAAGAGAATCAGTCAATAACGATCTATTAGAAATTATTAATGATATACTTTTTAGAAATGATTCCTTTAACATGTTGCTCTGCTGTTATTTTGGTTTTCCATAGGATTGCAACAGAGCGCGCCGTTTGGGCTTATGCATATAATTATATAGTTGACTTATTTTTCTTTTATTTAGTATATTTAGCTTTATGTTGCTCTCATATACTCATTATTAAGCATTATATTTGAAATTATAAGCTGCTGTTATCTTTGACTTGCGAATGGCTTTCCATTAAGCAAAGATAATGTTCTCACTGTTATCACAGTACATTTTTTTTCTCCCGAAGTGAAGTGAATATTCATTGCTTGGAATGTAGATAGTTCATTGTCACTAAATATATTTTCAGGATTATTTTGCCCTTGGGTTTCTTAAGCCGCGATGCATAAATCTCTTCCAAATGAGCGCAATGAATCCTCAAGTCCTGCTGAAATGCCTGATAGATAGCAAACTATAAACCAAAATAATTTGTGAGAGAAATATTATGATGATCAAATTGCTGCTGTAAGTTAGGGACTGTATGTGATGGAAAGTAGGTGTGTGTGCATGTTAAGGGCTTATTGTCAGGTTTCAAGTCCTAAAGAAATAAGTGGTAACTCACCAAATATTCTACCAAACCATTTGGAATTATTAACTCGCCCTTACAACAAACACACACTCGAATATGATATATTTTGGTAAAAATATGTCACAGTAAATACTGTAGATAGTCGAGTGTACCGCTAGATTTTGGTGACAAGAATTTACCTTAAAATTGACGGTTGCGTTATATTCGAGACATCTGCATGGCGTGTAAGAAAAAGAAAAAAAATTGACTTGCTCATGGATCCCAAGTCTCCCTGACTATTGATGGATGATGTGGTGGATGAGCCTGCTTGCTGGAGTAGGAGGTCAGAAAACGACACCTCCCTGCGTGCTGGCTATTGGTGAATGATTCACTGAGTCTTCTCGCTCCGTCGGACATCTTATCGCAAGTAAGAAGACGAGTGGCCTGCGGCTTCATATTTAGTAACAACTACAATCATTCTAGAGCAGAGCACCCTGGCCTGAGAGGGAGCCTGACTGTGTTAAGAGAACCTGGAAAGATTTTAATGGTTTCCCAGTACAGTATACTTTTATAATTTTGCTCCTCGCGTTATATTCGAGTCTTGAGTATTCTCCCATTTCCATAATAAATCTTTATCCATCGTGTTATATTCGGGTCGCGTTATACTCGCGTATCTACGGTACATTATTTAACTGGGAAACATATGACTGAACACCTGAATGCCAGTTTAGTGTGTTGGACCAATGGGAACTCGGTTCTCTCTGCAAAAATAGCGAAGGAACTCCGTTCCCCCTTGGCTTGACCCCTGCTAATTGTACAATATCTTCCACCAGACATGAAGCTCAAAGTCATTCTATCGGCTATTTTTTAGGAAAAAAAAAATTTTGGGCTGTCTGCGGCCTATATTTTTTTAAACAAAATATTGGCTGATTCGTATGAAAATATTCGGCTAGAGCCAATATTCAAAAAATTACCACATGGAACAGAAAAGATCTTTTCTGTTGCATGTGATAATTTGACACATTGTGTTGGAGATTTCACATTCCTGCATAGCTGCACAATTTCGCTAATATTTGATGTCACTAAGCACCAGTCACGCATCAGCACGGTTTTTGCTACCATATGCAAAAAATGCTACTGGTCAGTGAAATGGCTAATCAACCTTATCTTTGGCCAACAGCATCCAGACTTGTGCCTTTAAAGATGGCTTTTCTAAACATGTGATTTTTTTTTAAAAAGCTTTCATTCTAATTGCCACTATTTCCCTGGCTGAAAATCTATTTCTAAACACCTTTTAGCATTTGAAAATTTTTCGGAAATGGGCATACTCATAAATTCGAACTGAATCGATTTATAGGTGATATTTCCATTGAAAAGTATAGCCGTGAGAGCCAATATTCGATCCAAATTTTTATCGGGAATCTGAATGCCGTAAACACAAAATTGAATCTCCCGACCTGAAAATCGTCCAAAAAAGATCCTGATTTTGGCCATTGGACCATATTAAATAGAGCCTAAGCTGAGCATGAGCAAAAAATGACACTTTAAGACATTAACCCCTTAAGGACCAAGGGTCTTTAAAGTCAATGCTTTTATAATGGAACAGTTACTTCATTGGTCCTTAAGGGATTAAAGAAACACTTCAAACTGTCAGGAATACGCCTATGAGAATAGTTCTCTATCCCTAACCAGATTTAGCTCTATGTTTTAGCAGAACCTTCCGAAACATTTTTGTATTAAGCAAACCTTAGTCATTCTGACTTGATATTACAAATAATTATAGGTCAGCAATTCTTGTAATTCCAGGACAGACCTAATCCAAAAGTATAAGGTAGTGACTTTCAATAATATTGACACTGTCTCCAAAACGTAAAGACAAACACTGGACAAAGGAACAGAATTCCAACAAGGAAAACACCTTTAGGCTGAGCGTCCATTGGCACCGTAGTCGGACGACCGACGCGTTCGTCAGACTTTGGACAACGTCCGACTAGGTCCGACGAGGGTCGTCCACTGCAAGCGATCCATCGGAACGACTACGGACCATCAGACAGATTTCAGAGGTGGAGTGCAGAGGCTGCCAAAACCAGTATGAACTGGTTTTACATATTAAACACCGTTCATTCTGCTTTTGGAAACACTGCAGTCCTTTGTGGGACAATGGGTGAGACAGAATACAAATATACATACAAGTACACACAGAACAGTAGCAGAGAGGACCCAAGAGCTTACAATTGAACAAGAAGACGTCCCTGCCCTGCCACTCTCCCCTACATAAACCGTGCTAGTCCCACACATCTCACATACATATAAATTGTTTATTTTAAATGCTTTTGTAACTCCTGATCAGTTTCTCCACATCCATTTTCTCTGATCTGCTGAAATACATGCGACGCAAAGAAAAAGGAGTGGTCGTCCATCTGATGCCATCTTTACCCGTCGCCGAAAGACTGATGTCAGACGTAGGACGCAATAGACGATGGTCCATTCACTTGCATGTTGTTGGATCGGACGGATGATATCGGATGATCGCACCATCGCAGAAATACGGTGCCAGTGGACGCCCAGCCTTAATTTATCACAGCTGGTGTGTTGGCTGTTTTACAGCCTTTCTCAAGCGATTGCATCCAAAACTTACACTGTCTCCAAACCCTAGGCTATGTTCCTAGTCAATATAGTATCTCCCCAAAGGCTCAAGTAAACTTCTTAAAACCATTGATGTCTCTGGAACTGATAAGTTACCCAAAGTGTTGATAAAGTCCACATGTGGCTCAGGATCTAGCTCCGTGTGAATAAGATTAAAGGGCACTCAATATTGCTGGCCATTACTCTGAAATATAAATATTGATCAATATACTGTAAATATGATGCTAAACATAGCCCAGTTCTTCAAGGTGGAAAAAAATACCTTGGTACTCCATGCCAAAAAAATCTAATTTATTTTGTATAATTATATAATAATAATAATAATATATTGTAATTGTATAATTGATAAAAGTGAGTTTCAATGTTTGGCTGTTTGCTGGGGAGAAGGGATAGCCCCATGCAGAAAGCCATCCTACAAAGTGGCTCTCCGTTCAGACGGTGCACCCGATTGGCTGACAGTGTTCTGACTGTCAATCAGGTGTAAGGACTGACTGGAAGGAGGAACAGTAACATGGTTCTCTCAGCTCTTTGTTCACAGCTGGCCGTCTCCCCTGTTTCATGTCAGTCATGTGATGGACAGCCAACCTTTGCCAGGGATTAACTCGCCTTTTCAATTCTAAACATAGGCTTACAATAGACATGCGTCCATCGTGTTCCGCCTTTCACACATCACCTACTGCTGTTGATCCATAAGAAGGCAAAAAATCCAGTCTGAAGCGCTCACCAATATGCAACATACTGGGAAAAAATGTATTCTTGACCCCGGAATGGCGTCTGATTTCTCCTTGGATTAAGCACCTTGAGTATGTCAACAAAAGATGCTAACACATTTACAGTAAAGGTTCCATTCAAATGAACCCAAAATGTTTTGATTGTAACAGGTGTGCTTTTAACCCCTTAATGACCGCTGACGTACCATGTATGTCCTGCCCATGGATCTCCTTTAGACCCGTGGATGTACATAGTACGTCAGCGGCTCCTAACCTCCCTCCTGCCTGATACTTACCTTCCTCGCTGGCTCCAACGGAGTTCTGGCAGGGAGGAAGCCTGCCCCTCTGTTTTAGAGGGACCGGAGGGCACAATGACATCACCACGCTGCGTGGTGACGTCATCAGCAGGCACCCCCCCCCCAGCGCCTGCATTGAAAACCAAGAAGTGGAGGGTGGGGGCTCCTTTGGAGCCCTCTATCTCTCCAACCATGGCACCTAGAAACATGCTTTTTATACCGCTGGAAAGGGGAGAGTCTCCCCTTTTCAGTGGTATATAACATTAAGTTTCACTGCCGGATCGCGGCTCGGCACCAATCGGCGCTGAATCTCAATTTAAACCTGGAGGTTTAACCCCCCACCCACTGACATCCCCACCATATGTGTTAGGATATCAGTGGGCCAGTTAACCCCCTAGCTGCCAAGGGGAGATAGGGGGATACTTTGGATCCCCTTATCTCTCGATCCGTGGCAGCTAGAGGGTCATGTTGGACATCTTTGGAAAGGCCTGATCATGGCCTTTCTAATGATATGATGGAAATAATTATATTTTTTAGAGAGTCCATTTAATGGCGGGAAAAACAGTGTATAATATGTGTGGGTTGCATAAACGAGTAAGAGGAAAATTTTACCTAAACACGAACAGCGCAGAAACGTAAAAACAGCAGCGTTCACTAAAGGACGGATTTGTGTAAAACCACCTGGTCACTAAGGGGCGAAGGGGGCTGTTCTTCTGAATTGATCTACATATTGTGGGTTTATGCTGTATTATCATTTACCACATTGTTCAGTTAGAGAAATTCTATCCCAAACAATGTTTGAAACTGTACATATTAACCATGATTTCTTGGTGTATTTTCTAGATCAAAAACATGGAAAGCACTTGAACTATTTAAGCCATTTTTCCATTTTTATATTAATCAGGTATATCATTTAATGGTCCCTAACCCTCTTCTTTGAGTAATGCTTTACTTAAAGATTTAAGACACATTCTTAACTAAGACATAGCCAGACCATCTGGAATATTTATTCAAGGTGATGAGTATGTAATGACTATAATCAATTTGTGGGTTGATTATGTAGATTTTAAGGTCCTGATAAACAGCTGAGCCCGCGTCTTCAAAATATCTACAGCGTCAGGTAACGGGGTCGCAATATATGGCTGCTGAGGTCTGGCAGTGTGTCATGTTGATGGCAACGGTGAATAACTTGGCCCTTGTATGTTCCATTTTGGGAAAGACACGCAATAGAAATTGAACCCTATGTTTAAATGGCGTAGCTTTGTACCTGATGTAGAATGTTTTGTGGAATCAGATCAAATATTTTAATAGTGTAATTTACATGGTTTAATACAATTAAAAAAATAAAACAGGAAAAAGGTAGCAGAAAATGAGAATTTAATGACTCGTCTAAATAAAACAGTGCGGAAGCTAAGGTATCTATGCAGTGGCGACACTAGGAACACTAGATACCACTGTAAAACTGGGGAAGCACTTTAAATTTTCGCCAATAAATCATAACACTGAAAAAAATAACAGGGTTATTCAAAGAGAATCGAAAAGTCACCGCACGTTCGGTGACTTTTCGTTCTCCTGAATTCGGTTCGATTTGGCGATCCCATTTTGGCGACCCTGCAGTGCATTCAGCAAGCACCCTAGGGTCCCCAAATTGCAGGGAAAAGTCACCGCAAACCCACCGAAAACTCACTGCAAAACCCAGCGAAGGCACACCAAAAACCCGCAAAAACATCTGGATTAACCTACCGAAGACGCCGGACAAACGCGAGCAGGAGCCGATCACAGCGCAGAGCAGCCGCCGGAAAAAGCAGACACCGCAGACGAATGGAGTGAGAAAAAAAAAAACCCTTTGCTTGAATGTTTGAAAAGTGAAACGCTGTTTGGAAAGAAACTACTGAGCGAAAATGTCTGAAATTTACATATGATCCAATGAATGATAATAAAAAGGGCTGTTACAGAAAAAAGAAGTAAAGTTTTAAAAAAAAATGTAAAATATTCGGAAAAAAGTTTTTTGAAAGAAATCGGAAAAAGGTTTTTTGAAAAAAAATCCCAAAAAATGCTTAAAAGATCCTAAAAAATCTATAAATAAAGAGACTTTTTACTGCAGAATATAATATTAAACGGTTTATTAGATATTGAATTAAAACGGGAATATTTTTAACATTGAAGCCTAAGGGATTCGCCTGAATAAACCTGCCAAATTAAACCACCGAATGGCAGGGCAATTCGGCAACTTTTCACTGCTGGGTTTTGCTCTCTGAATAGACGAAGCATTGCTTCTCTATGGGGATTCACTGCCTTCGAACAGGCAACGTATGTGCAGGCAATTTGCCTGCAAATTGCCTGCTCTCTGGATAGCCGAATGGCCAGGAAAGGTAACGGAACACTGAATTTCAGCGTTCGGCTCCCTTTCGGCAGCCATTCGGATCTCTTTGAATAACCGTGTAAATATATATAAATAAGAGTGCTAAATCCCAGAGTAATGTGATGCAATGATACTGTACCTTTTGTTGTACTAACCCGATACTTAAATTCAATATTTTATTCGCCGCAATTTGGCGGTTTTCGACGATGTCCGATAACTGCTTCGGCAACTCCAATTTTTGCAAATTGCAGTGACAATTCGGTAAATAGGGAATTCACCATATTTTCGGCAGAATGGTTTCCCTGAAACGTGATGAAAAGCAAAGGATCCAAAGATGAATAGACGCTTTAGTTTCTAACTTCCATAATAACCCCTAAAATGTCATAAAACCAGGGAAATACAATAAAATTAACAGCGTGGCATGTAGCCTACCTATTAACCCCTAAAATGACAGTAATCAAGAGAAAACATTAAATGAATACACTGTAAGGCATGTCACCTTCCCATTAACTCCTAAAATGCCACTAATCAAGGAAAAAAGTAAATATATAATGTGAGGGGTGAAGCCTGCCCATTAACCCTTAATATACATTGAAAAGAGGGGAAAAACGAAAGTTATAGACAATGTGATGTACAGTCTGACAGTTAACCCCCTTTCAATGCTGAGCCATTTTAATCATGTGAAAAAGAAGAAAGTCACATTTTTATTTTATTTATGATTTTATTTACTCTGGATGTGGTCATGTTGGGTATCATTGGAAAGGCCAGACTCTGCCCTTTCCAATATCAATCAATCGATCACGTACGACGCACGGGGATGGATATACAGTGATCCAAATGAAGTGGGGAAAGCTGGATGCCAGTCCCTGGTGGGGGGGGGAAGGAATAACATAGAGGGACAATTGTCCCCCTTCCCCTCCCTGTAGCGATCTATCCAAAGATTTTCAAGCATTTTTTTTCTGTAAGGAACCAAACTGCCCAGAACATTTGAGATACCAGACTACTGTCCTGATATTTCTTTGTCTTGTGTTTGTATCATGATAGAAAAACCAACAATAAATTTATATGTTACAGCTTTATTTCCCTGGAAATAGTGAGTGTCTCCTCCAAGATGATTGCTGGCAAAATATGTGACTGTTGGCCAAGTTGGCATACACGGTATTGCTCAAGGATTGAGTAGGCTGTTTGGCAGAGCTTGTGACTAATTCCGCCAGCCGACTTTGTCATTTTTCCAAGAGCATATGGGGATTATGTCAAACAGTAATACATTTCGCACTCATGGAAGTGATAAAAATCTAGTTATTGCCATCGTGATGTTTTTTAAAAAGGATTCAGACTTCTGGAGCCATCCAAGAATCAATATGATGTTTATCAACACTGTAAGATCCTTCTTGATGATATGCATAGACTAGGGATGAATATTGATCCATCACTGGGCTATGCACATCAACAAGATGGATATTACACTGTTGATAAGTATCCTACTTATCCACCAAGATCAGTGGTGGATCAGTGTAGAGTTCGCAGTATATAAACTTCCACATGAATGTGCCAAAAAAAAAGGAAAGGCGGTCGGCAGAAAAGCTCAGCCATAAACTTGTGGCTGGAAGAATTCCTCACTCCAAGGCCTCAATACATCAATCAGAATCTAGAAATAAATCCCATCACAGCATTAAGGTGATGAATCGTGGATTTAGTCTTCCGTTATAGAAGACAACATTTTTTGCTTGTCAAGGCCTTTATCAAGTAAAGATGATAAAGACGTTGCCAAGGTCGAAACATTGTCTTCTATGCCAGAGATTTTGATTGCAATATTGAAAACACCAACATTAATCCAACCTTCTACGTGTAATTGTTCCTCAATGTTGACTGGCCTTGTATACCAGGAAGGATACAGTACACCCACACCTTGAGGTACTAGGTGGAATGAAGACCATTTGATGATTGCAAAATAATGACCCGACGGAAAGAAATATAGAGTCCTCTTCGGAGAATGTACACAATTTTTTTTTATCCTGTATCACCCATATTTTTTTGTTTTGGATCAAAAGATGATCAAATAAATTATACTAAGGCCGAGGGCACACTAGGTGTTTTTTCTGTGCACCAGTGCATGTTAAAACGCACTTCCGGCGTTCCAGCGTCCACTCCACGGACGCCGCCGCCCCCCTCAGCGCTGCAAAGCGCGTTCCTCCTATGGAGGATTGCGCTTTGCAGCTCCGTCGACGCGCATTCTAGCGCATCGACGGGGAGGATCCCTAGACGCACGCATGCTGCACTCGCGTGTAGTGCGCGCGCACAAGCATGCGACCGGCCCCGTCGCAGCATCACAACACTGCGACGGACGCCAGTAAGTGCGTTTCAACGCGCGCTAGTGCGCAGAAAAATACGCCTAGTGTGCACCCGGCCTAAGACTTCACGTTGGACAAGCATTCGGAGACATTATTTCACCTATAAAATGTTTGTCTGTAATTTCAAATCCACCACAATGTGCTCTGTTTGTCGATAAACACATTTTCTTGTTTCATATCAGGTTTTCTTTTTTAAATGATATATTTTAGCGGCTCGTTATTACTTTGTTGATTCTCGTTTCTATTTAGAGTAAATTTTTTCTCCGGGTCATTTGGCGCTCCGTAGATATTTCATGCCTGATTTGAAACGGCTTCCCTTAATTAATTCAGGACACCTGCAACCTGTAATTGATTTGGCACCGACAACAATTTGCTGATATCTATCCAGCTATCGTAGTATTTTGGATCATGTCGCTCCTTTCGTTTTACACTTTAGAGCTGCAACTGTGTAGGAAATGTCTTTTATTGCTTGCCCATCGCACAAGCCAAAGAACAAATATCAAACGTAGCAACATATTCAACATCCAATGGCTTACATTCCAAGTGCCAGTGAATGTCTGTTACCGCTCGTATCTTCTGCTGTACTTTCACCAGTGTTCATTAGAAAAATAAAGCAAACATTCGCAGTGACCGACACAACCCAACATGGAAATATACAACTTTTTTTTTATTACCGCCAAGTCCATAATCTCATTTGGAAGAACATTTTCATATTTATTTATTTTTGTACTTGTAAAATAGGCTTGTGCACCGATTTTTTTTTTTTCGGTTCGATTCGGTTCGTTCGGATTTTGTAAATTTTCGTTTTGACTCGTTTCGACCGATTTTCGTTTCGGTTCGGTTTGTTTCTTTTCGTTTTTCGTATAGACTTTTTTTTCGTGATTTCGGAAATTTTCGTGTTTTTCGGAACGTCTGTTCTCCTCGTTTCAAAGTGTCTATTCGTTTTGACATAAACTAATGTTTTTTCGGATACGGTAATTATACAATACAATAATTCTGCCGATACGATAATTCTGCCATTGAGATTTCTCATGTTTTACAAGAAGGATACATTGAGATTTCTCATGTTTTACAAGAAGGATACATTGAGATTTCTCATGTTTTACAAGAAGGATACATTGAGATTTCTCTGTTTTCCAGGAAGGATACATTGAGATTTCTCATGTTTTACAAGGATACATTGAGATTTCTCATGTTTTACAAGAAGGATACATTGAGATTTCTCATGTTTTACAAGAAGGATACATTGAGATTTCTCATGTTTTACAAGAAGGATACATTGAGATTTCTCATGTTTTACAAGAAGGATACATTGAGATTTCTCATGTTTTGCAAGAAGGATACATTGAGATTTCTCCATGTTTTACAAGAAGGATACATTGAGATTTCTCATGTTTTACAAGAAGATACATTGAGATTTCTCATGTTTTACAAGAAGGATACATTGAGATTTCTCATGTTTTACAAGAAGGATACATTGAGATTTCTCTTGTTTTACAAGGATACATTGAGATTTCTCTGTTTTCCAGGAAGGATACATTGAGATTTCTCATGTTTTACAAGAAGGATACATTGAGATTTCTCATGTTTTACAAGAAGGATACATTGAGATTTCTCTGGATTTCCAGGAAGGATACATTGAGATTTCTCATGTTTTACAAGAAGGATACATTGAGATTTCTCATGTTTTACAAGAAGGATACATTGAGATTTCTCATGTTTTACAAGAAGGATACATTGAGATTTCTCTGGATTTCCAGGAAGGATACATTGAGATTTCTCATGTTTTACAAGAAGGATACATTGAGATTTCTCATGTTTTGCAAGAAGGATACATTGAGATTTCTCTTGTTTTACAAGGATACATTGAGATTTCTCATGTTTTACAAGAAGGATACATTGAGATTTCTCATGTTTTACAAGAAGGATACATTGATATTTCTCATGTTTTACAAGAAGGATACATTGAGATTTCTCTGGATTTCCAGGAAGGATACATTGAGATTTCTCATGTTTTACAAGAAGGATACATTGAGATTTCTCATGTTTTACAAGAAGGATACATTGAGATTTCTCTGTTTTCCAGGAAGGAAACATTGAGATGGGAATGATACAAAATTTAATTACAGAATCAGCGATATAAATACGATGTCCGAAATTACTGAAATGGAACCGAAATCACGAATGGAACGAAAATGAATTTAGAATTTACACATTTCTAGTCCATTCGAAAAGTTTTCGTTTCGGCACGAAAATTCGTTCGGATCTGCCGTTTTCGGATCCGAAAACTTTCGGAAAATCGTCCGAATCCGAATGCACGAATCGGGAAATTTCATGAAAATTCCGAAATTCCGAAACCCACATCCCTATTGTAAAACATGTTTCGCTTGCGTCGCTTCCCTCCGCGTTCGACGGTTCCCCTTCTCCTGCCTCATTATGGAACCAGCGAGAAGAATGATATATTTTATAATGGTTTTGTACGTCTTGTCTATTTGTATTGCTTTGTGTATGTTTGCAAGAAGGTCAACGTCTCAAGCAAACACTTCAAACAGACAATTTAATTAAGCTGAGTTATTGGTAATTCCTATAAGAGATAATAAGCTTCTGGTAAAACACAATAAAGCAAGTCATATTACAAGCTATTTGTCCTTTGACCGGGTTGACACAAATTACATTCATTTTGCATATAAATATCCTGATTTGTTTATCACCGTTTTGACCTCTGAATAGATTTGATAGATTTTAATTATCTTTTTTTCCCCCAATGTTAATATGTTATCACTTGCCCACGAATGTTAATTATAGTGCTACATCCTATGGGAAACTAAACCCTCTGTGCGTGATATAATTGAGACGTGTTGTAACTTCTGCTGTTTACTTTGTGTACATTGCACATACTGTGAATATATGCCTTGGTGTTTATGTATAGCATTTTCTAGGAAATCCTCTCATTTTGAACGTTTGTTTTTGTTGCGCATTCCCCCCTACTTTCAATGTATTAATTAGGTCCATGTACTAATTGCATATTTTGGTGTCTTACGACCGAGTTGTCAATAAAAGTTTGCCGCTTAAGGCTACGGTCAGACGAATGCATTTTTCGCATTGTCCGTAAAAAGTGCGTCCGAACGCATGGGCGTACTTTTTCATGGAAGACACGATAGCGGTCATACGATGCGCAATTTCGGCCATGATTTTTACGGATCCAAACCAGGAAACTTTGGGTGAAAAAAAAGGGAAGGGTCGGTGGGGGCGCTCTTATCTAGATATTATGACTTAACTAATGCTGCCAGATAGGAAAGGGCACAGACTCTCGAAGGGGTGTGCAAATGTACAATCGGTTTAGTGGTATTGACGAATTTGCACTATATTGCACTATATGCACTAGACATGTGCATGGCCCAGATTTTAGTTTCGTTCAGTTTCGGATTTTTTCGTATGGTTTGTTTTAGTTTCAGATCGATTCGTTAAGGTATTTTGGACTGGTTCATTAATTCGGATGATCTGTCTTTAGTTTGTTTTCGTTTTTATTAGTTATTTCGTGTTTCGGATCGATTCGTATTTCATTTTTATTACCAATTTTGTTTTTATTTTGTATTTTATAATGATTAAAAACAAAAAGAAAAAGATACGGGGGACCCTTTCTTTGCTGCTGAATCCTATTCAGCACCATGGAGAGCAGAAATTAACCCTTTGCTGGGATATAAACTGTGCCCTTTGAGATGACCAATGCCCATTAACCCCTGACTGGGATATAAACTGTGCCCTGTGAGATGCCATTAACCCATTGCTGTGTTTTGAATTGCACTGATTTTTTATTTTTTTCATCTCTGGTCAATTTTGTTTCGTTTTTTTTCATTGTTACTGTGATTTGGTTTCTTGGACCGATTTGGAATTTTAGAATGCTGATTTTCGTTTTCGGAAATGCTTCCGAAAACTAAAAATGGTGGATTTTCATCCGAATTTCAATTTGGATGAAATGAAACGCACATGTCTAATATGCACTTTATTGCTGCATCTGCACTTTGTGTCACCACACATATATATGCTGTTACGAGAGCACTTTATATTTATTGAGAAGTTACAGCTGCACCATTTAAGAAGCACTTTACTGTATATGGTGTATATATATATATACGAAAATTGGCATGTGTCAGTTCGTGAAGTAATATCAACAATTAATACTGCATAACCAATATCCAATGCGCCACTTTGGGTGTCTGGACATGATGTTGGCTGGACATGAGCAGTGTCTGACGTCTCCTAATCACACACACTCGCCGCTATGCGAACACAGCACACTGTGTACTTCAGTACTAGCTGTTCGACGTTCTTGCAAAAATGCGGTCGTTTGCCTCTTGCGTTGCGCGGCCGAACTTTCGTGCGGCCGTACTTCGTGTGTGGGCCTGCATTGGACGTCATTTGCTGCTACCACGGCCGTATTAGAGTGCGGCTTAACGCACGTTCGCACTGCGTTCGTCTGACCCCAGCTTTACTTTTGCAATCAACTGAAACGACATCGAGCAAGTACAAGCGTTCGATCATTATGGTAGAGACCCATTGGAGTCAACTCATTGTATACCGTAATGGACACAATGGTAGGTCCATGTTGCAAGGAGAAATTCCAAATATACCATATCATTGGCATGTGAGCTAATCTCTAAGGGGCATAAATACCTGAAAACAAGCCAACTGTGGTGGCGGTACTGGACATTATAGGCTGATGTGCACTGTGACAGTGCTGATAACTGCATGCGCAATCTCATGGCCGTGAAACCATTTTCACTTATGCTAGTTTTATGTTAAAGAGGAGTCTATTGAAATTGTAGCCCCCTTTTTCCCCCGATTTAGTTGGGCAGATGTTGCTGACAGCATCTGCCCAATTATATTTTTTCTACCAGGGTTATTTAGAGAGCACCGAAATGTCACCGATATTTCGGTGAGCTCTTGTTCCCCGCACTTCGGGGAATCCAATTCACTGACTCTCCGGTGAATTCAGCATTCACCACAAGGTCCCCGAAGTCCAGGGAAAATCCGCCGACAGCATCTAAAAATCTGCCGCATCAAATGGATGAACTGCCGAAAAACCCGAGAAAAAAACCTGAACGCATCCGAAAAAAGCCAACTATCCACCGAACACAGATACGACCAGCCGCCGGAAAAAGCCAACAAGCCGAACGGGGTAAGAAACAACACCACAAAACAATGTTGCAAAAAAACTACTGCACAAAAATGTCTGAAAGGAACACATAAGATCCTATGAATAATAATAAAAAGGTCTGTTACAGAAAAAAACCCGCTATTCAAAAAATACCTTTTTTTATTGCCGAAAAATGCCTAAAAAAATCTATGAATAAAGAGTTTATTTACTGCAGATTAAAATAATAAACTTTTTAATAGATATTGGATAAAACGGGAATATTTTTTAAATTGAATACTACGGGATTCGCCTGAATAAACCTGCCGAATGAAACCACCGAACAGCAGGGAATTTCACTGACATTCCTCTGCTGTTCAGTGTCTGTGAATAGATTAACCATTGCTTCTCTATGGGGATTTCACTGCAGCCGAACAGCACTCTATTTCTCTGGCAATTTGGCAAACTGCCTGCTTTCTGAATAGCCGTATGTCCACGATATTGCACCGTATAGGGAGATTCACTGTTCGGTGCAATTTTGGGGCCAGTTTGACTCTCCAAATAACCCTTTTTAAGTTTTTTTAATTTTTTAGGTGAAAATACTCACCCTTTCCACCCCGGCACATGCTGCTCCTCCCCTTCAGCTCGGGGTTTCTGTAATGCAGCTGGAGCTATCCAATGCTATTTGCATATGCCGCGCAAGTTGTGCATCGCTCAGAACTTGTGCAGTTTTGTACAGTATGAAGAATCGGTGCTGCGTGAGCACACGGGTCGTGCAGTATCGGCCAATCTCCAATACTGGTCAACCCGGTCAACCCGGATTGGTGGCCCAAAAGTTGCGACATACCTACTGGTATTATTAGACAATGAGACCTGATTAAAAATGAAGCACACTCCAGTTATGGCAGACAATCCTACCTAGCAAGGAAGCAAACGAGCTCCCGGGGGAAGTAATGGTAGACACAATACATGACAATGTACAGAATGAGGATTAATAAGTAAGAATGTGATCCGTGTTACCTGTTATCTAATTCGGATCACTAATCATTACAAACTTTCTACACAGCATTTATTTTTATTCCTATTCCATCTGGTTCTCTTTATCGCTCTATCGCTATGGAAACTGTGGACCTAAATTATCAACCCTCTTGAAAGCTTAGGACATAACTGCTAATTAGCTTGTCACAAAATCAACATTTTGTAGGCCAATTATCCGATAACAAACATGAAGGTTCTCCGTACCCCACAACACGAAATCAAGCCAATACACCGAATTCCAACAGAGATCCAAAGAATGCCGAACGTAGCGTTTTGCATTAACATGTGACAAGAATATAAACATTATTTTAATAAAAAACAAGTATCATGACCGTTGTTTTCTATTATCCTGCTTCTTAATTTCTGAATTAATCACCATGCATGAGATCGACCTGATTTGCTTTTTAAAAAAAAACAATTGTATCAATTTCCTATAGATACATCAGAGGCACGTGTTACCCACAAGGCAATATTTCAGCTGAGACACTCATAGGGAGCCAATAATGGCTAAAGAGGGTTTGAGCCATTCACCCATGGCTGTCAAACACCCCACCCCCCAGGTTTTAATCCCTAAAATTTCCAGAATTGTCCTTTGTCTGCAATTGATGGCTAGGGAATCATGGGAGTTGTAGTTCAGAAACATATAGGGGGCGGATTTTGACAGTCTTCCATTAACCCTTACCGGCTCCATAAAAACAAGCTCTGTTGTGGATGAGCACAAGTTCACACAGGTTCAGCGGAAGGACACTAGGAACTGTTTGCTCTCAGTGTTCTAATGCTTGCGTACAAGAGAAGGGAATGGATTGCCTGGTCCTTCTGTACCATGTGACCAATGGTGAGGAAGACCTTTTTAAGAGGTTTTTCTTTCTCTTCATGTTAAAGAGATACTCTAGGATAAAAAAGGGAAGGGGGAGAAATGTTGGGGTTGTTAAACATTTAACTGTTCTGGCTCCCCTTGTACTTCCTCTCTTGTTTTAACCCTTTAGTCAGTAGCACTCACTGTTATGCAGCAGTTTCCACTCGAGCCACAGCTGCAGAATTTGCAAATTTTCATTGCAGAGTGGGGTGGTTCCTATCGGCGCAAAATATTGGTGATATTGATGTTGGATATATAGTGGGGTATTAGTTCCTAAATTTCACAAGTATATCATACAGAATATTGCATTTATAATTCTTCACGATATAAAGTGCTCTTGTGCTATTGTATCACAGTGACACAATTGTGCAAATTCATTGATAAAGTGCATATAGTGCATATAGTAATGATATTAGAATATTGATTTCCAAATTTTCAAGTGTATCATACAAGATATTGTTCACAATATAAAGTGCTCTTATGTTGTCGTATCTCAGTGACACAATTGTGCAATTTCATCAATAAAGTGCATATAGTGCAATAAAGTACAGATTAATCGAGAGTGATATTAGTGGAGTCAGCAGGTCAGGTTTAAATTGTCCAGTTAAATTGGATTGAGCCTAATCGGCAAAATTCGAGGTACTTATAGTCCTGACGTCCTTGACAGTAGTTCCTTATCACTCCTCACTTAAATAATCCGTCCTATGGTCACGGTGGACTCCAATATATAAAACAGAGAAGAAGAGAAATAGTACAATATTGTCTCAATACGTTGTAAGGTGCAAAAGGTAATGGTATCGCACTTACAAATACCAGAGCCTCTTATGTCCAGGCTCTGGATTGAAGTGCCTTGAGCCAAGTAGAGGGTGGCCTCTGCCCTTCTTTGTGTCAGCCTTATCACCTCGACCGAAAAGACAAAAGAGACAGCGCTCTCATGGCACAGTATCAGTTAGAAAATGATATTTAACCCTTTCGCTGCTGAGGCTTTTCCCGCCCCTGTGCTGAGGTCATTTTTACTGGTTTCGCTCATCATGTTTAAACACGTTTTGAAGGCTTATTTTAGTATATGACCCAGACATATTATATATCGTTCTTTCCGTCAGACTCGGTAGATTCATAATATGTCATTATTATATGTATACGTTATGTCATGTCTGTATATTATAACAAAAAATGCAATAAAATATGTATTTTCAATAATTTACAACGTGTAAAGTGTTTTTTTTCACATTTTAACATGCGAGCAATTGCGGTTATATTTTGTATGGGGTGCGCTTGTTAAAAAAATTAGAGATGGGGTCTCGTTACATTTTTTTTTGGGGAAAATTACACTATTTTTAACAAACGCACCGCATACAAAAATCGTTAGTGCAGCATCATTGTTCACATTATAATTGAAATGGGAACAATATTGCTGCATTAACAAACCAAAAAAAATAAAAAAAAAAGCGTTTATTTTTTTTTTTCTAAGTTTTTTTTTTTCATTTTGTTTTATTTTTATTTTTATTTATTTATTTTTTTACAACATTTTTCACTTTCATGTTTGGTATCGTTGGAACGGCCATGCAAAATTTAACCCCTAGCTGCCACGGATCGGGAGATAGGGAGTTCATTGGAACTCCCTATCTCCACCGTTGGTGGCAGTTAAGGGTTAAGTCCAGGACTGGCGTCATCGTGCTACGCACGATGACGCCAGTCCTCAGGGGGAGTTCCCGGAGGCTTGGCCGACATCCAAGATGTCGGCCAGCTCCGGGAAAGGATCGCGAACCGGCGCTTTTCAGCGCCGATTCGCGATCCAGCTCCCCAGGGGTTAATGCCAGGCATCATTTGGAAGGGCAGGCTGTGCCCTTCCAAATGATGCCTGGGTTAACCCCCGCAGAGCCGCCGATCGGGAGGGAGAGAGGTCCGAAGGACCTCCCCCCCTCCCTTTCAGGCGCCTCCTCCGCACATGCGGGGGGGCGCCTGAATTAGGTGTCATCGCGCTGCCGCGATGACACCTAATTCCGGCGGCTGTGGTCCCGGATGCGCGGCTGACATCGAGGATGTCAGCCCGCACCGGGGGGGCCAGCGATCGGCCGGAACCCAGCCGAACGCTGACCCCAATGGGAGGACGCGCTCAGCGCGTCCTCCGCATACCAGCGGGAATGCTGAGGACGCGCTGAGCGCGTCCTCAGCATCCAAGTGGTTAAAAGGTAGAATCTGGATACACTCACCGATTGAGGAGCCTTCAATATCCAGGCTCAACTCTTGGGCGTGCGGCGCTTCTTGTTGGTGAGCGCCTTAACCCCTTTACCTGTTCACTTAGTGCCTGGGCGATGGTTGACTTCTAGAGTCTGATACTCTGCGGTTTCCTCAGAGTTGGTTTACCCGTCTGTGGCCTGTTTTGTGGGCTCGGTGGGAGGTTAATGGATATAAAATAGGTGGAACATATAAATGTTCAAATATTTTATTGGCGATTATAGATAAAAATATACATTTATAGTAAACAAGGTAAAATACAATGGGGGATGATGATACGCGTTTCGACGCTACTCTGGCGCCTTCCTCAGTCAGTATATGGGTTGTTTGGGGGGAAAGGCAAGGTTGTTCGTGGGTCTCCTTTTATTTCAGACTGATTTCATGTCAGCAGTGTTCGGCTCTTCTCCCGGAGTCCATTTCCGGGTTTGCGCGTCATTAAGGTCACATGGTACCGGTTGCGTCATTTGGCCGCGTCGCGGCCATCTTTGTTTGTGTGTCATTCGCTTGCGTTCTACTCGGTTAGTTGAAGTGAAGTTCTTGGTGGCGATCGGTCATGTTTCATTTTACAAAAACTGTGGGAGGACACTGGCACGTTCCACCTCACCAGCGAAGGGGAACAGACATAATAAAAAATTACAGCATATCGTCACATTAAATGAATCCAAACGGCAGGATGGGCATCTCCAAAGGGGAACATCCCTATTAAAGGCTGTGTATATGTTACAACATAGAGGATGCATTGTGAGAGTGCCATATGCTCCTTTTACGTTATTAGGAAGGAGGGGGGGGGAGAGGGCAGACATTAGGGATGTGCGTTTCGGGTTTTGGAATTTCGGAATTTTCACGAAATTTCCCGATTTGTGCATTCGGATTCAGCCGATTTTACGAAAATTTCCAGATCCGAATTTCCCAAAAATGAAAAAATTTACGAAACGAAACGAAAATTTGTTCGGAATTTACGAATGGACTAGAAATGTGTAAAATCGAAAATCATTTTCGTTCCATTCGTAATTTCGGCTCCATTCTTGATTTCGGTTCCATTTCAGTAATTTCGGACAACATATTTTTTGGTTATATCGCTGATTCTGTAATTTTGTATCATTCCCATCTCAATGTATCCTTCTTGTAAAACATGAGAAATCTCAATGGCAGAATTATCGTATCGACAGAATTATCGTATCGACAGAAATATCGGATCCGAAAAACCATTAGTTAACGTCAAAACGAATAGACACTTTGAAACGAGGAGAACAGACGTTCCGAAAAACACGAAAATTTTCGAAATCACGAGAAAAAAGTCGACACGGAAAACGAAACGAAAACGAAACGAACTGAAACGGAAATCGGCCGAAACGAGCCGAAACGAAAATTTACAAAATACGAATGAACCGAACCGAATCGAACCAAAAAAAAAATCGGTGCACAAGTCTAGCAGACATGCTGCAGAGTATGGTCACATATTAAGATATATTCGAGTGGCAATACTATAAGAAACATCCTACTCGAGACCTGTATATATATCACGGTGGGATATATCTGCATATTAAAAAGATCTACCGTTTTTAGGTTGATTCAATTATGTAGTGAATCAGATAGGATCTGAAAAATGTAGCTAAAGGGATACGGATGGACCAGTATTGAGTGGGGTTCTCAGTTTATATACGTTATATATTGGATTTTATAATGGTTGGGAATAAATACAAGTTTAAAATTGTATGTAAAATATATATAAAAATATATATAAAATGTAAAATTGTTAAAAATTAGAGTTATTTGTCTAAAAACAGACCTTAGGTATGCATTTATGGTGACATAAATCAATTTAAAAAGTGGCATAGCTCAAAATCGGCATTCAGGCCCTGCGGTTGTAGAGTGCCTAGTTTAAAAATCCAGCTCATCTCTATTTTTTCAATTAGCGTATCAAAGTTACCTCCTCTCCATGGTGCTTCAACTTTTTTAATACCAATAAAAATAAGTCCTTCCGGGTTCTGGGCATGTTTCTGTTTAAAATGTAGGGGGACACTGTGTTTTTCGTAACCACTTCTAATATTTCTGATGTGTTCTTGTACACGTATATTAACCCCTTCCCGACCGCTGACGTACCCTGTACGTCCTGTGTTCGGGTCTCCCTTAGACCCGATGATGTACAGGGTACGTCAGCGGCGCCAAATCCCCCTCCCGCCCGATACTCACCTCCCTCGTCGGATCCCACGTCGATCTGACAGGGAGGAAGCCTGCCCATGTGATTTACATGGGCAGGCGAGGCTGATGACGTCGCCACGCTGCGTGGTGACGTCATCAGAAGGTGCCCCCATGTGTTTCAATGGAGGGGAGGGGGGGCTCCTTCGAAGCCCTCTATCTCCCCAACCATTGAAGCTAGGGAGATGCCGTTTGCACCGCTGGAGAGGGGAGAGCCTCCTGGCATTAACCATTTCGCCGCCGGATCCCGTTGCGGCGCCAATTGGCGCCAAAACGTGATTCAAACCTGGAGGGGGGCTGACATCTTGGATGTCAGCCTAGCCTCCAGGTCCCCCCCCACCCACTGACAACCTCACCATATGTGTGAGGATGTCAGTGGGCCAGTTAACCCTCTAGCTGCCATGTAGAGATAAGGGGATCCTAAGGATCCCTTTATCTCCCGATCCATGGCAGCTAGATGGTCATATTTGCCATCATTTGAAAGGCCTGATTATGGCCTTTCAAATGATACCAAACATGACCAGGTTTGGTTTTAAAACAAAATGTAAAAAAAAAAAAAAAAAAAAAAAAATAATAAAAAAATTAAATAAAATAAAAAAATGTTTTTTTTTTTAAAGTTTTTTTTGTCTGGGGGGAGTTTAATTAAATAGGACCTAGGCTGTCATCTAACAATAATTAGCACAAAATGGTCAGAATGAGCGCAGCGCACATAGGTGAACTGGCTCAGCAGTGAAAGGGTTAAAAGGTAAAAACATGTAAAAATTGGGTATTTATATTCTCGGGATAAAATTTGGAAACTATTTAGCTGGGGTCTTTATTGGTGGTTATAGCTTTAGGGGATTAAATTACGAAAAAGTGTGTTTTTACCATTTTTTTCATCATATTTCATATTTTTTTTATATTAAATTATTGGATATGATGGAAATAATGGTATTTCTAGAAAGTCCATTTAATGGCGGGAAAAAGGGTGTATAATATGTGTGGGTTGAATAAACGAGTAAGAGGAAAATTTGATCTAAACACGAGCAGCGCAGAAACGTAAAAACAGCAGCGGTCACTAAAGGACGGATTTGTGTAAAACCGCCCGGTCACTAAGGGGTTAAGTGGTCTAGTGGTTCTTCCTACCAATTTTAAACCGCATGGACAGATTAACAAGTAAATTACATTCTTCGTAAAGCAGGTTATCACTTCTTTTATTGCTATAGGGCCAGTGCTGCCATCTACTTTTGTGATGATTTGCTTCTTACTTCGTGTATTGCGACAGTTCAAGCAATTACCACATTGATGGAAGCCCTTATTGATGTTAAAGTGATTCTGTCGTATAGTGTTTTTCTGTGTATGTCTATGCGTGAGCTTCATTTTGAGTTTTTTTACACCACGGCAGATGAGTCTGGGGTTTTCAGTTAAGATATCCTTCAATAATGGGTCTTTTCTTAGGATTGGCCAGTACTTCCTAATGGATCTCCTTATCGCCTTGTTCTGAGCATTATAGGAGAACACGAATGGCACATTCTGGGTGAATCCTTGAGTTTCTCTTGTTTTTCTACTTTTCAGTAACTCATCCTGTTCCATAATTCTTATCTCAGATCTCGTTTTCTCTAGTTTATTCAAATTGTAGCCTTTTTCGATGAAATCTTGTTTCAATTTTTCTGACTGTGTATCATAAGTGCTCAGTTCTGTGCAATTCCTCTTGACTCTGAGGAACTGCCCTTTTGGAACCCCTTCAAGCCATTGAGATAAATGGCAACTGGAGATATCTATAAAGCTGTTAACGTCGACCTTCTTGAAGAATGTCTCAGTTCGTATTTCGTTATCTTCAATGTAAATGCTCAGGTCTAAAAAGTTGATCCTGTTGGTACTCCATGTTGTTGTAAGTTTGATCCCTCTGTTATTTTGATCTAATACACCTAGGAAGTCTTGCAGTGTGTTAACACCCCGTTTCCAAATTAAAAAAATGTCGTCTATATATCGCTTGTAACAGACTAGGTTATCTGTATACCTGGATAAAAAGGATTCTTCCCAGGAGGCCATGAAAAGGTTGGCATATGAGGGAGCAAATCGTGTCCCCATAGAAGTGCCATTGAGCTGTAGGTAAAAATCGTCTTTAAAATAAAATTAATTATTTTCTAAAATCAAACGTATACCCTCTAAAATGAAAACAATTTGTTCGGGTTGCAAGATATCCGTTTTTTTTAAAAAGTACTCGGTGGCCTCAATCCCTTGTTTGTGTGGGATGATAGTATATAGTGATTGGACGTCACTTGTGACTAGTAGGAATCCCTCTTCCCATTTTATTTGTTTGAGGGCTTTTAAAATATCTGTTGTGTCTTTTAAATGCGCTGTAGTTTTAATCATGTAAGGTTGAAGCTGGTGGTCTAGGTATTCAGATACTCGGCTTGATACTGAGCCCACTCCAGATATTATTGGTCTGCCCGGTGGTCTATTTAGGTCTTTATGGATTTTTGGTAGAAAATAAAAGACAGGGATTCTTGGATGTTCTATTTTTAAATACTTAAATTCATTATTATTGAGGATGCCTAATACGTGTCCCTGTTCTAAATATTCATCGAATTTAAGTTGGATATCTTTCGTTGGATTTTTTGTCAGTCTTTTATATGTCTCTGCATCTCCTAGAATTTTGTCTGCCTCCTCCTTATAATATGTTGCGGTCATGACAACTGTCCCTCCGCCTTTGTCTGCCGGTTTTTATCTCTATTTGATTGTTAGAGACTAGCTCCTTTAGGGCCTTTTTCTCTTTTATTGTAAGATTGTCTGTTTTTGTTGAGATTTTAAGTTTACTTAGATCTGTCATAACCATTTGTTCAAATGTATTCATCTCTTGTGAGATAAGAGATTTGGGAAAGAAGGTGGATTTATCCTTCAGGTTAGTGTGTTGGTACAGATGGAAAGTGTTCCCCCTTTCTATGGGGTTTTTTATAAAGTATTTTTTTAAACAGAGGTTTTTCTTAAATTTTTGGAGGTCTATATAGACATCAAAGGTGTTCAGGTGAGCTGTACCTGTACTTCATTCCTTTTTTCAATAGTTTTGTTTGGGTGTCCGTGAGGGGAATATCTGTTAGGTTGTAAATCCCTCTGTTCTGCTCTGTTTTTCTTTCCTCCTTCGGTTGTCTTCTGGTTCTTCCAGATCTGCATCCTCTTCTTGGAGGCATCTTTTGCCTGGTGTCCATCCTCGTCTTAGGTTGCTGAGATTCCTGTCTGTTTGGTGATGGGACTGATGAAAATCCCCTTGGTTTCCTAATACTTCGTATCTGTTGCTTGTAGGAATTGTTGGGTAGTTGTAATGGTTGTTCTCTCTGCTTCCCTGGTTGTTCTGTTTTATTCTTCTTTGTGTGGGTTGATAGTTTTCATTATATTGCTGATGACTGCACGTTGATTGATTCATTATATATGGATTGTGGTCCCAGTTTCTCTTGTATCTTCCATCTGGTGGGCCATAGTAGGGCCTTCTATTGTATGGGCCTCTGTTATAATGGAACTGTCGTCTCGGTCTCTGGGGTAATGGTGTTCTATGTGGTATTTGCTCCGTTCGGGGGTTTTGATATTTAGCTGCCTGTGGGTATATATTAGAGGTGGATGGTATAGGTAGAGGTGTTTTCATATGGCCCGGTTGTTGAAATGTCAAATCTTCCATATTACCCTGTTTCCAGACATTCCCTTTTTGGTAGTCTGAGATATCTCTTAGGTATTTCCGGTATTTGCGATTTGAAGTCACGTTTTATTATACGACCCAGACATATTACATCTCGTTTTTACGGCAGACTCGGCAGATTCATAATATATCATTATATGTATTTGTCATGCCCTGCCTGAATATTATAACAATATGTATTTGTCATGCCCTGTCTGAAAATTATAATAAAAACATTTTAATTGAAATGGGAACAATATTGCTGCATCAATAAAAAAAATAAAAAATAAAAAACACACACACAAAACAAAGATTTGTTTTTAAAAATATATATTTTTATAAATTTTTAAATTATTTTTATTTTTATATATTTTTTTTATTACTTTGAACCATGCTCTGGCCTTTCCAATGATACCAAACATGACCCATCTAGCTGCCACCGATCGGGAGATAAGGGGTTCAAAGGAACCCCCTATTTCCACCATAGGATTTCCTTAGGAAATCCCCGGGCAGCTAGGGGTTTCCTGGCTAACTGATGACATTGCGCCATGTGCGATGATGAGGGGGACCCGGAGGTGGAGCTGCCATCCAAGATGGCGGCCCCCAGCATAACTAGGCTGTGATCCGGCGCCAAATGTTGCCAGATCGCAGACCAGCACCTCAGGGGTTAATGTCAGGCATCGCTTGAAGGAGCAGACTCTCCCCTTTTCAGCGATACCTGGCTTTTCCCCTCACCTCCTCCTGATCGGGAGGGAGAGGGATCTGAAAGGATCCGCCCCCCCTCCTTTCAGGCATCTCCCTGCATTGACGAGTGGCCGTCTGAAAATGACATCATCACGTCCAACGCGATGACATCATTACACTGGGAGGGGTCTCAAAAGCAGCGTCTGACTTAGAGGAAGTCAGAACCCGTGGGACCCCGGCGGTATCACATCCTCGGCACCTGCGGCCCTTGGGGGGGGAGTCTAGACACCCGGCGGCATTGCTGGCTGGTCAGGAGTTCCAGCTGTTCGTGCGCCTGGAGGGGCATGGCATGATGACACGGAGCCGTCGGCCTTAAATGCAGGGCACAATACAGCTCATTGTCCTGACGTGGAGTTAGTTTCCGCATCGCCTGGTGTATTCACTTCGTTGTTTCACTGATTACTTGCTCTGTTGCTGAATTTGATTTGTATGAGGACCTTGATTGTTGCTGACTCAGACTGCCTTCTTGACCATTCTCTTTCTGACTATGTTTGTATGTGTATTGTGCCCAAAGCAGATTCAGAGTGTATGTAAAGGTTGTACCAGGCTGACTCAGATTGTATAACTCTCTTGCATATACCTTGATAAAGAGTTTATGTCTGTCCTGCATAACGCTGACTCTGATAATTCATAGATCTGCCCTTTTGCTGACACGGAGTGTATGAGAACCTTGTTCGTTGCCAACCCTGCCTGTATGAAAACCTTCTCTATTGCTGACTCGGGATGTTTATATGACCACACTTCTGTCAACCCCTGGTGTATGAGCACATTGCTTAAATCTCTGCCTAACCGCTTTCCTCACAACAGTGTAGTTAACCTGTTTCGGCTCAGTAGACACTTCGTCTCGAAACCACTTGGTGCTGAGTTGTACTTGGTGTTATTGGTCTGTCTGTCCTCCCTGGATGGGAATACTAGGGTTAGCGGCCCAGAATGTCTGAAAATCAAAGGGCTCAGAGGTCTGTCCAAAAGGATTCACACCACGGTTGGAGGGGTGAGCACCACAGCGAACGTGACAAGCGGAGAGAGGTGAGTATTCGCGAAAGCTCCTGCTAAGCTGAAGACATGTGGGGAACGTCCTCACCATACAGCGGGAGACTATTAGGATTTTCCCCACGCGTCCTCAGCAGTGAAGAGGTTAACGATTGACCCATATAGTACTATGGCCCCATTTGTTAATATGTTACATCTTGGCTGTTACGGCAGGTTACTGCACATTAAAGGGACCCTCTAATGGAATTCTACCCCTTTTTTTGCCCTTGTATTATTGGGCAAATGCTGTTGATAGCAGCTGCCCAATAACGTTTTCTTTTGTTTTTTTTATTTTAGGTGTCAATGCTCACCTTTTCTCCCTCCGCGCACAACGTTCCTTTACTTCAGCTCAGGGCTTCTGAAATGTGGAAGTTCCTTCAGCATTTCTACACAATCTGCGTTTCTACGCAGCTTGAAATGCGTACAATGTGCAAAGCTCGAAAAATGCAAGCTTTCTGTGCCAAAGTTCTGCAGCGCCTGTGCAGAACAATGGATGGACAATGGATTAGAGCTGTGCATGTAACTGCAGGACCGAGCCGTCAGCTGCTTCTCTCTGGATGCTTGCTATTGTGAGCATTCTGAGAGCGGATGATGTCGGCATGCACAGCACAATGACATCATCGGTAACCAGTTTGGTGACCAGGAGGTTGGCAGTTCAAAATCCTTCTGCCTGATGAGACGTGTGCGGGTGGACAAAACTCTTCCGTTTCACACAGTGGTTTCTCAAAATCGGCACCAGAGAGATATGAGTAGACATGTGCGTTTCGTTTCATCCCAATTCAAATTCGTCTGAAAATCCACCATTTATCGTTTTCAGAAGCATTTCTAAAAACGATACTCGAATTTCGAATCGGTCTGAAAAAGAATGAATTGAAATGATCCGAATCGGAAAAAAAATCTATGCAATTCAAGACAAAGCAATGGGTTAATGGGCATTGGGCATCTCACAGGGCACAGAGTATGTCCCAAGCAAAGGATTGATGGGCATTGGGCATCTCACAGGGCACAGTGTATGTCCCAAGCAAAGGGTTGATTTGCATTGTTTATCTCACAGGGCACAGTGTACTGTATGTCCCAGAAATGGGTTAATGGGCATTGGGCATCTCACAGAGCACAGAGCATGTCCCAAGCAAAGGGTTAATGGGAATAGGACATTTCACAGGGTCCCCTGAATCTCTCTTTCTTTTTTAACACCTACTTTTTGGTTTTAATCATTATAAAATTATATAAAATGGAAAACGAATCGATCCGAAATTTCGAATCGGTCCAAAAGAAGAAATCAAAATGATCCGAAATGATCTGAAATGAAAGAAAAATCGATATGAAATTATCTGAATCTGTTTGAAATGATCCATAACGAATCAAAACGAAAAATACTGCCGTGCACATGTCTAGATGAGAGCCGTCCACACAGCCTCACCACCTCAAAAAGCTAAAGTGGTACCACCTGCCTTACCATTAGCACTTTCTGTACAGAGTTCAGATTGTTTTAAGGGAATGCTCTATACCATGGTATGTAGAGAGTTCCCCTTAAAACATTCTATACTCTGTATAGAAAGTGCAAATGGTAAGGCAGGCAGAGAATAATAAGGGATTTCACAATCATTCTTTATTTACACTTGCAGCCGGCATTTAGAGATACAATATCAGCTTCTTCAAAACCATTTAAAGCAATCCTCTAGGCACTCTGCAATGATAGAGGAAAATGGGGTCAGTGGGGGCGCTCTGATCTCTATATTTTATGGTTTGGCTGGTGCTGCCGGATAGGATAAAAGCACAGACTCTCGAAGGGGTGTGCAAAGAGTGTAGTTGCAAACTGGGGTGGTTCCTATCGGAGCTGTTCGGGTTCGGACGGTTCGGGGTTCGACCCGAACTTAGCCTGTTCAAGTAGATCGCGAACACCGGATATTGAAGTGGGAACAATATTGCTGCATTAACCCCTTAGGGACCGCTGACGCACTATGTACATCCTGCCCACGGGTCTCCCTTAGACCCGCGGACGTATAGTACTTCAGCGGCTCCTAACCTCCCTTCCGCCCGATACTCACCTTCCTTGCCGGCTCCCACGACATCTATGGCAAGCTGCAAGCTTGCCTCGCCGTTTTCTGGGGGCCCCGGCCGATCCGATGACGTCATCACGCTGCGTGATGACGTCGCCGGCAGGCTCCAGTGGTGAAAATTCAGGAAGGGGAGGCGGGGCTCCTTTGGAGCCCTCTATCTCGCCAACCATGTATGCTACAATGATGCTTCACAGAGTCTCCCCTTTTCAGCGGTGTATAGCATTAACATTTTCGTGCCGGATCGCGTTTCGGCGCTAATCGCCGCCAAAACGCGATTCGAACCTGGAGGGGGCTGACCTCTTGGATGTCATCTTGGATGTCAGCCAAGCCTCCAGGACCCCCCACCCACTGATAACCTCACCATATGTGTGAAGATGTCAGTGGGCCAGTTAACCCTCTAGCTGCCAAGGATCCCCCTGTCTCCCGATCTGTGCCAGCTAGATGGTAATATTTGACATTGTTGGAAAGGCCTGGTCATGGCCTTTCCAATGATACAAAACATGACCAGGTTTGGTTTAAAAATAAAATAAAAAAAATAAAATAAAAAAAATAATTTAAAAAAAAATTGTTTTTTTAACAAAAAAAATTGTGTGGGGGAGGTTTAGTTAAATACGACCTAGCCTGTCATCTAAAAATAATTAGCACTTTTAAATTTAAAAAAATAATAATAATTAGCTCAAAACGGTCAGAATGAGCGCAGCGCACATCGGTGAACTGGCTCAGCAGTGAAGGGGTTAAAAAGCAAAAACATGTAAAAATTAGGTATTTCTATTCTCGGAACAAAATTTTGAAACTATTTAGCCAGGGTCTTTTTTGGTTGTTGTAGATTTTGGGGATTAAATTAAGAAAAAGTGTTTTTTTTACCATTTTTTTCATCATATTTCATATTTCTTTTTTATAGTAAATTATTCGATATGATGGAAATAATGGTATTTTTAGAAAGTCCATTTAATGGCGGAAAAAACTGGGTATAATATGTCTGGGTCGTATAATAAAACGTGACTTCAAATCGCATTTAAACATGATGAGCAAAAGCGGTAGAACTTAGCTCAGTGCACAGATGTGAAATGGCTCAGCAGTGAAGGGGTTAAAGCTTGCGGCTTAAGTGGAATTGGGACCTTTATGTTTGATTTTAATGTCTCTATCCAACATCTTTTTACTATATTTGAGTTTAGCCTCTATGGTTGTATCCATTTCTTTCCCTTCCATTTGTCATGCCCTGTCTGAAAATTATAATAAAAACATTATAATTGAAATGGGAACAATATTGCTGCATTAATAAAAAAAAAAACACACGCAAAAGATGATTTTTTTTTTTAAAAAAAAATCTATATTTTTTATTTTTTTTATTTTTATTACTTTGAACCATGCTCTGGCCTTTCCAGTGATACCAAACATGACCCATCTAGCTGCCACCGATCAGAAGTTAGGGGTTCTTTTTTCTTTCTTCGTACATAAACTATATATTTTGATGAAGAATAACATACCATCATCTTGTAAATGACAGACGTGTATGCTGTTACATTTAGTTAGCGGGTTTTGCCTTTATGAACCAATAAAAGCAGGAAATAAGCGTTAAGGTATTCTTGGCATTACGGGGAAAGCGCTAACGAGAGACAAAAAGATGCAATTCTGGGAGATGTAATGTATATTCTATTCAAGCCGGGGGCTTGAGATAAAATATTTTAGTTTTCCAATTCATTCTTTCCTAAAATACTAGCTTTGAGGCTGCCTTTAATGAGAAACGTGGATAAATCGGGACACTTTCTGTCTCATTGATATTGTAGTGAGACTAATACACTTGATTAGTCCCTAACCACAAAGGCATTTATGTGCTGAATAAAGTCGTGTAATATTTGCATGAAAAGAATTCACACAGCTCAGGTTTAAGACTTTAGCTGCCTTAATATTCATTGGACGACCGTTAACTGAATAGGCTCCAAAATAGAGAGAAAAATGATCACATACTGTACGTTCTAAATACAGATTTAAGATTTAAAGCACGCCAAGGGGGTTACTCACTAAACTCCGAATTGGACCAAAATTGGACCAAACAGTTATAGTCATCATTCAGTGCAATTTTGGGCCAATTGGTCTATTCACTAAGCTGTCAATTCACCGAATACTGGCAAAATACGGTACAGTTCGCCACAACTTGGAGGCATCGAAATTGCCCCATAAAAGACAATTGTTTGTTATTCGCCAAACCACACTGTAATTCCTGGAAAATTACCAGAAGGGTTATTCAAAGAGATCCGAATGGCTGCCGAAAGGTAACCGAATGCTGAAAATCAGCGTTCGGTTACCTTTCTTGGTCATTCGGCCAGCCAGAGAGCAGGCAGTTTGCCAAATCCTGGCGAATTGCCTGCACATACGGTGCCTGTTCGTTGCATGTTTGAGGGCAGTGAAATCCCCATAGAGAAGCAATGCTTCGTCTATTCAGAGAACAAAAACCAGCAGTGAAAAGTTGCCGAAATGCCCTGCCGTTCGGTTGCTTTATTCCACAGGTTTATTCAGGCGAATCCCATAGGCCTCAATGTTAAAAATATTCCCGTTTTAATTCAATGTCTAATAAACCGTTTGTTATAATATTCTGCAGCAAGAAGTCTCTTTATAGGTTTGTTAGGATCTTTTAAGCATTTTTCGGGATTTTATTGCAAAAAAAAAATCTTATTTTTACGGTTTTTCTTTTTTCTGTAACAGCCCTTTTTATTATCATTCATTGGATCTTATATGTAAATTTCAGACATTTTCGCTCAGTAGTTTCTTTGCAAACAGCGTTTTACTTTTAAAACATTCACGCGTACTGTTTTGGGATTTTTTTTTCACTCCATTCGTCTGCAGTGTCGGGTTTTTCCGGCAGCTGCTCTGCGCTCTGAACGGCTCCTGCTCAGGTTTCTCCGGCGTGTTCGGCGGGGTTAATCCAGATGTTTTTGTGGGTTTCGGTGTGCATTCGCCTGGGTTTTGCAGTGAGTGTTTGGCAGGTTTTCGGCGGCTTTTCCTTGCACTACGACGGCCCTGTGGTGCTTGCTGAATACACCGCAGGGTCGCCGAAATGGAATCGCTGAATCAAGCCGAATTGAAGAGAACGAAAAGTCACCGAACGTGCGGTGACTTTCCGATTTATCTTTGAATAACCCTGCAGATTTTCGGTGTTTCAGTTCCACAGGTTCGAACAAGCGAATCCCAGAGGATTCAGCGTAAAAATTAAATTATCTTTTTTAATTAAAAAAAACGATAAAACTTTTTTTCCATTTTCAGCAAAAACCCTTTTTATTTATTAGAACGCCGGTTTTTGTATTTTTTAGACAAAAAAAAATTTCTCAATTTTTTTACAAAGCTTTTTTTCTTATTCCTTACCAGACCTTTTAATTTTTTTTAAGAGCCCTTTTTTATTATTTAGACACATTTTAATACATTTTTATTGATTTTTAACACCTATTAAGAGAATAGGAGACTTATGGTTTTTTTTTTCCCTGCGGGGAAATGGAGTGGCCGAACTGCAACAAAGTGGAAAGCACTGACACTCCTATTACTTTACTCTTCTCTCTGTGCCTCTTTCTTTCCACTGCTTCTTTCTTCCTCTGCCTTCTTTTCCTCTGTATTTCATCTGTCCTCTGTGCCTCTTTCTTTCCTCTGCCCTCTGCGCCTTTTACTTTCCTCTGCGCCTCTTAATTTCCTCTGCGCTCTCTGTCCCTCTTTCTTCTGCCCTCTGCGCCTCTTTCTTTCCTCTGCCCTCTGTGCCTTTTACTTTCCTCTGCGCCTCTTAATTTCGTCTGCTTTCTGTCCCTCTTTCTTCTGCCCTATGTGCCTCTTTCTTTCTTCTGCCCTCTGCGCCTCTTTCTTTCCTCTGCCCTCTGTGCCTTTTTCTTTCCTCTGCGCCTCTTTCCCCTGCCATCTGAGCCTCTTTCTTCTGCCCTCTGCACCTCTTTCTTCTCCTCTCTGCACCATCAGATGGCACCTGCCCATCATGAGATGGTGCTGTTACATCCTCAGCCCCTGCTATGCTGCCTGGGGGGTCTGGGCAGGGTTCTGTGCCAAGAGCTGGCCGAATGCCAGCACCAGGTAATGGCCGAGCGGCATCCGAGGAGGGCGGGGCCTGGCGTGGTCACGAGGAGCCGCCGGGTTTAAAACAGGGCGTGAGGAGTTGCCTCGTCGCCCTGTTGTGGAGTTCTGTTCCCGCATCGCTAGCTGATTCTTATTGTTGATTGCTGTTGCCAACCCATTTCTGGATACGATCCCTGCTCCTGATTTTTGACCCGGCTTCTATTTGACCATTCTGTTGCTGCTCAATTTGCGATCGCCTGTGTGGTGCTTTGGTGGTTTAACCCCATGTTTGCCGCTGGGGTGTTTACACGTTACGAGGGTATTGTCTCTTCTCATTTTGGGATATCGTCTGTGACCTCATTAGGTTATTATACCCAACCTAGGGCTCATGTTTCTTTGCCGCAAATTTCTGTGAAAATCGCGATCGAAAAATACTGTTTATATTCAGCCTATGTTCAGTGTGTTCAAACCGCTAAGTATACTCGATACTGTACCAGCGATAGACCCCTATGTGTGTCAGTCACCTCTGACTATCGTAAGGTACCGTTGACCTGCTCCAGCTTATCAGAAAATGTTAAATCTACGCATTTCCTGACTGCCCTGCAGTCCGTACAATTCACCTACTGTCTGAAGCATCTTTGTGTTTCTGAACGTGCTCTAAGTTGTCTATCGGTCTCAAAACCTTTAGTGCTTAGCAGCAACTTAGTTGTTCTCTCATCCTCCCTGACTTTAGAGTATAAGTCTGTGTATACCAAGCAGTGTGTAAACCTCAAGCAGATATTTCAGTCCTTAAAGATCTCAACCTTGTTACTCCTGTGTGAGTGCTACTGCGCCCGTTACAGGTGCCGGCTTCCGCGCCACCAGTGCGTAGCTCCGCAAGCTGACACTTTCTGCTCTGTGGTCCATGAGCCGCCACTGCTGGCTACTGCAATGAGGAACACCGTTTCAGAGGAAGGAGCTTGCGACACGAGATCGACAATTTCCTTCCTGTTGCAGTCAAACAGTGTACACCTACAGGGAGCACTGTGCAGCATTTCTTTGTGGACATGCTACCCGGAGTTCCCAAGCAGCGATGAGTGTCCAGAATGCCCTGATCCAGAATTACAAAAACAACAAAAAAGCGGTATCTCACAAAGGAGATACCAACACACGAACAGCAGTGCCGGGTATTACCATCGGAACACACCTTTATTAGAGACACTTGTGGTAGAGCAAATAATTTAAAAAAATCACACAAAAATAGTGTTGGGCAGAGAAATGGTTAATTCTTAAAGCGGCCAAAAACATGTAGACTGGATAATCAATGCCTATATCACTACTGGCAGATCCCGAATTAGTAAAATATGGACTGCTCCCAAAATTCTGTTTTTTCAAAGTTTATTTGTGTGTGTGTGTGTGTGTGTGTGTGTGTATATATATACTAGTTTTTTTTTCCTTTTTCAAACTTTGCTTGTATAGGAGTGCTCAACCTTGCGCCTCCAGATGTTTTGGAACTATAGTTCCCATAAGGCTCTGTTGATCTAATGAGTAGGTGAGTGTCATGGGCAATGTAGTTCCAAAATAATCAGGAGGGCCAACGTTGAGCACTTTTGATTTAAACATTCTTCTGTCCCCTTTTTTATTTTTTATTATATTTAGCTTTATTTGCTCTTAATTTTCTGTTTTTATTTTATTCCCAATCTTTCCCCTTTTTATTATCATTTATTTATGATTTTGTTAATATTTTCTCATTATTTTTCTGCCGTTTATTTTATTAATGTCTTATGTTTTAGCTCTATTTTTTATAGATTTGAAACTCAAATCTGTTTCTTTCTGCTTTCTTATTGTGTTTACTATGCCCCTGTCACACTAATTACTGTTTTCTCCCTCGCTGTATATCATGCCTGCACTTAAATGTGGTATAATGTATTTTTGTTATTTTATGTTATTGCGTTGTAGCCATTATCGTGCAATAGACTTGATCCAGTGTTAATTTCGTCGACTAATAATTTTCTTCAAAGACTTAGTCGACTAAAATTTTTGTGTGACTTAAAACAAGACTAAAACTAAATGGAAACTAAAAGGGTTATTCAATGAGCACCGGAATTTCTTTCGTTCGGCACACTACGGTGCAATTCGGTGATTTCAGATCGCGAACCTGCGGTGAATTCACCATCAAGGTCCCCGAAGTGCTCTGAACAAGGAGTCGCCACTGACTGCTGAGCTCTGCCGCCGACCTCTGATCAGACCGCCGAACGGCGCCGAAGACCGTCGAGCTGCAGAAGAAACAAAACTGAATTCTGCTGATTTTTAAAAGTATTAAAACTATTAAAATCCATGAAAATGCGTATAAATAATAAAAAAGTCCTATAAAAAATAATAAAAAGGTCTGTTACAGAATAAAAAAAAACCTTTAAAAAGGGAATCGAAAAAAATAAAAGCTTTTTGCTTAAACTGAAAAGAATAAACAGTTGAATAAAAAGGGTAATATTTTTTTACATTCGATACTATGGGATTCGCCTGTTTAAACCTGTCGCATTGAACCACTGAAAATCAGGACATTTCACTGACATTTTGGTGCAGTTCGGCGTTCTCTGATTAGATTAACCATTACTTCCCCATAGGACGATTTCACTGCAGCCGAATTGTGGTGAACTGCACCATATTTTGTAGTCAATTCGCCAGTATATGGCAAATTGACAGCTCTTTGAACAGCCGAACTGCCACAAAATTGCACCATACAATGAAATTCACCTTTCAGTGGCAAGTTCGACATTTATTGAATAAACCCATAAATTGTGATGACTAAGGCTAGGGTCAGACTGAGGCAGTGCGAACGCGCGTTCTGGCGCACATAATCACGGCCGCACTAGCAGCAGATGACGGGCAATGACAGCCAATATACGAAGTACGGTCGCACAAAAGTCCGGCCGCGCAACGCAAGTGGAAAATGAACGCATTTTTTCGAGAACGTTAAACCGCTGGTACTGACGTACAGAGTGCGCTGCGGCCGCATAGCAGCGTGTGTGCGTGATTAGGAGATGTCAGACGCTGCTAGTGTGCGGCCTACATAACGTTCAAACAGCCGGATTTCCCTAGACTTCTTTTTACCCCACCGTCATGAAATACGTCCAGAATTGCGCATCGTCTGACCACTTAAGCGTATTCCGTGAAAAAATGCGTGCGCACGCATCGACGTACATTTTGACGGTGGCCGCAGAAAATGCGCTCATCTGTCCCTAGCCTAAGGCTAGGGTCAGACGAAAGCATTTTTCCCCGCGAACGTGAAAAAGTGTGTCCGAACGCATTGACGTATTTTTTCACGGAATGCGCAAAAACGGTCAGACGACGCGCATTTTCGGGCGTGATTTTGTACGGATCGTCAATAAAACTCTTTTTGCGTCTGGACGTTATGTAGACTGGACATTAGCAGCGTCTGACATCTCCTAATCACACACACACGCCGCTATGCCGCAGCTGCGCACTCAGTACGTCAGTACTAGCGGTTCAGCGTTCTCAAAAAAATGCGTTCAAATTCCACTTGCGTTGCACGGCCGGACTTTTGTGCGGCCGTACATCGTGTATTGGCCGTCATTGCCCGTCATCTGCTGCTAGTGCGGCTGTAATTATGTGCGCCAGAACGCACGTTAAAAGTGCGCTGGTCTGACCCCAGCCTAAAACTATGACCGAAATCCATTGACATTTTAGTCAACTTATAAAAACTTGACTAAATTGTTAGGGAGGGACTATTTGGGAAGAGATCCGATCAGAACTAATCTCAAGAGCGAAATGATGAATTATATATTTTCAGATAAGAGGTTTTCTCCAGGAATATATAATGAGTGCAGAAATTCTAGAGAAATGCTTAAATAATGTGTTACACTAAACCTAGACTGAAACAATACAGACGACAAAAATATGGCTAAAACTAAAAGGAATTTTACTCAGAAAACCATGACTGAAACTACATTAACATTTACTGTCAAAATTAACATTGACTTGATCCCACAGGTTCACTTGTGCAGCCAACGGTTTACGGAGAGGCAGGAGTCAGGACATACAGATGTGTCGGGCCACGCGTCCCTTCATTTTGGAAGTGCTCCCGTGGCACACAGAAAATAACAGAAATCTCCATGTGTTTATTTGAAGTGTCACCATCTATTGTTTTTCTAATACTCTTCTTTAATAACACAATACATTCTTAGCTTGTTCCTCTTTGGACCAGCTACCGTCATTTCTGTTTTGCTCAGGAAATGCTAATATAATTCGATGCGATACAGGGCTGGTAATATGAAAGTGGATTTGCCGCTAATAGACATTTTAATTGCTTGCTTTAGGCCAAATTGACAATTTTGGGAATCAGTAGAATACATCAATGAATTCTATACTTAGCAAGGTGTTTTACCATCACTAGAACAAGAGCGCGATGAATAATAAGTCCCGGGGTATATAGAGGTCCATAATACTAATCACTTCAGATGATTTGTCTTCTCTGTATTTTTTTCTCTCTTTCTCCCTGTTTTCTCTCTTTCCCTCTCTCTCTCTCCTTCTTTCTCTTTTTCCTTTTTATTTTTCTCTTTCTGTTTTTTCTTTCTCCCTCTTTCTCTCTTTTTTCTCTCTATCCATTTCTCTCTCTCTCTCTTTCTTTCTTTCTTTCTTTCTCTCTTTCTTTCTTTCTTTCTTTCTTTCTTTCTTTCTCTCTCTCTCTCTCTCTCTCTCTCTCTTTCTTTCTCTTTCGCGCCCTCTATTTCCCTCCTCTTTCCCTCTCTTTCTTTCTCTCTTTCTTTCTCTCTCTCCCTTTCTTTCTCTTTCGCTTCCTCTTTCCCTCCTCTTTCCCTCCTCTTTCCCTCTCTCTTTCCCTCTTTCCCTCTCTCTTTCCCTCTCTTTCTTTCTCTCTTTCTTTCTCTTTCTTTCTCTCTTTCCCTCTCTCTTTCTTTCTCTCTTTCCCTCTCGCTTTCTTTTCTCTCTTTCCCTCTCTTTCTTTCTCTCTTTCCCTCTCTCTTGCTCTCTCTTGCTCTCTCTTGCTCTCTCTCTTGCTCTCTCTCTTGCTCTCTCTCTCGCTCTCTCTCTCGCTCTCTCTTGCTCTCTCTCTCGCTCTCTCTCTCTCTCTCTCTCTCTCTCTCTCTTTGCATTGCCAAAGCTTATGGGGAGGTTATATGGGATGGAGGGGGGTAGTGGGACATATATGGGGGGAATGAGCAAGTCCATGGACATTATCAAGGGGATGGGGCAAGTCCGTGTTGGGGATTTCTAAGTCTGGGATCTCTCATGTTCCTCTCAGTCTGTGACATTCTGTGACGTATTAAGCAGATATTTTCACCGCCGGCTCCTCTTCTCCCAGTATGATGTGGAGTTTCCTCGTCTCTTCTATAGAGGTGAAGTCCGGGATGAGAGCGGAGAGTCTCTGGAAGTGAGTGTCCCTCAGTGCTGAGTACCAGGGGCACTGTAGGAGGAAGTAGACCTCATCTTCCAGGGCCCCCTGGTCACAATGCTGGCACAGTCTATTCTCCCTGGGCTTGTAGATCTGTCTATGCCGCCCTGATTCGATTTCCAGGCTGTGGGCGCTCAGTCTGTACCGGCTCAGGATCTGTCTGTCCTTGGGGTCTTGTAGTACCTCCAGGTATGGGGCCAGTTTGTATTCCCTCTGTAAGGATTGGTAAATGGTGAGTTTCTGGGAGTTTGCTATATCATGTCTCCATTCTCTGATATAGTTTTCTCTCTTCCTCTCCCTCTTTCTCTCCCTCTTTGTCTCTCTCTTTCTCTCTCCTCCAATAAAAAAATACCGGCTTGGAAAAGTTTTCAAACATTTTGGTTTACACAAAAGCAAATAATGTAAGCAAATATAATACAGAGAGAAACCACTTTTTATCTCCAATATGTTTGCAAAAAACAGCCATGATTTGAAATGTCCAGAAAGACATGCAAGCCCACAAAAACAGGCCACATCACCACCTCTAGAATGACAAAGATTGATCACGAGGCAGGTCCCATCACAAGGTTTATGTAGATATTAGTGAATACCAGCACAAGTGATTCCCACAGCCCGAAACCAAGGAACAACTGGAAAAATGACAAGTCATCGAGCAGCGGGATCCTGCATCTGCAATGGAGAGCGAGACAACAAGGTCAAGAAAAAGGGATGAGGGCAAAACTGACACACACGTCCTGGAAAAGCTGTACACATTGCATATGTCACTTTGTGACACTCAAGTCACCAGAGTCACAAAAAAAGAAATGTATGTAAAAATCCGAAATCGATCCATAGTGAGTCTTGCCCAGTTTTTCATTTTCGTTTCCATTATAACACAAACCCAAACAATGCATTAAGCAGATTTTCCTGACTATAAATTAAAATAATGTAATGCTGGCCCCACCACAAGGCAAATGTAGAGTTTAGCAAATATCAGAACCAGTCTGAATCCCACAGCATGAAACCAAGGAATACCCAGAAAAATTACAGGCCAACAAGGTGTCATGACTGGCATTCCAGGAGCTCCCCAACACCCTCATCCTCGCTGCTCACTGGCCGGGTGCCGAGTGATATGCCGGCCTGTGGCGGTCATGTGGGTTGCCGAGAGGCAGGGCACGGCATGATGACACGTAGCCACCAGGTTTAAAAGCAGTCTTAGACAGACTCACTGCCCTTAACGTGGAGTTTACTTCCCCAGTGCTTTCGTTATTATTTGGTGACTAAGATTGACTCTGGCTATTCTGAGAACCTTCAATGTGTACCAACCCAGCTATTATTGACAACCTTGCATTGTGTACCGACCCGGCTATTACTGAGAATATTGCATTGTATACCGACCCGACTATTACTGAGAACCTTGCATTGTTTACTGACCCGGCTATTACTGTGAACCCCGCTTTGTGTACCTACCCAGCTATTACTGAGAACCCTGCATTGTGTACCGAACCGGCAATTACTGTGAACTCCGCTTTGTGTACCTACCCTGCTATTACCGAGAACCTTGCATTGTGTACCAACCCGGATTTTACTGTGAACCCTGCTTTGTGTACCTACCCAGTATTACTGAGAACCTTGCATTGTGTACCGACCCAGATTTTACTGTGAACCCCGCTTTGTGTACCTACCCAGCTATTACTGAGAACCTTGCATTGTGTACCAACCCGGCAATTACTGTGAACTCCGCTTTGTGTACTGACTCGGCTAGTCTTGATAACCCTGCTCTGAACTCAATCCTTGGCGTAAGGTTGACCCTCTTTCCTGACATAAATTCAATACTGTTAGGGACTGCTCTGTGATACTACTCAGTGGCCTGTTAATCCTTGCTGGGTGTATCAAGATCGAGTCCCTGTAGGTAGTCGGCTGTACTGACCATTCCAGGATCGGAGGGTAAAATAGGGTACTGTATACAGGGACCGAAATCTTGTTATCAGGGGGATCTGTGACACAAGGACAGGGATCCCACATCTGCAATGGAGAGCGAGACACCCGGGGGAATTAAAACATATGCGCAAAACTGACACACACGTCCCAGACAAGTTGTGCACATGTCACTTTGTGACTCTCAAGTCGCCAAAGCCAAAAAACGAAATGTATGTAAAAATCCCATATTGATCTGGAGTGAGTCTCGGCACGTGCTTTGTTCTATCCAGTTTTATAAGATAAATTGCCTTTATAACACAAACCCAAGCAATGCATTAAGCAGATGTTCCTGCATATGAATTAAGGCAGCTTCACAAAATGTCACTATACTGTGTCATTTAAAGGTTAGAGCTGCACCAAGAAATGGAACGAGAGCAGAAATATCCGTACATACAGAGCCTTAGACTTTATATTTAGATGGCGTTCATTTGCATGAATTGTGAATGTACGAATCCATGCAGGAAATGTATGCACATTATTTCTCAGGCTTATTAAGAGAATGAATGTGCTACCTGATTTGCTTACATAATACATAAGTGATAAATCTACACGAGCTTGAGGGTGTCAGAGGTCAGTGCATTGGGATGAGTTGCTGAAACACAAACCTCTTCTACTTTAGGTGTATATCTTCTGAACGTGGTACATTACAAATATTAAAGGGCAAAAACCACCAAAAAAATGAAATGTCCTTATTGTGTTTATTTGATGTTTCTGATATCTTACATGTGTTTTGTTTTTCTCTTGTATGTTTAGTTAAGAAAATATTTTACTCTATGTGTCACTGGGTGCATCCATTGTGTGATATTTTCCTCTATATGTGTCACTGGGTGCATCCATTGTGTGATATTTTCCTCTATATGTGTCACTGGGTGCATCCATTGTGTGATATTTTCCTCTATATGTGTCACTGGGTGCATCCATTGTGTGATTTTTACATCCCTTGCTCCTCACGGTGAGTTTTTAAACTCCCTGTTTTATCTCATTCAGCTGCCATCTTTTATCTTCAATCTCCTGGAGAACAATAGACCCCCTGCTGCCTTATCTGAACATTCCATAGTCCGTTTCATTAACTGTTAAATAATGTAGATTCGATAAGCCATAGAAGTAAAGAAACAAACTTTGGTAAATGTTACCTCATGGGAAAAATCAACAATGGTAGGGAGATAAAAAAAATATTTTTTTTTCTTTATTACATAAATAAAAACCAGCAGCATGTGTTTTATAGTGTGGTTTTGTTTGTAATGCAAAAGTAATCTAGTTACAGTTTATGTCAGTGGTAGCGTCCCTTTAACCCCTCAGTACCTTCTGCACTGCATGGACAGTCGCTCAGTAGGCTAGGTTCAAAGAGAAGAGGGATGCAGCTAGAGATGTGCACAGCGTTTTCAGTCATTTTCAGTCATTTCGGACTGTTTGGTGCGGTTTCGGTTCGGATCGATTGGAATTGGAAAATGTGAAAATGTTGATTTTCATCCGAATTTCAATTCGGAACGAAACGCAAACATCTAGATGCGGCAAAGGACCTTAAATCTCATTGCTCAAATTCAGAGAACGTTGTGACTGGGTGTCAACTGTCAACTAAAGCCAAGCAGGAGCTGCCAACATCAGCTATACATAAAGATTCAATTTACAGACAAAGCAATGTATTTTTAAACCATGTGGGTAAGAAATGTAGGTTTCTCAAGAATGAGATACGATATGTGTGCGTACAAAACATACAAGATACACAACACTCAACTCAAACATGTTTTTGAAGATTTAAAAACTCCTGACTGTGGTTTTAATTAGAGGGGGATTTAGTTACAAGATGAGGTCATACTTTGCGTCATTGTATCCCATCACGGCAGGTTCTAGCTATGCCATCCTAATGTCTGCAGTTATGAGGTTAAGCCATTTACTAGGGGCATCCACACACATCTAGCTCTTGGCTCCAAGCTCAGTAGCACTGTTAAGAGCTATGAATATTTAGGTTGAGTGCCGCCCTCTTTCATTGTGCGTGTATGGGAGTTTATACAACTTGGGAAGTCCCTCAATCAAGGACTCTGGAACATACAATATGTAGGTACCCAGTGCTCGGCTCAATGTGACATGCATACGTGACGACCCAAATTCAGCCACCAGTCTATGGTTTTCTTTCTTATTGCAAATTTATTTATGTAATCATACAGGGTTATTCAAAGAGCTCTGAATTGGGGCCGAAAAGGTAACCAAACTCTGAAATTCAGCATTACCTTTCCTGGCCATTCGACTATCCAGAGCGCAGGCAATTCGCCAAATCCTAGCAAATTGACTGCATATACGGTGCCTGTTCGAGGGCAGTGAATCCCCATAGAGAAGCAATGCTGCGGCTATTCAGAGAACACAAACCAACAGTGAAAAGTTGCCGAATTGCCCTGCCATTCCGTGGTTAAATTCGGCAGGTTTATTCAGGCGAATCCCATAGGCTTCAATGTTAAAAATATTCCAGTTTTAATTCATTATCTAATAAACCGTTCATTATAATATTCTGCAGTAAAAAGTCTCTTTATTTTTAGATTTTTTTTAGAACCTTTTAGGCATTTTTTCGGATTTTTTTGCAAACATTTCTTTTCCATTTTTTTTTATTTTAAATCGTTTTTTCTTTTTTCTGTAACAGACCTTTTTATTATCATTCGCTGGATCATATGTGAATTTCATACATTTTCGTTCAGTAGTTTCTTTGCAAACAGCGTTTCACTTTTCAAACATTCAAGTGTACTGTTTTTTTTTTTATTCACTTCCTTCGTCTGTGGTGTTGGGTTTCTCCGGCGGCTGCTCTGCGCTGTGATCAGCTCCTGCTCGGGTTTCTCCGGCGTCTTCGGCGGGTTAATCCAGATGTTTTTGCGGGTTTCGGTGTGCGTTCGCCCTCGTTTTGCGGTGAGTTTTCGGCGGGTTTGCGGCGGCTTTTCCCTGCAATACGGCGGCCCTGTGGTGCTTGCTGAATACACTGCAGGGTCGCCGAAATGGGATTGCCAAATCGCACCGAATTGAAGAGAACAAAAAGTCACCGAACTTGCGGTGGCTTTTCGATTATCTTTGAATAATCCTGTATATCTGCGCAATGAAGTTCTCTTCTATTTTGAAGCGCCATATCAATTAAAGACTTGGGGGTGACCCCTCCTAGAAGTTGGGTGTGACCCCCCCCTAGAAGAGGTCAAGAGTAGGGATGAGCCGAACACCCCCGAGTTCGGTTCGTATTAGAACTCAAACAATTTTGAAAGTTCGAGTTCGAACTCAAACCGAACTCAATGCAAGTCAATGGGACTCAAAAGTTTGGTTTTTAGAGTGCCCTCCAAGAGGGCATATATGCTAGATATTTGCCATAAAAGGTGTATGGGGGTCCGGGTAGTGCTCTGGGGGACAGGAAACAAGGACAAAAAGTTTTTAAAAAAACTTTTTTAAAGGGACAGTGAGTTTTCCATGAAATAAGGGTTAAAAATAAAAATGAAAAATTCCTTCAAATATAGTGTTTAGGAGGTCCCCATAACCTGCCCGTGAAGTGGCGGAATTGTAGGATGTATAGAAACATTTAAAAACAAAACATGACATTTCAAAATGACGGTAAACGGTTTTCCTTTAATCTATTCATAAACAACTGCTTGGGGCTGCAGCCTGTATTAAAAGAGGAGACCTTTTAGGACACGCAGAACAAGTTTACCAACTTTTTGGCTAAATTATGGTGAAACTTATGCAGGCTTTGGATGAAAGTAACAATAGGTACTTTAAAATTGGGCCTTTAGTGTCGGCAACAGTGCCGTCACACCGTAACCCCTCTGCGGTATTGTGGAAGAGTGCAGGGTTGGACCCTGCGGTCCAATATTAAAATGGTATGAATCTGGTACAGGCATCAGTGCACCCAAATATTGTGCCTTTGGTGGCAGCAAGTGCCTTCACACCGTAACCCCTTTGTGGTATTGTGAAAGAGTGCAGTGGTGGAGGTTTTGTGAATGCATAAGAGATCCCCGATCTATTCCGTTACGTCAGCATCAGGGGATTGATAGCTGCTGATCCAGGACTGATTCATTTTTATAAATGTCAGCCGGTCTACAGAGTCGATTGACAGACGCACTCTTTAGTCTGTGACAAAACCTCCAGCGGCACTGAACGTCCTTTCAGAAAGCACGCTGGATGAAGGGCAACCTAGTAGCTACATAGCATATTGGCTAGGTTCTGGCCAGTGATCCAATCTCAACACCCAGTAAGCCAGTGGATCATCTGCTGGAAAGGTATCCAGGTCTGCTCTTGCCCCTTGGTAGTCCTGCACCATACGGTGAAGATGCTGGCAATGGGTGCCTACATTTGACGTCCCTGGGGGTCGTGGACTAAAAAAAATTAAAAAGGCATCAGTCAAGCGGCCCCAGGCTTCACCTCTATTCCTGGATAGGGAACCCATGCAGCGTAGGTTGAAGGCGGCATTAGCTTCCAAGTCTTCCTGATCTATGAGGAGGATGACCCCAACGTGCACTTCCTCCTCCCAGCCACGTACTAGTCCTTGTGTTTCTGGGCACACAAAACCCTCCCTTGAGGAATGCCCATCTTCATTGCCCTCACTACTTAAATATTCCTCCTCCTCCTCATCCTCCTCCTGTATGATCTGAGGAGGACCCACTGGAATGCTGTCTGCGGAAAGACTGGGGCCTTCAGAGCTAGGGAAGGCCTCGTTGCCTCTTCAAATGGTGACAGTACAGTGCATGCATCCTTGATCATCAGCCACTGCGGGGGGAGAAACAAGTTGACCTGAACCTGTCCTTGTGCCATACTCACACAGGTACTCATTGATGGCCCTCTGCTGCTTATGCAGATGCTGCAGCTTTGCTAATGTCACGTTTCCACCTGGTGGGCATGTCACAGATCAGACGGTTTGTGGGAAGGTGGAATTCTCTTTGAATTTCTGCCAGGCGAACACTTGCTGGGAATGACCGTCTGAAGTGGCTGCAGACTTCTCTGGCCTGGCTGAGAAGCTCTGCCAGCCCTGGGTACCTGGTTAGGTTAGAAAACGCTGTACCACCAGATTTAGGACGTGTGCTAGGCATGGTACATGCATCAACTTACCCAGGCGTAAGGCGGAGAGAAGGTTGCTGCCATTATCACAGATGACCATTCCCAGCTGAAGCTGGCGTGGTGTTAGCCATCTCTGCACCTGCCCCTGAGAGCAGACAGAATTTCTGGGCCGGTGTGGCTCCTGTCCCCTAAACAAACCAGCTCAAGCACAGTATGGCATCTTTTTGCTTGAGCCATTGCGTAGCCCCTGCCACTTAAACTCGGTTTAACTGCCACTTAGCCAGAGACGGAGAAGGAGGAGGAGGAGGAAGAGTGAGAGGTGTTGGTGGAGCAGACAGACCTCATAAAAGCAGCTTTCTGGAGGCGTGGTGGATAAACAAGCTCCAGCACAGAGCCCCGTCTTGGATTCCTCCCAGCTGCAATCAGAGTTACCCAGTGTGCCGTGCAGGAAATGTAACGGCCCTGTCAATGCTTGCTGGACCACGTGTCTAAAGTCACATGCACCTTGCGTGTTGACTGCCTTTCCCAATGACTGGATAACATTGTCTTCCACGTGCTGGTATAGTGCTGGAATGGCCTTCCATGAAAAGTAATGGTGTTTTGGAACATGCCACTGTGGTACAGCACATTCAGCAAATTCACAGAAGGGAGCAGAGTCCACCAGCTGGAAAGGCAGCAGCTGTGATGCGAGTAATTTTGCTAAGCTGGCATTTAGACGCTGTGCTTGGGGATGGTTGGGACTATATTTTTTCTTACGCTGCAGCAGCTGGGGCTACGTAATCTGACTGCATAAATCTTCAGCTGATGGGATGCTGTCACATTGTGAGGAAGGACCTGGTACATCCATTACTGTAGCATCATCCCTGTCAGTGGAGGTTGGAGTCAATGACATGGCAGGACATATAGTGGGGGAAGAGACAGGTGAGGAGGACCTACGCAAAGTTTTGCACCAACGGGATGTGTGGCAGGTGGTCATATGTCGCCTCAAGCACATGGTACCCAAGCGTCTGGTGTCTTTCCCACGCTTGAGTCTCATCTGACATAGATTGCAAATAGCAACGGTGGGGTCTGCTGCACATTTCTTAAAGAACTCCCAGACAGCAGAGTTCCTGGATGTGTGCTTTGAGACAACAGCGCTCTGCACCTGAGCAGCTCTGACATCTGATGCCTTGGACTGGCTAGTGCTACGGTTGGTCATAGGGGACATTGTGCCACATGTTTGTTGTGCCTCCTCCTCCTCCTTACTCGACTCCTCTGTTCGATCAGGCACCCAGGTGGAGTCAGTGACCTCATCATCATTGTCATCACCCCCTATCTCCTCATCACTGGAGCCAACTCAGCAGTATGCTGCAGCTGCTGGGGCAACAAGAGTGCCAGTTATTTGTGTGTGACTGGCACCCCCTTCCTCTAGGTTGATTATAGTCCAGCACTGTACTTGCTGTGCATCCTCAAGCAGCATGTCACTGTCATTGTAGTCAAACAAGTCAGCTGACTCCTCCGTGTGTGATAGTGAGGCTACGGCAGGAGTAGCTGTGGACATGGAGGTTGCATTAGATGCTTTGGCAGCTGAGGTGGACTGTAAAGCACTACAAGCCTGGCTGGCAGAGGACTCAGAGGATGAGGATGGCCTGGTTAGCCAATCCACCAAATCCTCTGTATGTTTCCGCTGCTTAAAATGGCCAGCACTAGTTAGAAAGGACAAGCGTGCCCCTGCAGAGGATGCACCACGTCCACAATGACCAGAGGCACAGCCTCCCGTCACAGAGGCTGCTTGCCCTCTTATCTGTGGCCTGGGAGCGCCTGCCTGTCCTTTCTGACATGGTGAGTGATATATAGATTAAAGATATACAGAACTCTGATTCAACTCTGTTATAAAAATTGGAGATATGCTGCAGAACTCTGATTGAACTCTGGTATAAAGATTAAAGATTTCCAGAACTCTGGTATAACTCAGTGAGACACCCTGATAGCTAGCAGCCAGTGACAAGACACAGATTACAATTCCCAGAAACCTCCTATAAATCAGTTAGACACCCTGATGGGTGGCAGTGACAAGACACAGATTACCTTAATTCCCAAATATTTTGTAGAAATTACTGACCCCCCCAAAATACTTGGTGGCAGCCAGTGAGAACACACGGATTAGAACAATTCCCAAATATTTTGTAGAAATTACTGCCCTCCCAAAATACTTGGTGTCAGTGAGAACACACAGATTAGAACAATTCCCAAATATTTTGTAGAAATTACTGACCCCCCAAAATACTGGGTGGCAGTGAGAACACAAAGATTAGAACAATTCCCAGATATTTTGTAGAAATGAGACCCCCACAATTGCTGGTGGCAGTGAAAACACAAAGATTACAACAATTCCCAGATATTTTGTATAAATGACTGACCCCCAAAATACTTGGTGTCAGTGAGAACACACGGATTAGAACAATTCCCAAATATTTTGTATAAATTACTGACCCCCAAAATAGTTGCTGGGTGTGAGAACACACGGATTATAACAATTCTCAAATATTTTGTAGAAATTACTGACCCCCCAAAATACTGGGTGGCAGTGAGAACACAAAGATTAGAACAATTCCCAGATATTTTGTAGAAATGAGACCCCCACAATTGCTGGTGGCAGTGAGAACACAAAGATTACAACAATTTCCAGATATTTTGTATAAATGACTGACCCCCAAAATACTTGGTGTCAGTGAGAACACACGGATTATAACAATTCCCAAATATTTTGTAGAAATGACTGACCCCCAAAATAGTTGCTGGGAGTGAGAACACACAGATTAGAACAATTCCCAGATATTTTGTAGAAATTACGGACCCCAAAATACTTGGTCTCAGTGAGAACACACAGATTAGAACAATTCCCAGATATTTTGTAGAAATGAGACCCCCCTCCAGTAGCTGGTTGCAGACTGGCAGTGAGAACACACACTAACGCAACAACAATCTCCTCTCAAACACTTGCTGAAGCGCTGTGTGAAGCCTTATATAGTGTGCTGCGGGACTTAGCTCTGTGAGCCCATGATTGAGCAGTGATTGGCATAGTCTTGAACCTGTCTTGCACCTGACCTGTTTTCAGGTGCAAGGCTGTAGCCAATTACAAGCTTCAGGCAGTGGAAAAGTGCATTGTGGTCCATTGTGGTGCATCGTGGGCGAACATGCAGCGAACACGCGGAAATGTTCGTAGTTCGCGAACATGCGAACAGGCGATGTTCGAATCGAACTCCGAATCGATCGAACCGAACAGCTCATCCCTAGTCAAGAGCCCAGAAATCAGAGCCAATTGAGGCTCCCCCTTTGTGAGTTGATATCTGAAGCAATTCTTTTAATAAGATTTTATATCTTGTACAGACATTATTGCACTCTCTATTTTATGTCTTTATGGAATATAGGAGCCATTATGTGTTAACTGGACATACAACAGAAATATTATGTGTCAGATAAGTAATTTCTAGACCTTTAAGTGTGTCTAATTTTCACTTAAATTTGCGCTCACACCGAGATTAACGTCTGCTGTTTGCTACATTCTAGAGCTAACATTATTCTTTGCAATCTGTAGAAAGACCAGTTTATTGGGTTAGCAGCAATATTTCACCTCTAACAACAGCCTTTCTCAAGCTTCAGTTCTGAGCTTGAGAAATTCTCTTGTATCACTTGAAACGTAGCTGCTAACCCAATTAACTAGTCTTTGTCATGTTGAGGTTTGTCTAGCAGTTTCATGGTTCCTGGAGCTCCATCTGACCATGAACTTGTTTACACCTTTGGCTGCACAAACCTTCACACATTCCACTAATATTTGCGAGTGGTCTGTTAACTCTAACAGCTTCACTTTTACGTGATAGCAACTCCCTACTATTCCAAGGCAAACTGCATCTCCTGCCACAGCTCAGCATGTCCAACAGCACATGCACACCCTAATGTTGACATTTTAGTTGTTCCCTATCTGGTTCATGATGAATGACATAAAAACTGTTGTATCTTTGATTGCAGACTTGCTATTTCTATCGAAGAATGTGTATTTTGTGCAAAATCTTCTAAAGATACGTTTTCAATTAACAAATATTACATGGGTGCATCCCTAATGCAACGGGCCGTGCACACCAGGGTCCAACAGCTTACTGTACATTCACATTTCCTATGCTCTGCACACTTTATATAAGACACACAGCTTCTCCGATGTCATTTCACTGTATACAGTAATACCAAAAGGTTGTCTGCATGGGATCTTGCAAGCATCTTGTGTGACTAACTATGGAGTCTTATGGACTCCAGCAGAGAACACCAGTGGAGGCATACAGCGGTGATGCCAATATTACTTTTGCCACCAAACCGTTAGGAGCCCCGCCTTTGACTCATAATTGAATCATTGTAAGGGAACAATGGAGACATAACAGCTCCTGCTAGTGTTTTGTGTTTGAGGTTATCTATAATAGAATCCAATGTTGACTTAATACTATAAAACATTATACTATTCCTTACAGTGCTTGACAAATTTGCTTTGAATCGAGGAGCCAGCTACAAAAGTTAGGAGCCAATGTTTTGGCGAGGATTCACCTTTATCACTGTATACCTTGATAAAGGCGAATCCTCGTCGAAACGTTGGGAACCATGCCTCTGCATCTGGGAGTTGGTTTGTACTGACCCAAATTATGATTTAGCTGCTTCTATTTATTTATCAGTTTGTTACCCGGTGCTTTTTGCGGTTAGGTATTTTTGGTGCACGTGGTCTTTAGGCTACTTTTTTGATCCTAGAAGTGTAGACCGTTTCTTCTAATATCAGTTCGGAAACGCTGAGATATATATTATTTGTGTTGTTAACATCTGTATCTTGTGACGTTGTGATATTGTTTTGTTTGTTTACTTATTGTCTTTGCTCTGTTGTCATTGGACACCCTATTTACCCACTGCGTGAACACCCACACCCACACACATCTCATATATAAATACGTACATCAGGGCTGGATATATTTACATTAAATGTAGGAGACAGGAAGACAACATTGAAACCAACTAGTTGTTTTTAGATGCCAAAGACTGTTTTTAGATTGGTGTAAAATAAACTGGAAATTTAGGAGCCAGGAGTAAAATTCTAGGATCCAGTGGCTACCAGGCTCCTGGATTTGTCAAGCCCTGCCTTTATATATTACCATATATTTATTGTTCTAAACATGGTTGATCGGGCAATCCATAGATTATTAATGTAGGTTCTAAAATGCTTCCATTTATAAACTTGAAATGAATGTTAGACCATTTGGCAACCTTCACCCGGTATGTTGGCTACCAAAGTCCCCTTTCACATTAGACAGATGTCCAGTAATAAAAGTATCATTGTTCCGTGCACCAGGTACTTTAGAACAAATGGCTGCAGTCAACAATCTGGAAGATATAACTCAAAAAACAAACATGCCAGAGTAAGTACACAGACACCTGGAAAATACCACATTCTATTGGCCGGATATTCCTGGGCATGAGTGGCCTATATCATCAGTCGGTGCCCCATTGGAACATTTAACAAGTACAACCTGTTAACTGTTACAAAAAGTCTGCTATTTATCTTGTTCATGATAAAATATAGAAAAAAGTGAAGCTGGGATGGTAAAAGTTGAAGGATTGTCTTACAATGCAATAACATCATACACTTCAGGTATACAAAGTAGAAAATTCTGGGGTATCTGTATAAACAATAGAAAATAAAATAGATATGGTGATACCCCTTAAGCCAGTTGTATATGCAATACAAAAATGGCCACTCACAAGCTGCCGATGTTTCACAGGCTCATCACAGGTTCTTTGAGTTATCAGAAACTTGCATTTGCCTTAAAGAGAAATTAACACAATAGTGTAGATTGGCAACAATTTAAAAACAGCGTTTTTTTATTGCGCTTACATAGTTAAAAACAAATCTGATTTCTGATAACTCAAAGAACCTGTGATGAGCCTGTGAAACATCGGCAGCTTGTGAGTGGCCATTTTTGTATTGCATATACAACTGGCTTAAGGGGTATCACCCTACACTATGTATTTTCGTTTCTCAGGTATACAAAGTAGGCTAAAACAAATGATGTCCTCTTAACAAAAGGCTGAGGCAGTAATGACGGTAAATCCTCTGTCTTGAAGTACATGGCATAGACAATGAGCTTCCCTGTATTGTACCTTTCACATTTGGTTTGTTGATTCAAGGTTGGCACTATATAAATGCTTGTAATGTACTTTAATGGGGTGTAATGCTTCTGTAAGCGCCCTTTACGCCTTTCTTTCCATTCAAAGACAAGCTATTGAATTCCTTCCATTTTTTTACTAGCCTTCAACTATTCGTCTTTTGGAAAGCATATGGCTATTGGTGGGAGAAATTTCTCATTAGGGTTGGACTGACCATTCTTCTTCTTTCTTGACTTTGGGCTTCAAAGCAGTTGGGTCCATTCCAACTCTACAGCAGATTTTTCACTAAAATAATCTCCACCACCTACACTTAAATGCTATTTCATATGTTTTTCACTTAGGTTTTGTCATGGAGCTGATGTAACGCTCCATGCTTCAAACCCCAAGAGACTTTATGTTCATTTATATTGTGTGTTTTTAAATATATTTTACATCGTTTGGTTTTAGTTTAATTTAGTTTAGTGTAAAATGGCATAGCTTTGGTTTTAAAAATACTTATATTCCTGTAGGTAAATGTGTTTTTGTGTAGACAGTAAACAAGCTTTACTGCTGTGTAATTGATGCACCAGGGTTTTTCCCATTATCTAGCTGCATGTTTAATTCAAGGGATCTCTGATAGTGTGTGTTTAATCTGATGTGTTAGAACAATGGATATACAAATGTTGTGTGAGCCCAAAGGCTAAAGAATGTAAAGAATGTTTATTGTAAATAACTGATTTAATGTAACTAGTATGGGTATGCAAATTATGACTGTTGGACTTCAGCATAAATGGTGGCGTTTTGTTCATTAAAAAGTCAGAGAACTCTCAGAGCTCAGAGAGAGAGAATCCTGTTTTAAAGCATACAGCCGCGCCTGGTGTCTTTATTACAAACTACGCTACACTCCACACTCACCCTCAGAAGGCAGAGAGCGGCCTTCTGGAGATTCCTAACGGCTCCAGGGCAGAGGAACAGAAGCAGGCAGGTCAAGCCGCTCGAGGCGCTGAGGACATCGCTCCCAGTAGCCGGGCTGACCGCAACAAAGGGGTGTCTGCAGAGCCAGGACAGACGGAAGGGAACGGTTCCTTCACAGGTTTTATTATACTTTCATGAGACTTCATTTGAATCTGATAGCTAGACATGCACGGACAATAAATTTGGTCTGTAAGTTTCCGTTCACCAAAAAAATTACGGTCGGTTCAGCTTGTCCAAATTTTGTCAGACTTTTGATTTTCGGTCTAAATTCGGAAAAAATATTTTCATTTTGCTTCTTTAAAATGGATTGGTTGCACATGTGCACAGGCTCATTGGCAGCCAGAGAGGAGTTAATCAGGACAGTAGGTTGGAAGCCAGGATGCTCAACCCACTCCTCAACTCTTTGACCTGCAAAAGAGATGTTGCAATGTACCATTGACCTCCACTTTCTTTAGACAGCGCTGGAGAATCTGCTGGCACAGTGTGAAGAAAGAATAATAGCAAAACTGGGACTTCTTTCACTTGTATACTCCTCTACTCGTAATTGAGAGGTTAACACAGAGTAGTTTAGCAGCCCACCTGCTTCCAACACTAATCCACCATCCACAAACACTAGGGGAGTAAAAATCACACAAATGAAAGATGTGCAGTTTGGTTTTCGGCCATATTATATAACCCCATTCTGTCATGAGTAGTGGTTTGTGAGCTGCCACTGTATGGTTACAAATTGATTTTTAATTGAAGCATTCTGCATTCAATACCCAGTTACCATTATGAATGTCTGCAGTTACTTGTGCAAGAATGATCTTAATTTCTGATCATTTTCTTCATCTCTGCTGTAAAAAGCTATTGATGTCTTTGTCTCTACTTTGTTCTGCTTTGTAAAGATCCCTGTTAGCTAAGATATTTGCTCACATTGAGATAACTGTCACACATACCTACCTTTATTCTAGCCTCCTCACGTCATTCTAACAACGTTTTCCCAAGCCAGTGTCACTCTGGTAGGCCTTGCCCGAACGTGCGTCATTCCATCGAGGCTTGCCCGAACTGAGACTCTCGTCATACTGACAATGTGTCCTCATGTCATTCTGCTGATGTAATTTCCACACGGGGTTTCTATCACTCCTCATTTCGTCTCACTAGTCGAATTGATTTGCAGCCTATATAACACTTTAGATTCCAGGGAGGCTCGCCCTGCCGTGGTTTCTTCACCCTTAGTGCTTTGTTACTGTTCTCAGGTTTTGGAATCTTTTGTTTTGAACCATGGCTTGAATGTGACTACCATGTTTTTCTCTCTCCTTGACCTTGGAGTAGGTTTATACTGGTCTTGCTTGGTATACCTGTTATGTATGTGTCAGGATCAGTACCAGCCTCGTGGATAAGGGCCCGGTATGCAGTGAAATGTATGAATACACACACATGAGGGAAAGGGTAGAGGCAGAAGCAGGAGAGTCAGCAAGCTGTGATGATAGGCAGGGCTTGAAGAGGGCTGACCAGGCTGAATGATAGGAGAGGTTACCAGGAGGCTTGGAGGGTCTAGAATACAGTGGGGTCTGTAGATACAGCAAGGAACTTGGGAGGGATACGTGGGTCTTGCACAATGAGGTACTTGGAACTTGGAGACACGGATGGATCCAGGGGAGGTAGGAGCAGGGGTGCAGCAACACAACTGAAGGGGAATCCAAACATAGTACAAAAGGGATGATCAGGTAGCGTGGTCAGGTCTGTTTCCAGGTCTTTAACCGGTAATAGCAGGAGCTCAGGTATTGATCATTACTCTATGAGCAAGGGAGTGTCAATGCTGAAGCTCTGAGGAAAGTGGGGCATAGTCCTTTATTTGGGTCAGGTTGGTGTCATGTAGTTTGTGCTTTAACTGTTAGTGTTCTGAATACCAGTGCTGAGCGTGAGCAAGGCATGAAGGGTGCTGCCTTCATGAACAGACATGGTTCCGTCTGTGGCTGGGGCACAGCAGGGCATGACAGCTTCACTCTTAGACTAAGGATTGTTTACTATCTCTTTCCCCATCCAATGCAAAGTCAGTATAGCTTCAGGGATTTCCTTGGGGAAGTCCACATGCAGAGTTACCTACTGTGACTATAACAAAGAAGGTGGCATAGCATCTTCTTAGGTCTCTACTTTGCAAAGACTTTACGGACACAACTTATTTTCCTACCGGCTGGGACCAGAGTTTTATTAAACCACTGAAAAGCAAACACAAGCAGCATGCCGATTTCTCTTTATTTAACATGCCGCACAACATACTCATTAAATTACTTCTTGCATTTCATCCGTTGGGTTCAGATGTGCTTGTCAAATGATGTAGCCCATTCTTTTGTGATTGAATAAATGGTAAATTTAAGCAGGCATATTATTAACATGCCTAATTCGAGTTTGACAAATGCTTTAAGTTACAAATGGCAATTACATTAAGACAGTTATCAGTAAAAAAGTAATCATTGGTCCATAACCCTGGCAAATTACCCGGCTCTCTTGGTATAAGGACAAATACAGTGGAAATTGTGATACAGTTAATAATTGACATTAAATGCTTCATTCTGCTTTGCTGCTTTTCGTTTATAAGAAAAATATTGTGTAATAATGAGTATGATTAGCAAATGTAATTACTTTTGAGATATGTTCCCGTGACACTTTTGTTTATTGACTAATGTCCATCATTACTGAGGAACACATCCATGGTTGGGTTAGTTTTGTATCTAGACATGTAATAATCTGATGTTCGTTTTAATTAAGTTTTCCACTTTCCGTTGACGATTCAGATACGTTTCCAACATGACAGAACAGATAAATATACACATGTATTCGGAAACGGATGTAGCACAACTAGAGTCGGTAAAGAATAATAATTTATTAACTTAATCATTTATTAATATTTAATTTTATTATTTATTGAACAAAATGGTCTCAGTTTTAGTATGTTATGTTTTATTTTTGTTTCAAAAATATAAAATTTTGCCAAGTTGGTCTAAAAATCACGACAGAACAGATGAATATACACGTATATGGAAACAGTTATAGCACAGCTAGAGTCGGTAAAGAATAATAATTTATTTATTTAATATTTAATGTTTTTATTTATTGAACAAAATGGTCACAATTTCAGTATGTTATGAATTATTTTTATTTCAAAAATATAGAATTTTGCCAAGTTGGTCTAAAAATCACGACAGAACAGATAAATTTACACGTATATGGAAACAGTTGTAGCACAACTAGAGTCAGTAAAGAATAATAATTTATTAACTTAATTATTTAATATTTCCTTTTATTATTTATTGAACAAAATGGTCTAAATTTTAGTATGTTATGCTTTATTTTTGTTTCAAAAATATAAAATTTTGCCAAGTTGGTCTAAAAATCATGACAGAACAGATAAATTTAAACGTATATGGAAACAGTTGTAGCACAAATAGAGTCGGTAAAGAATAATAATTTATTAACTTAATTATTTAATATTTCATTTTATTATTTATTGAACAAAATGGTCACAATTTTAGTATGTTATGCTTTATTTTCGTTAGAATATTTAAAAATTTTGCCAAGTTGGTCTAAAAATCACGACAGAACAGATAAATATACACGTATATGGAAACAGTTGTAGCACAGCTAGAGTCGTTAAAGAATAATAATTTATTTAACCACTTCACTGCAGAGGACGCACTCAGCGCGTCCACCCGCAGTATCGTTCCTTGCGGAGGACGCGCTGAGCGCGTCCTCCCTTTGGGGCCAGCGTTCGGCCGAGTTCCGGCCGATCGCTGGCCCCCCCAGTGCGGGCTGAAATTCTCGGCGCCGAAGTCGGCGCCGAAAAGCGCCGGTTCGTGATCCTTTCCCAGAGCTGGCCGACATCTTGGATGTCGGCCAAGCTTCCGGGAATGCCCCCTGAGGACTGGCGTCATCGTGCATAGCATGATGATGCCAGTCCTGGAGTTAACCCCTAACTGCCTCCAATGGTGGAGATAGGGGGTTCCAATGAACCCCCTATCTCCCGATCCGTGGCAGTTAGGGGTTAATGTTTGGTATTGTTGGATCAGCCAGAGCATGGCCGTTCCAACAATACCAAACATGAGTATGAAAATAGTTTTTAAAAAAAAAATAAAAAAAAAAATTATAATAAAAAATAAACAAGTTTTTTTTCTTTTTTTGGTTTGTTAATGCAGCAATATTGTTCCCATTTCAATTATAATGTGAACAATAATGCTGCACTAATGATTTTTGTATGAGGTGCGTTTGTTAAAAATCGCGTAATTTTCCCCAAAAAAAATGTAACGAGACCCCATCTCTAATTTTTTTAACAAGCGCACCCCATAAAAAATATAACCGCAATTGCTCGCATGTTAAAATGGGAAAAAAAACCACTTTACACCTTGTAACTTATTGAAAATACATATTTTATTGCATTTTTTGTTATAATATACAGACATGACATAACGTATACATATAATAATGACATATTATGAATCTGCCGAGTCTGACGGAAAGAACGATATATAATATGTCTGGGTCATATACTAAAATAAGCCTTAAAAACACGTTTAAACATGATGAGCAAAACCGGTAAAAATGACCTCAGCACAGGGGCGGGAAAAGCCTCAGCAGCGAAAGGGTTAATTATTTAATATTTCATTTTATTATTTATTGAACAAAATGGTCACAATTTCAGTATGTTATGATTTATTTTTATTTCAAAAATATAATAGTTTGCCAAGTTGGTCTAAAAAAAAAAAAAAGGAAAAATAAATCTACCTTGCATAGTAGAAACCCTATCACCTGTCTGGTACCCAGGAAAAATGTCACCAACACATTTGTTGAACTTTGGGCATCCAAGAGGTTGTAGATACTCCACACTCCCCCAAGTGGCAGCACTATCATTCCGGACACCACGCATATTGAACACATTGTTCTATATACTATACCATATTGGCACTATCTTAAAGACCCATATGCCCCTCTACATTATAATCAAGGTCTCTGTGGTAGAGGGCAGGTTGGTCATCTAGCCAAAATTTGGAACAGCACAAGGTATTATCTGCCCACAATATCGACAAATTGTGGAGAAAACCTATTTGAAATTGTCCCTCCTTGGTTCCATCTTTTCTTCTTCAGCTTCCAGTAGACAAGCTATATTTTTGAAACGCCTATATACAGTTTGAAGTTAAATAGGAATCAGCCACACGTTATTTTACATGTGGGAAATAAAATGGCAAAGGCACAAACAGCAAGGTCACTCAAAAGCAGCTTTACAAGTCAAGTGTCGTATCACATGGTAGGAATACATATTCACCGTGTTTGTCCTGGTGAGGAAACGCGTTGCAACAGAGACAGTAATGGTGCCCTAGAGAAGGGATTATGTAGAAAGAGTTTTAAGGCATTTTCCCGCAATGGCAGCGACTCGAAACAACTTAAAACAGAATGATGAGGGATAAATACATTTTCGGGAGGAAGGGGGGAGCAGAAGTGTACCCTGTTTTATAAAAGGTATCTGTATGTAGAAAATTCATATTGTGAAATGAATTAAAAATTTTTTTAGAATTTAAGGAATACATTTCCTTTAACGACTGAACATTTAGAAAAATGACAAAGTCAAAATATATTAAAATGTGTCTGTTTTTTTTAAAACGCTGCGGAAATGCTGAAGGGAAACTTCCACTTCCATAAGCTGTAACTAGATTACTTGTACATTACAAACAAAACCACTTTATAAAACACATTCTTCGTTTTCTTTGTTTGAAATAATTGCGCGTAAAAAGGAAAAATAAAGTTAGGGTTTTTCTGTTTCCATTTTGTGAGTCCCCCCCCCCCGATGAAACATTTACCAAAATTTCTCAAAAGTTTACTTTGTGGCTGTGCTCTATCTTACACAGTAATTAACAGTCAATGGAGTGGAGGAGTGAATGTTTAGATAAGGCTGCAGTAGGTCTATTTAGATGTCCAGGCTACCTGAGATATGAGATGACAGCTAAATGAGATAAGACAGGGAGCTTAAAAGACTTTTAATCTACCCCCTGGTGATGTCCTTTATTTATTTATTTTATTTATTTATTGATGTCCTTTGAATACATCCCACACAACACAATGATTTGAGTCAGGGATCAACACATACAGGGTTATCCAAAGAGATCCGAATGGCTGGAGAAAGGTAACCAAACGCTGAAAATCAGCGTTCGGTTACCTTTCTTGGCCATTCGGCTATCCAGAGAGCAGGCAATTCGCCAAATGTTGGCGAATTGCCTGCACATACGGTGCCTGTTCGGTGCCTGTTCGAGGGCAGTGAATTCCCATAAAAAAAGCACTGCTTCGGCTATTCAGAGACAACAAACCAGCAGTGAAAGGTTCCCGAAATGCCCTGCCATTCGGTGGTTTAATTCGGCAGGTTTATTCAGGCGAATCCCATAGACTTCAATGTTAAAAACATTCCCGTTTTAAATCAATATCTAATAAATCATTGAGACTCTTTACTGCAGAATATTATAATCTTTATTTACAGATTTTTAAGGATATTTTAAGCACTTTTCTGGATTATTTTTTTAAAAAAAAAATCCGATTTTTTTTTTTTAAAGTTTACTTATTTTTTCTGTAACAGCCCTTTTTATTATCATTCCTTGGACCTCATATGTAAATTTCAGACATTTTCGCTCAGTAGCTTCTTTGTAAACAGCATTTCACTTTTCAATCATTCAAGCAAACAGTTTTTCTAATTTTAGGAAGGAAATGGTATCCTAAGGCGCTGTGCGGTGTTGAGATTATGGTGTTTTAATGGTGCGGGTGTGCTGCCGATTTAGGGGTGGTTGCAGAGCCTTGTTGCTGCTACAGGTTGATTGGGAGGAAAGTGTGGGGTACCCCTTAGTCAGGCGCTACTCGCTAGTCGTGTCTGTTAAAGTAGCGGTGTAATCACTCTTAAGGAATTTCAACAATATAATGAGGTATAGCAATGCTTATTTAACAGCTTTGTGTACCATAAAAAACTAAAACCGAGTATAGAAAAAAGTGTAAATATTCATATTAAGAACATACGCCCTCTGACTTCGGGGGTGATGAATCACAGTCTTTAAAAATCACAATAAATCATAGGGATGTGCGTTTCGGGTTTCGGAATTTCGGAATGTTCACGAAATTTCCCGATTCGTGTCCTCGGATTCGGCCGAATTTCCGAATCGGGTCGGACCCGAAAACCGATAGATCCGAAAAGTTTTCCGAGCCGAAACGAAAAATTTTCGGATTTTTCGAATGGACTTGAAATGTGTCAAATCGAAATTTATTTTCCCTCTATTCATGATTTCGGTTCCATTCGTGATTTCGGTTCCATTTCGGTAATTCTGGACATCGTATATTTAACTATTATCGGTTATATCGCTGATTCTGTAAATTTTGTAGTTGTAAATGCGTATCACTTGTTTCTTGTGGCATTCGGGTCAGTTTAGCGTTTTTTAAATTGTTTTGTTCATTTTTTTTGTTCCTTGGCTTTCATACCATTTTAATATGATTAAATAAAGTTGTGAAATGTATATTCAATTATTCATAAGAAAAAAAGGATCTTTATTTAATAAAAAAAAACACGATAGAATCGCCAGAATTATCGTAGACACTTTGAAACGAGGAGAACAGACGTTCTGAAAAAACTAAAATTTCCGAAATTTCCGAAAAGTCGATACAAAAAATGAGCAAAGTGACCCGAAAATACGAAAAATGGTCGATATTCCGAAAAAAAAATGTACACGAAAAACGAGCCGAACCGAACCGAATCGAAACAGAAATCGGTCGAAACGAGCCGAATAGAAAATTTTAAACATCCGAACAAATCGAACCGAATCGAACCGAAAAAAAAATCGGTGCACAAGCCTAATAAATCAGTCTTTTATATTGATACAAACATACGCCCCCTGGCTTCGGGGGTGATGAATCTCAGTCTCTAAAAAGCACAATAAATCAGTCTTTGTGTTGCATAAAAAGAGAAAAGTAAAATAATTAAAAAATAATTAAAAAATAATAATAATTTTCCTCTTAATGATTGAGTGTGTCCTTTTGGTCTTGACTGCTTCCGCTCCTCTCGTCCCTTCAAAATTCCTCCAAGAAAGAAAGAGGGGATTAAGGATGCGTCCGCGTCTGTCAGATAAACCAGAGAGTAAGGATTGGTACACTTACGCTAGTGCGGTGATGGATGCTGCTCTGTCTGTTGCGCTCTGCCCAGAAATCCTCTTTGTATCTGCTCCTTCGTGCCTTGTCTTTTGAATTTTCTCCTCCAGGATACTGCAGAAGGCTTCCCTTTATACGGTGCCTACTGGTTGCTGGCGATGTTAAAAGATGGCAACTGGATGCAGCAGGAGGTTGGCTTGTGCAAAAATTTATTGAGACAGCTCACATCAAATAATAATGCAATCAAAGATAAAAGGAAAATAAAAATATTTTTAAAAAGTTAGAAAGTAAAAAAAAACATAAGTCCATAAGTCCATAGGAGGTAAAAAAAGTCTTTAAAAGTGGGCATAGGGGTCTCCAAGACGCGTTTCGCCGGCTCCCTGGCCAGCTTCATCAATTGGATGCCAATTGGATCAATTGGATTGATGGGAGGGATGGTTTCGGTGTGCATTCACTGGGTTTTGCGGTGAGTTTTCGTCGGGTTTGCGGCAGCTTTTCCCTGCACTACGTCGGCCCTGTGATGCTTGCTGAATATACCGCAGAGTCGCTGAAATGGGATCGGCAAAACAAACCCAATTGAAGAGAACGAAAAGTCACCGAACATGCGGTGACTTTTCAATTCTCTTTGAATTACCCTGATAGAATACATTCTATGGCCAAAACCACACAGCGATGTAAAGATACAGAGGGGGCAGTTTACAACACAAAATATCACACAATGAATGGATGCACCTCGTGACACATATAGAGTAAAATATTTTCTTAACTAAAATACATGAGAAAAACTTGTTAAGATATCAGCAACATCAAATAACCTACCGGATCTCACCTCGTGAGATCCAGCAGTTCAGCATAGTGATCCGCAGAGAGAGACTGGGGAACTTTTTCCCCCCGGTCTCTCTCTGCTCTCGGCGGCCAGAGGAGGCGATTGGAGCCGCCGATCCCACCATGGGATGGAAGGTGAGTATGTGATTTTATTGGGGGGTGGGGATTTTTGGCTGGTGCTGACTGATTCCGCAGAAGCCGTATCAGTTAGCACCAGGTCCTCGCTGTCGTTAACTTTCGGGTTAACCGCAGCCGGGCGGTAATTAGTGTTAGGACTTTGTAATCCTAACGCTTATTAACTCTTTGCGCTCCCCATGCTAAGCATAGGGAGCGCAAAGTACAGTAACCTCACACTGAAAAGCGCAAGCTCCGAATCGCTAATGAGCTTTTTAACCCTTTAGCGTTTGACTTGTAATATGGTGCGCCCGCGCTAGGGCCACAAATAATAACGCTCACGCAGGTGCACGCTAACGTTAGCGTTTGGAATGTAATAGTGCCTTACATTAACCAGTTTATCATTTTTTAAAATGAATAAAGTCCTTAAAATGTAAGTTATTGCAAACAGTAGCCTTTATTATTTAGCTAGAGCAGTGATCTCAAACTCCGACCCCGAAAGCTGAGTGCCTACAATTCCCAGAATTCTTTGAATACAATAGATAGCCAGAGAATCATGGGAGTTGTAGTTCAGAAATATCTGGGGAGGCCAGAGCTTGAGAACCCTGAGCTAGAGGAGCACAATACAATTTGTTATATTAAAGATAAAATAAAAAATGATATTAATCATATAAAATAATTTAATCTCTGCCAGAAAAGAAGACGCGTAATTTGATGGTAAAAGTAGTTTAATTGAAAGTATCATTTGATAGAAGAGCACGATCTGTACCTTCACGCAATTTGTAAGTGTTTTTCTGTTTTACATCTTCCCCGAGGAGCTGCATAGCGTATCTTTTATAATGAGAAACCCTACCACTTAGATACTTCAAATAGATTGTGTATACTTTTGATCTCTTGGGAATCCATGTTTGTTTCGATGCGCGCAGCTAAATCTTCTAAAGAAAATTGACGTTTTTACATTCGGTCATATCTTATCGATGGATGTTTTTCTTTTCTTTAGCCGTTCGCGCGACTGTCCATTTTTATCACCCTGTCTCGGATTGTTTTCAGAAAATGTTTCTTCTTCGCTAACTGCCTGTCTGATATTGAAAGGTAATAAAACATGATAACTTAGAGCAGGCCTCAAAATTTCCACTCGCCTGCTCGCATTTGGCGAGTGGAAATTATATGAGGGCGAGTGGGAATGCAGAGGCAATGCTGGAAAAGGGTTAGGTGGGGCAACTAGTGGCGAGTAACTCTTAAGGCTTGGCTAGTAGCTCAGGACTTGAAATTTTGAGGCCTGCCTTAGAGGAAAGCAGAGATCCTAGAGACCATCCAAAGTCAACCGGATTCTGGTACTTATTAAAAACAATTAATTATGCCGTGCCTTCCGCATATGGATCTACTATTTAGGCTGGTGTCAGACGAGCGCACCAGGTTAGCCCATACTGACGTGCCGGTCACACGCTGTAGCGCGCGTACCAATTGCATGCGTTTACAAGCGTCCATGCACAAAGCCTCCCCGTCAAAACGCTAGATGCACATTGACGGGGCTGCAAATTGGGATCCTCCATAGGACGATCGAGCCTTGCATCGCTGAGCGCACTAACTGTGCTCAGCGAGGTGGCCAGATGGGTGTTGAGTGGAAGGAACGTCCACTCTCACGGACGTTTCTTCCGCTCCACGAAGACGCTCGTCTGACCCCGGCCTAACAGGGATACAAGGAATACAGGGTTATTCAAAGAGATTCGAAAAGTCACAGCACGTTCGGTGACTTTTCGTTCTCTTCAATTCGGTTCCTTTTGCCGATCCCATTTCGGTGACCCTGCGGTGTATTCAGCAAGCACCACAGGGTCCCCGAATTGCAGGGAAAAGCAGCCGCAAACACGACGAAAACGAACCGCAAAACCCAGCGAATGCACGCAGAAAAGCCTAAAAAACATCTGGATTAACCTGCCGAATACCACGGAAAAACCCGAGCAGGAGCCGATCACCTGCAGCGAAGCCGCCGGAAAAAGCCGAGAACGCAGACAGAGTGAAGTGAATAAATTAGCAAAACAGTTTGTATGAATGTGAAAGTAAAAAGCGGTTTGCAAATAATAAAAAGGGCTGTTACAGAAAAAATAAGTAAACTTAAAAAAAAAAAGAAGAAAAATCGGACTTTTAAAAAATAAATAAAAAAATTCAGAAAAATGCTTAAAATATCCTAAAAAATCTATAAATAAAGAGACTCTTTACTGCAGAATTTTATAATGAACGGTTTATTAGATATTGAATTAAATCTGGAATATTTTTAACATTGAAGCCTATGGGATTCTCCTGAATAAATCTGCCGCATGAAACCACCGAATGGCAGGGCATTAGGGGAACCTTTCACTGCTGGTTTGTGTTCTCTGAATAGCCGAAGCAGTGCTTTTTCATGGGGTTTTCACTGCCCTCGAACAGGCACCGAACAGGCACAGTATGTGCAGGCAATTCACCAGGATTTGGCGAATTGCCTGCTCTCTGGATAGCCGAATGGCCAAGAAAGGTAACCGAACCTTTCAAGCAATTCGGATCTCTTTGAATAACCCTGATACTCTTTTTTTGTCCACAAATAATTGGGCATATGCTGCTGACAGCTGCTACCCAATTGCTAGTATTTATTTAGCTTTTTTCATGTTTTCTGTGAATTTACTCATACTTAAGTTTCCATAGCGCCTGCACAGAATGATGGATCGGAGCTGCACGCATAAACACATCTGATCCATCGCCTGCCTCTAAGACCGTTCGCTACAGCGATTGGTCTCAGAGAGGTGACGTTGGCATTCTCTGCATGCTGACGTCACTAATGACCAATCTGGTGACCGACAGTCGAGAAATTAAAAAATCCTGTCTGCTGGTGACGCTGGGAGGGGTGGAGGAAACTCCTCTACTTCACCTAGTGATTCTTCCAGATTGAGGAAGCTGAGAGAGAGAGTATAAGGATACTTTAAAATGGTCAGGATGAGCAGAGTGTCACTTTTAATCAAACTGTACCATAATCAAGTAGAAGGCTTTTGTGCCTACTGGACATTGGGATTTTTTAACAGAGAATAGTTGTTAGCATTTTATTTGCTATCATATATACAGGGATAAAAGGAGTCATTCTCTATTAACCTCCCTGGCGGTCTAATTTTTCAAAATTTTGTGTCTAACTAAAAGCATCTAAATTTTTTTTAAAGGAACCGTGTTTTTGTATATAATAAGCCAGTAATAATTAGGAATAACGCACTGAAATCCGTGCAAGCAAGAGTCTAGTAAATACACTGAGTCCGGTAAAGTTTGAAACACGACATAATAATTTATTATCCCAAAGATAATTATCCAAAATAATGCTAATAAATTATATTCAATAATACAATCAAACCAAAAACACTGAAATATTTCAGAAAACAAGGGTGCAATATTAGACTGTGTATGTATGGTCTGTTTCTGATCCTTTATTGCCACCTAGTGGCCGTTCACGAGCAGGTCATGCTGCTGGAAATTTTACATTGGAATATTTTTATTTTTTTTAGTTTGCTGCCTGGTCCCACCGCCCCTGCATTGTGTGACTTGCAGGGAGCGTTACCAGGAAGACAGGGGTAGAATCTGTTGCCTTAGTTGAGTTAGTGCAGCAGCACTGTTTGTTTAATATGTAAAAGCATATATTGCCTCTGCCATAGAACAGAAAGAAAAAAACATTTTGCATTTACTTTTTTCATTTTTTTTATTTTTACACATTACATGGTCATGTTTGGTATCATTGTAAAGACCAGACTCTGACCTTTCCAATGACACCTCACTTAACCTTGTTCGCTGTACAATTCAGAGATGCAGGTTCCAAAGTCCCCCTGGCTCTCCTCACTGCAGTGCCACGGTCTATGTTGTCGATGAAACAATGCATTGCATCATCAGCTCCACACTTGCTGGAAGTGTGGGAAAAGAGAAGGTGAGCTAGCGCAACATCACTGTGCACTTTATAATTGTATACTGAATAACAGTGCAGAGAAAAAAAAGAGAAAAATAATATTTTATTTGATATTTTATTTTTACACAAATCTAAATTGGTTATATTTGGAATCGCTAGAAAGGCCATAAATCTGACCTTTCCAATAATACCTCTTATGTCCCTTTAGCCCTTAGCACTCCAGAGATACAGTGCTCTAAATGAGTGCAAATTGAAAAAATATTTATATATACTTTTTTTTTTACAGAGAGAGCAATGCGCCCCCTTGTGGCAGGTGCCTGTAGGCACATGCCTACACTGCCTAGTTATAAATCCGGCCCTGCTTATTCCTCACATGCTGACATTACTGTGTTGACATCACCTCTGAGAGCCGATTGTGCAACACTGGGCTATGATGATATGGCATTTATATGATTTCATAGTTGACATACAGTACATTGCAGCTGTCACAGTCAGCATCATATTAATTGCGGCTACTGAGTAGTGATGGGCCGAACACCCCCGTGTTCGGTTCGCATTCGAACTTGAACACCCGAAAAAGTTTGACCGCGAACTCCAACACAATTCAAACACCATGCAAGTCAATGCGGCTCGAACGGTCGAAAATTAAGGTCCCCTCCAAGAGGACATATATGCAGGATATTGGCCATAAAAGGTGTATGGGGGTCCGGGTACTGCCCTGGGGGACAGGAAACAATGAGAGAACAAAAACATTTTTAACCCTTTCACTGCTGAGTGCTGAGCCATTTCACTGCTGTACGCTGAGCTCAATTTTACCGCTTTTGCTCATGTTTAAACACGACATGACCAACAATGAGTGGGAAATATTTATGAATCCCATAGGCTTCAATGTTAAAAATATTTCCGTTTTAATCCAATATCTAATAAACTGTTTATTATTATATTCTGCAGTAAAGAGTCTCTTTATTTTTAGATTTTTTTAGGATCTTTTAAGCATTTTTTGGATTTTTTTGGAAAACTTTTTTTATTCTCGAACTTTCCATGAACGTCGGGAAAAGTTTGAAGTTCGCGAACTTTTGAACAGCCGATGTTCGAATCGAACTTTGAACCGATTCGAACTGGCAGCCCATCCCTACTACTGAGCAGATGTGTTTAAAAATTCAATATTTAAACGAGAGTTTCAGTGTGGTTTCTATTTCCTGAAGATTTATCAACCCCTTACATCCATTCATATATTTCCTACTATTGGCATTCCAAAAAAAAGAAACTGCCAAGCCGATATTTCCATTACAGCGTATAGGCGCGAGTGACCACCATCATTGAGATGATATTTTAATGGCAATCGATATTCGTGTAAACCCTCAATGTTGCGGCATGTGCTGGCGACAGGCGCACTTACAGTAGATGTGCCATGCTGCCCCATGGCTTTAAGACCCTCCTCCGACCTGCCTCCTCTCCCTGTGGGCCAATCAGTGTCATTGGCTGCAGGAGGATTGTCTAACTTTAGGCAGCATCTCTGCAGCAAATGACAGCGATTAGCCACCGGGATAGGAAGGTGGGCCTGAAGAGGGCTAGATAGCCACGGGGCTTTTAAGCCCACCTGCTCCCTAGACCAGGCCTCAAAATTTCCACTCGCCTGCTCGCATTTGGCGAGTGGAAATTACATGCGGGCGAGTGGGAATGCAGAAGCAGGGCTGGATAGGGGTTAGGTGGGGCAACTAGTGGCGAGTAACTCTTAAGGCCTGGCTAGTAGCTTGGGACTTGAAATTTTGAGGTCTGCCCTAGACATCAAATGTCCGCCCCCAAGATGTAAAGGGATTAACTAAATATGTCGAACTGAAAAATGGCTGGATTTTGGCCATAAATTATGGGAATCCAGCTCAATTAAATCAAGTTTTTTGTTTACTATAGCCGACGATTAACCACAGTACTGCCTTGCACGAGGCTTATTTTAAAAGGAATCTGTATTTGTCTCTGTTAGAACCCTCCAAGCATGCTAATTAATTCACCATTAAATTAAAATGATTTTTAAACGATCCTTGGAATGCTCTAGATAAATCCCACACAATTTGATCAACCTAAGTTTTCGCACAAAAAAAACACAAAACTCTGAACGACTGCCCAGAGCCCATCAATACTATCGTGTAAACAACTAATTAAAACCGCTAAATATCCCCGACTCATAACGGGATCAAATTAAAGCTCCGGGATAATATAGAAATATCTCTGATGGTTGTTTTAGTGTTTTTCAAGGTTAATAGGGATGTTAGCTCTTGGAATGATGTTTGCCCTTCACAGATGATGCATCATTTGTTAACCAGGCATAGAACTCATTAACCCCTAGAAAATACCCCAGATAATAATATGCCCCGGGATGATGCAGTCTATTTGTTATTAATTCATTTTCCTGGAAAATTTATATCAATTTATTATTATTTTTTTTTCTATGGATTGAAACATAACTTTGTGGCCAAAGAAGACCTTGGAAAAATATCTTATATTTTGTTTCAAAGGATGTTTTTGTGCAGTAAATGCTGCTGCACAGGTGAGACATGTTTTGTGGAAAGAGTGCACATCTGCCTATTTGATTGCTTGGCTGCTCACATAAAAAAGGACTTTGCTTTCTTATGTTTTTGCATTATAATTCATAGTATTCTGAGGCCTGTTTATATATGTAATTTGTGTTTGTGTGTGTGTGTGTTCAGGGACACTAGTCATGACAATACCACTAATAACTAGTCGGTGTGTCAGAACCAACGGTTTGCTCGATGTGCTTAGAGGGGTGTGACGGACCCCCTGGTACCACGACTGGGTGCCACTGTCAGACTAGCTTTCTCCAAGCTGGAACCTGAACTCCAGCAACCTCAGCCCAAATCTCCCTACCAGGCAGAAGGATATAGACATCTTAGAGAGAGTTCAGAGAAGGGCTACTAAAATGGTGTACGGCTTGAAGGAGAAAAGTTACCAGGAAAGGCTTAATGATCTTAACATGTACAGCTTGGAAAAAAGACGAGACAGAGGAGATATGATAGAAACATTTAAATACGTAAAGGGAATCCACAAGGTAGAGGAAGGGAGTATATTTAAAAGGAAACAAAGTAGCAAAACAAGAGGACATAGTCTTAGATTAGAGGGGTAAAGATTTAAAAGTAACATCAGGAAGCATTATTTTACTGAGATGGTGGTGGATACATGGAACAGCCTTCCAGTAGAAGTGGTAGAGGCCAAAACAGTGTTTGAATTTAAGCAGGCATGGGATAGGCATAAGGCTATCCTAAACAAAAGATAAATCCAGGTAAAGTATCCATGTAATTGGGCAGACTAGATGGGCCGAAAGGTTCTTATCTGCCAACATTTTCTATGTTTCTATGTTTCTAATATTTAGGGCAGGATCACGCCCTCCATAAAAATATATGTAATTTACCCCAAATCACACTAGGCAATACCAGTGTTCAGAGTAAGAGTAGAGAAACTGTTTACTGAAAAGCAGACATACAGATATATACAGTTAAGGGACAGCCCCCTTCATGAATAAAACAAAGATAAGATCAACAGATAACTCCTAACAGGACAATGTGAAGGGAAATTCAACCTGGGAAGTTAACAATAGACAATTTACACAATCACTTGGCAACCCTTATCTTATTGTGACTGCCAGAGGAATTCCCCACCCTACCTCCTCAGTATACATGCTGAAAAACATGTCCACAATAAATTGGGCGTGTCCACCCGATGCCCAGACAAAATTTGGATTCTCTGGGTAATCCAGCCGGCAAACCGCAAGACAGTAGGGAGGAGGCTAGCCCCCAGGCTCCTCCAACTGCCCCAGTGATGGCCAAATTCTGGCAAACTGCCAGCAAGTACGGTGCCTGTTCGACGGCAGTGAAATCCCCCATAGAGAAGCAATGGTTAATCTATTCACAGACACCGAACAGCAGCGAAAAGTTGCCGAAGTTCCCTGCTGTTCGGGGTTTCATTCTGCAGGTTTATTCAGGTGAATCCCATAGGATTCAATGTTAAAAATATTCTCGTTTTAATTCAATATCTAATAAACCGTTTATTATTTTAATCTGCAGTAAAAATGCTATTTATTGATATATTTTTTTTAGGATCTTTTAGGCATTTTTCGGGATTTTTTTCAGCAAAACCTATTTTCCTTTTTATTTTATTTTTTTAAAAAAGTTTTTTTTTTTCTTTCTTATGTAACAAACCTTTTTATTATCATTCATATGATCTTATATGTAATTTCCAGGCATTTTCATTAAGTAGTTTTTTTTACGAACAGCGTTTCAATTTTGACACTTTCAAGCGTATTATTTATTTATTTATTTTACCTCGTTCGACAGCTTGTTGTCTTTTTCCGGCGGCTGGTCTGCGCTGTGATCAGTGTGTTTTTTGCAGCAGTTCCGGTGAATTTTCGACGGGTTTGCGGGGCGTTTTCCTCTGCACTCCGGGGACCCTGCGTTGAATGCTGAATTCACCGCAGGGTGGGGATCTTTGATTTCCCCAAAGTGCAGGGAATGAGAGAGCACCGAATAACCCCTTAAGGCCCCTATTACAATCTTCGTGCAAATGCGCTTGCGCAGCACAATTTTTTTTGCGCATGGAAAAAACGTTAGTGTGCGCAAATTAATGCGGTATTATGATCCGAACGCAGTCTTTCAGACTGCATGTTTTTTCGAGCTCAAATCCGACGCGCAAAGTCCGGCGCAAATGACAGGAATCAGTGGGCAGACTGTTTTTTCACGGGATTCAGCCAATCAGAATTAAGAACCACCATTTGCTAGGTTTCAGTTGTTGCGCCTGTCAAAGTCAATCTGCGTATATGTGTTGCAACAAAAATAAAAAATTAAACAATTTATTAATTTTATTGTTTGGGTATGTGTAGAATGTGTAACTGTACTGTGCTGTTTTTTGTTTTTTTTGTGCAGGTTCATTTAGTTTCGGCCAGAACGTTCATATTGTACGTTAACACCAGGTTTTCAAAGACGTTACGATACTTCGCGCAAACGTTGTTCGTACGACGTTGCGCGAAGATCGAAATACCATTCGCTCGAACGTATTCGCGCTGACAATGGTAAGTATGGGAGGCGCGCACGCACTTGCGCTCGCGCAGGGTCAATCGCGGTAGACGCTAACGCGCATCGTTTGCGCGAACGTTGTAATACGACGTTCCGCGCAAATGGTTTTGTCCTCGCGCATTTGCGCGCACGCAAATGCCCTGCGCGAGGATTGTAATAGGTGCCTAAGTGTTTATAAAGCAGTTGGGTAAAGGGTTTTTTTGGCCTGGGAACAGCCAGAATGTATCACGTGCAACCATTTGATTTTTTTGGTTGATAATTTGCCAAAATCTGATAACATTATACTGGCACCCAGGAGGAAACGATTGTGATGGTCAAGAAAGAGAAGTTGAGCAAGAATAGAACAGCCATCCAGCAAGAACTGTTTACTAAAACAGCTTCCATAAAAAGGACACACAGTGGTTATTGCATTTATAGAAAGGCGCAAATAGCCCTGAAGTTGTCGAGTTCAGAAGTAGCGGAGCGTGGTAAAGAAGTCATAGGACATTGTAGTAGATTAGATGCTGGGGCCATTAAGGTGAGTAGAGAAAACCATAGGTTTGAAAGCTACTGTAACCTTTTTTTAAAGCATACGGAATATATTCAGGGGAGATCAAGCAGCAAAATATAGGTCAGAATATTGAGAAGCTTCGAAGCTAAAGGGACCAAGAATGTGAGAACAAATAAGGTCAATGGAGCAAGTGGCTGGGGAATAGGATGAGAGAACCAAAGAAACGTCTTACTCTGAAGCTGAATTAAAGAGTCAAAAGTGATAGAAGCCATATATTTTATATTGCAGTAGTTCAAAGGATGGCATGAAAATGGGGAACTCTTTAAGAACTATATTTATTTTTCCTTTGAAGTGATACACGAAAAGCATGAGAGAGTGACCAGAGTCAAGTAAACAGCGCAGGGAGTCAGAGAACGGATTGATACAGTGAGAATGAGCTTTTACTAGTTGATACTGACATAAAAAGGATGTATGTAGATATATATATCTTATTGTATTTTATTAAATATATATATACCAGCTTGGTGGAGTAGAGGTAACATCACTGCTCTGCAGGAGAGAGCTTGTGGAGACATGGGTTCAATCCCGACAAGCACCTCTCCACTAAGTGTCCTTGGGCAAGACACTTAACGGTACATACTCGCCACCCAGGACATACTTGAAAACGAGAGAAATCTCAATGTATCCTTCCTGGTAAAATCCTTTCTCAAAAAATATATATCTATTGCACCATCACATCTTGCATTGTACAAGAGCAGGGAACAAGGGGTTGATACATTAGAAAGACAAGCGTAAATGATACAATGTGATTTAGGGGGACACTATTCCTGAGGGAACTTACAATCTATAGGAGAATTTTACATTTGTTGTGAGGTAGGCCCATCCATCTCATAAGGTGCCTTACCCAAGGCCACTTGCTGGTGAGATCTTTCGGCTGAGATCTGAGTCTGCTTTCCCATGGTTGTAGTGCAGCGACATGGTGGTGAGGTTGAACCTGCTTCTCCATGGTTGCAAGGTAGAAATTTGCTTCTCCGCAGTGTAAAGGAGGGATGTGCTGGTCAGACATTCCAGCACATTCTTCTAAGTGGTTCAACAGTTGGGAGGTTACCAATAGACTACACAGCAATGTTTGAGCCTTATTTCATCCTTTGCACTGAAATGGGGATGCCAACAAGGAAAATCTGCGCCTGCAGGTTTCCCTGTAGCGTCCCCATTTTAGTGCGATATTCCAGGGCAGGAGCTAGCTCGGCACCTTGCCAAGAAACGTAGTGCTAACCGCTGGGATACTCGCGGCAGCACTTCCGCGAGTAGGACTCCATGGAGGGTTGCCCTTCTGGGCCCTCGAGCCCTGGGCGATCTGGGCCCTCGAGCCCTGGGCGGTCTCACTCTGCGGCAGATGGGGCCACTGTTCTTACCGTGGGATGAGAGGGGAGTATCGGGTTTAGGAGTCCGCAGCTTTTAGGTGTAGCTAAAATTTTGGCTTGTGCATCGCTGCGGTAATTAGTGCTAGCACTTTACAATACCTTAATATCCTAATGCTAAATCATGATTGCGCTTGCCATTTTAAGTATAGGATGTGCTTTTAAATGGGTTTGGGTCAAAATCCCTACAACTAGATTCCCTAATGCCAAAATCCCGGCAGCCAACTTCCCTACACAGACAACTCCCTGATGGTCAACTTCCCTACATGGCCAACTTCCCTACACAGACAACTCCCTACACAGACAACTCCCTGGTCCCCATCTTCCAGACATCCAAAATCCCAGATGCTAACACTAACCCTACTCCCTAAACCCCTAAACCCCTAAACCTAGCCCTAACCCTAACCCCTTAAACCTAGCCCTAACCCCCTAAACCTAGCCCTAAACCTAGCCCTCACCCCCTAAACCTAGCCCTAACCCTAACCCCCTAAACCTATCCCTAACCCTAACCCCCTAAACCTAGCCCTAACCCCCTAAACCTAGCCCTAACCCTAACCCCCAAACCTAGCCCTAGCCCAAACCCCCTAAATCTAACCCTAACCCCCTCAACCTAGCCCTAACGCTAACCCCCTAAACCTAGCCCTAACCCTAACCCCCTAAACCTAGCCCTAATCCCCCTAAACCTAGCCCTAACTCCCCTAAACCTAGCCCTAACCCCCTTAAACCTAGGATTAGGGTGTTGGTATTAGGGTTAGCCGCTGGGATTATGGATGTCTGGAAGTTGACCGTATAGGGAAGTTGGGATGTCCGTCACTTGTTCTGTCTGGAAGTTGGCCGTTGGGATGTTGGCATTAGGGAACCTGGCTGTAGGGATTTTGTCCGGCACCCCTTTTAAATATAAGCTTGCTGAAGCTAGTGCAATCACCGATGTGCCACGAGATTTCTTACGGGTTTAGCATTAGAAAGGTAATATGAGGGGCATGTGTTAAAGTCACTTATCCTAGCGATAACACTTACAAATCCGAACGCTAACATTAGCACTCACTAGGGAATAGTGCACGATATCTGGTAGGCAAATGTGTAGAGTATAGGTGTCTTGCCCAAGGACACATACTGGAAAAGTGCCCTGACCTGGAAATGAACCTGAGTCTCCATAGTCATAGAGTATTGGTGTTTAGACATGTGCACAGCACAAATTTTGTTTTGAACTAATGGATTAGTCCTAAATTGCAATTTATTTAGTTGCTAAAGAAATTCGTTTTCAGTTCTTTAGTATGAAAACTAATTTCATTCATCCGAAAACCAGTGGATACAATTACTATTGTAGTGGCTCCTCAGAGGGCTGAGATCACTGCTTATTACAGTATCTCTCACTCTCAGCACAATGTGGGCCATATTACATAGTTGGTGCTAACTTAACCAAAGCTGTTGTAAACTTCCCAGAGCCATTATAGCCTACAAGGTGGAAAGCCTGCCCAGAGGGCAGTCTATTGTGGATATATGCCCCAGCTCGTGGATATTGCACCAGCTCGTGGATATTGCCCCAGCACGTGGATACTGCCCCAGCTCGTGGATATTGCCCCAGCACGTGGATACTGCCCCAGCACGTGGATACCGCCCCAGCACGTGGATACCGCCCCAGCACGTGGATACTGCCCCAGCACGTGGATATTGCCCCAGCTCGTGGATACTGCCCCAGCACGTGGATACCGCCCCAGCACGTGGATACTGCCCCAGCACGTGGATACTGCCCCAGCACGTGGATACCGCCCCAGCACGTGGATATTGCCCCAGCTTGTGGATATTGCCCCAGCTCGTGGATACTGCCCCAGCACGTGGATACTGCCCCATCACGTGGATATTGCCCCAGCACGTGGATATTGCCCCAACTTGTGGATATTGCCCCAGCTCGTGGATATTGCCCCCAGCTCGTGGATATTGCCCCAGCTCGTGGATACTGCCCCAGCACGTGGATACTGCCCCAGCACGTGGATATTTCCCCATCACGTGGATATTGCCCCAGCACGTGGATATTGCCCCAGCTCGTGGATATTGCCCCCAGCTCGTGGATATTGCCCCCAGCTCGTGGATATTGCCCCCAGCTCGTGGATTTTGCCCCCAGCTCCTGGATATTGCCCCAGCTCATGGATATTGCCCCCCAGCTCCTGGATATTGCCCCCCAAGCTCTCATGGATATGCCCCAGCTCAGACCCCAGACCAGACATGGGGTGGCTGTTCGAATGCTCTATCGGCATTCGGACAGCCGCCCCATGAGCTCCTTATACTTACCTTCCCGAGCGGCGAATGGAAAGTTTCCCCGCTTCCGCTCGTTGAAGGACCCAAGCCGCGGTCACGTGGGACTCCCACGTGACCGGGGCTTGGGTCCTTCAGAGAGCGGAAGCGAGGGAAGTTTCCCTTCGCCGCTCGGGGTTGGATGCGCGCGGCAGCCGGGTGGAGGCTGCGAGCGCAGCCTCTACCCAGCTGCTGTGTGCATCTTGTAACTGCCGCGGCGAGCGCACAGCCGGCTCGTGCCGCGGCGGTTGCATGCGCGCGCAACCAACCGCCGCTGGTTGCGCGCGCATGCGCAGAGTAAGGCTTGGCGACGGACACGCCAATCCTTACTCAATTATAGTATAGATGGAGGTTTTCAGTTTACAACAGCTCTGGTTAAGTTAGCACCAACATTGTAATACTGCCCTGTGTTAGGCAAAGCTGTTACAGTAACTGACTGCTGCTCATCACAACGCTCACTTTCAGTAAAACTAGTAAATAATATTTTTATATATAAGAGGTTAGAACAATATTATTTCCTTGTTTTACTGAAACTCTGAGCGCTGTTATAGTCAGTTACTGTAACAGCTGAGCCTGATACATTGTACTGAGAGATAATGTAACAAACAGCCATTCTCAGCACTCACAGCCACTGGATTTAAAGGGCTTAAAAAAAAGCCTCCTCTCTGTATAATGTTTATAACATCCTCCAGTATTAATAAGCCCTCTCTGTATAATATATAGAACATCCTTTAACATGTACAGCTTGGAAAAAAGATGAGACATAAGAGATATGATAGAAACATTTAAGTACGTAAAGGGAATCCACAAGGTAGAGGAAGGGAGTATATTTAAAAGGAAACAAAGTAGCAAAACAAGAGGACATAGTCTTAGATTAGAGGGGCAAAGGTTTAAAAGTAACATCAGAAAGCATTATTTTACTGAGATGGTGGTGGATACATGGAACAGTCTTCCAGTTGAAGTGGTAGAGGCCAAAACAGTAATTGAAATTAAGCAGGCATGGGATAGGCATAAGGCTATCCTAAACAAAAGATAAATCCAGGTAAAGTATCCATGTAATTGGGCAGACTAGATGGGCCGAAAGGTTCTTATCTGCTGACATTTTTCTATGTTTCTATCCTCCTGAATTAATGTCCCTCTGTGTATAGAACATCCTCCTCAATTTATACCTTTCTCTGTATAATGTATATAACATCCTCCTGCATTAATACCCCTCTCTGTATAATGTATAGAACATCCTCCTGCATTAATTAATGCCCCTCTCTGTATAGAACTTCCTACTGCATTGCGTTGTGAAGGGTGCAGAACGTCGGATGTTACGATGTTGCGCTCTTCATTGCTGGTCTCCTTCACTCAATGTAATATCACAAAAAGGACTGAAACTAAAATGTAGTGCATTTTATTTTAGTTTCTTTCGTTTTTGTACTGAGCAGTTTCGTTTCGCTTGAGTCGTACGAAAACTAAATTATCTTAAAATTCTGAGTAAATCGTTTTAGTACTAAAACGAATGCACATGTCTATTGGTGTTACCTCTACTCTGTCTAGCCGATAGTGTGTGTGTGTTACACAAGGAGGGTAGCACTCAACCTTTGCTAAGCACAGAGTGTGGGTGCTTCCCCAGACAATGAAATACAACAAACCAAGAAGAGAGCACTTCAAAGACTTCAACAGCAGCACTTAAACATTGACACATTAATGATGTTACCAAATTTTAACTCTTCAAAGCTTCCATCAACTCTTACCCCTTTCAGGATTACAACAGTTCTTAACCCATTCAACACATTTTACAAGCTTTTAACCCTAAAATCTGTTGAAAATTATGGGAATTTCATTCACAAAATATGGCCATAGATTGCTTAAGCCTGTCAACATTGTCCATGTATCCCACCTTTTTGACAGGTCCTATCCTCATTACCTAATGACTGCTCTTATGGCATCAACTCACTTACCATGGACTGATTCCTTTCTGGAGCTCCCTGCAGTTCAAGGTTAAATAGATCCTGTGGGTAGAACACCTGTGACAGGGAGGGGTGCTTGTCATGATGTCAGGAGGGGATGTTGTTGAACTCCATAGTGAGCCTGATTTAACACCAAAAACCCCTTTAACCCCTTAAGGGCCGCTGACGTACCCTGTACGTCCTGTCCTCGGGTCTCCCTTAGACCCGCGGACGTACAGGGTACGTCACCGGCGCCAAATCCCCCTCCCGCCCGATACTCACCTCCCTCGTCGGATCCCACGGCGATCTGGCAGGGAGGAAGCCTCCCCATGTGATTTACATGGGCAGGCGAGGCTGATGACGTCGCCACGCTGCGTGGTGACGTCATCAGAAGGTGCCCCCATGTGTTTCAATGGAGGGGAGGGGGGGGGTCCTTCGGAGCCCTCTATCTCCCCAACCATTGAAGCTAGGGAGATGCCGTTTGCACCGCTGGAGAGGGGAGAGCCTCCCCTTTCCAGCGGTGTATGGCATTAACCATTTCACCGCCGGATCACGTTGCGGCGCCAATTGGCGCCAAAACGTGATTCAAACCTGGAGGGGGGCTGACATCTTGGATGTCAGCCAAGCCTCCAGGTCCCCCCACCCACTGACAACCTCACCATATGTGTGAGGATGTCAGTGGGCCAGTTAACCCTCTAGCTGCCATGTAGAGATAAGGGGATCCTAAGGATCCCTTATCTCCCGATCCATGGCAGCTAGATGGTCATATTTGCCATCATTTGAAAGGCCTGATTATGGCCTTTCAAATGATACCAAACATGACCAGGTTTGGTTTTAAAAAAAAAAATGTAAAAAAAAAAATAAAAAAATAATAAAAAATTAAATAAAATAAAAAAGTTTTTTTTTTTTAAAGTTTTTTTTGTCTGGGGGGAGTTTAATTAAATAGGACCTAGGCTGTCATCTAAAAATAATTAGCACAACATGGTCAGAATGAGCGCAGCGCACATAGGTGAACTGGCTCAGCAGTGAAAGGGTTAAAAAGGTAAAAACATGTAAAAATTGGGTATTTCTATTCCGGGATAAAATTTGGAAACTATTTAGCGGGGTCTTTATTGGTGGTTATAGCTTTAGGGGATTAAATTACGAAAAAGTGTGTTTTTACCATTTTTTTCATCATATTTCATATTTTTTTTATATTAAATTATTGGATATGATGGAAATAATGGTATTTCTAGAAAGTCCATTTAATGGCGGGAAAAAGGGTGTATAATATGTGTGGGTTGAATAAACGAGTAAGGAAAATTTGATCTAAACACGAGCAGCGCAGAAACGTAAAAACAGCAGCGGTCACTAAAGGACGGATTTGTGTAAAACCGCCCGGTCACTAAGGGGTTAAGGTGTAGAATGGATTATTTCATTCATGATGTCAATCCGATTTCTCCTATTTATCAAATTAACTATTATTTTACCACTTTTTTTTTGTTTCCAAATGTCTGCCTATCAATACATCTTGGGCCCTATTACATTCTTAACGCAAAAACGCACGCTAAACGCGTGTTTTTTTGCACGAAGTGTTAAACGTTAACGCACGAAAATCACCGCAGGAATTACATTCCACGCGCATTTTTTCATCCTTCGGGAAATTTCGCTCGTAAAACCGAAGCGCAAAAATGCATGCAAAGTACTGTTGCGCGCAGAAATCAGTGAGCGCAATGTAATTTTTAACGTGAGTCCGTCATTTTGTGCACAACAGACGTACGTTCTGACGGAAGGCAAGGTAGTGGCCGTCATTTTTGACAGAGCTAGTAAAAGAAAACGTGCGCATCGACGTTCTCCGTTGTGAATCCGCAGTTTGGTACGGTCAAGTTGTTACAATTTGCCGTTGCCACCAGCTTTTCAAAGACGTTAAAATTATGCGCGCAAACATTGTCTGTTAAATTTTGCGCTAAGATTGTAATACCATGCGCGCACCAGCGCACAAACGCATTTTTGCGCACAATGTTAAGAATAGGACGCGCGCAGTACATTACAGGGTTCGCGCAGGTTCACCCGCGGTAGATGTTAACGAGCATTTTTTGCGCGGACATTGTAATACGACGTTCAGCGCAAAGGGTTTTGCCCCTCGCGGTAATGCGTTATTTACGCACGCGTTAACGTTTGCGCTAAGAATGTATTAGAGCCCCTTGTGCTCACACATCAGCAACCAGAAATAACTCGTTAAGCCCCCGGGCACACAAGATAAGAATCATAACTGAGAGTCCTGAAACCATATTCTGTTCTACCTAATACTTACAAAAAGTGAGAGAAAACGCTTAAAAAAAAAAGTACCTAATTTTATATAATGCATTTTTAATTTGACATAATGGAAATGGTAAAAATATTATCGAACAAAACAAAAAGGTAATAAAAAAATATTTGTTTAATGAATGACCAGAAAGCTATTCTAAAAATTCAAGGTTATATCCAAAACAGAAAGAAGAATCCTCCCTGGAGATGAAACTCTTACACAATAGAATTCTGAGCAGCAATGAGACGGATAAAGAACACACAAATCTAATGCACCGAGCGCAAATCAAGACTGAGCTGGTTGTTGTTCAGATAAAACCGCGAGTGAGGTTTTATAAAGTGCACTTTACATTTCAGCTATCACTGCGAAGTTAAAGATCGTTGACATGCCGTATATCAGATATAATACAGAGAGACAGATTGCTTGAATCAGGACTCTAATAAATGCCAAAGGGGGAAACCGTCAATAGCATGGAGGCAGCGCGGTGTCTTCTATATCGTGAAATCATAACTCCAGACTCCAGCTCTGGAGAAAACACAGCCTTTATTATGGGTGGTTATGAAATAATTCGAAATCTGGTCTATTTGAGAAAAAATAAAGCGAGAAAAACAATATTAAGTAATAGTAAGTAAGCAAGAGTTCTATTTATATACAAAACGTTGGCAGTATAAATATAAACATTAAAAGAATTACAATTAAAAAAAGAGGAAAAAAAACCATTCCAATGCTGATGTGAGCATAAGACATAGGGGGTTATTCAGAGAGCATCCAAAATGTCGCCAACATTTCGGTGCTCTCTCGTTCCCCACAATTCGGGGGAATCAAATTCCCCAACCCTGCGGTAAAATCGGCATTCACCCCAGGGTCCCCGAAGTGTAGGGAAAGTCTGACGAACGGATCCAACAAATCGCAGATAACCAGCCAATAGGACCAGAAAATATCAGATCACTTCAAACCGCCACAGAAAACCTGCTGACCATCTCCCGCAAACCTGTCGAACGTACCCGAAAATCTCCCGCAAACCCGCCGAACACATACTGAAAAAAGCTGATGATCTGTTTCACCTCTGAGGGGTTATTCAGAGAGCACCAAAATGTCCCGGACATTTCAGTGCTCTCTCGTTCCCGGCATTTTTAGGAATCAAAGTTCCCCATCCTCCCCAGAGTGCAGGGAAAACCCGTCGCAATCCCCCCTGAAAACCCACCGGAAAAAGCAGACGAGCCGCCTATCACAGTGCAAACCAGCCGCCGGAAAAAGCCGACAAGCTGTCGAACGGGGTAAAACACTGTTTGCAAAAAAACTACTTAATGAAAATGCCTGGAATTTACATATAACATCATATGAATGATAATAAAAGGCCTGTTACAGAAAAAAGAAAAAACGCTATTGAAAAAAAAAATGGGAAAAAAATTCCCGAAAAAATCCTGAAAAATACCTTAAAATATTAAGCGGTTTATCAGATATTGAATTTAAACAGGAATGTTTTTAACATTGAAGCCTATGGGATTCACCTGAATAAACTTGCCGAATGAAACCACTGAACAGCAGGGCACTTTGGCAACTTTTCACTGCTGTTCAGTGTCTCTGAATAGATTAACCATTACTTCTCTATGTGGGATTTCACTGCTGCCAAACAGGCACCGTACTTCTGGCAGTTCGCCAAAGACATACTTGAAAACGAGAGAGATTTCAATGTATCCTTCCTGGTAAATACTTTATAAATAAATAAATAATTTAGCGAACTGCCTGCTCTCTGAATAGCCGAATGGCCCCAAAATGGCACTGTACAGGGAAATTCCCTGTTCGGTGACATTTCCGGGCCAAATCGTCTCGCTCTGAATAACCCCTATAGACTAGTTGTTTTTGGGGCTTACCTGTGTTGTAGAACATGAAGAATAAACTTACTGGACCCGATTCCAACGATCCATTAATACAACTCACAAATGGATAAACTGTGCCCAGGTCATTAGCAATTGCGGTCTTGCTATTATCTTCTATATTAGGATTTTCGACTCATTATAAAAGGGAATCTCTCGAGGATCCCATCAGTGGCAAAGTATGCTTCTGCTGTGTCATTTTATGGAATCCCTAGGACTCCATGGAAGCCAGTGTGACCCTTTGTAGGCTCTATGCAAGTGGGTTCACGCTGATGCGGCCGAAGGGCACTGGGAACCATATGTTGCCTGTGTTCCGCTACATGGGGCTAGAGAACATGGTGGGTCATGCCACTTTCTACACCGTAGAGTCAAAGGGTAAGTAAGGACGTTTTTTTGATACATTTAAATTTAATATGTAAGAGTTTTTGCAAACGCAAACTCACTTAAAAGCAGAGTTTAGGAGCTGTTTTTCATGTCTGAATATTGGCTCAAGTCAAGAGGAACAATAGGACTTGCTCATTCTTCTCAAATTAACAGCTCTTATACAAAGTAAAGAAAGCATAGGAATCATTTATTTACAGTAACCTGCCTCAACATCCAACTCATCCAAGCTTTGCTTATGAATCGGTTGGAATAGCGGCTCGAGTCAATAGGCTAGCAGTTGGAGCCATTATAAAATAACAGCTAGAGCAGTTGGCTTAACAGCTTGGCTCGGAACGACCTTTTCTATGAATGGTAGTACAGTGGCATGGAGTAGATATATATTTCTATATTTGTTTCTCTTGTTGGGGTTCTCTTGGAGCTAGAAATGTTTTCAGGGCTCCTCCAGACTAAAACTATTGATAAAGATGGTTGTAAGGTGCCTGCCCACACTACTCTGATTAGTCACTTAACCGGTGCAGGAATGTGACCTACATTCTACAGTTTGGCTCCAAATTCAGTTTCTCAGTTTCTGAAGCTGGGTACATGTTGGTGTTTTGGCAAATAGCAGGTTTACTATGCCTAGAACAGCACGGTATGTCCCATGCCGCACCAGACGGTATCAAGGTTACTCAGGAGGGAGGTTTAAATGCTAAGGGCACTATCAGCTGCCCTGAGCTAAAACTGGGATGGTAAGGGGAAAGATTTATGTTCGCTATCTTCACCCTCGCGTCCTGGTTTCCCCAGCAGAGTGTTGGGCAGGAGCCGAGCCCCTTTGCGATCACTAAGCTTGTGGTCCTCAGCACCCCCTCCATGGCGTCCATAGGATTCCATGGAGAATCATGCTGCTGGGTCATATAACCTGCATATCTCGCCTCTTGCGAGATCCTGATGGTCGGCTGAGTGATCATGGAGGGAGACAGGGGACTTTCTTTCCCCAGTCTCCCTCTGCTCCTGGCAGCCAGAAGCAGCGGATTGGGCCGCCGTTTTCGCCGAGGGCTAAGAGGTGAGTATGTTATTTTTGGGTGGGGTTTTGAGCTGCAGGTAAGGGATTCTTTACATGCACCTCTGAGCTGGTGGTAGACATGTGCATTAGTTTTAGTACTAAAACGATTTTATCCGAATTTTGGGATAATTTAGTTTTCGTATGACTCAAGAGATACGAAACTGATCGATCTAAAGAAACTAAAGGAAAATGCATTACATTTTAGTTTCAGTTCTTTTTGTAATACATTGATGAGTGAAGGAGACCAGCAATGAGGATGTTCTATACAGAGAGGGACATTAATTAATTCAGGAGGATGTTCTATACATTATACAGATAGGAGCATTTTGTTTTTGAGCCCTTTAAATCCAGTGGCTGTGAGAGCTGAGATCGTCTGCTTGTTACATTATCTATTATTACAATGCATCAGGCTCAGCTGTTACAGTAACTGACTGCATCACAGCACTGAGTTTCAGTAAAACAAGGAAATAATATTGTTATAACTTCTTATAGATAAAAATAGTATTTACTAGTTTTACTGAAACTCTGAGGGCTGTGATGAGCAGCAGTCAGTTACTGTAACAGCTTTGCCTGACACATTGTGCTGAGAGAGAGATACTGTAACAAGCAGCCGATCTCAGCCCACTGAGAAGCCACCACTACAATATTAATTGTATCCGCTGGTTTTCGGATGAACGAAATTCGTTTTCATACTAAAGAACTGAAAACTAATTTCTTTAACAACTAAATAAATTGTGTTTTATGACGAATCCATTCGTCCAAAACGAAATTTTGTGCTGTGCACATGTCTAGCTGGTGGTAACTTTTTTCATTAGCGCCAGCTCTTAGTAACTAGCGTTATGACCAAGTGATCCTAACGCTAGTTACTCTGTGCTTTTGGTCTGCTCTCCCCATGTTAGGTATAGGGAGAGCGCAAAGTACAGTAAATTTGAGCTACATATCGCTAATTAACGAGCGCTAACGGGTTTTTATCCCGTTAACGATTCAAAGGTGATCTGGCCTAAGCACTATGACCTCCTTTAAGCTAGCGCTAACGCTGACGCTAGAGTTAGCTTGGAGGAGGTGATAGAGTCCTAAATGACTAAGTGACTTTGTATTGAGTTTGACTTTAGTGAAAGATGACTTGGAGATATCCCACTCTGCGAAAGCTAATAACGTGGACATCCATTTACTTTAGAATTCCTTTACTTTCCTGTACTATTCCATCATTTCGTATGATATTGTGACATTGTTGACATCATTATGTGCGACAGTGACAGCAAACGCTAAATTAATGGATACCTGTGTTTTTTTAAATTATCACCTTATCATGACATGCATATAAAATTACAAAATAAATCTCGATATGTTTCACTAAAAATTCTTACTTCACATATTGGCAACCTTGAGATCGTTCGTAAGCACAATCCTCCACTGTGCCATTAGTATGGTTGTTAATAGCAGGTCTACCGTCAGAAAATAGGTCAAGATATTTCATTCGGATGTCACTCATGCCTGAAAATATTCCTGTCTCACATTTATTGTGAAGCTCTCCTCTTCAGACGCAGAGTTCTGACTCCTACAATGCTGAAACCTCCTGGTCTAAGACTGACGATGACCAAGGTCAACTTAGAAGGGAATAAATTTCTACAATCAACTCAATTCCCAGCTGTATTTTATATGCTGTCATGCAGCAGGTGTACAAGAAGTAACGGGCTTTATATATTGGCCTGATTTATTTCATAATCCCTGGAGCAAATGTCTACAAGTAGAAACCAACTAGTCTCGTGTCATAAATAATAGAGTTAACTGTCTCGCATTCAAGAAAAATAAAGACCATACAAACAGAGGTCCAAAAGTAAGGTTAAAATCAATGAAATAATGATGCTAACTCTATTTTATTTTTCAAAGTATGCCCAATCCTTCTAATACGTGTAAAAAAAAGAATTGATAACCAAAGATGATCATGGTGACATGAGGTGACTCAAAAAGTGGCCTACCACCATGCTTTACAAATTACATTGTAGTTTCTCTATGGAACAGAGCTTTGAAGAACTCAAAACCCATCTTGGTGATGAAAGCCATAAGGGGTTATTCATAGAGCACCAAATTGGCCAACAAGTTGCACCGAACGGTGAATTTCCCCATACGGTGCAATTTTGTGGCCGTACGGCTATACAAAAAGCTGGCAATTTGCTAGCCAAAATGTTGGCGAATTGCCAGCGAAAAAAGGTGATATTCCCCATAGAGAAGTTGTAGTTAATCTATGCAGAGAACACCGAACAGCAGGGAAAATTTGTCGAAATGCCCTGATTTACAGTGGTTTCATTCGACAGGTTTAAGTAGGTGAATCCCATAGATTTCAATGTAAAAAAAAATACCCGTTATTAAATATTTATTCAACCATTTATTCTTTTCATTTGAAGCAAAAATCTCATTTATTAAAGTTATTAAAGTCTCATTTATTATAGTCTCATTTATTTTTTTTGAATTTTTTTAGTAATTTTTTCGTGATTTTTTTTTTTCCGCAAAATTTTTTATTCGGATTTTACATGCATTTTATTATTCACTAAAGGGTTGAACTCTGGAGAACTGGCAGGCGAAGAGAACAATCTAGACCAAATAGCTAATTTGGAAAGTGAGATAAATGGGAGAATTATTCTGATTTGGCTATTTTGACCTGGATTTTTCACTTCACCTACAAATTCTCCTGGCTTCACCCTTTCGTGAATAGACCTGATGGTGTTTTTTTTATTCTGTAGCAGACCTTTTTATTGTTACTCATAGCATCCTATATATTATTTCCAGGCATTTCCGTGCACTAGTTCTTTTTTAAATGCATTTTAAAAGTTGCATTTTTTATTCCCGTTTTATTTTACCCCTGTTCGGCGGCTGGTCGGCTTTTTTTAGAAACTGTTCAGCGTTCTGTTCAGTGGATCATTGGATGCATTCGGCAGTTTTGCGGCAGTTTTTCGAATGCGCTCAGCGGTTTCGCGGCGGGTTATCGGATTGGATCGATTTGGCAGTTTTTTTTATTCGTTAGGTGTTTTTTTGCCGGTTTTTGGCTGCGTTCGGTGGGTTTATCGGTGGCGTTCGTTGCATTGATTCTGTGCACTTCGGGGACCCTGCGGCGAATGCTGAATTCACCACAGGGTCTGCAAATTAAGGGTGCCGAAGTTGAGAGCACTGAAATTTCGGTGCTCTCCAAATAACCTCTCAAGTCTCCAGAAGGTCCACAAATGATTTAAAAGATTCAGATCAGGACATTTTGGCATTTTTGATGAACCATGAAAGGAACGGGCATTAGGCACTGTTGAGTGGCCAAGGTGAAGGAATTTCTGGGTCAGGAACCTGTAGCCATTCTCAAAAACCTTGTGGAAGCATTAGACATTTCAAAAACAAGCATGTTGAGGATTCTTCATGAGTTGGACGTCACCAAGAATTGCACTCTCTCTCTCTCTCTAGGTTCTGTGTTTGTTGAACACAGAACAAAAACCTGCTTGAGTTGAGTTTGACAAAAGGTTTCTTGCCACATTTGAACATGGGAAGCCTGCATTCTTCATGGCTATTATCACTGGAGATGAAACTACTTTTAAAAAAGATGAATTTGGGGGGGGGGGTTGAGAAGTGGGTGCACAACTTGAAAAAAATTTGAGATGTGCATACGTTTCAGAAAAATTTGTAATTCTGAACAAAATTCACTAATTCGTAATTCAAAGTACTTCCAAATTAACGAATCGATACGATACGAATTCGAAACGGAACAGTATCTAACGAATTTAATTAGTTTTTCTGAATCATCATAATTTGATAAAAAATTTGTGTTCCGAAATTCTAATCAATATTCAATTATCGAATCAATATCGAATTGATATATCAAATATTGAATTGATATTTCAACTATCAAATTTATACTAAATTAAAATACATACAATACAAGTATACAGTCAGCAAACAACTTTATGAAACAAATGAATTTTGTTTCACTGTTTCACAAGCACCTTAATATTTAACCCTAGATTGTCTTTTAACAGCAAAATTTGATTAATTGGGGTTTTATTTAGTGATCCAAAATTCGAATTGATATCAACTATCGAATTTGATATCAGATTTCAGATTGATATCAACCATCAAATTTATTTTAATTTACAATACAAGTAATAGTCAGCAAAGGACTTTATGAAACAAATTAATTTCATTTCACTGTTTAATTTAACTCAAATACTAAATCTGTGACACCGCTTAATATTTAGCCCTAGATTGTCTTTTAAACAGCAACATTTAATTAATTGGGGTTTTATTTAGTGATCCAAAATTCAAATTGATATCAACTATCGAATTTGATATAAAATTTCGAATTGATATCAACTATCGAATTTGATATCAACTATTGAATTTGATATCAAATTTCGAATTGATATCAGCTATCGAATCAATATATGAAATTCGAATCAATATATGAAATTTGAATCGATACGAAATTTCGAATCAATCGAAACAAAATACGAAACGAAATAAGGAACGAAATTCCGAAAACTAAATTATTTATAAACGAAACAAAACAAAACAAAGCTAAACAAATTTTTCAGGGGATACAACACCCTAAATATACAGATAGAGGTGAAACTCAGGAGAATGACTGGAGAAGTGAAATTCTAGGTCAAAATAGCATAACCAGAAAAATTATCCCATTTATCTCACTTTCCAAATTGGCTATTTTGACCTAGAATTTTCACTACACATCCCTAAAAAAAAATGCATGGAGATAGGCGGTGATTATGGTTAGAAATGCCGAATAAACAACGTTTGAGGAAAAAAAAACTTAGATAGCATCATTATTTATGTGATTTTTAACGCTACTTTTGGACCTCCATTCATATTTGTTTTTTCTGCGAAAGTGAGACTAGTAACTTTACTGTGTACGACATGAGACTAGTTGGTTTGGTGCATTTTTTTATTTGACAGGTAATAAATATTAAATAATCAATTAAGCTATATAAGTTGGTTGTGTTTGAGTGATTTTTAACCTTGAATAATACAACATATTTTCCTGGCAGAGAATTGAAAATGCCAAGGAGCAGTATGTTATATTTAACAAATAGAAAGTGTCCCGGAATTCCATGTAAAACAGTTGACTTCTTGTGTCAGCACATAATGATATATTTAGTTTTCTTGTCTCAGGCTGTCGATCAATAAGAAATAAAGCCTGGGGATAGAGAATACGGTTTTATTGAGACAGAATAGCAGATTGTGAACATCCTGAAAACTCGAAATCTTACACTTTTGCATCAAATTTGTAAAAGCAGTACAAAGATACCACCTCCGCATCGATTAATATTTATAAGACAAGGTTTGCAAAGGTAAAGAAGAAAAACAAAATGAGAGAGAACATTCTAAATTAGTCTTCCAATCATTTTCGGTTCTCGGTAAAAAGCACAAAGGTATATTAAAAAAAGTAAGAAATTATATATATATTGACAGAAGGAAAAACAGCAGGAGAACATGTCTTCTAGCTGAACATGACCTGAGTGTGTTGGCTCTTATCCACAGGCATAGACAATTTTTGAAGGTTGTTAGAGATGTAAAACGAATATCTTGTTAAATAAAATCTTATTTTCATTTATTTATATAGAGCAGAGATTCTGAATCTCGGAACTTGCAGAGTATAGAGTATATATTAATAAAACCTAGGTTAAAAGGCAAAAGCCAAAAATATATCATTAATTCTGCAGTTGACAACCATTTACAAGTGGCATCTATTGCGCAGCATTTTATTCAAGATCATTTCAAACTAAAACAGCAGAAACCTCATTGGCAATTTTTGAAAGGGGATACAACACCCTAAATATACAGATAAAGGTGAAACTCAGGAGAATGACTGGAGAAGTGAAATTCTAGGTCAAAATAGCATAACCAGAAAAATTATCCCATTTATCTCACTTTCCAAATTGTCTATTTTGACCTAGAATTTTCACTACTCCAATCATTCTCCTGGTTTTCACCTCTCTTTGAATAACCCTGATAGAGTCCACTTGTCTCCAGTGAACCAAAGAGTGCTTTGCCCTCTGGTGTATCGTAAGGCTCACTGCACCCTGGCTGGTCTCTCATTCCCCCACCGGCCACGGATGATCCTGTTTCACATCCATGTCAGGTCTCCCATTCCTCCAGTGGCCAGGAATGCTCCTGTTTTGGTGAAGCATTGCAGTAGGTTAACCATTCTGGTAATAATATGATGTGCTTCCAGTCTATATTTTCTGGAACGGACAGGACCAAGAAGTTCAACTCCGCTCCTTTCCTGGCCAGTGGTTTTTCCAGTATGTCCATCTTGTCTCCAGACCAGTGGGGATCCTTTTCAAGATTTATAAGGACATACCCTGCCCTTGTTCACTCCCCAGTTGGGATTTCTTGCTTCAGCTCATTATACTAAGTCTTTGTTAGATTTTCTGGATAGTGACCTTTTCTTGCTTACCGTCTCTTAGTAGCTTAGTAGCTTTCGTCTCTCTCCTTCCCTTGACCTTGGCTAGTTTAATCCTATGTGTTGCACTCTCCTGCCCTTGACCTTGGTTAGTTTAATCAAGTGTGTATCACTCTCCTGCCCTTGATCTTGGATAGTTTAGTCATGTATGTAACACTCTCCTGCCCTTGACTGTGTCTTGTTTATCATGTATGTATCACTCTCCTGCCCTTGACCTTGGCTAGTTTAACCATGTATGTAACACTCTCCTGCCCTTGACCGTGTCTAGTTTAGTCATGTAACACTCTCCTGCCCTTGACTGTATCTTTTTATCATGTATGTAACACTCTCCTGCCGCTGACCGTGGCTAGTTTAACCATGTATGTAACACTCTCCTGCCCTTGACCGTGACTATTTTAGTCATGTAACCCTCTCCTGCCCTTGACTGTGTCTTGTTTATCATGTATGTATCGCTCTCCTGCTTTTGACCTTGGCTAGTTTAACCATGTATGTAACACTCTCCTGCCCTTGACTGTGTCTTGTTTATCATGTATGTATCAATCTACTGCTTTTGACCTTGGCTAGTTTAACCATGTATGTAACACTCTCTTGCCCTTGACCGTGGTTAGTTTAACCATGTATGTAAAACTCTCCTGACCATTTAAGAGCTGGTAGTTTAAGCTATTTTTTTTGCCCTGTTTCTGGTGGTCTACGTATAATCTTTATAGGGGTTATTCACTAACCACCGATGCAACTACAATACACTTTGGCTATTGACAGAAGAAAACTTCTACAAAAGAAAAAAAATAGAGCAATGCATACATTTCCAATAAACCTGAACCGATCCCCAGAATTTCTGATTCCATGCAACTTTAATGATGAAAGAAGCGAAGACCAGGTACTCCAAAAATTTAATGTTTTATTGAAGGCTTGCTAATTGTCCAATAAAATATTAAGGGCCCTATCACCTAATGGTAGTGCTCACGTTAGCGCTAGCTTATAAGAGGTGATAGCGCTCCACACCGATCATCTCCGATTCGCTAACGGGTTAAAAAAACGTTAGCGAATCTGTATTAGCAGTTTATATCGTGAGCTTACTGTACTTTGCGCTCTCTATACTTAACATGGGGAGCGCAAAGTGCAAGCAGAGATTAACTAGCGTTAGGATCCCAAGGTCCTAACATTGGTTACTAAGAGCTGACACTAGCTGATAGTTAACAACAGCTCTGAGCTTCTGCGGAATCAGTTAGCAGCAGCTGAAACCCCCCAAAAATCAAATACTCACCTATCATCCAGCGGCGAGAACGGTGGGCTGATTTGCCTCTTCTGGCCACCGGGAGCAGAATGAGACTGAAGGGAAAAAAGTCCCCAGGTTCCCTTCGCGATCACGCCGCTGACCTGCAGGATCTTGCGGTAGGCGAGATCCTGTCGGTCATGTGACCCGGCAGCAGAAGCCTCCATGGAGTCCCATGGACTGCATAGAGGAGATGTTTGGGATGGCGCTTTAGCGCCGTTCCAAGTATCTTCGAGCCTAGGGACAGCTAAGGGGCGTTCTGCTGGACTCAGCACCTTACTCGTAATCTGCTGGTGAAACCGGGACGCAAAGGGGAAATTAGCGAACACTATTTTTTCCCCTTAGCGCCGCAGTTGTAGCTCAGGGGACCTGATAGGGCCCTAAGATTTTTGAATGCATGGTCCTCACCACTTCCATCACTAAAAAGTTCTACGAAGGCAGGCAAAGTTTCTGCAAACAGCAAACAAGGTTATTCTTCTGTAAAATGCATAAACTGCAACTACTTTCCATGCAGCATTGCTCCACGTTTGTTTACAACACCGATGAATATATTTAGATGCCTGTGAATGGGCGATCATCATTGAACTACAATAGAAACAACTCTGAGAACAGTAAAAACCAGTAATAAATACGTTAATTATTTGTCATGAAAAAAATAATATGTACGCCTGATCGCATATGCTTTCATATCTGTGCATCTAAAATAATGGACACTTTTTTTCCAGGGTAGCTGTTCTTCCAGATGGAAGTTTACGGATCTTAAATGCTTCCAAGACAGATGAAGGAAAATATACGTGCCGCGGGGAAAATATATTCGGTTCTGCAGAAATTCTAGCATCTGTGTTTGTTACAGGTAAGCAATTAAATTTAATTTGTAAAAAAAAACAACACAGAGTTTGTTGTTCATAATTTATTAAAAAACAAAAACTAAGCAAAATAAAAAGTGATTCATTTTACCTGTGTGACAAAATTAAACTTATTGTTTCATTTTTCATTTATCTTCTAAGGCCTCATTCACACTGATACGCGTGTGCGCGCATATACGCGTGTACGTGCGCATTGTTCTGTATGCAACATATCAGAAAGAAAATAAACATAGCCAGGTGAATGTGGTATGATGTACCTTCGTGCAGGTAAAGGAAAATTCTCGACAGGGTGGCCGCATATACACAAATACACAAATTGGTGTGAACAAGGATTAAAAATTTACTTTTAATATAGTAATATAAAAAGAATCCACAGATCCTGGTAGTACAAGACAAGATGTAATTATGAGGAATTGGGGTATGGATAAGGCCCCTTGGCTATCAGGCACATACACATTAGCACAGCACCCCAGTATGTAGAGAATAGTTAATCTGTCGAGCAGAAATGGAAACAACGGGCCTTTGAGGGTCCATAATATATAGGAAAGACAGAAAGGAAAACTCAAGGGTGTGCTGTGCTTGTTAAACCAAAAGGAAATAATACAGTAGACAGATCTGTTACAAACTGGGAGACAATGTTTCCAGACCGTCCCTTGCTGTATGAGGAAAGGGCAAATGCTAAGCAGGTTATGGCACCCCTATACCTGCAATAACAATGCAAAATGTTTTTCCTATTTGTAACATGGTCATGTTTGGTATCAATGGAAAGGTCGCCGATTGGCGCCGAGTCACGATCTGGCACCTAAGTGGTTAAAGACAGGCATCACTGGAAAGGGCAGACTGTGCCCTTTCCAGCGGTGCTTGCCTTTTTTTAAAAATCCTGGCCGATTGATCCAAAGGACCCCCCTCTTTCAGGCTCTGTTCCAGCAGTACCGGGGCACACCTGAAATGACATCATTGCGCCCATCGCAATGATGTCAGTGCGCCGGGAGGGGGTTTAAAAGCGTGGTCTGACTTCCAGGAAGTCAGATCAACACTTGACCGCGGAGAGAATGGTAAGTATAGGGAGGGATACCCCCATTCGCGGATGACGTGTGGGGAACGTCCTACGCATATAGCGGGGAATCACCATGGTGTTCCCCACACGTCCCCCGCATCCAAGGGGTTAAATGAATTCACTGTGAGTTCAGAGGTTTTTTTCCTGTTTCCCTGCACAAAGAGCCATTTATCAACAAATTTCAACATTTGATTTTTTAAAATGTATAGCCACAAGAGACAATATTTGCTCCAAATTTTTATCGGGAAGCATAATGCCGGTAAGCTCAAATTTGAAAATCTCTCGACCCGAAATATGGCCACAATGTGGCGGAAAAAAGGTGGCGGAATAAAACCTTTCCATTGCAATTCCAAATGACCATACCCGTCATAAAATAGTTTAAGATGCATTTTAGAAACCACAAAACTAATTTGACAGGCAGAGGAGCCCTCTCCTGGCCAATATATGTTACTACATGTATAATACAGCTGGAGCTCCATTTTTCTCTAAAGGAAATACAGATCTGCAAGCTTGTTCAAACAGCTTCATTACCTTGGAGGAATGGCAGAGGTGTTGAAAATTTGGAGGCACATTTTGGAGTTCATTTGCAAATGAATTTCTTTTACATTGCTCCAGAATATGACTAGTTTGAGTTTACTTGATGTTGGTCTAATGAAGGAGCTTTTGGATATAGAATGTACTCAACCATGATAAATACTTCTAAAAATGACACAATCATATGTATTTTTTAAATTAATCATTGGAAAAGGATTTAATGATTTACTGTATATATGTATGACTTGTATGCGTTCTATGATTTGTATTACTTACTTTTATATGACATGAATGCTATTTCAAGTTGAAATGTAGTCAACGATTAATTGTGACCTTTTCATAGAACCAACAAAGATCGAGCTGACTCCAAAGAGGACGGAACTGACAGTTGGGGAGAGCATCGTTTTAAGTTGCAAGGCAATTCATGATCCAACTTTGGATGTGATGTTTTCTTGGTTCTTGAATGGAAAAGAAGTTGATTTTGAGAACGAAGACGGCCATTTTGAAAGCATGAGAGCGGTAAGTACCAATACATTTTTATATTTTGAGTGTGCGTTAAAGGGGTCCCTGTATGAAAGCACCATCTTGTGAACATGGATGGAAACTTTTGCATAGAAGAAGTTGCCAATTTAAATATGTTGTTTAAAAGATGCTGTTAAAAAAGTCATAGTTGGTGCGAAAAAGAATCCTGTAGAGTAATATTTTTGGTGCAATTTAGAACCACTCAAATTTTTCTGGCCTATGTTGCAAAAAAGACACCCCATTTATAGGTTAGAGTTAGTATTTCTGCCCGTTTTAGAATTAGGATAACATTTGGGGTTAGGGTTATGCTTAACCCCAATTCTAAAAGTAACCTTAACAGTAACTCTAACCATAAATTGTGCACCCTACTCATGTCAGGAAAATAACGTGAGTAAGGTACTAAGTTGCACTGAAAAACAATTATACTACCGCATGTTTTTATTTGTCAAACTCAACTTTTGTTATTAAGTGTCTAAAATTAAACAACATTTTTAAAATATGTTACTTATTCTTTGCATTGTTCCTGTTACATCCTCAGCCCCCGCTGTGCCCCCTGGGAGGTCTGGGCAAGAAGGGGAACCGCTGGCTGTCCGGGGTGCCAGCACTTTCTGCTGGCAGATCGGCATCTGAAGGGGCGGGGTCAGTTATGTTTACCAGTAGCCACAGGCTTTAAAACAGGGCTCGAGGAGTTGCCTCATCGCCCTGTTGTGGAGTTTAATTCACGCACCGCTACTTCCTGAATCTATTTGTATTTACTGTTGCCGACCCTGCTTTGTATGAGATTCCTGCTCCTGTTATTTGACCCGGCTTGGCTTTGACTACTCTCTCTCTCTCTATCATGTATATTACGCTGTTTGCGTGTTTTAGTGATTTAACCCCATGCTGGTTGCTGGGTTGATTGCTCGCTGTTTGGTTCCTGTCCCATCACGTTTAGGGGTATTGTTTGTAACCCATCGGGGTCCCTTTACCCAGGCTCCTACTCATGTTCATGTTTTTACAAAGACCACGATAACAAACAATTGTTTATTTCTGTTTAATGTAATTTCTAATCACATCTCTGTACATATTAGCAATAACAATCTTGTATGCAAGCCAGTACCTTCCGAGAGTCACCAGGTATCTACTAATCTTAAGTATTTACCAGAACGATTAGTTTCTGCATCTCTGACTACCCTGCACCTGGAATACTTCACGGACTGTCATTCCACGTATGGTGTTTCTGAGCGTGTCCTAGGTAATCTGTTGGTCTCGAAACCTTCAGAGCTTAGAGGCAATTCAGTTAGCCCTTGTGTCTCCTTGGCTATTAAGTTACAGTCTGTAGTTTATGAACCTTTTGTGTTATTCAAGCAGATACTTTTGCCCTCAAGGATCTCAACTCCGCTACTCGTGTGGCAGTGTTACCGCTACCGTTACAGTTCCTCTCCATGTCCACAAGGTGGCAGCTTTAGGATGGTAAACTATTAAAGGTGCTCCATCACACAAATTGTGTTGAATGATTTTAAAAATGGTGACATTTAAAATGGAGTAATCTTAGTAATTATGAATTAAACCTGTGTGTCGGGATCATGATGGGGTGGCAGGTGAGAGCCCAGTTTCAGGGGATGCACAGTACAAACAGGCAGGTTATGGAGACACTCAGGAGATTTATTCCAGGTATGAGACACAGCAGGCAGGATGCAGGATTAGGGATGTGCATGGCTGAGAAATTTGTTTAGTTCAGTTTCGTTACGTTTTTAAATAATTTCTTTTTCGGAATTTCGTAACTAATTTTGTCTCGTTTTTCGTATCGATTCGAATTTCATATATCAATTCGATTTTTGGATCCCTAAATAAAACCCCAATTAATCAAATTTTGCTGTTAAAAGAAAAGCTAGGGTTAAATTTTAAGCTGTGTCACAGATTTAGTATTTGAGTCAAATTAAGCAGTGAAACAAAATCAATTTGTTTCATAAAGTCCTTTGCTGACTATTACTTGTATTTTAAGTTAAGATCAATTAGATAGTTGATATCAATTTGATAGTTTATTTCAGATTCGATAGTTGATATCAATTATTCAAATTTTTCTTTTATGACGATGACACAGTGTAAAACTAAATAAATTAGTTCTATACCCTTTTGTTTCGAATTCATATCATATTGATTCCTTATTCAGAAGTACTTCCAAACTCCGAATTATCAAATTTCGTTACAAATCCGAATTTTTACGATGCGAATTAGGCTTGTGCCGATTTTTTTTTCGGTTCGTTTCGGTTCGATTTGTTTGGATGTTTAAAATTTTCGATTCGGCTTGTTTCGACCGATTTCTGTTTCGATTCGGTTCGGTTCGGCTCGTTTTTCGTGTACATTTTTTTTTCGGGAATATCGACCATTTTTCGTGTTTTCGGGTCACTTTGCTCGTTTTTTGTATCGACTTTTCGTGATTTCGGAAATTTTAGTTTTTTCGGAACGTCTGTTCTCCTCGTTTCAAAGTGTCTAACTCTATTCGTTTTGATGTAAACTACTATGGTTTACTTTTTTATACTTTATATATTTTTTTATAATAAATTTTTGGTTTGTTTTTCGGATCCGATAATTCATTCCGTCGATACGATAATTCTGGCGATTCTATCGTGTTTTTTTTTTATTGAATAAAGATCCTTTTTTTCTTATGAATATACATTTCACAACTTTATTTAATCATATTAAAATGGTATGAAAGCCAAGGAACAAAAAAAATGAACAAAACGATTTAAAAAACGCTAAACTGACCCGAATGCCACAAGAAACAAGTGATACGCATTTACAAATACAAAATTTACAGAATCAGCGATATAACCGATAATAGTTAAATATACGATTTCCAGAATTACCGAAATGGAACCGAAATCACGAATGGAACCGAAATCATGAATAGAGCAAAAATAAATTTCGATTTGACACATTTCAAGTCCATTCGAAAAATCCGAAATTTTTTCGTTTCGGCTCGGAAAACTTTTCGGATCTGTCGGTTTTCGGGTTTGATCCGATTCGGAAATTTGGACGAATCCGAAGACACGAATCGGGAAATTTCGTGAAAATTCCGAAATCCCGAAACGCACATCCCTAATACGAATGCACATCTCTATGCAGGATACACAGCACAGGTCAGATGGGGATGACAGGAATTGGGATAACCAGGAACAAAAGCAAGGAAGCAAACAACAGACTGACAGGAGACAGAGTCCAGAAACCACCATGTAGTTCATAGGGGGTAACTCCCTTAAATAGAAGTCCTTGGCTGACAGGTTGGATAGGAATTAGGTGAGGCTTCCTTCAGGCAAGAGGACAGGACTGGATGCAAAGCAAGGGTGGGACAGGAAAGGTGCTCCATGGTCATGTAATAGCAGGAGCAGCTCTAGCACAGGTCCTTTTGTAACCCCCGTGTGCTCCTGGGAAACGATCCTGACACTATGGTTATAGATAGTAAAAAAAAAAGATAGAGAAACCGTGTCTTTGTAATATCTATTTTATTTAAAAAATACATACAGGGCTTTTTACTAAAGGTGAACCTCCGGAGAATTGGCAGAAGTGAAAATTCTAGGTCAAAATAGCCAAACCAGAAAAATTCGACCAATTTCTCACTTTCTAAAAAGGCTGTTTGGTTTAGATTGTTCTCATCTCCTGCCAGTTTTCCTGTTTTTCACCTCAGAGGGGTTATTCAGAGAGCACTGAAAGGTCACCGACATTTCAGTGGGCAGGGGAGGTCCCGGAGGCTTGGCTGACATCCAAGATGTAGTGAATTCAACATTTATCGCAGGGTCCCCAAAGTGCAGGAAAAAGCCAGCGAACGGATCTGAAAAAATTGCCGATAACCAGCCGACACGATCCGAAAATATGAGATTACTTAGAACTGCCACAGAAAACCCGCCGAACGTACCGAACAAGCCGTCGCAAACCCGCCAATCACGTCCGAAAAAGATGACGATCCGCCAAACACAGCACCGACCAGCTTCAGAAAAAAGCCGATGAATGGGGTAAAAAAATAAATGATTGAAACTCTAAAAATTTGAAACGTTGTTTGCAAAAAAAGTACTGGACATAAATGTCTGGAATTAACATATAAGATCTTATAAAGAATAATAAAAAGGTCTGTTACAGAAAAAAGAAAAAGCGCAATTTAAAATAAATCTGGAAAAAAAACTTGCCGGAAAAATCCTGAAAAATTCCTATTTCTTTTTTAAAAAGACAGGGTTATTCAGAGATAGGTGAAAAACAGGAGAATTGGCAGGAGAAGAGAACAATCTAGACCAACTAGCTGATTTGGTAAGTGAGATAAATGGGAGATTTTTTCTGGTTTGGATATTTTTACCTAGAATTTTCACTTCTCCAGTCATTCTCCTGAGTTTCACCTTTCTCTAAATAGACCTGATGGTCAAAAAACAAGACAAACCAGAAAAATTCTCCCATTTATCTGACTTTCCAATTCGGCTATTTGGTCTAGATCAGGGGTCAGCAACCTTGGCTTCCTGGTGTTTTGGGAACTACATCTCCCTTGATGCTCGGTCACCCATTAGGCTGACTGAGCCACATGGGAAATGTAGTTCCCAAGCATCAGGGAGCCACGGTTGCTGATCCCTGGTCTAGATTGTTCTCTTCTCCTGCCAGTCTTCTAGTTTTCACCTTTCTCTGAATAACCCTGACAGACTTTTTACTGCAGATTAAAATAATAAACGGTTTATTAGATATTGAATACAAACAGGAATATATTTGTAACATTGAAACCTGTGGGATTCGCCTGAATAAACCTGCCGAATAAAACCACCGAACAGCAGGTCATTTCACTGACAATTCTCTGCTGTTTGGTGTCTCTGAATAAATTAACCATTGCTTCTCTATGAGGGAACTCACTGCCGTCGTACAGGACTGTATTTCGCTAACAATTCGCCAAAATTCGGCGAATTGTCAGGTTTCCGACCCTGAATTTGCACCGTTGGGGAAATTCACTGTTCGGTGCAATTTCGGGGCCAGATGGGTTCACTTTGAATAACCCTGTTAGTGAATAGCCCTGATAGTATAAGGCACTTAGGCTAGGGTCAGACGAACGCATTTTTCACGTGCGTTTAGCCGCACGAAATCACGGCCGTGCTAGCAGCAAATGACGTCCAATGCCGGGGAACATACGACGAACGGCCGCACGAAAGTTCGTCTGTGCAACACAAGTGGCCAACGAACGCATTTTTTCGAGAACGTCAAACCGCTACTACTGACGTACAGAGTGCGCTGCGGCCGCATAGCGGTGTGTTTACGTGATTGGGAGACGTCAGACGCTGCACACGTCCGGCCAACATAACGTCCAGACGCAAAAGGGTTTTATTGATGATCCGTACAAAATCACGTACGAGAATGCGCATCGTATGACCGCCAGGGCCGGCGCTAACGTAAGGCGGCACAGGCGGCCGCCTTACTGTCTGGCGTCCTGCCAGTGTGAGGGGCGCCAGCCCGGGGTGTAATCGGATGACCGTCCGACCCCCGAGATTTGGCCCGGGGGTTGAGGGACCAGATGCCGGGCAGCGCGAGAGCGCCTGCCCGGTCTTGAACAGTCCGTCCTGTGAAGTGGATGCGGCTGTGTGCGTGCGCAGCCGGTCACGTGGTCCGGCTAATCAGGTGGTACTGAGTCTCAGTACCACCTGACTGGCCGGACCGCGTGACCGGCTGCGCACGCACACAGCCGCATCCACTTCACAGGACGGACTGTTCAAGATCGGGCAGGCGCTCCCGCGCTGCCCGGCATCTGGGTCCCTCAACCCCCTGCCGGAGCTGGGGCAACAATCCAGGTGAGAGCTGGGGCAAATCCATGACCTGGGGCAAATCCATGACCTGGGGGCAAATACATGACCTGGGGGCAAATACATGAGCTGGGCAAATACATGAGCTGGGCAAATCCATGACCTGGGGGCAAATCCATGAGCTGGGCAAATCCATGACCTGGGGGCAAATCCATGAGCTGGGCAAATCCATGACCTGGGGGCAAATCCATGAGCTGGGGGCAAATCCATGTGCTGGGCAAATCCATGACCTGGGGGCAAATACATGAGCTGGGCAAATACATGAGCTGGGCAAATCCATGACCTGGGGGCAAATCCATGAGCTGGGCAAATCCATGACCTGGGGGCAAATCCATGAGCTGGGCAAATCCATGACCTGGGGGCAAATCCATGACCTGGGGGCAAATCCATGAGCTGGGGCAAATCCATGTGCTGGGCAAATCCATGACCTGGGGGCAAATACATGAGCTGGCAAATACATGAGCTGGGCAAATCCATGACCTGGGGGCAAATCCATGTGCTGGGCAAATCCATGACCTGGGGGCAAATCCATGAGCTGGGCAAATCCATGACCTGGGGGCAAATCCATGAGCTGGGGGCAAATCCATGTGCTGGGCAAATCCATGACCTGGGGGCAAATACATGAGCTGGGCAAATACATGAGCTGGGGAAATCCATGACCTGGGGCAAATCCATGTGCTGGGCAAATCCATGACCTGGGGGCAAATCCATGAGCTGGGGGCAAATACATGAGCTGGGCAAATCCATGACCTGGGGGCAAATCCATGACCTGGGGGCAAATCCATGTGCTGGGCAAATCCATGACCTGGGGGCAAATCCATGAGCTGGGCAAATCCATGACCTGGGGGCAAATCCATGAGCTGGGGGCAAATCCATGTGCTGGCAAATCCATGACCTGGGGGCAAATACATGAGCTGGGCAAATACATGAGCTGGGCAAATCCATGACCTGGGGGCAAATCCATGTGCTGGGCAAATCCATGACCTGGGGGCAAATCCATGAGCTGGGCAAATCCATTACCTGGGGGCAAATCCATGAGCTGGGGGCAAATCCATGTGCTGGGCAAATCCATGACCTGGGGGCAAATACATGAGCTGGGCAAATCCATGACCTGGGGGCAAATCCATGAGCTGGGCAAATCCTTGAGCTGGGGGCAAATTCATGTGTGAGCTGGGGGCTCTCTGCTCCTCTAGATTGTAAAATCCGGGGTGCCCTCTGCTCCTCTAGATTGTAAAATCCGGGGTGCCCTCTGCTCCTCTAGATTGTAAGCTCCTGGGTGTCCTCTGCTCCTCTAGATTGTAAGCTCCTGGGTGCCCTCTGCTCCTCTAGATTGTAAGCTCCTGGGTGCCCTCTGCTCCTCTAGATTGTAAGCTCCTGGGAGCCGGGCCCTCTGTTCCTCTAGATTGTAAGCTCCTGTGAGCCGGGCCCTCTGTAAATTCTCGTGAGTCGGGCTCTCTGCTAAAACACCTTATTTTCTGTAAGTGCCCCTCCCGAGACTAGTCTCTGGATCCGCCCCTGCCTGGGATTGGAAGGGGGCAATGAGAGGAAGGGAACAACAAGCACCACGTGGTTCCCTGCCTGGCCTTGCTTCCCGAATCCAATCACAGGCGAGCGGGAAAGGTGCGTGTGCACGTGTGCATCACATGCCTGGCCAGCGGCCGCTCGCACCAGTCGCCTCGAGACGTGACGTCACGTGTCACACGAGGGGGACGCAGAGAGCGACGGTGGCGGTGCCTAGCTTAAGCTAAGCCTAAAAAATTGTTGCTACTAAAAAACCTACTACCTGGTCTGGTCCCTGATTGTCCCTGGTGGTCTGGTCTCTCGTCTCACTCCCTCCCTGACTGCCTGAGAGTGTGGACTGAGTAGAACTAGAACGCCAGTGGGCGACGGGGGGGGGGGGCCTGCAGTGCCAAGGTGAGGCAGCAGAAGTCAGCAGGCAGCAGTGAGCAGTGCTGTGCACACTGTCACAGTCAATCAGACACAGTCAGCTGAGCAGAGAGGTAAGAGACTCGCTGGGGGAAAATTTATACCATAAATAATACCCATATGAGCAGCTGGGGGCCGCAAATATACCCATACATGAGCTGGGGGCCGCAAATATATACCCCATGAGCAGGGGGCTGCAAATATACCCATATGAGCAGCTGGGGGCCGCAAATATATACCCATACATGAGCTGGGGGCCGCAAATATATACCCATACATGAGCAGGGGGCCGCAAATATCCCATATGAGCAGCTGGGGGCCGCAAATTTATACCCATACATGAGCTGGGGGCCGCAAATATATACCCAAATATGTTGTTCCTACAGTCTGACAAATGTAACTACTGCCTTTCCAGAAGAAAGACAGTGTTTATATAAGTCCATAAAGACAGCACTGGTGGCTGTCCCCCCAATCAGTGACTCACAACACTGCTAAAGGTTGTCCTTGCAAGACCAACTTTAAGCATCCTTTAATCTCTGCGTGACGACACCGAACACTCACGATAGAGATTATTATGCATCTCTATCCTGATTGGCTTGACATGACGGGGGGGGGGGGCACCAAAACAGACCTTCGCCTGACTAGGCAAAAAAGCTTGCACCGGCCCTGGGGCAAATACATGACCTGGGGGCAAATACATGAGCTGGGCAAATACATGAGCTGGGCAAATCCATGACCTGGGGGCAAATCTATGAGCTGGGCAAATCCATGACCTGGGGGCAAATCCATGAGCTGGGCAAATCCATGACCTGGGGGGCAAATCCATGAGCTGGGGGCAAATCCATGTGCTGGGCAAATCCATGACCTGGGGGGCAAATACATGAGCTGGGCAAATACATGAGCTGGGCAAATCCATGACCTGGGGGCAAATCCATGAGCTGGGCAAATCCATGACCTGGGGGCAAATCCATGAGCTGGGCAAATCCATGACCTGGGGGCAAATCCATGAGCTGGGGGCAAATCCATGTGCTGGGCAAATCCATGACCTGGGGGCAAATACATGAGCTGGGCAAATACATGAGCTGGGCAAATCCATGACCTGGGGCAAATCCATGTGCTGGGCAAATCCATGACCTGGGGCAAATCCATGAGCTGGGGGCAAATACATGAGCTGGGCAAATCCATGACCTGGGGGCAAATCCATGTGCTGGGCAAATCCATGACCTGGGGCAAATCCATGAGCTGGGCAAATCCATGACCTGGGGGCAAATCCATGAGCTGGGGGCAAATCCATGTGCTGGGCAAATCCATGACCTGGGGGCAAATACATGAGCTGGGCAAATACATGAGCTGGGCAAATACATGACCTGGGGCAAATCCATGTGCTGGGCAAATCCATGACCTGGGGGCAAATCCATGAGCTGGGCAAATCCATGACCTGGGGGCAAATCCATGAGCTGGGGGCAAATCCATGTGCTGGGCAAATCCATGACCTGGGGGCAAATACATGAGCTGGGCAAATCCATGACCTGGGGGCAAATCCATGAGCTGGGCAAATCCTTGAGCTGGGGGCAAATTCATGTGTGAGCTGGGGGCTCTCTGCTCCTCTAGATTGTAAAATCCGGGGTGCCCTCTGCTCCTCTAGATTGTAAAATCCGGGGTGCCCTCTGCTCCTCTAGATTGTAAGCTCCTGGGTGTCCTCTGCTCCTCTAGATTGTAAGCTCCTGGGTGCCCTCTGCTCCTCTAGATTGTAAGCTCCTGGGTGCCCTCTGCTCCTCTAGATTGTAAGCTACTGGGAGCCGGGCCCTCTGCTCCTCTAGATTGTAAGCTCCTGTGAGCCGGGCCCTCTGTAAATTCTCGTGAGTCGGGCTCTCTGCTAAAACACCTTATTTTCTGTAAGTGCCCCTCCCGAGACTAGTCTCTGGATCCGCCCCTGCCTGGGATTGGAAGGGGGCAATGAGAGGGAGGGGACAACAAGCACCACGTGGTTCCCTGCCTGGCCTTGCTTCCCGAATCCAATCACAGGCGAGCGGGAAAGGTGCGTGTGCACGTGTGCATCACATGCCTGGCCAGCGCCAGCGGCCGCTCGCACCAGTCGCCTCGAGACGTGACGTCACGTGTCACACGAGGGGGACGCAGAGAGCGACGGTGGCGGTGCCTAGCTTAAGCTAAGCCTAAAAAATTGTTGCTACTAAAAAACCTACTACCTGGTCTGGTCCCTGATTGTCCCTGGTGGTCTGGTCTCTCGTCTCACTCCTCCCTGACTGCCTGAGAGTGTGGACTGAGTAGAACTAGAACGCCAGCGGGCGACGGGGGGGCCTGCAGTGCCAAGGTGAGGCAGCAGAAGTCAGCAGGCAGCAGTGAGCAGTGCTGTGCACACTGTCACAGTCAATCAGACACAGTCAGCTGAGCAGAGAGGTAAGAGACTCGCTGGGGGAAAATTTATACCATAAATAATACCCATATGAGCAGCTGGGGGCCGCAAATATACCCATACATGAGCTGGGGGCCGCAAATATATACCCATACATGAGCAGGGGGCCGCAAATATACCCATATGAGCAGCTGGGGGCCGCAAATATATACCCATACATGAGCTGGGGGCCGCAAATATATACCCATACATGAGCAGGGGGCCGCAAATATACCCATATGAGCAGCTGGGGGCCGCAAATATATACCCATACATGAGCTGGGGGCCGCAAATATATACCCAAATATGTTGTTCCTACAGTCTGACAAATGTAACTACTGCCTTTCCAGAAGAAAGACAGTGTTTATATAAGTCCATAAAGACAGCACTGGTGGCTGTCCCCCCAATCAGTGACTCACAACGCTGCTAAAGGTTGTCCTTGCAAGACCAACTTTAAGCATCCTTTAATCTCTGCGTGACGACACCGAACACTCACGATAGAGATTATTATGCATCTCTATCCTGATTGGCTTGACATGACGGGGGGGGGGCACCAAAACAGACCTTCGCCTGACTAGGCAAAAAAGCTTGCACCGGCCCTGATGACCGCTATCGCGTATTCCGTGAAAAAATACGTCCATTCGTTCGAACGCACTTTTTCACGGACAACGTGAAAAATGCGTTCGTCTGACCCTAGCCTTACTGGAAGCTGGAGAAAAGGATACATGACACATTTTGAATGGGACAAATAGGATTTCTCCTTCCCATTCTTTAGAGCAATATATATATATATCATTACTGCTTATGCAGTGGCGTAGCGTGGGTTGTCAGCGCCCGGGGCCAGCAAAGAATTGTGCGCCCCCCCCCCAACCTGTGGACGTTATCGATATTGCCCCAGCTCACACATGGATTTGCCCCCAGCTCACACATGGATTTGCCCCCCAGCTCACACATGGATTTGCCCCCAGCTCATGGATTTGCCCCCCAGCTCTCACATGGATTTGCCCCCAGCTCATGGATTTGCCCCCAGCTCATGGATTTGCCCCCCAGCTCACTCATGGATTTGCCCCCCAGCTCACGGGGATTTGCCCCCAGCTCATAGATTTGCCCCCAGCTCATAGATTTGCCTCAGCTCACTCATGGATTTGCCCCCATCTCATGGATTTGCCCCCCAGCTCACTCATGGATTTGCCCCCAGCTCATGGATTTGCCCCAAGCTCATGGATTTGCCCCCCAGCTCATGGATTTGCCCCAAGCTCATGGATTTGCCCCCAGCTCATGGATTTGCCCCAAGCTCATGGATTTGCCCCCAGCTCACTCATGGATTTGCCCCCCAGCTCATGGATTTGCCCCCATCTCATGGATTTGCCCCAAGCTCATGGATTGCCCCCCAGCTCACTCATGGATTTGCCCCCAGCTCACTCATGGATTTGCCCCCCAGCTCATGGATTTGCCCCATCTCATGGATTTGCCCCAGCTCATGGATTTGCCCCCATCTCATGGATTTGCCCCCATCTCATGGATTTGCCCCAGCTCATGGATTTGCCCCCATCTCATGGATTTGCCCCCATCTCATGGATTTGCCCCCATCTCATGGATTTGCCCCAGCTCATGGATTTGCCCCATCTCATGGATTTGCCCCCATCTCATGGATTTGCCCCAGCTCATGGATTTGCCCCCATCTCATGGATTTGCCCCCATCTCATGGATTTGCCCCAGCTCATGGATTTGCCCCATCTCATGGATTTGCCCCCATCTCATGGATTTGCCCCCATCTCATGGATTTGCCCCAGCTCATGGATTTGCCCCCATCTCATGGATTTGCCCCCCAGCTCATGGATTTGCCCCCAGCCCTTACCTGGATATTGCCCCAGGCCCCAGCTCCGGCGGGGGTTGAGGGGACCGGGACGCAGATGCCGGGCAGCGCGGGAGCGCCTGCCCGGTCTTTAACAGTCCGTCCTGTTAGGTGATGCCGCGCAGCCGGTCACGTGGTCCGGCCAATCAGGTGGTACAGAGACTCCGTACCACCTGATTAGCCGGACCACGTGACCGGCTGCGCACGCCGCGCAGCCGCATCACCTAACAGGACGGACTGTTAAAGACCGGGCAGGCGCTCCCGCGCTGCCCGGCATCTGCGTCCCCTCAACCCCCGGGCCAGTTTTAGGGGCGCAAATGCGCCCCTAACAAAACTGCGCCCGGGGCCACGGCCCCCCCAGCCCCCCCCACGCTACGCCACTGTGCTTATGTGGCTCAACTTCTCGTCTGTTACGCAGACACATACCGACTCCATTTGAGTAACTAGGCAAATGTCACTATAATTTCAAGGTTTCATAAAAATGTGTTTCTCCGAATCATTCAAGCTTCCATTGTGAACGAAAGCAATCTTCTGTTCAGGCATAAAAAGAGAGAGTGTTAAGAAACAGAATAAAGCCAAGCGGATCAACGGGTTGGAAATACTCTGAGAATGAGGAGGACTGTTTGCGACACAGTCTGTGATATTAATATATTCTACTCCGTAGACCTTGCCCCTTCGCTACGCACCGGGTACTTTGTAATAGGGATGTGCGTTTTGGGTTTCTGAATTTTGGAATTTTCACGAAATTTCCCGATTCGTGTTTTCGGATGCGGCCGATTTTCCGAAAATTTTTAGATCCGAAAATGGCAGATCCGAAAAGTTTTCCGAGCCGAAACGAAAAAATTTCGGAATTTTCGAATGTACTTGAAATGTGTCAAATTGAAATTTATCATTTTAATATGATTAAATAAAGTTGTGGAATGTATATTCAATTATTCATAAGAAAAAAAGGATCTTTATTTAATAAAGAAAAACACGATAGAATCGCCAGAATTATCGTAGACACTTTGAAACGAGGAGAACAGACGTTCCGAAAAAGCGAAAATTTCAGAAATTCCCGAAAAGTCGATACAAAAAACGAGCAAAGTGACACGAAAATACGAAAAATGGTCGATATTCCGAAAAACAAATGTACACGAAAAACGATCCGAACCGAACCAAAACAGCAATCGGTCGAAACGAGCCGAATCGAAAAGTTTAAACATCCGAACAAATCGAACCGAGTCGAACCAAAAAAAAAAAATCGGTGCACCTGTAATATCAGGTGGAACACCGTGGAAGTATGGGGGCATTTCAAAAAGTTTGGATTTGCTTTCTTTCATACAGGAAAAATAAACAGAAAATAACATTTAAGCAACTGAAAGTGTTTCATTTTAATCAGATTTAATAAGCTTTTATGTGCTTGTTGACGGCAAAGAACATCTAAGGTGTTATTCACAGAGAGCCGATCTGGCCCCGAAATGTCACCGAACAGGCAATTTCTCTGTACGGGGACATTTCGGGGCCATTCGGCTATTCAGAGAGCAGGCAGTTCGCCAAATTTTGCCGAATTTCCAGCAAGTATGGTGCCTGTTTCAAGGCAGTGAAATCCCCCATAGAGAAGCAATGGTTAATCTATTCAGAGACAGCAAACAGCAATGAAAAGTTGCCGAAGTGCCCTGCTGTTCGGTGGTTTCATTCGGTAGATTCCCATAGGCTTCAATGTTAAAAACATTCCCGTTTTAATTTAATATCTAATAAACCGTTTATTATTTTATTCTGCAGTAAAAAATCTCTTTATTTATAGATTTTGTAGGATTTTTTTGAGCATTTTTTAAACTTTTTTTGGGCAAACAATTTTTTTAATAGTGTTTGTTTTCTTATTTCTGTAACAGACTTTTTTATTATCATTCATAGGATCTTATATGTAAATTCCAGGCATTTTCGTTAAGTCGTTTTTTTTGCAAACAGCGCTTAAATTTTGACACTTTCAATTGTATGTTTTTTTCATCCCATTCGTCAGCTTGTTGGCTTTTTCCGAGGGCTGGTCTGTGCTGTGATCGGCGGCTTGTCAGCTTTTCCCAATGTGTTCGGCGTGTTTTTTTGCGGCGGTTCCGGCAGGTTTATGTTGGGTTTTCAGTGAGTGTTCATGCTGGGAACCCTGTAGTGAATGCTGAATTCACTGCAGGGTGGGGAACTTTGATTCCCTGAAGTGCAGGGAACACGAGAGCCCCGAAATGTCAGCAACATTTCTCTGAATAACCCCTCTAGCACTGCAAGAACGATATGACTACTATATCACTGGAGCTTCTGGCCTTTCCAATGACACATCACTTGACCATGTGGGGTGCACAGAACCAAAGATAATGGAATTTCTCCAGTTGGGAGTGGAAAGACTCATTTCTGATGTCATCACGCCCATGAGCAATGATGTCAGTGGGTGGGGGAGGTCCCACAGTGATGGCGGACTTCCAGGCAGTAAGTCCACTATGGGAGATCATCGGTTTCATCTGCAATGCTGCTCAACACTACGCAGATGCTGTGAAGAGATACAGACGTCGTACACACACACACGAGAAATATCGATGACGCCTGTATCTTGTCCTTTGCGTCCAACGGGTTGACATATACAGAATCTTTGTTCTTATTTTACATGGCTATTATTTATTATTATGTCTTAACAGTGACCTAATCGTAAACCTCTGAACTGACGACTTTATATTAGTATATTTTCTATTATGAAAAAAGGGCTCTATTACATTCTCTGTGCAAATTCGTGCGCAGCGCAATGTTTTTTGCGCGCAGCGTTAAACGTTAACGCACATAAATTAACGCAGCTATTATGCTCCGAGTGCATTTTTTCATCTGTCAAAAAAACGAGCACAAATTAACGCTGCGTGCAGAAATCGGTGGGCCGACCGTTTTTTCACGCGATTCAGCCAATCAGAATTAAGAACCACAATTGTCTCCCGTTCAGTTTTTGTGCCTGCCAAAATCAATCTGAGTATATATGCTGCAGCAATAAAAAAAACACGCACAACCTCTCCATTTTATTGTTTGGGTATGTGTAGAATGTGTAACTGTACTGTGCTGTATTTTTTTTTCGTGCTGGTGTATTTGGTTTCGGCCAGAACGTTCAGATTTGCAGCCACCGCCAGCTTTTCAAAGACGTTAAAATTATGCGCGCAAAAGTCGTTCGTAAAAAGTTGCGCATCGATTGTAATACCATCCGAGTACCAGCGCACAAACGCATTTGCGCTCACAATGTTAAGTATGGGATGCGCGCACAAACTTTCGCTTGCGCAGGGTAACTCGCCTTATACGTTAATGTGCATTTTGTGCGCGAACGTCGTAATTTGACGTTCAGCGCAAAGGGTTTTTCCCCTCGCGTTAATGCGTTTTTGGGCAGATAGATGCCATTGCGGCGGCGCGATGACATCTATTTCAGGCGCCCCCCGCGAGTGCGGAGGAGGTGCCTGAAAGGGAGGGGGGAGGTCCTTCGGATCTCTCTCCCTCCCGATCGCCGGGGTGAACCCCCTATCTCCCGATCCGTGGCAGCTAGGGGTTAAAGTTTCAGTTAATGTCTCGGCCAGAGCATGGCCTTTCCAACGATACCAAACATGACCATGTAAAAATTAAACAAAAAAAAAATGACAAAAAAATGAACATTTTTTTGTTTTTTTTTGTTAATGCAGCAATATTGTTCCCATTACAATTATAATGTGAACAATGATGCTGCACTAACGATTTTTGTATGCGGTGCGTTTGTTAAAAATAGCGAAATTTTCCCCAAAAAAATGTAACGAGACCCCATTTCTAATTTTTTTAACAAGCGCACCCCATAGAAAATATAACCGCAAACGCTCGTATGTTAAAATGTGAAAAAAAAACACTTTACATATTGTAAATTATTGAAAATTCTAATTTTATTTCATATTTTGTTATAATATACAGACAGGACATGACGTATACATATAATAATGACATATTATGAATCTGCACAGTCTGACGGAAAGAACGATATATAATATGTCTGGGTCATTTATTAAAATGTGGCTTCAAAACACGTTTAAACATGATGAGCGAAAGCGGTAAAAATGACCTCAGCACAGAGGTGTGAAATGCCTCAGCAGCGAAAGGGTTAAAGGAAAATGCCTGAAACATGAAGCACAGCAGTCATTGTGCGATATCAGTCTATAAACACTTTTCACAGGCTTTGATAAACTCCAAGCACAACGTAAAATGTAAAAGACAACTGATAGACCTTTTATATGATGGTGTTTCATCGCTGACCTCCGTGTTATGTTCGCATTTAAAAAAAGACGTGTTTGCTTAGTCTTTGAACAAGGGGAGGAAAAATAAAATCCTGTAATTCAAACGACCAACTCTGCTTTGGAAAACACTAAAATCTGGTATTTTCTGATTCTCTCTCCACGAGTCGCCTCAACGTTGCTATTATTTCAATCTATTTGCTTTCGGCTGAAGGCCGTCCCAGAAGAACATCCTGTTCAATGTATATTTAAGATTTTCATTCAGCAAAAAAAGACAAAAATCCAAGCTGGAAGCACCTCATACTTTACTACCTAGTATTGAGATAATACTGTGGCTGAACAGATACACACAAATATAAAGGGTAATTCAAAGAGGTCCGAATGGCTGGAGAAAGGTTACCTTTCCTATCCAGAGAGCAGGCAATTCGCTAAATCCTGGCGAATTGCCTGCACATTTGGTGTCTGTTCGGTGCCTGTTCGAGGGCAGTGAAATCCCCATGAAAAAGCACTGCTTCGGCTATTCAGAGAACACAAACCAGCAGTGAAAGGTTCCCCTAATGCTCTGCCATTCGGTGATTTCATGCGGCAGATTTATTCAGGCGAATCCCATAGGCTTCAATGTTAAAAATATTCCCGTTTTAATTCAATATCTAATAAACCGTTCATTATAAAATTCTGCAGCAAAAAGTCTCTTTATTTATAGATTTCTTTTAGGAAATTTTAAGCATTTTTTTTTTTTTTTAAAAATCCAATTTTTCTTTTTTTAAGTTTTCTTCTTTTTTCTGTAACAGCCCTTTTTATTATCATTCATTGGATCTTATATGTAAATTTCAGACATTTTCGCTCAGTAGTTTCTTTGCAAACAGCGTTTCACTTTTCAATCATTCATGCAAACTGTTTTCCTAATTTATTCACCTCCTTAGTCTGCGGTGTCGTCTTTTTCCGGCGGCTTCACTGTGTATGATCGGACTCCTGCTCGGGTTTTTCCGGTGTCTTTGAGGGTTAATCCAGATGTGTTTGCAGGTTTTCGGCGTGCATTCGCCAGGTTTTTGCCAGGTGTTCGGCGGGTTTTCTGCAGCTTTTCCCTGCACTTCGACAGCCCTGTGGTGCTTGCTGAATACACCGCAGGGTCGCCGAAATGGGATTGCCGAATTGGCCCGAATTGAAGAGAGCGAAAAGTCACCGAACGTGCGGTGACTTTTCGAATCTCTTTGAATAACCCTGATAGCATTTGTCCTGGCCCTAAAAGTCCCAAAAACCATGTATTTTTTAATAGCTATTATGAAAATGGAAGACGTTTACAATTGGAAACATGAGCTCTGCTTAAAAGTATAAAAAACATTATAAGAAGCAGAGACATAAGGACATACAAATAAATCACCAATCCTGCGTTTTAACTGTGTCATATAATATAGCTTTTTTTTTTTTATCGTTCTGTGTTTTTATTCGTCAGGTTTAATAATGCAAACCCCATAGGTTTCAATGTAAAACATATTCTCGTTTTTGTCCAATATCTGATAAACCGTTTATTATTTTAATCTGAAGCAAAAAGTCTCTTTATTTTTTTTTAGGCATTTTTCGGGATTTTTTCAAGATTTCAATTTGTTTTTTGTATTATTTATTTTTTTAAATAGTGTTTTTTTTTCTATAGCAGACTTTTTTATTATTATTCATAGGACCTTATATGTTAATTCCAGATATTTTTGTCCAGTACTTTTTTTGTCCAAGCAGCGTTTAAAGTTTGACACTTTCAATAGCTTTTTTCTAACCCCGTTCGTCAGCTTGTAGACTTTTTCCAGAAGCTGGTCGACGGTGTCCCTCCCTGCCACAGGTACTCCTCCTCCAGGTTCTATTTAACCTTGATCTGCAGGGAGCTCCAGGAAAGGACTGGTTCCTCAGTAAGTGAGTTTATCCCATGATGAGCAGTCATTAGGATTGCAGAGTAGGACCTGCCAGAGGGTGGATCACATTGACGCTGTTGGCAGGCTTAAAGCGATTCACGGCCATTCATTGCAAACTAAATTTATTTTATTCAACAAAGTTCAGATTTAAGAATTTTTCAACATGTGGTAAAATCTGGTATTATGTACCCATGCATGGAGCTGTTGTTGCTGGTTTTTGAATGTGTTGACTGGAGTGCTCTCAGTACTTGGTTGGGCCACCTTTTACCTTCAATACCGCGGCGATTCTTCTTGGTGTTGACTCCAGGAGATGTTGAAAGGTGATGTGAGGAATCTGACACCATGCCTGATGAATAGCACTGTCCAGTTCTGTGAGATTTGATGGTTGTGGAACCAGCTGCCTGATGGCTCTTTCAACTTCGTCCCACAAATGCTCAATTGGATTGAGATCTGGTGATTGTGGGGGCCACCTAAGCAAGGTAACTTCTCCCTCATGTTCTTGAAACCACTCCTGCACAATACGAGCACCGTGGCATGGCACATTGTCTTGTTGGAAGAAGCCATCTCCATTGGATACGCCATCAACATGATAGGATGAACTTGATCATGTCACGGTTCCCGGATCCCACCACGCAGTACTTAACCCCCAACACTCCACAAAACCCAGAAGCTACCAACAGTGTAGCTGTGAATGATCCCTATCTGTCTGGTCCTTAGAATTGGCCAGGTAATCTAGCTAGACAGAAAAGGGTTAACAATACGGAGAGGAGTCAGCCGAGCCAGAATCAGGAATACAGAGTTCAGAATGGTCAAATGGAATAGCCGGGTCGGTATCAGAGCAGTAGCGTAGTACAAGCAAATAGTCTAGGGCAACAGAAGGCAGAATGGTCAGAACACAAGCAGAGGTCAGTAACAGGTTAAATCTATATAGCAGTCAGGTACAAGGAGCTCAGGATGGATAACCACGATCTGGGAACTTCTGAAACTATACTGAGGGTTTTTAAAGACCTTCACCAGACCATGCCCCCCACTCAAGCCACACCTCATGCAATCACCTCCCTGCCTGTCTCCATTTAAGGCTAGGGACAGATGAGCGCATTTTCTGCGGCCACCGTCAAAATGTACGTCGATGCGTGCGCACGCATTTTTTCACGGAATACGCTTAAGTGGTCAGACGATGCGCAATTCTGGACGTATTTCATGACGTAAAAAGAAGTCTAGGGAAATCCGGCTGTTTGAACGTTATGTTGGCCGCACACTAGCAGCGTCTGACGTCTCCTAATCACACACACACGCTGCTATGCGGCCACAGCGCACTCTGTACGTCAGTACCAGCGGTTTAACGTTCTCGAAAAAATGCGTTCATTTTCCACTTGCGTTGCGCGGCCGGACTTTTGTGCGACCGTACTTCGTATATTGGCCGTCATTGCCCGGCATCTGCTGCTAGTGCGGCCGTGATTATGTGCGCCAGAACGCGCGTTCGCACTGCCTCAGTCTGACCCTAGCCTAAACCAGGCAGTGGTCAGCGAGCAGCATCAGACTTGCTGTCCTCAAGCACACAGGTAGGGCTGGAAGCCCCCAATGTTACAGTACCCCCCTCTCCACGAGCAGACGCCGATGCTCAAAAGAGGACAACAAGAAAAATGACAAGAAAATAGTCAATGGGTCTTGTAGGCACGTAGAGCCCTCGCGTACACCAGTCACCAAAGTCCCCTGAGGTCCCAATCAGAGTCGTCATCCTCCTCAAGACGCCCCCGTCTATGAGGGTGGGAGCCAAAACTGGGTCCAGGTTTGAAGACACTGGCACCAGTCCTTTTGCGTCTCCTACCCCTGGTACAGGACGCGGAATGGACAGCAACAGTGTCCTCTCTGCACTGCGGCAACATGAACACGGCACCAGTGGTACGGATCTGCGGGTCAGTGACCCCGGCACGGCTCTGCTGCGACTTAGTCATGGCGGCAACAGCACGGATCTGTGGGTCAGGGACCTTGGCAGCGGCTCTGCGGCGACTGGACTGGAACCACTGGGCTCGAAGACGCCGGGACAGCTGGGCTCGGTGGGGCAGCGCCCTTGGTGTGGACGCGGTTGGGTAGCACCCTTGGCAAGGACAGGAGGGGCAGCGCCTTTAGCACGACTCTGTGGTGACTTGGACACGGCAGCAACAGCACGGCTCTGTGGGTCAGTGACCTCATCACGGCTCTGCGGCGACTCGGTCCTGGCGGCGGCAGCACAGATCTGTGGGTCAGCGACCTCATCACGGCTCTGCGGCGACTTGGACATGGCGGCAACAGCCGGCTCGGGTGAGCGTGGCTTGGCAACAGCCGGCTCGGGTGAGCGTGGCTTGGCAACAGCCACCGGCTCGGGTGAGCGTGGCTTGGCAGCTACCGGCTCGGGTGAGCGTGGCTTGGCAGCTACCGGCTCGGGTGAGCGTGGCTGGGCAGCTACCGGCTCGGGTGAGCGTGGCTGGCAGCTACCGGCTCGGGTGAGCGTGGCTTGGCAGCTACCGGCTCGGGTGAGCGTGGCTGGGCAGCTACCGCTCGGGTGAGCGTGGCTGGCAGCTACCGGCTCGGTGAGCGTGGCTGGGCAGCTACCGGCTCGGGTGAGCGTGGCTGGGCAGCTACCGGCTCGGTGAGCGTGGCTGGGCAGCTACCGGCTCGGGTGAGCGTGGCTGGGCAGCTACCGGCTCGGTGAGCGTGGCTGGGCAGCTACCGGCTCGGGTGAGCGTGGCTGGCAGCTACCGGCTCGGGTGAGCGTGGCTGGCAGCTACCGGCTCTGCAACAATCTTGATCTCACAGTGCTTTGCAACCACCTTGGCTTGGCACGGTCTCTTGAACTGCTGTGCAGTGGACTGGCTCTCAAACTGGTTAGCGGTGGACCAGATCTCGCACTGCGAGGCAGTGGACTTGATTTGTTCGTGCTGCAGGGCAGCACTCTTGACTGGAACTGCTAGCTTAGGCACAGTAGACATGGACAGGACTTGAAGCTGACAAACAGCAGACTCAGATTCTTTGTGCTGCTGAGCAGCCACCTTAGATTGTTCATGCTGCAGGGCAGCACTCTTGACTTCCCACTGCTGGGCATTACACCTGGTCTCTCCCTGTTGGACAGTGGATTTTGAACATCCTGCGACGTGCAGGGCAGTGGACTCTGGGGCCTGGTAAGGCTGGAACATGGAGGGTAACTTCTGGGGGCGCAATTGACAGTCCATTCTTTTATGCAGGAAAGAACCGCAATAAAAGCATAAGCCCTGAGTCTTCCTCCATACCCTTTCCTCCAGGGTCAGGGGTCCTCTGGAACCTTTAACTGGAACTGGAACAGGCTCCTTTGGGAAGACCTCCCTAGGAGGTTGCAGCAAACTTGCATACAGGATATCCAGGTGCTGAGTAATGAGCTTGTTAGCCCCTCTCAGGATCTCCAGCACCTCTAGAATTACTGCTCGCTCACTATGTACTGGCTGCCTCATTATGTGTACCTGGGATGTCTGAACGACAGGGGACACAGGTATATCAAGCGGGGGTGCAACCCCAACTGGTTCCAGGTGTGCAGTACGATTCAGGATAGTTTGTAAGGCAATGGCAAACTGATCCATCCTATGATCCTGCTCATCCTGTCTGGATACAAAGTTAGCCAAGTGCTGTGTTAAATCTGCGGGATCCATATTGGCCAGATCGTAATGTCACGGTTCCCGGATCCACCACGCAGTACTTAACCCCCAACACTCCACAAAACCCAGAAGCTACCAACAGTGTAGCTGTGAATGATCCCTATCTGTCTGGTCCTTAGAATTGGCCAGGTAATCTAGCTAGACAGAAAAGGGTTAACAATACGGAGAGGAGTCAGTCGAGCCAGAATCAGGAATACAGAGTTCAGAATGGTCAAATGGAATAGCCGGGTCGGTATCAGAGCAGTAGCGTAGTACAAACAAATAGTCTAGGGCAACAGAAGGCAGAATGGTCAGAACACAAGCAGAGGTCAGTAACAGGTTAAATCAATATAGCAGTCCGGTACAAGGAGCTCAGGATGGATAACCACGATCTGGGAACTTCTGAAACTATACTGAGGGTTTTTAAAGACCTTCACCAGACCACGCCCCCCACTCAAGCCACACCTCATGCAATCACCTCCCTGCCTGTCTCCATTTAAACCAGGCAGTGGTCAGCGAGCAGCATCAGACTTGCTGTCCTCAAGCACACAGGTAGGGCTGGAAGCCCCCAACGTTACAGATCAGCAATGATGCTTTGGTATATTGTGCAATTCAGACGTTGTTCCACACAAATTAAAGGGCCCCAAACCATAACACTGCCCCCACCAGCTTGAAGAGTTGTACTCATGCATGTGGGGTGCTGCTTTCCTGCTTTTTCCACCAAATTCTCACTCTGCCACCTGCATGATGCAACTGGAAACGTGATTCATCCGACCACATGACTTTTTTCCAATGCTCGACTATCCAATCCTTGTGTTCCTGTGCCAATTGGAGACGTTTTAACTTGTTAACTGCAGATAGCAAAGGTGTTCGAACAGGCCTTCGGCTTCCATATCCCATACGATGCAGTGTACGGCGAACAGTGCGTTCAGCGATCATTTGAGAGGATCCCTGATTAAGATCTGCAGTCATTTGATGCACTGTTGCCCTTCTGTTGTCTTGTACCAGTCTTGCCACTCTCCGTCCTGCCCTAACATTGACTAGTCGCTGACGGCCACAATTTGCACGTTCAGACCCAGATTTTCGGTTTAAACACTTTAACAACAGCTGCTCTTGAACATTTAACGAATTCTGCTGTTTTGCTGATACTCTCTCCATGGATCCGAGCGCCAACAATCATCCCACGTTCAAAGGCTGTAAAATCGCGTTGTTTACCCGTATCTTCAGAAAAAAAATCACTTCTACTGTCGTGGTAAACAACCTGCTTCCCTATTTATAATGGTCTGGCCCTCGAGCAACTTCAGCTCCAAATTATAGCTAATTTGCTTAAAAAAGGTCAGGTGGTCATAATAATCTGGCCACTCAGTGTATATATATATATTGTAGGGACCCCAGGGGTACACGGGCGTCTTTGACACAATCCAGAGGCAAACAAGCAGTCTTTTCCTTTGTTTTTATTTCCTCCAGCAGCAATAGAACAAAAACAGCTTTCTTCAGCAAATGATAAAGTAAACAACTTTCCTTCAGCATACAGAAAGTAAACAGCTTTTCTTCAGCGAACCAACAACAGAAAGCAAAAGTCTTTAGGCAAAGTTGCACTTCGTAGTGCAAATAGATACAGGGTTATTCAGAGAGTGGTGAAAACCAGGAGAATGACTGGAGAAGTGAAAATTCTAGGTCAAAATAGCCAAACCAGAAAAATTCTCCCATTTATCTCACTTTCCAAATCGGCTATTTGGTCTAGATTGTTCGCTTCTCCTGCCATTCTCCTGGTTTTCACCTCTCTCTGAATAACCCCCATAGTCTCACCAGGGTAGCGATCCAGTTACTTCTGAGCAGCCCCACACTCAGAGCTTTCTCTCCTAACTACTCCACACACTCTCACCTGTGTGACTCTTTTTTTTTAACAGGGCAGCCTATAGGGGAAGTACCTGCCCTCCCAGGTTAACCCGTTCCTTGCTCTCCACCCTGCTGACCCTGCACAATATATACTGTAGGTATATATTGTGATTATCCGCTGCATTCACACTATATACTATAAAAACTATACATTGAAATCTAAAATTCCGCACATAAATACATACTAAGTTCTATATTCTAATGGTTTTGTTGTATACAAAGCACCAATCAATAAGTATCCATTGGAGGTGGTAAGTAATGTCTTACAGACGCTCCAGGCGATCAAATAAGCATCGTGTTTAAAGGTGAAATATTAAGCAGCCTGGCAGGTGGCTGAAAATGTAAAATACATTCTGCACCATTGATTTTCCTTTCTACGACATGCAAATAATACATTTATCCGGCACAGGGTTCTTCTGAAAGATCCGCGCTTATTTAGCAATGCGGCGCGTGCTGGTGCATTATGGGGGTCATGTATTCATGTATTGGTCGGGATAATAACATCAGATTCACCTGCTCTGAGATTTCATGGATTATTAAACACCGCACATTTATTGCACGTGCTTTACAGTTAACAATTACTAATATAAAGGAATGATAACACATGTTAAGCTTCCCATTCTCTGCGCAGTGTCGGTCCGGTTGGCGATGTCCTTTCACTTGCAAATTGCTAGAATTTACCTTTTAATTCATACGCGATATTACTATAAATTCTGATCGTCGTACACGTTGAGTTTCCCTTATCTGAAATTTTGGCGAGAACAAACATGATGCCGAAAGTAGAAAATTTCACCCCCGAACGCATGTTTATTATAAGTAGGGATGAGCTGTTCGGGTTCGGACGGTCCGGAGTTCGACCCGAACTTTGGCAGTTCGAAAGTTTGCGAATTTCGAACTTTTTGGGCGTGTTCGGTTAGAGTTCGAAAAAAAAATTACTAAAAAATCTAGAAATAAAGAGACTCTTTACTGCAGAATATTATAAGCAACGGTTTATTAGATATTGAATTAAAAACTAATGTGTACGTGGAAAGATTATCAACTCTAAATGACCTCTGTTCACAAACGGGCATAACACCAGGTATTTTTAGTCTGGTAATCAATTTGATACATTGTACACTATACTGAGGGTGGGGTGGTGTCTGCTTCTGATTGAGATTTGATAATTAATTTCCCTAAAACATCCTAATATGCTGCATTTAACCCTTTCGCTGCTGTGGCTTTTCACACCTCGGTGCTGAGGTCATTTTTACCGCTTTCACTCATCATGTTTAACCACGTTTTGTAGCCATATTTTGATATATGACCCAGACATATTATATATCGTTCTTTCCGGCAGACTTGGCAGATTCATAATATGTCATTATTATATGTATACGTTATGTCATGTCTGTATATTATAACAAAAAATGCAATAAAATTAGAATTTTCAATAATTTATTATGTGTAAAGTGTTTTTTTCACATTTTAACATGCGATCGTTTGCGGTTATATTTTGTATGGGGTGCGCTTGTTAAAAAAATTAGAAATGGGGTCTCGTTACATTTTTTTTTTGGGGAAAATTTCGCATTTTTTAACAAACGCACCGCATACAAAAATCGTTAGTGCAGCATTATTGTTCACATTATAATTGAAATGGGAACAATATTGCTGCATTAACAAAACAAAAACAAACAAAAAACTTGTTTATTTATTTTTTAGAATTTTTTTTTTAAATATTTTTTTTAAAAAAAACATTTTTCATGCTCATGTTTAGTATCCTTGGAAAGACCATGCTCTGGCCGATCCAACGATATCAAACATTAACACCCAGCTGCCATGGATCGGGAGATAGGGGGTTTATTGGAACCCCCTATCTCCACCATTGGTGGCAGCTAGGGGTTAACTCCAGGACTGGCGTCATCATGCTATGCATGATGACGCCAGTCCTCAGGGGGAGTTCCTGGAGGCTTGGCCGACATCTTGGATGTCGGCCAGCTCAGGGAGAGGATCACGATCCGGCGCTTTTCAGCGCCGATTCGTGATCCGGCTCCCCAGGCGTTAATCACAGCCACCGTTTGGAAGGGCAGGCTGTGCCCTTCCAAATGGTGTCTGGATTAACCCTCTGCCCCCCCCGGCGATCGGGAGGGAGAGAGGTCCAAAGGACCTCCCCCCTCCTTTTCAGGAGCTTCCTCCACACATGCGGGGGGGTGCCTGAATTAGATGTCATCGCGCCGCGGCGATGACATCTAATTGCTCCGCCGGGGTCCCGGAGTGCTGGGCTGACATCCAAGATGTCAGCCCGCACCGGGGGGCACAGCAATCCGCCGGAATCCGGCGGATTACTGCCTCCTGTGCATGGACGCGCTCAGCGCGTCCATAGCACAGGAGAACCACTTGGCTGGACGCGCTGAGCACATCCATAGCAGCCAAGTGGTTAACAGGTGTTTGAAAAAAATCTAAAGCAATGTTATTTTTCACCTAGGGATTAAACATTCACAGAGTTATTCAGAGAGCGGTGAAAAGCAGGAGAATAACTGGAGAAGTGAAAATTCTAGGTCAAAATAGCCAAACCAGAAAAATTCTCCCATTTAACTCACTTTCCAAATTGGCTATTTGGTCTAGATTGTTCTCTTCTCCTGCCAGTTCTGCAGGTTTTCACCTCTCTCTCAAGGTTGTTCAGAGAAAGGTGAAAACCAGGAGAATGGCAGGAAAAGAGAACAATCTGGACCAAATAGCCGATTTGGAAAGTGAGATAAGGCTAGGGTCAGACTAACGCATCTTTCGCAGCGACAGTCAAAAAGTGCGTCCGAACGCATTGCCGTATTTTTTCACGGATTGCGCGAAAACGGTCATACGATGCGCATTTTTGTGCGTGATATTTTACGGATCCAAACCAGGAAACTTTGGGTGTCTGGACGTTATGTTGGCCGGACATGAGCAGGGTCTGACGTCTCCAAATCACGCACACACGCCGCTAGTGGACGCAGCGCACTCTGTACGTCCGTACTAGCGGTTCTGCGTTCTCGAAAAAATGCGTTCATTTTCCACTTGCGTTGCGCAGCCGGACTTTCGTGTGGCCGTACTTTGTATATTGGCCGTCATTGCCCGTCATTTGCTGCTAGTGCGGCAGTGATTAAGTGCGCCTAAACGCACGTTAAAAATTCACTAGTCTGACCCTAGCCTAAATGGGAGAATTTTTCTGGTTTGGCTATTTTGACCTAGAATTTTCCATTCTCCAGTCATTCTCCTGCTCTTCACCGCTCTCTGAATAACCCTGACAGGGTTATTCAGAGAAAGGTGAAACTCAGGAGAATGACTGGAGAATGGAAAATTCTAGGTCAAAATAGCCAAACCAGAAAAATTCTCCCATTTATCTCACTTTCCAAATCGGCTATTTGGTCTAGAATTTTCCATTCTCCAGTCATTCTCCTGCTTTTCACCGCCACAAAATCTGTAAACTTTTTCTGCGTGTCCGAAAATGTCTCCTCTTTTCATACAGACTGCCGCCCCAAGCAGTTGTTTATGGATAGATTAAAGGAAAAGCATTTACCGTCATTTAAAATGTCATTTTTTGGTTTTTCATATTTCTATACATCCTAGAAATCCGCCACTTCACGGGCAGGTTATGGGGACCTCCTAGGCATGATGTTTGAAGGAATTTTTTGTTTTTATTTTTAACCCTTATTTCATGGAAAACTCACTGTCCCTTTAAAAACTTTTTTTTTACTTTTTGACCTTGTTTCCTGTCCCCCAGGGCACTACCTGGACCCCCATACACCTTTTATGGCAAATATGTAGCATATATGCCCTCTTGGAGGGAACTCTAAAAAACAGAATTTTCAGCCCCATTGACATTAAACAATGGGAAAAAGTTTTTAACCCTTTCACTGCTGAGTGCTGAGCCATTTCACCGCTGTGCTCGTAGCTAATTTCACCGCTTTTGCTCATGATTAAATGCAATTTGAAGCCATGGGAAATGTTTGATCAACAAGGAGTGGGAAATGTTTTTCCAACAAGAAGTGGGAAATGTTTTTCCAACAAGGAGTGGGAAATGTTTTTCCAACAAGGAGTGGGAAATGTTTTTCCAACAAGGAGTGGGAAATGTTTTTCCAACAAGGAGTGGGAAATGTTTTTCCAACAATGAGTGGGAAATGTTTGACCAACAATGAGTGGGAAATGTTATGAATCCTATAGGCTTCAATGTTAAAAATATTCCCGTTTTAATTCAATATCTAATAAACCGTTTCTTATTGTTTTCTGCAGTAGAGAGTCTCTTTATTTTAGATTTTTTTAGGATCTTTTAATTATTTTTTGGGAAAAAAAATTCTCGACCTTTCCCCGAATGTTCAAAGTCCGCGAATTTTCGAACAGCCGATGATCGAATCGAACCGATTAGAACCGGCAGCCCATCCCTAATTATTATATCCAACAATTCCAAAATCTGGAAATATATTTCAACAACAAAAAACACTTTTGGTCCCAGCATTGCTCTGCCTGCAATAATACAATAATATTAGGTTTTAAGATTGTGACCCCCCCATATACTTTTATTATTTGTGTATTACCACAAAGCATCCCTAATGCTCCATTCTGCCAGCCAGTATCCAAGACAGGGTTGCATAGCATTGCAGCCATGTAACTTTCTCTCATGTTACACGACCCTGATCCTGACTTTCAAGGTCAGAATGCCCCAACTGTGAAGCACTTTGAACGCACTGTGCTGCAACAAAAGCCAAGTACTCTGTGAATGATGCAGGGTATTTCATGGCAGCATCAGGGCACATCGCATTCATTCCACCTTTTAGGCCGTGGTAAGACAAGAGCACTAGGTGCGCCCGTACTGACATGCCTCCCAGTATCCATCGCAGCGTTGTGATGCTTCGGGGCCGGCCACACACTGTAGCGTGCGCAAGAATTGCATGCGCCACAAGCGTCTGTGCACGAATCCTCCCCGTCAAACCGCTAGACATGCGTTGATGGGGCTGCAAAGCATAATGCTCCATAAGAGGATCGAGCCTTGCAGTGCTGAGCGCACTAACTGCGCTCAGCGAGGCAGCCAGACGGGCGTCGACTGGAAGGAACATCCACTCTCACGGACATTCCTTCTGCTCGTAAAAACGCTCGTCTGACCCTAGCCTTAGTCAAGGTCGCCTTTATAGTCTTCTGTGTCACAGGCAACTCCTGGCCAGTGCAATCCCATGCCAGACAACATCAAACATAGATCAGGGTATGCAGTAACACAATACCACTCCTGGACAGCCATATCAACAATGGCAGCCCCAGTGAGGAAGAAATGGGCTCTAGGTTGCTAAGGAGCATAGGTGTGCGCACAGGACGTGCCTGGTGTACCCAGGCACACCCTAATGTTGGGTGAGGGTTTCTTCTTTGACCCCCGACATAGATCTTTTGGATGTTCCTTATCTGTTTCATGATAAATTACATGAATAATGACTGTATCTCAGCATAAATATTGGTTATGCCCATAGGGTCTGCACAGGCGGTGTGCCTGGTGTGTTCAAGAAGAAGATGAAGAGGTCCTTTTTCACCTCCTACATTGACATTTTAGATGTCCCTTATCTGGTTCATGATAAATAACATTAAAACTGACTGTATCTCTGGTTACAAGCTCATTATATTGAATGAAAAATGTGCGTTTTTTGCAAAATCTTCTAAACTTTAGTTTTCAGTTAATAAATGTTCTATGGGTGCACGCCCTAAAGTAATGGGCTGCGCACGCCATTGCTAAGGAGTGATGGTGAAAAACAAGAAATATTAACCCCTTCACTGCAAACTGGTTTTCTAAAAAACACTGTCAAAAACCACTGCGTTTATTTCTTGGAAATCATTTTAATTCTACAGTAAGACATGTTTGAGAATATTCCCAATGTATTCCTTACTGAAATATCCTACTGGGCAGGGAGATGTCACCATCTACTGGCCAAACGGGGTTACTGCAGCTCAGAGCTCCGTGCAGTATCGGCTGGAGAAAAGTCCGACAGAGACATTCCCCAGCTGGTTTTAACCACTTGGCTGGTAAGGACACGCTCAGCGCGTCCAGCCAAGTGCTCCTCCTGTGCTATGGACGTGCTGATTCCGGCCGATTGCTGCGCCCCCCCAGTGCGGGCTGACATCTATTTCCAGTGGGGGCCAGCGGTGAAAGTCAGGCACTGTTTGGAAGGGCACAGCCTGCCCTTCCAAACGGTGGCTGGCTTTAACCCCTTGGAGCCGGATCACGATTCGGCGCCGAAAAGCACCGGAACGTGATCCACTCCCGGAGTTGGCCGACATCTTGGATGTCAGCCAAGCTTCCGGGAACTCCCCCTGACGACTGGCGTCATCGTGCATTTCGCGATGACGTCAGTTCTGGAGTTAACCCCTAGCTGCCACCAATGGTGGAGATAGGGGGTTCATTGGAACCCCCTATCTCCCGATCCGAGGCAGCATGGCCTTTCCAACGATACCAAACATGACCATGTAAAAAGTAATGAAAAGAAAAAAAAATATTTAAAAACAAAATAATAAAAAAAAGTTTTTGTTTTGTTTTGTTAATGCAGCAATATTGTTCCCATTTTAATTATAATGTGAACAATGATGCTGCAATAACGATTTTTGTATGGGGTGCGTTTGTTAAAAATCGAGTAATTTTCCCAAAACAAAAATGTAACGAGACCCCATTTCTGATTTTTTTTAACAGGCGCAACCCATAGAAAATATAACCGCAAATGCTTGCATGTTAAAATGTGAAAAAAACCACTTTACATGTTGCAAATTATTGAAAATTCAAATTTTATTGCATTTTTTGTTATAATATACAGACAGGACAAGACGAATACACATAATCATGACATATTATGAATCTGCCGAGTCTGCCGGAAAGAACGATATATAATATGTCTGGGTCATATACTAAAATAAGCCTTCAAAACGCAGTTAAACATGATGAGCGAAACCATGTCCCTTGGGCAAGACACCTAACGGTACATACTCGCCACCCAGGACATACTTGAAAATGAGAGAAATCTCAATGTATCCTTCCTGGTAAAATCCTTTCTCAAAAAAATTAAATAAATAAATATATATATATACAAGGGTTGTGGTGGAGGACAAAAAGTGAGATAAAAAGCCTCCACACTATAATAAGTGTGTTTATTATTGCAGAAGCCACTTGCACATCAGAGCAATTCGATGAATTGCAATTTATCTCACTTTTTGTCCTCCACTACAACCCTTGTAGATACTGATTTGCCCTACGGGTCCCAAGCATCCACTGCAACTGGTCATCATGCCTAGCTCCTGCTGATGAGGGTCCAACAAACCCGAAACAGCGCTGTCCTAGGAGTAGCTTTGATCAGTTACGTAAACCTTATCTCTGCTAGAAAGCCACAGTGTGGCATAGCATTGATTTTAGGGATCTGTGTAATAACAGACCCAGGATGCATAAAAGTGGGACAGATGTCATTTGCATATCCTACCCAGAATTCCTTGCTGCATATGGGGAATCTGGCACAGGAGCTCTGGGATGCAACTCATCGAATTGCTGTGATGTAGGGATGTGCTTTTCGGGTTTCGGAATTTCGGAATTTTCACGAAATTTCCCGATTCGTGCATTCTGATTCGGCCGCTTTTCCGAAACTTTTCGGATCCGAAAACGGCAGATCCGAACAAATTTCCGTGCCGAAACTAAAACTTTTCGGAATTTTCGAATGGACTAGAAATGTGTAAAATCGAAATTCATTTTCGTTCCATTCGTGATTTCGACTCCATTCCTGATTTCGGTTCCATTTCAGTAATTTCGGACATCGTATTTATATTGCTGATTCTGTAATTAAATTTTGTATCATTCCCATCTCAATGTATCCTTCCCAGGAAACCAGAGAAATCTCAATGTATCCTTCCTGGAAAACCAGAGAAATCTCAATGTATCTTTCTTGTAAAACATGAGAAATCTCAATGTATCCTTCCTGGAAAACCAGAGAAATCTCAATGTATCCTTCCTGGGAAACCAGAGAAATCTCAATGTATCCTTCCTGGGAAACCAGAGAAATCTCAATGTATCCTTCTTGTAAAACATGGGAAATCTCAATGTATCCTTCCTGGAAAACCAGAGAAATCTCAATGTATCTTTCTTGTAAAACATGAGAAATCTCAATGTATCCTTCTTGTAAAACATGAGAAATATCAATGTATCCTTCCTGGAAAACCAGAGAAATCTCAATGTATCCTTCTTGTAAAACATGAGAAATCTCAATGTATCCTTCTTGTAGAACATGAGACATCTCTCAATGTATCCTTCCCGGGAAACTAGAGAAATCTCAATGTATCCTTCTTGTAAAACATGAGAAATCTCAATGTATCCTTCTTGTAAAACATGAGAAATCTCAATGTATCCTTCTTGGAAAACCAGAGAAATCTCAATGTATCCTTCTTGTAAAACATGAGAAATCTCAATGTATCCTTCTTGTAAAACATGAGAAATCGTAAAGTATCGTATCGACAGAAATATTGGATCCAAAAAAACATTAGTTTACGTCAAAACGAATAGACACTTTGAAACGAGGAGAACAGATGTTCCGAAAAACACGAAAATTTCCGAAATCACGAAAAAAAAGTCGATATGAAAAATGAACCGAAACGAACCGAACCTAAATGGAAATCGGCCGAAACGAGCCGAACCGAAAATTTACAAAATCCGAACGAACCGAACTGGATCGAACCGAAAAAAAAATCGGTGCACAAGTCTACTGTGATGTGCAAGTGGCTTCTGCAATAATAAACACGTGTATATGTATATATATATACACACCAGCGTATAGCATTATTATTATTATTATTATTCTTTATTTATAAAGCGCCAGCATATTCCGCAGCGCTGTACAATAAGCACAGTATAGACAGGGTTACAATACATTGAACAACATTTGACAAACAGTACAGGAGGAGATGAGGGCCCTATTCCCGTAGGAACTCACAATCTGGGAGGGTTGGGGTTGGAAACAGGAGGAGAGGACTGTAAGGTGAGAGTGATTGATGGTTGCGTCAGTGAGTTGGGTGGTAGGCTTCCCTAAATAGGAACGTTTTAAGGGAGCGTTTGAAGGAAGAGAAGTTAGGGGAAAGTCTGACAGTACGAGGGAGAGCGTTCCAGAGAGTGGGGGCTGCGCGTGAGAAATCCTGCAGTCTATCATGGGAAGAGGTGATGCGGGGAGAAGCTAGGCGCAGGTCACTGTTTGACCTTAGGGAGCGGGCTGGGGTGTATTTGGTGATTAGTGAGGACAGGTAGTGGGGAGCTGAGTTAGTGAGGGTTTTGTAGGTAAGGATAAGGATTTTGAACTTAATTCTGCAGTGGATGGGGAGCCAGTGAAGGGACTCGCAGAGGGGAGCGGCAGAGACAGAGCGGCGGGTGAGGTGAATTAGCCTGGTGGAGGCGTTCAGGATGGACGCAGTTCAGGCGTTCAGGATGGACATAGCAGTATGTAATGATCCTTTTTTGTATATGTATGTATATATATATATCATTCCACTAGGATTTTTGGTTTTTTCTTTGAATATTATATTAGTGAAGGCCGTTGCATACAAATCGTGTCTCTCGTCTTACCATATGCTGCTACGTTCTGGCTCCAGGCACATTCTGTTAATCACTCGGCCAGTCCACTTGTGGACACCCTGCAGTGTGTGATAGAAATGAAATAGTGACCTGCACGTGGGGAGGCAAGGTAGATCAATCAGCCATTAAATAGATGAATTTATACATTAGACATGAATTGCTGTGAGGGAATAAAATATGTATGGAAAGCAAGAACAAAGAGCTGACTTGCCGAGCTTTGAGAGAGTGCTGTTTAACTGGTGTATCATGCGATGTTCATATGTTGTAAAGCATGACCTTTATTAACAAATTAATTAAAATAAACCACTTGCGTTACGGAGATGAATGAAGGCAATTTAATATAATAATGGTTGTTTAAGGAGGTAGAAATGATGAATGGCAAACTGCAATGCGCTGATAAAAGGAAATATCCAGCAGTGATCGAGATGGATTTATAAAGGTGGTGGAAGGTTTTCTTTTTAGAACCGTCGTTTTTACATGATCTGAAATAATGTAAAAAGAAAACAGGCAGCTTATTTACATCGCTAAAGGACATGCCTCGGCTGACTTTCAGGGGTTAAGCGGGGTGTTGTTAGAAAGGGAAGACTGTGACCTTTCCAGCGATGCCTCTCTTGTCCTCTTAACCCCTGTGGAAAGGGAAATAGAGACCCACCAATCTGGCATTCACCAGGTGCTCCAGCACGATTATGTATGTGCATCAAGGAACTCAGACCACTGTGGTATTCAACCAGAGCGGTTGAGGTCTCCCCCTTGGCTGCGGAAACGCATGTTGCGGGAAACCCATGACATTGCCCACACGTCTTCCGCAGCCATGGGGATAAACCTTTCAAATGGACTCACAGAAAATCAGGAAAGTACGGCGTTCTGCAAATAGACAGATGATTACGTCTCAGTGGAACAATTTCGCTGCTGCTGAAGACCGCCGAACTGCGGCGAACTGCACCGGATTTCACTGTCAATTCGCCAGTATTTGGCAAATTAACAGTTTTCCGAATAGACAAACTGCCATGAATTTACGGTGAAATTCAATGTTTGGTGCCCTTCGCTAGCAAGTTTGGGGCTTCGTGAATAATCCCCTATGACTTGTGTTCATATGTACATTCATGTCTGCAAATGTTAATGCATCAAAAATGTTAATAAATCTGAAAAGAAACAGATGCTCGAACAGTTTTGTGAGATACAGGCTTTCATAGCATCCTCCAATGCCCAAGTGATCCTCCAATGCCCAAGTGATTTTCCATAAAACCATTGCAAGATGCAAAATGATTTTTCATTACCCACACAATTTGACAGTTATGGGGCTCCCTCTGCTGGCCAAAAAGTGCAACTACATATATATTATAGCTTGGGCTCCATGTTTCCTTAAAGAAAAAATGGAACATAAATAAAGAGTTTCAACCAATTTCAGCACCTTGGATGTCATGTTGGATGCGTTGATACTTTAGATGTACGTTAGAGCCCATTTGCACATGAATTTAGTTTGCAATAAGTGAAATTACTTTGCATTCTCCAGAATTAATCCAGATTGGGTATACTTGAAGTTGGGGGATCGACAGGTGCTTTTAAAGATCGAGTATACTCGATCTTGGTAGAGACTGGGTTATCACAGATTAAAAAGTATTAGAAAATTCCCAAACTCACCTCTGGTTCCACAGTGCAGAGGATGGCAAGATCCAACACCACCTCTGGTTGCTAGAAGAAGGAAAGTAGGACCAAATAATGGCCAACTGCCTTCCTGAACCCTTTGGTAGTCCTCTACTGGATCAGCCAATAACTGAACAAGAATGCATTTATTCCAAGTTGAATTTGGATTAATGCTTTGAATGTACCAATGTCAAAAATCTATTCCGGTCAGAGAGATAATTGTGCTGGGGTTCGTATAATTCACTCACTGTTGGTTAATCTCAAATTTTAAATATTTTTTTTCTATTTTTTATTTTTTTTTTACTTTAGAATTCACTATGCAATCAGTGCATTCTTACAACTATCTATGGGGCACTACTCGACAAAATAAAGTTAATAAATATAAGATGGAGCATTTAATACAACAAAACGATATATAACAGTAAAAAACAAATAACATATAGATTTAAAGATATACAGGGTTATTCAAAGAGAATCGAAAAGCCACTGCACATTCAGTGACTTCTCGTTCTCTTCAATTCGGCTTGATTCAGTGATCTCATTTCGGTGACCCTGCGGTGTATTCAGCAAGCACCACAGGGCTGTCGTAATGCAGGAAAAAGTCGCTACAAACCCGCCAAAAGCTCACCGCAAAATCAGGCGAAGGCACACTGAAAACCTGCAAAAACATCTGGATTAAGCCTGCGGAAAATGCCAGAAAAACCCGAGCAGGAACTGATCACACGCAGCGCAGCCGCCGGAAAAACCAACACCCAGACGAATGGAGTGAAAAAGAAAACGAACAGTATGCTTGAATGTTTGAAAAGTGAAACGCTGTTTGCAAAGAAACTACTGAGTGAAAATGTCTGAAATTTACATATGATCCAATGAATGATAATAAAAAGGGCTGTTACAGAAAAAAGAATAAACGTTTTCAATTTTTTTTAAAAAAAGAATCGGAAAAAAGTTTTTGGCAAAAAAATCCCAAAATATGCTTAAAATATCCCAGAAAATCTGTAAATGAAGAGACTTTTTACTGCATAATATTATAATCAACGGTTTATTAGGTATTGAATTAAAATGGGAATATTTTTATCATTGAAGCCTATGGGATTCCCCTGAATAAATCTGCCGCATGAAACCACCGAATGGCAGGGCAATTCGGCAACTTTTCACTGCTGGTTTTTGTTCTCTGAATAGACGAAGCATTGCTTCTCTATGGGGATTTCACCGCCCTCGAACAGGCACCAAACAGGCACCGTATGTGCAGGTAATTTGCCAGTATTTGGCAAACTGCCTGCTCTCTGGATAGCCGAATGGCCAAGAAAGGTTTTCAGCGTTTGTCACCTTTCGGCAGCCATTCGGATCTCTTTGAATAACCCTTGATAGTATTACAATCATTGAACTCAAGCCACACACAGACCCGCACACACCCCTTCATAAACTTACTACATTGTATAACTCATTCTGCCGCATTGTACTACAATGTAACTACATGACCCACCATTGTGACATGTTAAAAGAACTAAATAGGCCGTCGCTGGAATCCAGACGCACCCTTCACCTTTCCAACCTGGTGTTTTAAGAGCTTTTTTTTTTAGAAAGGATTTTACCAGGAAGGATACATTTAGATTTCTCTCGTTTTCAAGTATGTCCTGGGTGGTGAATATGTACCGTTAGGTGTCTTGCCCAAGGACACTTACTGGAGAGGTGCTCATCAGGATCGAGCCCATGGCCCCACAGGCTCTCTCCACGCAGAGCAGTGATGTTACCTCTACTCCACCCAGTTTCTGGGAAGCTGCCACCCTACCTGAATAGACTGCTTCCCCTAGCAGTTCCCTCATCCTATAACCTCCGATCCAGGACCTGCACCTTACTTGCAATACCACAATACAAAAAGAAAGTGGCTCGATCCTCATTTTCCTACAGTGCACTGCAATGCACCCAGACACCATCAAATCTTCCCCCAGTCTAAAGTCACTCAAGAGATCTCTATTAAATATACCTCAATACAGAATGCACCTGTAAACATGTAACACAGTAACTATATACAGAATGCACCTGTAAACATGTAACACAGTGACTATATTTCCTACATTTATTTTCTGTGTTAATCTGTATATCTGTGTTTTGTTTTTATTATTATTATTATTATTATTCTTTATTTATAAAGCGCCAGCATATTACTATCTTGCATTTTATTACTTTGTATTTCTGTAACGACTGTAACAATTCAATGTTCTCGAACCCAGGACATACTTGAAAACGAGAGAAATCTCAATGTATCCTTCCTGGTAAAATACTTTATAAATAAATGAATGAATACATATCAGGAAAATGGTAAAGCTTCTTTTGTTTCTTTCTATTGCCTTTTAGAGGGTATTGTAATTCCAATTCTCTAATGCTCCAGTAAAATAAAACCACATGACTGTTTTTGGTAGTCGAATCCATTTAAACGGAGGGAATGATACAACATGTAACGTTAAACAAAACAGAGATTACTTGAGCATTTTCTTCTTTCAGCGAAACGCGATCGGATGCACTACAATCAGCCAGAAGGCATAAAACATTAAGTGCTGTGGCTTGCTTCTCTGTTTCCACTCCAATAAATTTAACCCCCTTATTGAAAGGTTTTGTTCCTTGAGAAAAGAATAAAAAATAGTACTAATACTATTTCCCTCTCTGAATGCCAATAAGCCCTCTGCTGCACTAAAGCCAATGAGGACGTGGAAAATGGATGGAAAGAGGAGACCAAATGGAAACATAACTAAGTTTTATAAAATTATATAACCTAGTACGGCGCAAATATGCTGTTAGAGGTCCTTGGGTCTCACGAGTACATGAAAAATATAATGATACAGGATAATAGTGCAGTACAATAAGATCAACACAAATTAAGTAGATTCAGATGGTATCTCACTCACAAATGGAGAGCCCAAACACTGGCTCTGAGTGGGTCCACACGTGCGGGTTGACTGCCCTCTGTGTTCTCAGGTGACCCCCACCTTATTTAGGGTGTCTCATCCATCAGCTGATGAAGCCGCTCCCCTATGCAGCGAAACGCGTTCTGGCTTGTTTTATTATCTTTTAAATAAATTGTATTTTAATTCCCATTTGATCCTGTCTTAAAGTTGTTATCCTTGGCGGTTTCACTTGGGTTTTCCTATTCCAAAAAATTATTTCCAAAAATGGTTTCTAGAGCCAGATGGCTCCACTAAATGTAAGTACAAAATCTGGATAATACTTACCAACTAGGTTCAATTGATCTGCGCAAAGAGTGCTACTTTCTCTACTTTTTATTGCATATTGATGGATGAGACACCCTAAATAAGGGGGGGGGGGTCACCTGAGAACACAGAAGGCAATCATCCCGCACGTGTGGACCCACTCAGAGCCAGTGTTTGGGCTCTCCATTTGTGAGTGAGATACCATCTGAATCTACTTAATTTGTGTTGATCTTATTGTACTGCACTATTATCCTGTATCATTATATTTTTCATGTACTCGTGAGACCCAAGGACCCCTAACAGCATATTTGCGCCGTACCAGGTTATATCATTTTTTATTCTTTGTGTTCTTGGTTTAGGGGAAACCTCTTATTTCTGGTACTGGCTACCTGGGGTGCCTTGGTGGTGGATGCATGTTTTTGTGTGGCGCTTCACCATCCTTTGTGCATAACTAAGTTTTAGCCTGAGCGCATCAAATACTACACACATTCTGATTTTGTTAATAAATTAAAATGTGTCTCGACTTCTTATAGGGTCACTTTAGTGCTTTTTTTCAAGTAAGTCTAATTATCCCTAGGAGGATTTTCTTTAATATCTAATCTATCTGGAGAATCCAAAAGGGAAGTCAAAATATAGAATCCAAGGTCGGTACACAGGAAAATATCAAGAGCAAGGAGCACAAGGGTAGACACGAGCAGAAAAGTCAAGGAGCCAGGCCAGAGTCATACACAGAAATATCAATATCACACACAGAAACACACTGATCAGGATAAACTAAAATAAAAACAAAAGACAAGGTGAGTAGAGGAACAAACAGACAATGGAAACTAGGAAATAAACTGAACAATACAATAAAAAGGAAATATCACAAAGACAAATACTGTGTTAGCAGGAACAGAATCACAAGCAGAACCACAGGGAGCAAAGTGACCCTTATAACAGATCACCGGGAGATGGGAGAGGCTGCCTTGTAAAGGGAGTAGGCCAGAGCTGAGAGGTCACGTGGTTCAAGACCAGTTAGGTTACAGGAGAATCCTGGAGCAAAGGGAGAGGAAGGAATGACCCAGATAGGGGTGAGAGCTGGCCCGGATCGGCTCACAACAGGGATCAGGGCTGGAAGCTTGTGGAAACATGACATATGGAACTGTGGCTGCGGTAAGACGTGCGTAGTTAGGTGCATCTCACAGGGTCCCCTGTATCTTTTTTTTTCACTTAATTTTTGTTTTTAAGGGAGCATTATTAAGCATTATAAAATGGAAAACGAATCGATCCGAAACGAAATATGGATTGTCTGAAATGAACAAATCGGTCCTAATGACGTTAACGAATCGATCCGAAAAATCTGAAACGAAAATTAACGTTCTGGAAAAAAATCCGAGACGAAAGTTTGGTCCATGCACATGTCTAGAGAGGGGTGACACACTAGGTGAGGGTAAAGAGCTGGGCATGTGAAGTAGTGGGTGCGTAGGGAGCTGAGTGGGAAGATGGTGCAATAAATTTAGAACCTTTCATCCCATGAAATATTTCTGTAAAGGACAACCAAATGCATGAAGAATTAAAAATTTGCAAATTATTATTATTTTTTTTAAAATACCGCAATTTGTTTCAAAATATCAAACTCCAGGTAGAATTTCTGTTTTATGTTATATTTAACTAAGTCCGCATCCTATGTTTTAGATATTTTGATATTATTTTTTTTTTAAACAAAAAAGTGCTTGGTAGTGAAGGGGTTAAGATGTCTGAAAGTATAATGTCCTGCTTAGATTGCGTTGCTGTATCTTTGTGTGATAAAAGTTTTTTTTTTACCTGGTAATACAAATTTCACAGACACATAACATCACTAAATGAAATGTATGGACAGGTTGTACTCGATGTTCTAATTCACAAACATTTTAGTGAAATAGAGATTTCAGATCCAAACATTAAAGCTTAATTATTCCTGCAAAGAGCTTCACATCACTCGACTATTCAAAAAGATGTGTCTGTGCTTTTGTATTCACATCTATTTAACGCCATAGTTTACTATTCCAATGCAGGAAAGTATGAAACTTTCTAAAAACAATGCTGCCGCTCAAGATTAGTATTTTTTCTGTTGCCATGGTTTCAAACAAAGTAATCTGGTATTGTCGCATTTCCTGGAGTGTGTTTTATTAAGAAACTGAGTCCTTTGTAATTAATAATAAGTTTGATGTACAGTTGTGTTCAAAATTATTCAACCCCCAATGCTGTAAAGGGTTTTAGGGAATTTAGTGTACATTTGTAATTGTATTCAGAATGAAATCCTACAAGGACTTTTTAACCACTTCTATGCGGAGGACGCGCTCAGCGCGTCCTCCGCATGGCTGCTGGTGTGCTGAGGACGCGCTGAGCGCGTCCTCACTTTGGGGTCAGCGTTCGGCCGGGTTCCGGCCGATCGCTGGCCCCCCCGGTGCGGGCTGACATCCTCGATGTCAGCCCAGCATCCGGAACCGCCGCAGATGAAATTAGGTGTCATCGCGGCAGCGCGATGACACCTAATTCAGGCGCCCCCCCCGCATGTGCGGAGGAGGCGTCTGAAAGGGAGGGGGGGTCCTTGCGGGGGTTAACCCAGGCACCATTTGGAAGGGCACAGCCTGCCCTTCCAAATGTTACCTGGCATTAACCCCTGGGGAGCCGGATCACGAATCGGCGCTGAAAAGCGCCGGTTCGTGATCCTTTCCCGGAGCTGGCCGACATCTTGGATGTCGGCCAAGCCTCCGGAAACTCCCCCTGAGGAGCTATGCACGATGACGCCAGTCCTAGAGTTAACCCCTAACTGCCACCAACGGTGGAGATAGGGAGTTCCAATGAACTCCCTATCTCCCGATCCGTGGCAGCTAGGGGTTAACGTTTGGTATTGTTGGATCGGCCAGAGCATGGCCGTTCCAACGATACCAAACTCGAAATTGAAAAAAGTTTGTAAAAAAAAATAAATAAAATAAAATAAAAAAAAAATAAAAAAAAAAAAAAATTATAAAAAAAAATAAACACTTTTTTTTTCTTTTTTTTGGTTTGTTAATGCAGCAATATTGTTCCCATTTCAATTATAATGTGAACAATGATGCTGCACTAACGATTTTTGTATGCGGTGCGTTTGTTAAAAATCGTGTAATTTCCCCCCAAAAAAAATGTAAATCTCTAATTTTTTTAACAAGCGCACCCCATACAAAATATAACCGCAATTGCTCGCATGTTAAAATGTGGAAAAAAAACACTTTACACTCTGTAAATTATTGAAAATTCATATTTTATTTCATTTTTTGTTATAATATACAGACAGGTCAGAACGTATACATATAATAATGACATATTATTAATCTGCCGAGTCTGCCGGAAAGAACGATATATAATATGTCTGGGTCATATACTAAAATAAGCCTTCAAAACGCATTTAAACATGATGAGCAAAACCGGTAAAAATGACCTCAGCACAGAGGCGGGAAAAGCCTCAGCAGCGAAAGGGTTAAAGAACCATATGCAACTAAAATGACATCAATTGGTTTTGTAATACAGTAGTAAATGTTTCTTTTGTGAATTCTTCATTGACACAATTATTCAACCCCTTAAAGACTACCACTCTGAAGAACAGAGGTTCATTCAAGTGTTTTCAATCAGGTATTGAAAACACCTGTGGATGTCACGGAGCAGCAATAAAGCATAATAAGCACCAATTAGGCAGCTTTAAAATGACTGATACTCAGCTCCTTCTAGACATTTACTGGTGTGGTTACAAACATGGTGAAGTCAAGAGAATGGTCCAGGAAGACAAGAGAAGAGGTGATTACTCTTCACAGGAAGGGCAATGGCTATAAGAAGATTGCAAAGATGTTAAACATACCAAGAGAGACCATAGGAAGCATCATTCGCAAATTCAAGGCAAAGGGCACTGTTGAAACGCTACCTGGTCGTGGCAGAAAGAAGATGCTGACTTCGACTGCTGTGCGCTACCTGAAGCGTAGAGTGGAGAAAAGTCCCCGTGGGACTGCTGAGGAACTGAGAAAAGATTTGTCAGATGTGGGTACTGAAGTTTCAGCTCAGACAATACGGCGCACACTGCGTAATGAAGGCCTCCATGCCAGAACTCCCAGGCGCACCCCCTTGCTGTCTCCAAAGAATAAGAAGAGTCGACTGCAGTATGCCAAAAGTCATGTGGACAAACCACAGAAGTTTTGGGATAGTGTTCTGTGGACTGATGAAACAAAATTAGAACTGTTTTGGGTCCATGGATCAACGCTATGTTTGGAGGAGGAAGAACAAGGCCTATGAAGAAAAGAACACCTTGCCTACTGTGAAGCATGGCGGGGGGTCAATCATGCTTTGGGGCTGTTTTGCCTCTGCAGGTACAGGGAAGCTTCAGCGTGTGCAAGGTACCATGAATTCTCTTCAGTACCAGGAGATATTGGATGACAATGTGATGCAGTCCGTCACAAACCTGAGGTTTGGGAGACGTTGGACCTTTCAACAGGACAATGATCCCAAGCATACCTCCAAGTCCACTAGAGCAGTGTTCCCCAACCCCCGGGCCGCGGACCGGTACCGGTCCGTGGATCAAACGGTACCGGGCCGCCCGAGGAACTACCGCCCGAGGCCGCCCGAGGGAGGCGAGAGGAAACAGAGCTTCTCCGCCCATGCCTGGCATGGGCGGGAGAAGCTCTGTTTCCTCTCGCCTTCCCCCCCAGAGTTGGATTATTCCCGGCGTGCGCCACGTGACGTCATGCCGGAGGTGAGAGGTGAGAGGGAGGACTCGCGGAGCTGTGTCTGCAAAGGAAGGACGACGAGATACCAGCAACCGCCTCAGCCTGCGCCTGCCTCGTCTGGAGTGGACACTGTACTGTAAGTAAGAACTAATAAATGTAACTGTATTCGGTGGGGGTGGAGTCATTGAACTGAGGTGACCCTAATTTTTTTTTAATAAAAACTTGGCAGAAATTTTTTTGTTATTTTTGAGCTTGCCTTATCTGCATAAGAAAGTAAAAAAACAATAATTGCAGCCACTGTGCCATCACATGCAGCCACTGTGCCCATCAAACGCAGCCACTGTGCCCATCAAACGCAGCCACTGTGCCCATCACATGCAGCCACTGTGCCCATCAAACGCAGCCACTGTGCCCATCAAACGCAGCCACTGTGCCCATCACATGCAGCAACTGTGCCCATCAAACGCAGCCACTGTGCCCATCAAACGCAGCCACTGTGCCCATCACATGCAGCAACTGTGCCCATCAAACGCAGCCACTGTGCTTATCAAACGCAACCACTGTGCCATCACATGCAGCTACTGTTCTTAAAAAGACAGGGGGGGGCGCAGTTTGCCATCTTCTTGACATTTTTTGGTGTAGCTGTATTTTATTTTAAAGGCATGTTTAAATACAATTAAATTTAAATTATTAAATCAAAACAAGTGGGCCACGGAAAAATTATCAAACGTTTACCGGTCCGCGGCAATAGAAAGGTTGGGGAGCACTGCACTAGAGCATGGTTGCAGATTAAAGGCTGGAACATTTTGGAGTGGCCATCGCAGTCACCTGACTTAAATCCGATTGAGAACCTCTGGTGGGACTTAAAGAAAACAGTTGCAGTGCGCAAGCCTAAGAATGTGACTGAACTGGAGGCTTTTGCCCATGACGAATGGCGAAGATACCCGTAGATCGCTGCAAGACACTTGTGTCAAGCTATGCTTCACGTTTAAAAGCTGTTATAACTGTAAAAGGATGTTTTACTAAGTACTAAGATTGAATGTCACTTGGGGGTTGAATAAAACTGATAATGATGTGAGCACAGAAAAGACATTTGTGGTTATTTCATTATAAATGTTATGTTATATTTGTCTGACCTACACGTGCCTCTTTGATTTAATTGTAAGCAAGATGACTGAATGATCAAAATCAATGTCAAACTGGCCAAAACACTCAATTTCAGTGGGGGTTGAATAATTTTGAACTCAACTATAGTTATGGCTGCAGGTGTGTGCCCCCCCCCCCGCCATTAATACAAATCGGGCCCTATTACAATCTTCACGCAAACTTTTGCTCCCGCGCAAAAACGCATTAATGCGAGGGGCAAAACCCTTTGCGCTGAACGTCGTATTACAATGTCAGCGCAACAAACGTGCGTATAAGTCTACCGCGGGTGAACCTGCGCAAATGCTGCGTGAGCTTACTGTACTTCGCGCGTCCTATACTTAACATTGTGAGTGAAATGCGTTTGTGCGCTGGTACGCGGACGGTATTACAATCTATGCGCAGTTTGTAACGCACAGCCATTGCGCTCATAATGTTAGCAACTCCTGAAAGCTGCTGTTAATGTCAAATTCTATGAACCTGGCCGAAATCAAATACACCAGCAAAAAAAAATACACAGGTCCAGAAATATTGGGACATCGACCCAATTCTAACATATTTGGCTCTATACACCATCACAATGGAGCTTTAACTGCCGACTGCCAGCTTTAATTTGAGGGTATGTACATCCAACTCAGGTGAACGGTGTAGGACTTACAGCAGTTTGCAGATGTGCCTCCCACTTGTTAAGGGACCAAAAGTAATTGGACAATTGACTTCTCAGCTGTTCCATGGCCAGGTGTGTGATATTCCCTCATTACCCCAATTACAATGTGCATATAAAAGGCCCAGAGTTCATTTCAAGTGTGCTATTTGCATTTGGAACCTGTTGCTGTCAACTCTCAAGATGAGATCCAAAGAGCTGTCACTATCAGTGAAGCAAGTCATCATTAGGCTAAAGAAACAAAACAAACCCATCAGAGAGATAGCAAGAACATTAGGCGTGGCCAAAACAACTGTTTGAAAAAATTCTCAAAAAGAAGGAACGCACCGGTGAGCTCAGTAACACCAAAAGAGCCGGGAGACCACGGAAAACAACTGTGGCGGATTACTGAAGAATTATTTCCCTAGTGAAGAAAACACCCTTCACAACAGTTGGCCAGATCAAGAACACTGTCCAGGAGGTAGGTGTATGTGTGTCAAAGTCAACAATCAATAGAAGACTTCACCAGAGTGAATACAGAGGGTTCACCACAAGATGTAAACCATTGGTGAGCCTCAAAAACAGGAAGGCCAGATTAGAGTTTGCCAAACAACACCTAACAAATCCTTCACAGTTCTGGAACAAGATCCTATGGACAGATGAGACCAAGATCAACTTGTATCAGAGTGATGGGAAGAGAAGAGTATGGAGAAGGAAAGGTAGTGTCATGGCGTGGACATGTATGGCTGCCAATGGAACTGGTTCTCTTGTATTTATTGATGATGTACTGCTGACAAAAGCAGCAGGATGAATTCTGAAGTGTTTCGGGCAATATTATCTGCTCACATTCAGCCAAATGCTGCAGAACTCATTGGACGGCGCTTCACAGTGCAGATGGACAATGACTCAAAGCATACTGCAAAAGCAACCAAAGAGTTTTTGAAGGGACAGAAGTGGAATGTTATGCAATGGCCAAGTCAATCACCTGACCTGAATCCCATTGAGCATGCATTTCACTTGCTGTAGTGATGCGCAGGGAGAGACTGGGGGGACTTTTTCTCCAGTATTTCCCTGCTCCCGCCGGACGGAGGAGGTGGTTGGAGCCGCGGTCCTCACCTCGGAACAGGAGGTGAGTATACAAATAGTTTTTTTACTTTTTTGGATGGTAACACCAAGTCCTGGCTGTGGTTAACTAACCAGACCTGGACGTTAATCAGCGTTTTGGACTTTGTAATCCAGTGCTGATTAACACTTTGCGCTCCCCATGTTAAGTATAGGGAGCTCAAAGTACAGTAACCTCGCACTGAGAAGCGCAAGATACCAAATGCTAATGGGTTACTTAACCCGTTTGCTTTTGGATCGTAATATGCGGTAGACACCTTGGCTAACGTTAATGCCCACGCAGGTGAGCGTTAACGTTAGCATATAAATTGTAATGTGGCCCACTGTTGGGAACCAGTGTTTGTTTGTTTTTAATCCTTTTTAATTATACAGTAATATTTTTTTGGGAACATTTCCAATGTATTCCCTGCTGTAATAACCTCTTAGGTATCGCTGAATGAAGAATAGTCATAGTTTATATTTACTTGGTTTTCCCGGAGGCCCAATTGACAACTACCTGTGATAAGGGGCAATAGGAACTCAAAACAACTACGATTCTGAACTGGTAGGGATACAGTAAAATGTAATAAATTACAATCTACTCAAATCAAGTAAACAAAAAATAATTAACTAAACTTTAAGGGGGTTTAAGGTAGCCAGGACAATGACCTCATCATAACGAGCAATGACCTCATCATCTGTCGATGTTAGACCAACCGAAACACTGGCATCTGTTGTTGTCAACCTATAACCTTCGAACAAAATTTCTGTAGTCACTGTTAGACTCAAAAACTTCATATTTTAATAAAACATAACTAGAAATAGCCTTAGAGCAACCTGAAATGGATCAGCCATGCCTCTCATAGGAGACGAGCCCTGAATAGCATTCTCTAATATATATTAAGTCAAGCGATCAATATCTGTCTTCTTTATGTCAGTTGGAGGTTGCATGTCCTGGAGCTATAGATGCTTAATGATACATTCATTAGAGAACAGGAGCTCTTAACAAATAGAGTTGTAATTAGACATTGGTGGAAATGACCGCAAATATCTGAGCACAGGATAACGTAACTGTCGTTTTACTGTAACCATACCCTAGTAATGGCATAGTCTATTAACCCCATCAGACCACCCCAGTTCTAGCACTGCTTTTAACTTAAACATACCTTTTAATGAGTTTCAAACATACTTTTTAATGAGTTGGAGTCTCCCTCAGCATTCCAACAGGGACCAAACTTTCACTCAAGAGCTCAGCCAATCTAATTCCTCTCCATGCAACCGCATTGGAAGACATTGGCAATTCCAAGTGGAACCCTGTTAGACTATCCATCATGAGCTGAATGGCAGCTGTTTGGTTGGAGGGAAGTCCTTCACATAGATGAACTCCAGATCTCCTGTACTGTCCTAACACGCTTAATTTGCAATTTTTCTGTTGTGCTGTTTTTTATGTGAGTGGGTTATATTTAGTTTTTGTTTATTTATTCTATATTAAACAGTATTAGACAATGATCTGCACATCCAATATCTATTTTTAGCGGTCACGCTATCATGACCTACGCTCTGACCCCCTGGCAGCCTCATCCCTGTGCTACACATCTCCAGACCATGTGCACATTAGCCCTGGTGTCCTAAGTTACACAAAAACACACTGACCACATGACCCTCTAGCACTGGCTGAATCCAATAAATTGCCACACTCCTATTCAGCTGGTGCCTCATCATTGAAGCTCATGAACTGAAGGAGTACATACCTAGGTTTCTGCTCCAGTGAATCCCCCTACTCTCCTTGTCTACTCATCTCGATCCACGTACCTCTCAAGATCCACAACATCTCCACACCATCCTCATGTCTCCAGATTCCTGTTTTGGTCAGTGTACTACGTATCCTAGTCTTCTGTGTCCTGCTCCATAACCCTCCAACCTGCTGATCCTCCTCCACCCTTCCTTGCATATCCCAGCATATTTAAGCGTGTGGCTGGCCCAAACGAAGCGTCACAACGCTGCGACGGACACCGGGAGGCACGCCAGTATGGGCGCACAGTGCACTCGTCTGACCCCGGCCTTAACCGTGTCTCTTTGATATGTAAGCAAAGCAAAATCGGTTAAATCTTATGTGTATCACAATCCATTGTAAAAGGAAAAGACTAAACGTCTATTCACAAAGTGCTTTGTGCTTTGTGTTTCGCTGCAATTCGCCGCATTTTGGCGTTTCCATTTTCCCTAAAATATGGAGAATTCACTATTTAGTGAACTGTCATCTCATTTTGCCAAAACTGAAGTAGCTGAAGCAGTTATCAGACATCACAAAAACTGCCGAATTGCACACATAACCACCGAATGGGTACTGATGAATTCCACTAAACTGTAAAAAAAAGGAAGTCTCCTATTGTCCCCCATTCGCTGAAAATACTGTGACTTCACTGTTTAGCGAATGTTCACCGTATTTTGCTGAAATTGGAATTGTCAAAGCAATTATCGGATGCCTGTGAAAAGCGCCAATAAGAGCCGAATATCACTGAAATTGCTTCGGCAAATTCCACCGAATTGGGGGAAAAAAAGGGAGTCTTCTGTTCTTCAAATAGGAGTTTAAATCAATAACAATGCCGTAGAAAGATGTATCTTAATAATAAAAAGATCCTTTAAAAAATTGTGAAAAGGTCAAGTCTTTTAAAAAATAAAACCAACAAAATATCATCTAAAAATACAAAAAGTTGTACTAAAAAATAGGGATTTAGCAAAAAAATTAATGTTCTTTAATTCTTTTTAAAAAAATTACTTTATTACCTTGAAACCTATTAGAGTTAAACCTGTTGTTGAATTGAAACACTACAGTTCATGCATTTCGCCAGAATTTCCATGTAATTCGGCGTTCCTTGAATAGAAGGCACAATAGTTTTCTATGGGACAATTTTGGTGCCGCTGAATTGTGTCGAATTGCCTCTTATTTCGCTGTCATTTCACCAATATTTGGCAAACTGACACCTGAGTGTATAGACAAATTGCCCTGAAATTGCATCTATGGTGAGATTCCCCGTTCAGTGCAATTCGGGCCAATTCGGAGGTTAGTGAATAAGCCCTTAAAATCCAGAAAGGGAACATAAAGTGCAATTATATTTTATTCTGCAGTGCTGTACAATGGGCAGGTCACAAGAAAATTGAAATGGAGAAAGAAGGGAAAACAGGCCCCTGCTCAAGAGCAATCAGAAAGGAGTGAGGGGACACCCAGAGGTGAGGGTAAATAGCAGAGTTTGAGACGTAATGGGATGCATGGGGGCTGTGTGAGAGAAACATCAGAGGCACGTTCAGTTGCTCAGCCGCTGCAAGTGCTAAGTTAGCAACTTCCCACTGAACGCCGTTCTGCCGCTCAGCGCTCAGCATTGCTAACTTAGCACTTGCAGCGACCCGGCGAGGTGCTGCGAGTAGCTGAGTGTGACGTATTAAAGATGGCCGCCGCCATGGAGCAAGTAACAATTCCGTACGGCAACGTTAATTTTGAGGTTTTTGTTCACCAAAGCACAAAATATTTATTTATTATTTACCCCTGCACATAGACATATACAGTATTACTGTTCAATTACATTTTGTTTCAGAAGTAAACATTACGGTTATTCAATAAAAACGATCATTTGTGGTGTGTGCGTACAAAACGGAATTGTGCTGACTGCTTTTCTTTATCATATATACCTCAACTGTTGTCCGAGTCGTACGAAAGTGTGAACGAAAAACAATCTGAATCTTTCATTAAGAAATCGTCGGCCATTTTGCTTAGAAATTTGCATCCAAAGCGTTCAGTGACACTGCTGCAGCAAACTGAATTGCTACGCTGCAGCAATTCACCTGCTGCTGAGGAACTGAACTGGGCTCTGGAGAGGTACAATGGGGGGGTTATGGACTGAGCAGAAAAAACGTTTTTAGATGTTGCGTTAGGATGATACACTCGCATTTAACTTCTCCCTTTACAACACGTTCAAAGCTGTGAAGTCAAGATGGTCTTAATGCAGGGTTGCTCGGGCCTTGGTCCTCCAGATGTTTGTGAACTACATCTCCCATGACGCTTAGCTACTCATTAGGTAGACAGAGACAATAAAGGGAAATGTAGTTCCGATCTGAAACATCTTGCGAACCAAAGTATGCTATGCCAAACACATATGTGCAGGAAAAGCCTTCACGATCGATGCGCTGCAGAGTAACCCAGTATCACCTTCCCCCCGTGTATCCTTGGTTTCCATTCTGTGGTGCCTTGGGTTACGTTGGAAATGCACCGCTTTTGCTTAGTATGTGCTTATGTCTCTTCTGTAACTGATCTAACGCACTGTTATCTTAGACGTGGGGCTTATTTAGATTTATAACATTTTAATCCGGCGATTCATTTCTTTTCCAGCAAACCTCCTCGGCAGATTTAATGATTAGGAACATCCTTCTGATCCATGCTGGGACGTATGGCTGCAGGGTACAGACCACGGCTGATAGTGTATCAGATGAGGCGGAACTACTCGTCAGGGGTGAGTATGCATACATAACTCATATGCTAAGCATACAGGAGCTCCCCGCCACTGCATCACCCGTATTTACAATGTACATAACGTGCACAGCACGTTATTAGCATGTTGAACTTTGCAATGTTAAAACATGTCGCCACGACCTGAATTCTAATGAATAATACAGTCTTTCTATATCCGTTTGTGTCATTTCTGGGCTTTTACATGAGTCTAGGAACCGCATTAATGTAACCGTAGGGATTACGTTAGCTCTTATGTTCATTTTTTTCCAGTAATAATACATGTAAAATATATGTTCAGGTCTGTTAAGAACATGTTCATAGCCTGACCTAGAAACGGTGAATTCTTCTGCTGATACAGATAAATTATATTATGCTGTCACTCACGCTTGCTGGCTGAATGTCTGTAGCTGATGGGATATAATGTAGTAGATGTTGGTATCCCTGACGCAGAGATGTCATGGCACACATTGGCAAGTGCAGCCCATTTCATTAGGGTGTGCACCCATGGAATATTTATTAATTCCACATTTATGCCCAGATCATTTATTTTGAGTTGGGAATAACCAATGTTTATGCAATGATACAGTCAATTTTCATACTATTTATCATAAACCAGATAAGGAACATCCAAAAAAATCTAAAAGATCAATGTAGGGGATGAAGATGAAGCTGTAACCCAACCTTAGGGCACACCAAGCACACCCTGTGCGCACACCTATGATGGCGCTACATTTCCTAAGATGCTCATCTGGGAGCCGTGCTTGTTGACACCTTTCATGTATACTATCAGATTTGACGTAACCCAAGTTCAATCAATGACATGGATTCTAGTAACGTGATAGGTGAAGTTTGACAAAATTCATTGCAGTAATGCAGGGATCTCAAACTCCGAACCCTAGATGCTGATGGCATACAATTCCCAGAATTCCTCAATTGCAATAGATGGCCATAGAATCGTGGGCATTGTAGTTCAGACCCATCTGGTGTCTGGAGTTTGAGATCCCTGCAGTAACAGGATGTGATGTCATCTTAAATCTATACCACAATGACCCTTTCGCCCCATTTTTTTTTTGACGTCCAGAAGTAAACATTTTTATGCCTGTGGCTGCATTTATAAAGACACTAGAGGGGTGACAGTGATTTTTTTTTCGCCAGCTATTCATGAGGAAAGCTCTGTACCCGATAGCTATTAAGATTATTTGTCTCGTGTTTTATGCATGCAGTGGTGTGCAAAAGGGATGGGGTTGCACAAATTGGTATAGCAGAGTGATATTGTGAGGGATGAGTTTGTGTTGCACTAAACTGATTTGTGATATTTGGTGTTTTAACCCCAATTCTAAATCCAACCCTAAAAGTAACCCTAATCCTATCCCTAACCCTGAAAGTAACTCTAAACTTAAAAATATCCTTAATACTAACCCTAAAAACCAATCTGAACCCTAACCCTAGATGTAATATTAATACTAACCTTAACCCTAAATGTAACCCTAATCTTAAAAATAATCGTAACCCTTATACTAAACTTAAAAATAATCGTAACCCTAAAAGTAACCCAAACCCTAAACGAAAGCCTAATACTAACCCTAAACTTAAAAATAACAATAACCCTAATACTAATCCTAACAGTAACATTAATTCTAACCCTAACTCTATTAGTAATCTCAAAGCTATTCCTAACTCATTTCTAGTAGGGGGGTATAGGGGATCATATAGAGGAAACAGAGAGTATAGTTGCGGAAGGGGCATAGAGAGAAGCATAGAGGGGGTTACAGGGGAAAAATATGAACAGCTCCAAATTTTCTGAAGTTTCAGGAAAGGAAATTTGTGAATCGAAACCAAACTGAAATGTTTAGCCGATCTCTACGCTGTGATATAATCACTGGACACAAATGTCGGTGCTTTGCTTTTCTTGATTTATTGTGCAGTCATTGCAGAATAAAATATCACAATTAAAAAATAAACAAAATACAAAATAAACACCTATCCCTGGAAGAGGAGACTAACTGCACATTGGAACATAACTGTCTCGCAAAGGTGGACGGCTAAGCCGTTTGCCAACCCATTAAAACAAAGCAGTATATACCTTCCTCCTGGACTCTTTCACTCTGCACCCTGCACACATGACTGCACAGTCAGAGGGGGGACCACCTCTCCTATAGGGGCAGGACAGATTTAGTCAGGCATAAGTTTAGGATTAGAGATGTGCATTCCTTTCGGAAAAATTTGGAATTTGTAACGAAATTTTATAATTCGTAGTTCGGAAGTGCTTCCGAATAACGAATCGATATGACACGAATTTGAAACTAAACAAAATGTTATATAACAAATTTATTTCATTTTACACTGTGTCCTCATCATAAAAGAAAAATTCGAAGAATTGATATCAACTATCGAATTTGAAATTAACTATCAAATACATATCAACTATCGAATTGGTCTTAACTTACAATACAAGTAACAGTCAGCAAAGGCCTTTATGAAACAAATTAATTTTGTTTCACTGTTTAATTTGACTCATTACTAAATCTGTGACACAGCTTAAAATTTAACCCTAGCTTTTCTTTTAACAGCAACATTTAATTAATTGGGGTTTTATTTAGTGATCCAAAATTCGAATTGATATCAACTATCGAATTTGATATCAACTATTGAATTTGATATCAAATTTCGAATTGATATCAACTATCGAATCAATAGCTTTTCTTTTAACACCAAAATTTGATTAATTGGGATTTTATTTAGTGATCCAAAATTCAAATTGATATCAACCATCGAATTGATATATGAAATTCGAAACAATACAAAATTGATACAAAATCGATACGAAAAACGAAACAAAATTAGTTGCGAAATTCCGAAAACTATTAATTATAAATTATAAACTATAAATTATTTAAACGTAATGAAACGAAACTAAACGAAAAAAAATTTCAGCCATGCACATCCCTATTTAGGATTAACTTTATAGTGGGAAAATGGCTTTCTCCATACACCTACTAATATATTGATGATCTACTACCCTGCTCCTAATCACACTGTCACAACGCCCCGCAACTTCCTGTGCCCTAAATTATTCAGGTCTAACTGATCCACAGTCCTTCTCCATTCTTGTGTCATTTATCCACAACTTGCACTGCTCTTTCATTGGCTTAGACTTCTACTCCAAATGGACGGATATGTACGCTAGGAAAATGTTATGTCAGTTGGAAGGTGATATTGTATTTATATCTAGTGGTTTTTTGGAAGATCTAACTTTGTAGTGATATTGTGAACCCGGTATATATAGATTAGAATAGTGTTGTTTTCTGTTTACTAAATACCTGGAGCGCTATTCCAAGGTTTGTGTTAAATGGCAGATGCTAATGGAAACCCGAGTGTCTGCTGATTAGCGCCTGCCATTTAACACACATTTTACAAAGCCGGGTTCTCAGCAGCTCCAGGTGTAATACTTTGCTGGTGTTAAAAAATAACACTGAGAGCCGAGATTCGGTTGGGCAGCAGAGTGATACGTGGAGGTACACTGGGAACTATTTGGTCACAAGGTACCTCTGCCACGAAGCGAGGAAGTGGCGGGTCATGCCACTCTCGCCATTGATAGGTAGTATGGGATTTAACGGTGGGGTTAAATCAGTGTGTTATGCGATTGTGCTGAAGCAAAGTCACTTAAACACCACACAAATGGAAAATGGGCTAGTTGGAATAGCTCGTTCTCTATCTGCTCGAGCCACATTATCTTCTCCCATTCATAGTATTGGAGACGATAATGTACAGTAACCTGACACTAGAGAATAGAATTCGATACGTACTGCTTAACCCCATAATGCCCGGTGTCTAGTACACGGCGGGAGGGGGTTAATGTCGGCAGGGTGTTCTGGTATGCCCCTCTTGTATGCCTCTCCAGCAGACACCTCCTTCAGGATGCCTACTGCCTAGCCACTGATGCGTGATGCGTGTCATTGGCTGCAGGGGACAGCCTGAGTTCAGGTCGTTCTGCAGCAGCCAACCGATCGCGGCAGCCCATAGAAGTCAACAGGGCGTACTTCTACGCCCCACATCTTCAAGGCCCACCTGCCACAGGGACAGCATGGTACGTCCTGTGGTGGGAAAGGGTTAATGGCTAGAGCTCTGTGCTTAAAGGCAACATTGGATTAAAACCCCTAATGTTGTTATAGAGCCGAAATGGCTCACTTTTAGGCTGGGGTCAGATGAGCATCTTTGAGAGTGGAAGGAACGTCCGTGAGAGTGGACGTCCTTCCAGTCGAGGCCCGTCTGGCCACCTCTGCGCTCAGCGCTGCAAGTCTCGATCTCCCTATGGAGGATTGGGCTTTGCAGCCCCGTCCAACACTCATATAGCAATTTGACGGGGAGGCTTTCTGCACATCCGCATGTAGCCTGCGTAATTCGTGCATGCGCTACATCGTGTGGCCAGCCCTGTGGAAGCATCACAACGCTGCGACGGACGCCAGGAGGCACGTCAGTAAGGGCTCACATAGCGCGCTCGTCTGACCCCGGCCTAAGGTGGTATTATGTTTAAAACAGATAGGAAACCAAAGAGAAACTGACAGAAAGGAAAATGTAATATACAATGTTATCTGACACGTAGAGGATAATAAAGGAACCCTCAGGACAGTATCATGATAACATTAAGAAGACATTTGTTAGTCTAAGACCTAATCAGGCTTTTCTTCTTTCAAACACTGTTACACTGATTTAATAGACCACCTTAGGCTCCGGAAACCATTAGAATTCTTTCAATATATGTTTAACTGTCTCCACGGTTATGGTTTGAAATGCAATCTTAATATATTTTTTGTTTTAAGTAAATGGACGTGCTTAGCCAAATTTTAAATGCTTCCATTAGTTTTGCGAGTGAACGTTAACTCGTTACATTTTTCCCGGGGAAATCCATAAAACGCGGCACGTTTGATTTAGTGATAGGATGTAAATACTTGCGCTGAAAGGTATTTAACGGATTAAAGGGTAGACGGCAAATAAAAAGACTAAAGGTAACGGGAACGGAGACTTCATAAAAATGATACAATGAGACTTTAAATCAAATCACATGTACAGCTTCATGAAATTATAGTACAAACTCATTGCAATTTGTAAAATTCTATATTTTTTTATAGTGGTAGTTAATCAAAATTTTTGAGGGGGAAAAATAGATTCAGGCACATTGAACAAAGTCACATACATAAAATTTAAGAAATAGAATACTGTATGTCTGAAACAGGGGTGCCGGACAAAATCCCTACAGCCAGGTTCCCTAATGCCAACATCTCGATGGCCAACTTCCAGACAGAACAAGTGCCGGACATCCCAACTTCCCTACACGGCCACCTTCAGACATCCATAATCCCAGCGGCTAACCCTAAAACTAACAAGGCTAGGTTTAGGAGAGTTAGGGCTAGGTTTAGGGGTTAGGGCTAGGTTTAGGGGAGTTAGGGCTAGGTTTAGGGGGTTAGTGCTAGGTTTAGGGGGTTAGGGCTAGGGATGAGCTGTTCGGTTCGGACCAGGCAGTATTTTGGGGCTCACTAATTTCTTTAAAACATTTGTGAATTGAGGTGATCTGTGTCTTGTCACACAACCAGTACTACGCAGTATTTTGGGTGTCACTAATTTCTTTAAAACATTTGTGAATTGAGGTGATCTGTGTCTTGTTACACAACCAGTACCACGCATTATTTTGGTGCTCACTAATTTCTTTAAAACATTTGTGAATTGAGCTGATCTGTGTCTTGTCACACAACCAGTACCACGCAGTATTTTGGGGCTCACTAATTTCTTTAAAACATTTGTGAATTGAGGTGATCTGTGTCTTGTCACACAACCAGTACCACGCATTATTTTGGGGCTCACTAATCTCTTTAAAACATTTGTGAATTGAGGTGATCTGTGTCTTGTCACACAACCAGTACCACGCATTATTTTGGGGCTCACTAATTTATTTAAAACATTTGTGAATTGAGGTGATCTGTCTCTTGTCACTGGCTGCCAGCTATCAGTGTGTCTCACTGAGTTATACCAGAGTTCTTTAAATCTTTATACCAGAGTTGAATCAGAGTTCTGTATATATTAATCTATATATCACTCACCATGTCTGAAAGAACAAAAAGGACAGGCAGACGCTCCCAGACACAGATAAGAGGGCAAGCAGCCCCTGTGTCGGGAGGCTGTGCCTCTGGTCGTGGTGGACGTGGTGCATCCTCTGCAGGGGCACGCTTGTCCTTTCTAACTGGTGCTGGTCGTCTTAAGCAGCAGCAACATACAGAGGACTTGGTGGATTGGCTAACCAGGCCATCCCCATCCTCCGAGTCCTCTGCCAGCCAGGCTTCTAGTGCTTTACAGTCCACCTCAGCCGCCAAAGCATCTAATGCAGCCTCCATGTCCACAGCTACTCCTGCCGTAGCCTCGCTATCACACACGGAGGAGTCAGCTGAATTGTTTGACTACAATGACAGTGACATGCTGCTTGAGGATGCTCAGCAAGTACAGTGCTCTGATTCAATCTCTGAGGTTGAGGAAGGGAGTATAATCAACGTAGAGGAAGGGGGTGCCAGTGATGACACACAAATAACTGGCCCTCATGTTGCCCCAGCAGCTGCAGCATACTGCCAAGTTGGCTCCAGTGACGAGGAGATAGGGGGTGATGCTGACAATGATGATGAGGTCACTGATTCCACCTGGGTGCCAGATCGAACTGAGGAATCAAGTGAGGAGGAGGGGGAGGAGGAGGAGGAGGCACAGCAAACACGAGGCACAACATCCTCTGTGACCAACCGTAGCACTAGCCAGTCCAAGGCATCACATGTCAGAGCTGCTCTGGTGCAGAGCGCTGTTGTCTCAAAGAACACACGCAGGAACTCTGTTGTCTGGGAGCTCTTTAAGAAATGTGCAGTAGAGCGCAGCGTTGCTATTTGTAATCTATGTCAGATGAGGCTTAAGCGTGGGAAAGATAGCGGACACTTGGGTACCACGTGCTTGAGTCGACATATGAACAACTGCCACACATCCCGTTGGCGCAAAACTTTGCGTAGGTCCTCCTCCTCATCTGTCTCTACCCCCACTGTATGTCCTGCCATGTCATTGCCTACAACCTCCACCGACAGGGATGATGCTACAGTAATGGATGTACCAGCTCCTTCCTCACAATGTGACATCATCCTAGCAGCTGAAGATTTACGCAGTCAGATTACGTTGCCACAGCTGCTGCAGTGAAATAAAAAATATAGTCCCAACCATCCCCAAGCACAGCGTCTAAATGCGAGCTTAGCAAAATTACTCGCATTGCAGCTGCTGCCTTTCCAGCTGGTGGACTCTGCTCCCTTCCGTGAATTTGCTGAATATGCTGTACCACAGTGGCAGGTTCCAAAACGCCATTACTTTTCACGCAAGGCCATTCCATCACTATACCAGCACGTGGAAGACAATGTTATCCAGTCATTGACAAAGGCAGTCAGCAACAAGGTGCATGTGACTTTAGACACGTGGTCCAGCAAGCATTTCCTTCACGGCACACTGGGTAACTCTGATCGCAGCTGGGAGGGATCCAAGACGGGGCTCCGTGCTGGAGCTTGTTCATCCACCACGCTTCCAGAAAGCTGCTTGTATGAAGTCTTTCTGCCCCACCACCTCTCCCTCTTCCTCCTCCTTCTCTGTCTCTGGCGAAGTGGCGGTTAAACCGACGCCTGACAGGGTCTACGCAATGGCTCAAGCAAAAAGATGCCAAACTGTGCTTGAGCTGGTTTGTTTAGGGGACAGGAGCCACACCGGGCAGAAATTCTGTCAGCTCTGCAGGGGCAGGTGCAGAGATGGTTAACGCCACGCCAGCTTGAGCTGGGAATGAACGTCTGCGATAATGGCAGCAACCTTCTCTCCGCCATACGCAAGGGTAAATTGACGCATGTACCATGCCTAGCACACGTCCTAAATCTGGTGGTACAGCGTTTCCTAACCAAGTACCCAGGGCTGCCAGAGCTTCTCATCCAGGCCAGAAAAGTCTGCAGCCACTTCAGATGGTCATTCCCAGCAAGCGTTCGCCTGGCAGAAATTCAAAGAGAATTCCACCTTCCCAAAAACCGTCTGATCTGTGACATGCCCACCAGGTGGAACTCGACATTAGCAATGCTGCAGCATCTGCACAAGCAGCAGAGGGCCATCAACGAGTACCTGTGTGAGTATGGCACAAGGACAGGTTCAGGTCAACTTGTTTCCCCCTCCCCGCAGTGGCTGATGATCAAGGAGGCATGCACTGTACTGTCACCATTTGAGAAGGCAACGAGGATGGTGAGCAGTGACACAATTCCTTTAGTTTTCCTGCTGGAGCACACTCTGCGGGGAATTATAGATGTGGCTCTAGAGGCAGAGCAGCGGGAGGAAGAGGAGGCCTTCCCTAGCTCTCAAGGCCCCAGTCTTTCCGCAGACAGCATTCCAGCGGGTCCTACTCAGATCAGACAGGAGGAGGATGAGGAGGAGGAGGCAGAATATTTAAGTAGTGGGGGCATTGAAGGTGGGGATTCCTCAAGAGAGGGTTTCGTGTGCCCAGAAACACAAGGGCTAGTGCGTGGCTGGGAGGAGGAAGTGCACGATACGGTCATCCTCATTGACCAGGAACACTCGGAAGCTAATGCCACCTCCAACCTACGCTGCATGGGCTCCCTAATGATGCAAAGCCTGCTACAGGACCCCAGGATTCGTGCTATCAAGGAGAGGGATCATTACTGGTTGGAAACCCTTCTTGATCCACGATACAAGGGGAAAGTTGCAGAGCTCATCCTGCCCGCACAGAGGGAGCACAGGATGAAAAAACATGAGGACGCTCTAAAGCGACACTTGTGTAACACCTTTCCAGGCACTGGTAGATTACCAAGTGCTGACACACGTGCTTCTGAGGCTGCGGGTGATCAGAGGAATAGTGGTGAAGGCCAGGGTCGCTTGACTGATGCATTTTTATTTTTTTTTAGTCCTCGATGCCCAGGGACGTCAAATGTAGGCACCCATTGCCAGCGTCTTCACCGTATGGTGCAGGACTACCTAGGGGCAAGGGCAGACCTGGATACCTTTCCAGCAGATGATCCACTGGCTTACTGGGTGTTGAGATTGGATCACTGGCCAGAATTTAGCCAATATGCTATGCAGCTACTAGGTTGCCCTTCATCTAGCGTGCTTTCCGAAAGGACGTTCAGTGCCGCTGGAGGTTTTGTCACAGACAAAAGAGTGCGTCTGTCCACCGACTCTGTAGACCGGCTGACATTTATAAAAATGAATCAGTCCTGGATCAGCAGTTATCAATCCCCTGATGCTGACGTAACGGAATAGATCGGGGATGTCTTCTGCATGCACTAAACCTCCAGCACTGAACTCTTCCACAATACCACAAAAGGGTTACGGTGTGAATGCACTTGCTGCCATGAAAGGCACAATATTTGGCTGCACTGACGCCTGTGCCAGATTTATATCATTTTAATTTTTTGAACAGCAGGGTCCAACCCTGCACTCTTCTACAATACCACAGAGGGGTTACTGTTTGATGATACTTGCTGGCCTGGCACCAAAGGCACAATATCTGGGTGCACTGACGCCCATTACCAGATAAAAAACTTTTCAATATAGGACCACATGGTCCACCCCTGCACTCTTCCACAATACCACAGAGGGGTTACTGTATGATGATACTTGCTGGCCTGGCACCAAAGGCACAATATCTGGGTGCACTGACGCCCATTACCAGATAAAAAACTTTTCAATATAGGACCGCAAGGTTCACCCCTGCATTCTTCCACAATACCACAGAGGGGTTACTGTATGATGATACTTGCTGGCCTGGCACCAAAGGCACAATATCTGGGTGCACTGACGCCTTGACCAGAATCATATCTTTTCAATATAGGACCACATGGTCCACCCCTGCATTCTTCCACAATACCACAGAGGGCTTACTGTATGATGATACTTGCTGGCCTGGCACCAAAGGCACACTATCTGGGTGCACTGACGCCTTAACCAGATGCATATCTTTTTAATATAGGACCGCTAGGTTCACCCCTGCATTCTTCCACAATACCACAGAGGGGTTACTGTATGATAGTACTTGCAGGCGTGGCACCAAAAGCACAATATTTGGGTGCACTGCCACTGACACCTGTATCAGATTCATATCCTCAGAGGGGTTACGGTGTGACGGCACTGTTGGGGACGCTAAAGGACCAATTTTGAAGCACCTATTTTTACTTTCATCCAAAGCCTGCATAAGTTTCACAATAATTTAGCCAAAAAAATCAGTAAACTTTTTCTGCGTGTACGAAAATGTCTCCTCTTTTTATACAGACTGCCGCCCCAAGCAGTTGTTTATGGATAGATTAAAGGAAAAGCATTTACCGTCATTTGAAACGTCATTTTTTTGTTTTTAAGTGTTTCTATACATCCTAGAAATCCACCACTTCACGGGCAGGTTATGGGGACCTCCTAGGCACGATATTTGAAGGAATTTTTTGTTTTTATTTTTAACCTTTATTTCATGGAAAACTCACTGTCCCTTTAAAAACGTTTTTTTTTACTTTTTGACCTTGTTTCCTGTCCCCCAGGGCACTACCTGGACCCCCATACACCTTTTATGGCAAATATCTAGCATATATGCCATCTTGGAGGGCACTCTAAAAACCGAATTTTCAGCCCCATTGACTTGCATTGAGTTCGAGTTCGGGTTCGGGTACGGAACCGAACATTTGGGAAATTTGGGTTCGGGCCCGAACCGAACTCAGGGGGTGTTCGGCTCATCCCTAGTTAGGGCTAGGTTTGGGGGGTTAGGGTTAGGTTTAGGGGGTTAGGGCTAGGTTTAGGGGGTAGGGTTAGGGCTAGATTTAGGGGGTTAGGGCTAGGTTTAGTGGTTTAGGGTTAGGTTTAGGGGGTTAGGGTTAGGGCTAGGTTTAGGGGGTTAGGGAGTAGGGTTAGTGTTAGCCGCTGGGATTTTGGATGTCTATAAATTGCCCATCAGGGATTTGTCTGTGTAGGGAAGTTGGCCGTATAAGGAAGTTGGCCGTATAGGGAAGTTGGCCGTGTAGGGAAGTTGGCCGTGTAGGGAAGTTGGCCGTCAGGGAGTTGTCGGTATAGGGAAGTTGGCCGTCGGGATTTTGGCATTAGGGAACCTGGTTGTAGGGGTTTCGACCCAAACCCCTGAAACAGTAATCAGGAAGAAATACTAGAAAATGGGGGGTAGTCCTAGTGGCGCTTATGTTAATAGTGGGCCAATAGAACAGTCAGGGGGTACTTAATCAGTATTATCGTCTGGCTGTACAAGTTGTGGCGTATATGTATTGGGTAAATATTTATTTTATCAGGATCATCTTACAAAGTGCAAATTAACGAATTGGTTTATACAGTTTCTAAGAGCAATATAGCACAAGGTCAGTGCAACAGTATACAATAAAGTGCATATATCAAGTGCAAATAATTATGGTCCTTTTTCAGTAGTTGAGGCTTTGTGGTCTAATCCAGTGCAAATCAGAATGAATCAAGCGTACAGCATACTACCGAAAAGTGTGTGATACAAGTATTTTGAATATATAATGTTAATTAACTGTTAATGCGGATATTATGGGGTTGCTCAGAGAGCACTGAATTGTCGCAGACATTTCAGTGCTCTCTCGTTCCCCGCACTTCCCTGCGCTTCAGGGAATATAACGTTCCCAACCCTGCAGTGAATTCAGCATTCACTGCAGGGTCCCCGGAGTGCAGGGTAAACCTCGCCGAAACCCCACCGAAAAACAGCAGACAGGGCTACAAAGCGCGATCCTCCATAGGTAAATTGTGCTTTTTAGCACTAAGCACACTAACAAGCGAAGTGGCCAGACAGGCATCAGAGTGGAAGGAAGTCCACTCTCAAGGGTGTTCCTTCTGCTCAAAGAACTCTCATCTCGTGTGACCGCAGCCTTATGAGGCTCTGCTCCCTCCTCTGCTGCCCTGATTCCTCTGGCGCCGGCATCACTGATTCTCTCCCCTGGCTCTTCAAGTTGCCCTACTACTAGGTCTTCTTTTCGGGGTAGGTCTTGGTGAATTGCCTGCACATACGGTGCCTGTTCGAATCCCATAGGCTTCAATGTTAAAAATATTCCCGTTTTAATCCAATATCTAATAAACCATTTATTATAATATTCTGCAGTAAAAAGTCTCTTTTTTTTAATAGATTTTTTAGGATCTTTTAAGCATTTTTCAGTATTTTTTTGCAAAAAAATTTGTTCAGTTTTGTTTTACCTTTTTTTTATTTTTTTTGTAACAGCCCTTTTTATTATCATTCCTTGGACCTCATATGTGAATTTCAGCCGTTTTCGCTCAGTAGTTTCTTTGCAAACAGCGTTTCACTTTTCAAACATTCAAGCTGTTAGAGATTATTGACTTCTTTAATAGGTCAGGGATATATTAATTATGACGTATATTTTTCTTATTGTAGATATATATATATATATATATATATATATTATTGACAGTGCCTCCAATACCAGTGGTATAAATTGGTATTTAACCCCTAAGATAGGGATTAATAACCAATCAATGAATATACGTCTTAACAAATATATGGTGCGTTATCCCGAGTTCTTTTGCTGCTATCTAGATATTTTTAAACACACTAAAATCAATAAAGATGATATGAGACTGCGTAACGGTAAAACAATTCAAACCAAAATTTATTCACACATCAAGTTTCATACAATCATATGTTATCAACGGATTAGCAAAATACAATTTCACAAGTGATTATAGATCGTGATTAGTAGCGATACTGCTACACGCAATAATCTAATGGACAAATATTTTAGGTTTATAGACCGCACCACAGATATACACACCTCAGTTCTTAAACACCAGGCTCTATTCTATTCACTTAAACCTTTCCCATTATAAACCAATCCTCCACCTGGCTAAAATAAACACTCAGTTACTGGGCATTACCTGCAGCACAATTTATTATTGTGGGGGCCTATTCACTAAATGCTACTTCCTTCAGGGAGATACATAACACACTCGATAGGTAGACTATCTCTTCCACAGATCAATCACAGCACTTCATTCAATACACGGTAACCCAAAGCTTCTTATTGACTTACATGCATTCAAATTGAAAGGGCTGCAAGATGGATATGGAAGGAGTTATGCTAGTTTTACCAATGGGGCTGACGGCACTTGACATATAAAAGCTATTTCACGGTCCCAGCATACCTCACTATGGGTATACAATTGATCTTTAGATGTCCACAACCAGTATTCTTGGAATATAAATAATTTTACTAAATTATGGCTCAAGTATTTAGCCGGGAATAGTTTCTTCCTTAGCAATCCTCTGCAGGGGAGTGGAAAGGTTGACTACTAGTCTACTGAGTAGGCTTAAACAGCAAAATAATTCATTTATATTCCTTTAGTTTGTGATGGACATCTAAAGTAAGGACTATGCAATTAGAAAATAGATATCAAGTTATTCAGGCATACTTTACCATCCGGTTAGTGAAGATAGAGTGGTGGAAGATTAGGGTGTGGTCACGTCTTAAGGGGGGCTGATGATATTTGCCCTTTCTCCCCTCCAAGTGTCCCTCAGGTCTCTCCCCAAACTTTTCTCAGTGTGTTGATCTGCTCTGGATTGTCCCCTCTATATAGTGGTCTTCCGCCCAGTTTTAGATCTAGCCCATCACTATGTGGCCTCATTTGATTGGAGGATATATATATTCATCAACTCCAGGGGTCTGTCCAGGTGTTATATTACCTGGCCAGCAGATGGCACTCTCAGATCAACCATCAACCTTCTGTAGGAATTAATTTATGTGTTTGGCCAATCTTTTACTGGTTTGGGGTCGTTTTATTCCTATATCCCGGGACTCCATAGATTTTATTAACAAATCAGAATTTATTTCTATTGTGGCATCACCGGCATACTTCGCCACGGCGTGTGTGCATTTCATACTCTCTTTACTTAAATCCACAGGGATGTGTATATGAGAGGATCCTGCAGACATACATTAATTCATTCATTCGTGATATCGTCTTTAACATTCACAATTACCAGACTTAATCTGTTTCATGCATGTTAGTACACCAGACATTTGTAATAATCAACTGAATGTGGTAGGGCCTTTGTTTTTTATAAGACGCCAAGGTTATCTATTCTAACTGACCACATAAATTAAATATTCAAATACCATATAGTGTTAGATCATATCGCCGAATAGCATAGCATTACAAGCTGGTTTATTCAAGCCATTTAACCTTCTCTGGGGTTTTCTTTCTTTATTGGGCAACCCATTGTTCAATGTTTACGTGGCTTTCAGAGTTTCGATCTGACAAAATAAACACAATACTGAGATACCTATCCTAGGGTAAGATCAGTTGTCATTGTGTTCCCTTACTTTTAAACCATTTGATCTAACATCTGGTTATTTTTCTTACAACCAGAATTAATTAAGGACAATGGATGTTTGCTGATAGATAACGAATCTCGCTTGTTACATTGTTTTAAAACGCATATTCTTGTTTCATTTTAAACACGCAGACAAGTTGTTTGTGTGAAGCAATTGCTGGCCCCAAATTTAACAGTCCTGCGAAATATAAAAATTTCATATCTGAAAAGGTCTGACAAAGCGTACTGTTTTTTTTTTTTCACTCCATTCGTCTGCGGAGTCAGATTTTTACGGTGGCTGCTCTGAGCTCTGATATGCTCCTGCTCAGATTTCTCCGGCTTCTTTGGCGGGGTTAATCCAGATGTTTTTGCGGGTTTCGGTGTGCATTCGCCTGGGTTTTGCAGTGAGTGTTCGGCAGGTTTTCGGCGGCTTTTCCCGGACACTACAATGGCCTTGTGATGAATACACCGCAGGGTCGCCGAAATGGGATCACCAAATCATACCGAATTGAAGAGAACGAAAAGTCACCGAACATGCAGTGACTTTTCGATTCTCTTTGAATAACCCTGATAGTATTTTTTTTGTTATTTTTGATTGGTTTAATTGAGGTATATCTCAAATAACTCATCAAATCCATCTCATTCTGCGATAATTAAAATATCCGTTTTATTTTTAATGAAGGAAACTAGACCCGAGACTCATCATGACAAGATACAGGCCGAAAAGTAACAACTCCTATCTCACCTCTTCTTCCCCGGAGAGTGTTACAAGTAGAAACAGTGTCACTTCATCCTTCATCAGCAATAGCCATCCGTGGTGAGGAGAGACGAGGTGGGAGAAAGGAATAGGGAATATTGTATAAAAAAAGACAGCTAATTGGATGCGAGGCACGATGAGCAGATTGGATGGGGAGAAGCTGGGAAAACGTTACAGATGGGTGATGCAAAAATGTCTTCATGATGATAAGTATTTGATTGAGGCAAATTCTTACAGAAATTAGTATTAAAATAGTAATTTACAGACAGCTGTAAACTACTTATCTTTTTTTTACTTTAGAAAAGATGGATTTTTAGATTCTGTCTTTGCAGGTTTTGTGACATTTGAGTTTCCTACAATATATTTTTTTGTGGATGAAGAAATCTTAATATCACACACAGGAAGGAGACCCAAACGTCTGGTTTCCCTTACAAAAACTGGACCGCTCTATGGTTCTTAGATTATGTTGCTTGTATTTTTTTTTTTATTACGATTTATTGAATTGTTAATTAAGGTGATTATTGTGTTAAAGGTAACAACGGTTCAAGGGTTTTAGCGCGGCAATACACCAGCTCCCTCCCAGTTTTTGTAAAAGAAACTAGAAGTTTGGGTCTCCTTCCTGTGCGTGATATAAGGTTTTAACCCCTTCACTCCCAAAGTTCGAGTTATCTCGATTTTGCATTGTAATACATTGAAAGGTGCTCATTAGCATATCGAAAATCCAACTTCTCATCTCTTTAAAGCCAGTTTCGTTTGCTCCCTATGGTGAAATGAACTCCATGTCTTATCTATCTCCAGGCACCCTGCAGAGAGATAAAACAAGCTGCATATAGCAGCCACAGATCTCACTGTAACAAAATGTTAAAACACATTACTGCTTGCATTACAACTCCAAGGAAGAAGTCAGACTACAGGGAGAGGCCAAAATACAGGGAGAGCTCTGAGGTCACTCACTACTGTACAGGGTTAAGATTCAGGGGGTTATAATGACTGAAAATCCCTGTATAGTACAGATACAAGGTGTTACTGTAATCTCAATATACAGGCATTATGCCACATAATATTATTTTTATATTCTATTGGTATTTTTTGGAAGCTGCATTGCTAATAATCTTATTAGGATCACTACAAATCCCCCATAAGCAGGAGATCTGAAGAATGTTTTATTAGTTTTCTTTATCACAGTTACAGTATTTGAACCAAAGGCCCTTTCTGCCTGTATGCTTATAATGCAGACCCCGTGTGAAATTGTATAAGATAAATAAATGATGACAATAATAATAAAAGGATGGGAACTAGAGTTTAGTACCTTTCAGTCAAACAATATTTCTGTATAGGATAAACAAATCCATGAAAAATTTAAAATGAGTGAATTTATGTTGTAATTTTTTTTCACTATCTCAGAACAATTATCTCTGTGGGAAATTTCTGTTTTGCTACATATTTAATTATTATTATTATTATTGTCATCATTTATATAGCGCCAACAGTTTCCGCAGCGCTTTACAATAACCGAAGGGAACGAAATACATATAAACGGACATAGGATGGAAACAAGAGGTGTAGAGGGCCCTGCTCATAGGAGCTTACAGTTAATGATTAACTTTGCATCCCATGTTTCAAATAAATGTTGTGATAATTAAAATCTCAACAAAAATTGCCTGGTAGTGAAGGGGTTAAAGGGATATGCATGTCTAGAATTATTTTTTTATATATATACCAGTTATTCCTATACCAGTGAAGAAACTAGAATAAATCAATAAAAGTTTTTAAAAAGTGTAAAAACTGTTTATTTTCTTTCTTTAAACTCTGTCATTTCATCTTCTCTGGCCACGCCCCTCAGCTATGGGTGTTTCTTCAACGCACACTTCCTGAATATTCCCTGCCCACTACTCCACCCAACAAAACTTCACATTAACTAGCACAAGCTGTGCACGTGAAGCCTAGTGCAGCTCAGGACCTCAGACTGTGGAAACGGAATATTAGCTCTTTTATGGTTTACATACTCACTGTCTCACTCAAACTCCCTCACATAGTCACTCCCTCACACAGTCACTCACTCTTACACTCTTTCTTGTGCCGTCTGTCTATTGTGCTTTCGCTTTCTCTGCTTTATCTTGCTGTCTTTCTCTCTTTACCGTTTCTTGCTGTGTCTCTGTGCTTTTTTCCTGTCCCTCTCTCTGCTGTTTTTTTTTTCTCCCGGTGTGTTTACTTCTTCTCTGTCTCTGCAGTAACTGGGAGTGAAAGAGTTACAGGTTGGAATGGCACTAAGCCCCGCCCTCCCCTCAGCTCACAGTGCAGGAGGGAGGCGGAGCAACTCAGTCGCACATGCTCAGTGCATTTTTTAGCTTTCCCTAGGTATAGGCACTGATTGGTTAGCTTAAAATGCCTCCTGAGGTGGGTGTGGAAAACACCAAGAAAGAAAAGCAGGTAAATATGAAAAACAATCATATTTACTTGCTTTTTATGCCTGCTGAATGACACTACTGACTCATTCAAAAGGTAGTGCACGTTTTTAAAAGCACACTAGCAACGCATGTATGTCCCTTTTAAGCTAGTATTTAATTCCATCTGGAAGGAAGCCCCCCCCCCACCTATTTAGCCCTGTCAGAACCACTGATTGCCGACCTATTTGTGTAAGGATTAAGAAATTCTGTAAAATATAGCAAAGCATTGATTGTATACGGAGTATGGGTTGTGTGAGTCACACTATGTTTCCAGCTTTCAGGCCAGAACCAGTCAGACTGTTTTTAAGACATAAAGACAGTCCTCGAGTTACAACGGGGTTTAGTTCGTTGCTACTTGAGTTGGACGTATCCTCGAGATACAACAAGGTCCCATTCTTACGTCACAGCGATATTGTCGTTAGTCCGGGATCCGGCATATGTCGAGTACATGATTTCTTTTTTCTTTGTTCTTAGAACACAAACGTGAAATAATAAAGAGTCTGACACCCTTTTGCATTTCAACTTTGTGTGCAGTGATTGTTGTAAGGGCAGGTTGTTGCAAGTCATGTATGTTGTAACTCGAGCACTGTCTGTATAAGTAGATATAACTTTACTCATTCACTCCAAAACATATGTATCTATAAGGTACATATACTGGAAATGTGTGCGATATTATATATGTGTTAATGTCCCCTTTACACCAGGCTTCACGCATTCCTGCAGAGTCTGGCCTACATGCTTTTTCTCTGCAGAAGAGAAGTTGGCTGTCCTTTCTACCGGTCACATGTACAGTAACTATTGTAAGTTAAAGATTATAGTGACATTTTTTTAGCTGCAACGTAGATGTGAAGCCTTTAAGCCCACTGGGCATACTACAACAACAAGTCATGACCTGGAACCGGAAGTATGGGGGGGGGACAGTTCCTCCTGACTGATTATGCCTGTGACCTTCCCCAGACCATGCCCATAAACCAAAATATAAATAAGACACAAACACATATGTAAACTGGAAAGGGCATAGGCCACATCTTTATTAATACATAACATAACATATAACTTGCAGTGCTTCCTTTAAAACATTCTGCCCTACTGCAATAGGCAGTTCCACCAATTATAAAACACGAGCTCATCACCCCGCCTGACCGAGATCAAGCGGGGCTCGTCTCCCCAGAGTCTCACTCGCAGGCGGCTTATATCACCTGAAAGCACCGCTTTCCAGGAATCACGCCAATCCACCACTGTGACACGAAGAAATCGCACCCCACACATTTCCTTATTGATGTACTGCTCACGCTGGCAGCGATCAAAGTGGAAGAACACTCCCACATCAGCATACATATATACTGTAGCCCAGGTAAGTGCCACATTGTTGCATCCCCTAACCAATAGCTCCATAGATCCATCCTGACTGTCCGGCACAGGTCATCAGTCATGTCCCCCTTCTCAATAGGTCCAGGGGATTCTAGCTGTCTTCATAGTTAAGTGCTCAGTGCGCATATGGGATTGAGGACTTGATGTGTTGATAGTTAGTTCACCACCCGAAAGGTTGCCAATATCTCCAATTTATGTGATGAAGGATAATGGTAATAAACTGGAAAACTGGCCTTGTTATTCCCCTCAAGGTTTGGTTTGGTTCCAACAAATGTTCATCATGCATTGAGCAGTATAAGGTAGTCCTTCTTGTAATTTACAACACGGGTAGTATGTACTCATTGTAATACATTAACATATAACAGGTAGATAGGTCAGGCGTGGATCCAGACACAGGTTTCGGGGGGGGGGACTCTCCCAGGTTTGGCTTAGAGCTGGTGTTTGGTTTGCAGTGACAGGCAGAGTGGAGCCTAATAGCAGTCTGTGCTTGTCACTCCCCCTCTCCAGGGCCTTGCACAGGCTCTGTCCTTGTGTGGCTCAGGTGACACAGGATAGTACGGAGCCCCGCTGGTTTCAAGGTAATTTAAAAAAAAAAAACGTGCCCTCGCTGTGATAAGTTGTTCCCTCGACTTACACAGCGAGCGCACATTTAAAGTCTCATCGTGCGCACGACCTAGCCTTTGCGTCCACACACAAAACAACTGCTCCCCCCCAGCCTCCAAGCACAGTCCTCTCCCCGAGCTCTCCAACCACGGGCGGGGATTGCTGATACCTACGGGCAGAAGGACCCTCCTCTTCAAACTCGCCGGGCCACATATCCTGCCAGCCAGCCTTTCCACCTTTCCAGAGTGGGAGTGTGGAGGTTCACAATCACATATTCACCCTATTTGGGGATGGTGGCTGGCGGGATATGTTGTCTGAAGATAAATGGAGAATACTGGCGAGCATGAGAGGAGAAGGGTCCCTCTGCAGCCTTCCCTCACCTGCTGCACATAGATTTGTTGCTCCCTCACCCGGGTTTTTGTGATTAAAAAATTAAATAGCACTACTCTGTTGAAAGCTTAGTCTGTGGCTCAGTGTGTTAATGCTTCTGTTTTGTAACGAGAAGGCCAAGAGTTCGAATCCTTAAAATCTCATTTAGCTGTGCCTTTATTTTACCTTCTAAAGCAAGCACAATTATTTCATAATAATCATTATTATTGTGCTTGCTTTAGAAGGTAAAATAAAGGCACACTTAAATGAGATTTAAAAAAAATAAAATAATAATTATCCTTCAGTAGAATAATGCACCCTGACACTGCAAAAAACGGTTCAGGGATGGTTTGAGGAATATGAGGAATGTTGCCTTGGCTTCCATATTCCCCAGATCTCAATCCGACTGAGCATCTGTGGGATGTACTGGAATAACAAAACTTATCCATGGAGGCCTTGACTCACAACGTGCAGGACTGAAAGGATCTGTTGCTAATGACTTGGTGCCAGATACCACAGGACACGGTCAGAGGTCTGGTTGAGTCCATACCTCAATGGGGTATCAACGGGGGGCAACACAGGGTGTACCTGCACGATATGAGGCAGGTGGTTTTAATGTTGTGGCTGTTCAGTGTAATATTCTTTCAATGATCCAAGTTTAAAACTCCTTTAACCCCTTCCCGACCGCTGACGTACCCTGTACGTCCTGTGTTCGGGTCTCCCTTAGACCCGATGACGTACAGGGTACGTCAGATGCGCCAAATCCCCCTCCCGCCCGATACTCACCTCCCTCGTCGGATCCCACGGCGATCTGACAGGGAGGAAGCCTGCCCATGTGATTTACATGGGCAGGCGAGGCTGATGACGTCGCCACGCTGCGTGGTGACGTCATCAGAAGGTGCCCCCATGTGTTTCAATGGAGGGGAGGGGGGGCTCCTTCGGAGCCCTCTATCTCCCCAACCATTGAAGCTAGAGAGATGCCGTTTGCACCGCTGGAGAGGGGAGAGCCTCCCCTTTCCAGTGGTGTATGGCATTAACCATTTCGCTGCCGGATCACGTTGCGGCGCCAATTGGCGCCAAAACGTGATTCAAACCTGGAGGGGGGCTGACATCTTGGATGTCAGCCAAGCCTCCAGGTCCCCCCCCCACCCACTGACAACCTCACCATATGTGTGAGGATGTCAGTGGGCCAGTTAACCCTCTAGCTGCCATGTAGCGATAAGGGGATCCTAAGGATCCCTTTATCTCCCGATCCATGGCAGCTAGATGGTCATATTTGCCATCATTTGAAAGGCCTGATTATGGCCTTTCAAATGATACCAAACATAACCAGGTTTGGTTTTAAAAAAAATGTAAAAAAAAAATTAAATAAAAAAATAAATAAAATAAAAAAATGTGTTTTTTTTTAAAGTTTTTTTTGTCTGGGGGGAGTTTAATTAAATAGGACCTAGGCTGTCATCTAAAAATAATTAGCACAAAATGGTCAGAATGAGCGCAGCGCACATAGGTGAACTGGCTCAGCAGTGAAAGGGTTAAAAGGTAAAAACATGTAAAAATTGGGTATTTCTATTTTCGGGATAAAATTTGGAAACTATTTAGCCGGGGTCTTTATTGGTGGTTATAGCTTTAGGGGATTAAATTACGAAAAAAGTGTGTTTTTACCATTTTTTTGATCATATTTCATATTTTTTTTATATTAAATTATTGGATATGATGGAAATAATGGTATTTCTAGAAAGTCCATTTAATGGCGGGAAAAAGGGTGTATAATATGTGTGGGTTGAATAAACGAGTAAGAGGAAAATTTGATCTAAACACGAGCAGCGCAGAAACGTAAAAACAGCAGCGGTCACTAAAGGACGGATTTGTGTAAAACCGCCCGGTCACTAAGGGGTTAATAACGTCGCAGAGCATGAGAACGTGGTTGCTTCCTGGCGGTGTTCCTGAGTGTGTATCGGGGTTAAATTTCACCACTGAGAGCGGTAACCCCGAGATACACTCGGGCTGTATACATCACCTCTCTGTGCGTTCCCTCGATGATCTCTGCAGTCTTCTCCGACGATCGCGGCGTTTTACTTCCTGGATTCCTTCTCGCGAGGAGGAAACCAGGAAGTAATCAGGTCGCGGTCGCCGGAGGAGGCAGCTGGGGACATCGAGGGAACGCAGGGAGAGGTGATGTATCCAGCGCCATCCCGAGTGTTCCAACATAGGAATTTAACCCCGAGCTACACTCGGGATGCCGCTAGGAGGGGCAAAAAATTTATAAAATAGACCGCTTTTAGACATGGTTTTTGCCAAAAATTAGACCGCCAGGAAGGTTAATGAAGGTGCAGATTAAATGATGAATAAACTCTTGGGTTTAGCCTGTCTAATCAGTGATCCCTGACCCAAGCCGTCTATCTGCGGAGTAAGCCGGCGGAACACTCAGCACCGTGTATGATAAATAAGAAAGTTACAACACCCAGATAAAGCGGAGGTGACAGATTATCTACAGCAAAATTGATTTTGTGCTCCAACCGAAGTTTATTAATAACTATTCTGTTTCCGTCATTGTCATTCAGAGAATAATGATCAAAACTTTAGGGGGAAAAAAGGAACAAAACATCTAATTCGTGCAGATGGGATTTCTGACACTGTTTTCTGTGATTAATGACATTTTCCATTAACATAATCAATCTAAAAATGTTAATGATTCTGTGCTGCTGATTAAATCTGCAAACAAACGTCTTGGCTTTTATTTATGAATGCAAAATTTCTGCCTAAAACAACAGACCTGTATTGATTATTGGTTTTCCCCCCCTCGTGTGTCTGATGCAATCTCAGTGAATCAGATAAAGCAGCCCTCATGGAACCATTCCAATGTCATTCCAAGGAAGAGCCAACGCTAAAAGTTCCTATTAACCCTGTCAGTAACCACTGAAATAAACATCATCGCATCATTCATTTGAAACAGATAAAAGTTTAAATATATGAATTTCGTGTACGTGGATTTTTATACAGAATCTGGTAAATCTTTAAAAAAAAAAAAAAAATTCACATTTTGAATTTTTCATATTGGTATTCTTTAGAGAAACATTACTGGGATGAAAGGTTCTAAACCATAGTTGGTGTCCCTTGACTTGCACACTGCGATTTTGGGTCTGCATTATCAGCATACAGGCATAAATATCGTGTTTCAACAGTAAATGTGATAAAGATAAAGCATACAGGCAGGTACGGCCTTTGTGTCAAATACTGTAAATGTGATAAAGAAAACTAATTTAAAAAATGTTCAGATCTCCTGCTTATGGGGATTTGTAGTGATCATAATGAGATTATTAGCAATGTATTTCTGACATAATGAATGTGTATGGAAATTACAGCAACACCTTGTATCTGTATGTGCTGCATAATGCCTGTGTATGGGAATTACAGTAACACCTTGTATCTGTATGTGCTGCATAATGCGTGTATATGGAAATTACAGTAACACCTTGTATCTGTATGTGCTGCATAATGCCTGTGTATGGGAATTACAGTAACACCTTGTATCTGTATGTGCTGCATAATGCCTGTGTATGGGAATCACAGCAACACCTTGTATATGTATGTGCTGCATAATGCATGTGTATGGAAATTACAGTAACACCTTGTATCTGTATGTGCTACATAATGCCTGTGTATGGGAATTACAGTGACACCTTGTATCTGTATGTGCTGCATAATGCCTGTGTATGGAAATTACAGTAACACCTTGTATCTGTATGTGCTGCATAATGCCTGTGTATGGGAATTACAGTAACACCTTGTATCTGTATGTGTGCATAATGCCTGTGTATGGAAAGCACAGTAATACCTTGTACCTGTGCTGTACAGGGATTTTCAGTCATTATAACCCCCTGAATCCTATCCCTGTACAACAATGAGTGACCCCAGAGCTTCCTGTATTCTGCCCTCTCCCTGGTTGTTGTAATGTAACTGTGTGGCCTGATCATGGCCTTTCCAATAATACCAGACATGACTAGGTTTGGTGTAAATATAAAAAATATGTATTTATTAAAAAAAAATCGTCTGGGGGGTTTAATAAAATAGGACTTCAAATCACATTTAAACATGATAAGCATAAAACGATCAAAATGAGCTCCACACACAGAGTGGAAATGGCTCAGCAATGAATGGGTTAAAAAGCAAAAACATGTAAAAAATTGGGAATTTCTAATTTCAGGACAACATTTTTAAACTATTTAGCCAGGGTCTTTTTTGGCGGTTGTAGATGTTGGGGATTAAAGTTTTAAAAGTGTGTTTTTTCAAGTTTTTTCATCATATTTCATAAAAAAAATTATAGTAAATTATACGATATGATGGAAATAATGGTATCTTTATAAAGTCCATTAATGGCGAGAAAAACGGTATATAATATGTGTGGGTTCCATAAATGAGTAAGCGGAAAATTAGACCTAAACATATGCATCGCAGAAATGTAAAAACAGCAGTGGGTAGTTTTAGGCAGACAATGGTAAAACCGCCTATTGAAGATGCGGTTAAAAAATTTGACAAAAAATACATAAAAATACCCCAAAATAAAAAAATAAAGACTTTTTGCTGCAAATGAAAAGAATAAACTGTTGAATAAGAATAAAAGTGATGATTTTTTTTTCTCAATGAATCCTATGGGACTGTTGAACTGAATCACCGAAAATCTGGTCATTTCGCCAACATTTTGGTGCAGTTCGCATTATCTGAATTGATTAACCGTTACGCTTCTATGGGATAATTTCACTGTCGCCGCATTGTGGCGATCTGCAGCGAACTGCACCGTATTTTGCTGTCAATTCGCCACTATTTGGCGAATTGACAGCTTTCTCAATACACGAGCGGCCACGAAATTGCACCGTACGATGAAATTCGGCGTTCGGTGCAATGCGGCGGCAATGACAGCGCTTTTTGAATAACCCCTTTTGTTTCAAACGTTGTTTACGGAACAATAATTCCAGATTCGGTAAACTGGGTCGTGCATTTGCATGTCTCTCTCTGTGTTGGAGGTTTCTGCTAAAGAATTTATTCCGAGACAATAACGGCTTATCTGAAGGATTAATTAAAATTTTATTATCACATATTGCATTTAAGCATGACCCACCTGGCAAACAAATTCCAGAGCATTTTCTTCTCGGTTACTTGTTAGATGACTCAATAGTTATCATGAATATATTTAATATTTATCAGATCTTTTTCGCTGTAATTCCTGGGGAGAAATCCATCTAAGACTGTAACCATAAATAATTGATGCTTTTGGCAGACTAATTTATTCTCATCATGGTGATGGCTGACATGACAACTCGATTTAGTTTAATTTCAGACACAGGGTTTTAAAAAATTCAGAGTATTCTGGGTTACTGCAGTGATTTTCCTAGGCTTTCTGAACAAGCTCCTGCAGGATACAACTATTCATGTGCCGCATAACCTCACGCCTACAGAATACAGTGCATTAAATAAATAACATTACAAAATGAATTTAAGTTTTACCAACGCTGTTCCAAATATCTGGCGTCTTAGGCTAGGGTCAGATGAAAGCATATTTCCCGCGAACGTGAAAAAGTGCGTCCGAACGCATTGACGTATTTTTTCACGGAATGCGCAAAAACGGTCAGACGACGCGCATTTTCGGGCTTGATTTTGTACGGATCGTCAATAAAACTCTTTTTGCGTCTGGACGTTATGTAGGCTGGACATTAGCAGCATCTGACATCTCCTAATCACGCACACACGCTGCTATGCCGCAGCTGCGCACTCAGTACGTCAGTACTAGCGGTTCAGCGTTCTCAGAAAAATGCGTTCAAATTCCACTTGCGTTGCACGGCCGGACTTTTGTGCGGCCGTACATCGTATATTGCCGTCATTGCCCGTCATCTGCTGCTAGTGCGGCCGTAATTATGTGCGCCAGAACGCACGTTAAAAGTGCGCTGGTCTGACCCCAGCCTTAGTCTTACGGTGGACAGTAACGAGTAATGCTATTTTTCACCTCCTGCTTCATATTCATCTTAAAGTGACACTGCCGCGAAACAATGAAATGTTATTATTGTCTTTTTTTGATGTGCTTTTTTTTCCTCTTGTATGTTGAGGCTGGGGTCAGACTAGCGCATTTTTAACGTGCGTTTAGGCGCACTTAATCATGGCCGCAGTAGCAGCAAATGACGGGCAATGACGGCCAATATACAAAGTACGGGCGCACGAAAGTCCGACCGCGCAACGCAAGTGGAAAATGAACGCATTTTTTCGTGAACACAGAACCGCTAGTACTGACGTACAGAGTGCGTTGCGTCCGCTAGTGGCGTGTGTGCGTGATTTGGAGACGTCAGACGCTGCTCATGTCCGGCCAACATAACGTCCAGACACCCAAAGTTTCCTGGTTTGGATCCGTAAAAAATCCCGCACGAAAATGCGCGTCGTTTGACCATTTTTGCGCATTCCGTGAAAAAATACGTCAATGTGTTCGGACGCACTTTTTCACGGACAACGCGAAAAATGCGTTAGTCTGACCCTAGCCTTAGCTAAGAAAATATTTTACTCTATATGTGTCACTGGGTGCATCCATTGTGTGATATTTTCCTCTATATGTGTCGCTGGGTGCATCCATTGTGTGATATTTTCCTCTATATGTGTCACTGGGTGCATCCATTGTGTGATATTTTCCTCTATATGTGTCACTGGGTGCATCCATTGTGTGATATTTTCCTCTATATGTGTCACTGGGTGCATCCATTGTGTGATATTTTCCTCTATATGTGTCACTGGGTGCATCCATTGTGTGATCATTTGTGTTGTAAACTGCCCCCCCACAGTATCTTTACATCACTTGCTCCTCACTATGTGGCAATGGGCATAGAATGGAGTCTATCAGGGTTATTCAAAGAGATCCGAATTGCTTGAGAAAGGTAACCAAACGCTGAAAATCAGCGTTCGGTTACCTTTCTCGGCCATTCGGCTATCCAGAGAGCAGGCAATTCGCCAAATCCTGGCAAATTACCTGAACATACGGTGCCTGTTCGAGGGCAGTGAAATCCCCATGAAAAAGAACTGCTTCGGCTATTCAGAGAACAAAAACCAGCAGTGAAAGGTTCCCGAAATGCCCTGCCATTCGGTGGTTTAATTCGGCAAGTTTATTCAGGAGAATCCCATAGGCTTCAATGTTAAAAATATTCCCGTTTTAATTCAATATCTAATAAACCGTTCATTATAAAATTCTGCAGTAAAGAGTCTCTTTATTTATCGATTTTTTTTAGGATATTTTACGCATTTTTCTTTTTTTTTTCTAAAGTCAGATTTTTTTTTTAACCCTTTCCATGCGGAGGACGCGCTCAGCGCGTCCTGCCACATGGCCACTTCGCTGCGGAGGATGCGCTCAGCGCGTCCTCCATGTGCAGCGGCGATCGGCCAGGATTCCGGCCGATCGCGGCGGTCCCCCGGTGCGGGCTGACATCATCGATGTCAACCCAGCCTCCGGGACCCGGCGGGCACAATAGACGTCATCGTGCATGCGCGATGACGTCTATTTCAGGCACCCCCTCCCCATCCGTGCTGGCCAGGCAGTAATGGCAGACACCGCTTTGGAAGGGCACAGCCTGCCCTTCCAAGTGGCAGCTGTCTTTAACCCCTAGGGGGCTGGATCGCGATATGGCGCTAACATGCGCCGTATCTCGGTCCCCTCCCGGAGCTGGTCGACATCTTGGATGTCGGCCAAGCTTCCGGGATATCCCCCTAATGACTGCTGTGATCGCGCATAGCGCGATTGCGCCAGTTTCACAATTAACCCCTTGCTGCCACCTATGGTGGAGATAGGGGGTTCCAATGAACCCCCTATCTCCCGATCCATGATAGCTAGGGGTTAATGTTTGATATCATTGAAACGGCCAGAACATGACCATGTACAGTTTAAAAAAAAATACTTAAAAAAAAAAATTAAAAAAAAAAAAAAATTTAAATTTTATTTTGTTTTTGTTTTGTTTTATTAATGCAGCAATATTGTTCCCATTTCAATTATAATGTGAACAATGATGCTGCATTAACGATTTTTTCTATGGGGGCGTTTGCCAAAAAACACATAATTTTCCCCAAAAAAAAGTAACGATTCCCCGTTTCTAACTTTAACAAGCGCACCCCATAGAAAATATAACCGCAAACACTCGCATGTTAAAATGTGAAAAAAAAACACTTTACACGCTGTAAATTATTGAAAATTCTAATTTTATTGCATTTTATGTTATAATGTACAGACAGGAAATAACGTATACATATAATAATGATATATTATGAATCTGCCGAGTCTCCCGGAAAGAACGATATATAATATGTCTGGGTCAATTAATAAAATGTGACTTCAAATCGCATTTAAACATGATGAGCGAAACCGGTAAAAATGAGCTCAGCACAGAGGTGTGACTTTTTTAAAGTCCTTTTTTATTTTTTATTTTTAAAGTCCGATTTTTATTTTTTTTTGTTTACTTATTTTTTCTGTAACAGCCCTTCTTATTATCATTCCCTGGACCTCATATGTAAATTCCAGACATTTTCGCTCAGTAGGTTCTTTGCAAACAGCGTTTCACTTTTTAAACATTCAAGCGATCTGTTTTTCTAATTTATTCACTTCACTCTGTCTGCAGTGTCGGCTTTTTGCGGCGGCTTCGCCGCGGGACAGGAGGTGAGTATACCATTCTGTTTTTTAGTTTTGTGGCTGGTGTTAACTGATTCTGCAGAAGTGGAATCCATTAAAACAAAGTCCTGGCTTTGGTTAACTTTCTGCTAACCAGAGCAGGACGTTTATCAGCGTTAGGACTTTGTAATCCAGCGCTGATTAACACTTTGCGCTCCCCATGTTAAGTATAGGGAGCGCAAAGTACAGTAACCTCACGCTGAAAAAGCCCAAGGTACAAAACCCAAGCGGGCTATTTAACCCATTAGCGTATGGATTGTAATATGCGGTAGACCCCACGGCTAACGTTAATGCTCACGCAGGTTAATATAGTAATGTGGCCCAATATGTTTTAATGATTCTCTTTTCATACAAATACCATCTTCCTCTCTTCCTGAATTTCCCATGGAGTAGGAATCAGGATCGTGGTTTCTGTGATCGTATTTTAGTTGTGCAATGTAGCAGCAACCACCCAGAGAGCTTGCTATTGTATCGGTGTCTGTCATTGTCTGTGGATTGTTCAGTATCTCTGTATATTTTGCAATGTCTGTGTGTTTCTGTTAGTGTCTGCCATTGTCTCTGTGCATGTCTCCAGTGCACTCCCTCTCTGACATATCTCAAATCCTTAATAACCTACTTGCCCAAAACCAAAAAAGTGAACTGCTGGTCCTCGGCGATTTTAATACAGATTGGCTAAATCCTAAAAACAATAAACACTGCTCGCTGTTTAAAACTTGGCAGCTAACTCAATTAATCTCCTCCCCCACTCGCATTAATATGAAAAGCCCTAACCATACCTTGTTGGACTGGATTCTCTCCTCATCTCCTGATAGAATACAGGAGGCAGGCGTTCTTGCTAATAGCTTTAGTGACCATTGTCTAGTGTACTGCGTGCACAAAATTAAGGCCTTGAAATCTCCCCCAAAGGTAATAACCACCAGGTCTTTCAAGAAATTTATTCTTGAATCCTTCCTAAGTGATCTCAAACAGCTCCCCTGGTACAGGCTAAACCTAATCCCAGACCTAGACTGTGCAGTTGAATACTTTCAGTCTGAGCTCCTGCAAGTCTGGAATTCCCATGCCCCGCTGCGTAAAGTGCGAGTAAAAGGGACTCATCTCACCTGGGTTACAGCTGATCTTACACTAATGTACCAGCTTAGAGATTCACGGTGGTCAAATTTCAAGAGTACTGGTTCCATGAACGATCACTATAAATACCGAAAATGCCGGAATGAATGCACAAAACAAACAAAAATGGCCAAAGCCCATTACTTCAATGAAAATCTAAACAATAACATATCAAACCCTAGAAACCTTTGGAGAACCATAAGTAACATACAAGCACCCCCAGTCCACTCCCAGCCAGCTGCTGTCAAAGTAAACAACCAAACCCTGCAACACCCCCTAGATGTAGCAAATGCCTTTAATGATTATTTTGTTGGATGTGCCACCACTTTGATTGCCAAGCTAGGAAATGGCATGCAATCAGAGAGGCCTCATGCAGGTCAGGCCCCCCCAACTGTGCAAAGTCCCTGTATCAGACAAGAATTCAGTTTTAGACCAGTGCCTGTCAGTGTTGTTACTAAACTTCTCCATAAGCAAAAAATGAAATATCAGTCTGGACCTGATCAAACACCAGCAATGCTGCTGAAAATCAGTGCGCCAGCAATTGCAAATCCTGTCGCAACCCTAATAAATGAGTCACTGGCGACTGGATACATACCCAAGCTCTGGAAGACTGCAAGAGTGGTACCTATCCATAAAAGTGGTGACAGTACTTTGGTATCCAACTACCGTCCGATATCATTGCTCCCTGTAATGTCAAAAGTCTTGGAAAAATGTGTCTACACACAATTACGTGATTATTATCAATATTGGAACTACTTAACCCCGGATCAATCAGGCTTTCGTCCAAATCGCTCAACTACAACCGCCCTTTTAAAAGTCTGCAATGATATCCAGGCTGGGATGGAACAAGGAAACCTAACTGGAGCCATCTTCCTTGATTTTGCCAAGGCCTTTGACACGGTAGACCATGGCATCTTGTTAGAAAAACTTAAAAACTCTGGCATTGGTGATCGCATGCTAACCTGGTTTCAATCATATGTATCCGACCGATCCCAATATGTGTCAATTTCTGGCAGCTCCTCCCTCCCGCTCCCAGTCACTTGCGGTGTACCCCAAGGCTCAATACTAGGCCCCCTGCTATTCACAATATTCATAAATGATCTGCCCAACGTCTGCAAAGCCTCAACTGTACATATGTACGCAGACGACACTGTGATCTATACCAGCAAACCAAATCTCCCGCAGCTGGAGGCCGTGCTGCAAGAACAATTCACAGAGGTAGAAGAGTGGATCAAAAACAACAAACTGTTTTTTAAATACTGACAAAACTGTAACGATGCTCTTTGGAACAAAACCTAAACTACACAAATTGCAAAATCCCCATCTATGTGTTGGGACAAAATCAAATGGCATGCTGACCACAGTCACTTCTCTCAAATATCTAGGTATGTGGTTGGACCCTAATCTATCCTTTGACCCCCACATCGAAAAACTCTCATCTAAACTTTACCCCAAACTAGGTGCCCTGTACAGAAACAAATCCTGCCTGAGTCCCGCGGTAAGAAAGCATATTGTACAGCAAATGCTTATGCCAGCTATTGATTACGGAGATGTAGTGTATGCAGCCGCCCCGCAAACACACCTTCATAAACTTACTACATTGTATAACTCATTCTGCCGCTTTGTGCTACAATGTAACTACATGACCCACCATTCTGACATGTTAAAAGAGCTAAACTGGCCGTCGCTGGAATCTAGACGCACCCTTCACCTTTCCAGCCTGGTGTTTAAGAGCATCTCTGGGAAGCTGCCACCCTACCTGAATAGACTGCTTCCCCCAGCAGCTCCCTCATCCTATAACCTCCGATCCAGGACCAGCACCTTACTTGCTATACCACAATACAAAAAGACAGTGGCTCGGTCCTCATTTTCCTACAGAGCACCACAATTATGGAATAACCTCCCAGCAGGGGCGGATCCAGGGGGGGGGCAACGGGGCAATTGCCCCCCCCCGAGATTTGTCCCGGGGGTTGAGGGACCCAGATGCCGGGCAGCGCGGGAGCGCCTGCCCGGTCTTGAACAGTCCGTCCTGTGAAGTGGATGCGGCTGTGTGCGTGCGCAGCCGGTCACGTGGTCCGGCTAATCAGGTGGTACTGAGTCTCTGTACCACCTGATTACCCGGACCACGTGACCGGCTGCGCACGCACACAGCCGCATCCACTTCACAGGACGGACTGTTCAAGATCGGGCAGGCGCTCCCGCGCTGCCCGGCATCTGGGTCCCTCAACCCCCTGCCGGAGCTGGGGCAACAATCCAGGTGAGAGCTGGGGCAAATCCATGAGCTGGGGGCAAATCCATGTGTGACCTGGGGGCAAATCCATGTGTGACCTGGGGGCAAATCCATGAGCTGGGGGCAAATCCATGAGCTGGGGGCAAATCCATGACCTGGGGGCAAATCCATGATCTGGGCAAATACATGAGCTGGGCAAATCCATGAGCTGGGGGCAAATCCATGAGCTGGGCAAATCCATGACCTGGGGGCAAATACATGAGCTGGGCAAATCCATGAGCTGGGCAAATCCATGAGCTGGGGGCAAATACATGACCTGGGGGCAAATCCATGAGCTGGGTAAATCCATGAGCTGGGCAAATCCATGAGCTGGGGGCAAATCCATGAGCTGGGCAAATCCATGACCTGGGGGCAAATACATGAGCTGGGCAAATCCATGAGCTGGGCAAATCCATGACCTGGGGGCAAATACATGAGCTGGGGGCAAATCCATGAGCTGGGCAAATCCATGAGCTGGGGGCAAATCCATGTGCTGGGCAAATCCATGACCTGGGGGCAAATCCATGAGCTGGGCAAATACATGAGCTGGGCAAATCCATGACCTGGGGGCAAATCCATGAGCTGGGCAAATCCATGTGCTGGGCAAATCCATGACCTGGGGGCAAATCCATGAGCTGGGCAAATCCATGACCTGGGGGCAAATCCATGAGCTGGGCAAATCCATGACCTGGGGGCAAATCCATGACCTGGGGGCAAATCCATGAGCTGGGGGCAAATCCATGTGCTGGGCAAATCCATGACCTGGGGGCAAATCCATGAGCTGGGGGCAAATACATGACCTGGGGGCAAATACATGAGCTGGGCAAATACATGAGCTGGGCAAATCCATGACCTGGGGGCAAATCCATGACCTGGGGGCAAATCCATGAGCTGGGGGCAAATCCATGTGCTGGGCAAATCCATGACCTGGGGGCAAATCCACGAGCTGGGCAAATCCATGACCTGGGGGCAAATCCATGAGCTGGGCAAATCCATGTGCTGGGCAAATCCATGACCTGGGGGCAAATCCATGAGCTGGGCAAATCCATGACCTGGGGCAAATCCATGAGCTGGGCAAATCCATGACCTGGGGGCAAATCCATGAGCTGGGGGCAAATCCATGACCTGGGGCAAATCCATGAGCTGGGCAAATCCATGACCTGGGGCAAATCCATGAGCTGGGCAAATCCTTGAGCTGGGGGCAAATCCATGTGTGAGCTGGGGGCTCTCTGCTCCTCTAGATTGTAAAATCCGGGGTGCCCTCTGCTCCTCTAGATTGTAAAATCCGGGGTGCCCTCTGCTCCTCTAGATTGTAAGCTCCTGGGTGTCCTCTGCTCCTCTAGATTGTTAGCTCCTGGGTGCCCTCTGCTCCTCTAGATTGTAAGCTCCTGGGTGCCCTCTGCTCCTCTAGATTGTAAGCTCCTGGGTGCCCTCTGCTCCTCTAGATTGTAAGCTCCTGTGAGCCGGGCCCTCTGCTCCTCTAGATTGTAAGCTCCTGTGAGCCGGGCCCTCTGTAAATTCTCGTGAGTTGGGCTCTCTGCTAAAACACCTTATTTTCTGTAAGTGCCCCTCCCGAGACTAGTCTCTGGATCCGCCCCTGCCTCCCAGACACCATCAAATCTTCCCCCAGTCTTAAGTCACTCAAAAGCTCCTTACTAACATACCTCAATACAGAAAGCACCTGTAAACATGTAACCTAGTGACTATATTTCCTACATATTTTTCTGTTAATCTGTATATTTGTGTTGTTTTTATTTTTTTTAATATCTTGCATTGTATTACTTTGTATTTCTGTAACTGTAACACTTCAATGTTCTTGAACCCAGGACATACTTGAAAACGAGAGAAATCTCAATGTATCCTTCCTGGTAAAATCCTTTATAAATAAATGTCTGTTAGTGTCTTTGTCAATCTCTGTGCATCTTTGCCATTGTGTGTGTGTGTGTCTGTCTGGCAGTGTCTGTGCCAGTAATTAAAAAAAATGAACAGAAAACAGCATTCAGAAAAATAGAGGAAGATCCACTAAACGGTGCACACTGCTTTGAGGTGGCTGATCTTGATAAAAGTCCAGTGGGACTCAATCCTGCTTTTGACGCCATAAAATGAAAGATCCTTTCTTGGACAGAACGAGTGATGGCTCATTCTATTCTATTCTTGAGGTCTGTGCCTTTGCCATTGCCTCCCTCTTCCTGCAAGTGGATGTTTTTAGTATCGGTGTAATTTTATCAGTGGCTGTCAGTCACTCTGCGTATCTGTCATTGTCAGTGTCTTTACTAGTGCCTGTGTCTGAGTATGCCTCTTTCAGTGTCTTTGTTATTTTCTCTATCAGGGTTATCCAAAGAGATTCGAATTGCTTGAGAAAGGTAACCGAACGCTGAAAATCAGCGTTCGGTTACCTTTCCTGGCCATTCGGCTATCCAGAGAGCAGGCAATTCGCCAAATCCTGTCGAATTGCCTGACCATACGGTGCCTGTTCGGTGCCTGTTCGAGGGCAGTGAAATCCCCATAGAAAATCACTGCTTCGGCTATTCAGAGAACACAAACCAGCAGTGAAAGATTCCCCTAATGCCCTGCCATTCGGTGGTTTAATTCGGCAAATTTATTCAGGAGAATCCCATAGGCTTCAATGTTAAAAATATTCCCGTTTTAATTCAATATCTAATAAACCGTTCATTATAAAATTCTGCAGCAAAAAGTCTCTTTATTTATAGATTTTTTTAGGATACTTTAAGCATTTTTCTGTATTTTTTAAAAAAAAATAAAAAGTCCGATTTTTTTTTTTTTTTCAGTTTGCTTATTTTTTTTGTAACAGCCCTCTTTATTATCATTCCCTGGACCTCCTGTGAAAATTTCAGACATTTTCGCTCAGTAGTTTCTTTGCAAACAGCGTTTCATTTTCCCAGATTCATACAAATGGTTTTTCTAATTTATTCACTGCCTCCTCTACGTCACAGCTGCTTCGGCTCTGTGTGATTCGGCTCCTGTTCGGCTCCTGTTCGGCTTCTTCGAAGGTTAATCCAGATGTTTTTGCTTGTTTTCAGCGTGCATTCGGTTAGTTTTCGTCAGGTTTTCGGCAGCTTTTCCCTGCAATTCGGGGACCCTGTGCTGTTTGCTGAATACACCGCAGGGTCACCGAAATGCAATCGGCAAAAGGAACCGAATTGAAGAGAACGAAAAGTCACCGAAGGTGCGGTGACTTTTCGAATCTCTTTGGATAACCCTGTATGTGTCTGTCAGTGTCTGAGCAGGTACAGTATCTGTGTCTGTCATTGTCTGTCATTTCATTTTCTCATAGTACGTCAGTGTTGTTATTCTCTTTGTGTCTCTATCAATGTATTCCTGTCTGTCAATGTCATTCATTGCCAGTGTCTTTGGCCCTGACTGTGGTTCTGTGTTTCTTTGTTATTGTTCCAGTGTGTCTTTGTAAGAATCTTTGTTAGTTAATCTGCAAGTGTCTGTGTATGGTGTTGGTGGCTGCCATTGTGCCATGCTGAAAAAAAAAGAAAGAAAGAAGGAATAGATAAGAAAGAAAGAAAGAAAGAAGGTATAGATAAGAAAGAAAGAATGCATAGATAAGAAAGAAAGAATGCATAGATAAGAAAGAAAGAGAAAAGGTATAGAAAAGAAAGAAATAAAAAAATGTATAGAAAAGAAAGAAGGTATAGAGGAGAAAAAAAGAAAATAAACGTTATAGAAAAGAAAGAAAAAAGTATAGAAAAGAAAAAAGGTATAGAGAAGAAAGAAGGAAAAAGGTATGGAAAAGAAAGAAAGAAGGTATAGAGTAGAAAAAAGAGAGTATAGAGAAGAAAGAAAGAAGATAAACAGTATAGAAAAGAAAGAAAAAAGGTATAGAAAAGAAAGAAAAAAGGTATAGAGAAAAAAGAAGAAAAAAGGTATAGAAAAGAAAGAGAAATAGGTATAGAGAAGAAAGAAGGAAAAAGGTATGGAAAAGAAAGAAAGAAGGTATAGAGTAGAAAAAAGAGAGTATAGAGAAGAAAGAAAGAAGATAAACAGTATAGAAAAGAAAGAAAAAAGGTATAGAAAAGAAAGAAAAAAGGTATAGAAAAGAAAGAAAAAAGGTATAGAGAAAAAAGAAGAAAAAAGGTATAGAAAAGAAAGAGAAATAGGTATAGAGAAGAAAGAAAGAAGGTATGGAGAAGAAAGAATTTAAGAAGTTATAGAGAAGAAAGAAGATAAACAGTATAGAAAAGATAGAAAAAGGTATAGAGAAGAAAGAAGGTATAGAGAAGAAAGAATTAAAGAAGGTATAGAGAAGAAAGAAGATAAACAGTATAGAAAAGAAAGAAAAAGGTATAGAGAAAAAAGAAAGTATAGAGAAGAAAGAAGATAAACGGTATAGAAAAGAAGGAACAAAGGTATTGAAGAAAAAAGGTATAGAAAAGAAAGAGAAATAGGTATAGAGAAGCAATAAAGAAGGTATAGAGAAGAAAGAAAGAAGATAAACGGTATAGAAAAGAAAGAAAAAAGGTATAGAGAAGAACGAAAGAAAGAAAGAAAGAAGAAAAAAGGTATAGAAAAGAAAGAGAAATAGGTATAGAGAAGAAAGAAAGAAGGTATAGAAATGAAAGAACGAAAGAAACATAGAAACATAGAAAAATGTCGGCAGATAAGAACCTTTCGGCCCATCTAGTCTGCCCAATTACATGGATACTTAACCTGGATTTATCTTTTGTTTAGGATAGCCTTATGCCTATCCCATGCCTGCTTAAATTCAATTACTGTTTTGGCCTCTACCACTTCTACTGGAAGGCTGTTCCATGTATCCACCACCCTCTCAGTAAAATAATGCTTCCTGATGTTACTTTTAAACCTTTGCCCCTCTAATCTAAGACTATGTCCTCTTGTTTTGCTACTTTGTTTCCTTTTAAATATACTCCCTTCCTCTACCTTGTGGATTCCCTTTACGTATTTAAATGTTTCTATCATATCTCCTCTGTCTCGTCTTTTTTCCAAGCTATACATGTTAAGATCATTAAGCCTTTCCTGGTAACCTTTCTCCTTCAAGCCGTACACCATTTTAGTAGCCCTTCTCTGAACTCTCTCTAAGATGTCTATATCCTTCTGGAGATACGGTCTCCAGTACTGCACACAGTACTCCAAGTGAGGTCTCACCAGTGCTCTGTACAGTGGCATGAGCACTTCCCTTTTCCTACTGCTAATACCTCTCCCTACACAACCAAGCATTCTGCCAGCATTTCCTGCTGCTCTATTACATTGACTACTTACCCTTAGATCCTCTGAAATAATAACCCCTAAATCCCAACCCTCAGATGTTGAGGTTAGGACTGTATCAAATATTCTATATTCAGCCCTTGGGTTTTTACGTCCCAGGTGCATTATCTTGCACTTATCCACATTAAAACTCAATGAAAGAAAGAAAGAAAGAAAGAAAGAAAGAAAGGTATAAATAAAGAAAGAAAGAATGAAAGAGATGGGGAGGCAGACATGAAGGAGTTAGGGAAGTAGGTGAGGTCAATATGACAGGTTAGCAATAACCAAACGATATTAACTGTAAGCTGTTTAAACGTTGCCAAGGAAGTTTAAATATGAATTCTCACCCAGAATAAACACACACACAAAAAAAATAATAATATATTTTAACGTTTTATTGCAGATCATATGGTTTTTGACTTGATTTTATTTTGAACTCTGCAAATATCTTGGGTCGGATCGTAACTTAAACGCTACAGGCAAGATGTGAATGGAAAACTTGTACGTCAGCCATTTTCTGTTTGTGGCTCGCCTTTAATGTCTGTATTACGACCGAGCAGCTTTGCAGCCGCAGCAGGACAACACCAGTGTAGCTAAGCGCCACGGTGTTATCAGCTCCAGGAGTGTACAGGACTTCATAGAGACAGACGCCATCTTGCACAAGCAAGGTCCGGCAGGGATGGCATAAGGATATTTAGAAGAACACTGGGAACTATTTATTCCCAGTGTCCAGTGGGCCGAGGAAGCGACGGATTGTGCCAATATCCCCACCGAGGGATCTGAGGTGAGTATGGGATTCTTTGGTGAGTTTAGATTGATGTGTTGAGTGATTGTGCTGAAGCGAAATCACTTAACACCAGAAAGATGTTAGTCAATTCTGAATAATGTCTGGTGCAGATGGAGAAGGAGCTGGTTTAAATAGATTGTTCTCCATCTGCTTGGGGCACATAAACATCTCCCACACAAAGTATAAAATGTACAGGAAGCAGATGAGCTTGCGTCTCGGATTTAATAGGACGAGATAAAATTAAGCATTTTATCTATAATATTATTTATATTAAAATTAAGCTCAAGCCATTATGCCGTATGTCTCAAACGCTGTGGTTTACTTCCTGGTTATCATCTGACTCCATGTATTTCTGTGATTTCAATAATCTGTGCAATCTCCAATTTACTGGATTTGACCCTTGAGATATGAAAGTCCAGGAGGTCCAGGAATTTTATCTTAAGGGGTTATTAAGAAAGCACCAAAATTTCAACACTTTCTAGTTCGGCGCACTTCGGTGCTTCCATTTAGCTGACCCTGCGGTGAATTCAATATTCCCCGCAGGGTCACCGAACTGCAATGAAGATGGAGTCTCCGAGGACTGTCAAAGACCGCCGAACTGCAGAGAAAAACAAAAAAACAGAACTATACTATTCTTCTAGTAGGTGTTTAAATCGATTAAAAACGCATTAAAACGTGTATAAATAATAAAAAATGTCCTTTAAAAGATAATAAAACAGTCTGTTACAGAATAAAAAAAAACACCTTTCAAAAAAATTGGGAATCAAAAATTTCATCTAAAAAATCCCAAAAAATCCAAAATGCTGTTCTAAAAATAAGTAAAAACGATAATATTTTTTCCCATTGAATCCCATGGAATTCGCCTGTTTGAACCTATCGAACTGATCCACCGAAAATCAGGGCATTTCGGTGCAGTTTGGTGTTCGCTGAATAGATTAACCATTACTTCTCTATGGGACAATTTCACTGCTGCCGAAGATCGCCGAATTGCGGCAAACTGTACCGTATTTCGCTGTCCATTCGCCAATATTTGAAAATTTACAGCTTTCCGAATAGCTAAAGTGCCACGTAATTGCACCGTACAGGGAAATTCACCGTTCGGTGGCAAGCTTTGCCCTTTCTCAACAACCCCTTTAGCGGATACATTAGCATTTCCTACAAGCGCAGAAAGATTTTTTTTTAGATGGGGAACAAAAACGTGAGTTCAACGTTCACCGACTTCTCCTCTTTTAAATCTTTTAAAACAAACTCATTGAAAGATTGCCCATTTTCTACTCATTGTTTTCGGATATGATAAAATGATGGCGCTGTCCTAAAAAGTCGCCGAGAGCCACTTGCCTCGTTCGTTTAAATGGCAATATTTGCTGAAGAGCAATATTTTAAGTTTAAACGCTTCAGGAAGAGTCGGATAAAATATCCTCTTGGTGTCGGAAGGGACGTTAATCTTCCAAACCATTCCCTCCCTTTCTTTTTCCTCTAACCTTATTCTCAACCGAATAAGGAGAAACCTCGCTACGTTATCATGACTGAACGTCTTGCTTGATTTACCAGAAAATCAGATGCACTTACATCTATTCTCCGTCCTGATGATGATGCATTATCATAAAAAGCTTCACATCGCTTCTATTACCTTTCCAAATAGTCCACGGATCTTCCCCGCGTATGGAGGTTTTAATCATCAGTTGCAATTTCTCAGTGGAAAACAGAAGGGAATGACAATTTAAAGTTGAGCGATGGAGATAAGTACCATACACAAGCAATCAGAAAGCTGGAGAGATTCGAAGATGCTGATTATGAGCATGCTTGATTTTTAAATTTGGATTTTTTTTTCTGATGCGCAGTTTGTGAATACCTACTGTCTCTCTTTCTTTTGGGTACCAAAGGAAACAATGGGCTTTTTCACCTGGTGTGAGCTAACCCTAGCGTCGGCATGTTTTTTTGCGTTAACGCCGGATTAATCCAGCCTAGCGCCTGACCGACAGATCGTGTGCCCCCCGCTAGAAACGGGAAAAATCACTTAGCGCGTCACTAATAGCGATTCGTAGTGCGAGCGTACTGTACTTACCGCGTACTGTACTTAACACGGGGAGCGCTAGAGATTAGGGATGAGCCAATTTCAAAAGTTCGAGTTCGAACGCAAACACGAACTGAACTCAATGCAAGTCACTGGGACTCGAAAGTTCGATTTTTAGAGTGTCCTCCAAGAGGGCATATATGCTAGATATTTGCCATAAAAGGTGTATGGGGGTCCGGGTAGTGCCCTGGGGGACAGGAAACAAGGACAAAAAGTGAGTTTTCCATAAAATAAGGGTTAAAAATTAAAATGAAAAATTCCTTCAAATATCGTGCAAAGGAGGTCCCCATAACCTGCCCGTGAAGTGGCGGATTTTTAGGATGTATAGAAACATTTATAAACAAAAAAATTACATTTCAAATTACGGTAAACGGTTTTCCTTTAATCTATTCATATACAACTGCTTGGGGCGGCAGCCTGTATGAAAAGAGGAGACATTTTAGGACACGCAGAACGATTGCTGATCCTGCCCCACGCTGAATAGTGACAGATGTTGTTGCCAACCCTGCTTGTATGTGAACCCTCTCTGTTACCAACCCGGACTGTAATATTGACCAAGTTTGTTCTGACTCTTGTAATATACACAGCCAGTGTCGGCCTAGCACTGATCATTTGTCTACGAGGTTAACCCCTTCCACCCCAGTGTATGCTCAGTAAGAAGAACTACTGACATAATCATGAATTTGTGCTCATTGTTACTGGTGTGTTTGCTTTCCCTGGCTGGGAGTGATAGGGTTAGCGGTCCCGACCACACAAGGTTTAGAGGGCTTAGCGGTCTGTCTGAAGGGATCCACACCATGGTTATCGAGTGTGAACATGACACAAAGGCTGGCTTAAAAATTTGGCCAAGGGCCTAAAGTCTGTCTTGTTTGTTCAGAAAGGTATTTGCAGAGAGAGATGATGTCTCTCAATCTCTGGGCAACAGCAATGGTGCATCTTGATGATGTCTTCGGACTTGAGTGCCAAAAGAGTGCTTTGAAAATGTTGTGGGTTTTTTAGAGTCTTTCCCATTTTCTGTCCTTCAATAATTGGGCAGAGGTTGCTGACAGGAACCGTAAACTGCCCACCACTTTGGGACTTGGGCACATTTTACGTACGCAAGTTCCATAGTACCTGTGAATAGCAATGAGTTCAGATCCAATCCATTGGCTTCCTCTCTGAGGACTCATGCTAGGCTGATTGGTCTCAGAGAGGGTGATGTCGGAATGATCTTTGCATGCTGATGTCATTAGTGACCAATCTATTGACCGGCAGCCAGGAAACTAAAAAATCCTGGCTGCTGGAGATGCTGGGTTGGGTGGAGGAAACATCTCCTCCTCACTCAGGTTTTCTGCCAGATCGAAGGGGACTTGGAGGGTGGAGGAGAAGGAGGGGGCACTCTTCACATTCTGAATACTTTAAAACTATAATCCCATGGTGGATTTGTTTCTGGGAGGGTATAAATGAAAGCCCACAGCCTTTCTCATGACTGAAAAGCAGCGTGAGCGTATGTGGTTTGCTACGAAGCAGCTTGTGATTTCATTGGTTAGGACTCACCTTTACTAGAGGTGCCTTGACTTTGGCAGGTGAGCTTACACTCCAATGGCCATTCAAGTAAACAAAAAGCTCTGCAGCTGCAGCATTTAGGATGACCTGTCCAAGGTCCTGATAATTTGGGGGCACATTCCGGAGCCTGGATGAATTTTATTTGCCGTAAATAAAATTCCTTTGCATTGCTCCAGAACATGACCGGATCGCGTTTACTCGAAGATAACCGCCTGCAAGAGCTTTTAGCCATTGTAGTGAAGGGGCTAAAGTGAAACCAGTAAAATAAATAAAAATTATACCTGTGCGCTTGCTGCTGGCACATTGATTGATTGTCCCCTGTACTTTTTTTTATTTAAACTTAAAATTATATAAAAAGAAAAAGAAAATTTCTGAATGTACTGAAAGTTGATCATATCCCTTTTACCTGCTCATCGGCAAACCAAATTCTGTCCGTTCTATCTATCCATTTTTTTTCTTTCTGTAAAATTACATTTGACTGTATCCTTTCACCAATTTAATGATCTTTTTTATTTATTTTTTTATTTAGGTCCTCCAGGCTCTCCTGGGGTGGTAATTGTGGAGGAAATTACAGAAAGTACAGCTACGCTATCTTGGAGTACCGGCCTCGACAATCACAGTCCCATCCTCTACTATAATCTGCAAGCTCGCAGCCCATTTTCACTTGGCTGGCAGACGGTGAAGACTGGTAATCTATATTTTTTTTCTGGTGGAAAAAGCTCAAATTGTCCATAAATGTTGAAAATTACAAGCACAGTTAATGCCATTATAGGGGACAGGGCTTCCATTCAACAGAACGAGAGTACATTTTATAATAGTACTTTGAGTAATATCACCTGCACTTACCCGGCAAAGGGAAATTAATAAACATTCATGTGGCTATTCTACAGCCCCCAACTGGAGCCGTGACGAGGGTTAAAAAACACACTTGTATTGTCACATATTGTGTTGTGTCAAAAACTGTATTCCGTAAACATATTCTAAAACCATATCCTGATTGCATACATATAAGAAATGTCCTCCTTCCTCAATTTAGAATGTGGCAAATAAACCCCCATACAGGATAATTGACTACACTGGATACTGTAGAGGACTAACAACAGTTTGTGCTGCCTACTATACCCAATGCTAGTTTATACCGTTATTGTGCTCACCATCTCACATACTGTAAGAGAATATGCCAAGATCAAAACACGATGCTCAAACCCAATTAGGACGATCAAAAGACAGCATACTGTTAAAAATGCATGCCTTGCATGACGCGACGCGTTTCGCCATTACAACAGCTTTCACGATAACACGATAATTCACTACACTGGATACTGTAGAGGACTAACAATGGAAATGGTAATTTGTTGGGGATGAAAAAGAATTGTACTCTGGGTTCCTAAGGACTCGGAAATTGAGGGAGTAACATTGGATGCTATAGGAAAGGGATTAAACCCTATAACGTGCTTGAAAAAGAGGATATACAGGATATCCTAAAACGTATAACATTTTATTGAAAAACCAACATACATGTTCTAAAGCACACATAATAGATGGAGATCACTAGGGTTACATAGAGTTATTTGGTAATTAGAGGTGACTTTGGGGATGTTGCAACCGTAACTAACAGAGTATAGTTATATCAAGTGATCGGCAGTCATTACATAAGCTCTGCCAGGGTGCTGCCAATCTCCTGCTAAGACCATATACGCCCTGTCGGGGATTTACCCAAAATATCTGGTTATATAATATCAGCACAAAGTGCATATATACCGTGAGTGGCTAGTCCCACTACTACTAGGGATGGGCTGCCGGTTCGAATCAGTTCAAAGTTCGATTCGAACTTTGGCTTCGACCTTTTCGGGACGTTCGCGGAAAGTTCGAGAAAAACATTTTTTTCAAAAATATTCCAAAAAATGATTAAAAGATCCTAAAAAAATCTAAAAATAAAGAGACTCTTTACTGCAGAATATAATATTGAACAGTTTATTAGATATTGAATTAAAACGGGAATATTTTTAACATTGAAGCCTATGGGATTCATAAACATTCCCCACTCCTTGTTGGTCAAACATTTCCCACTCCTTGTTGGTCAAACATTTCCCACTCCTTGTTGGTCAAACATTTCCCACTCGTTAGTAATAAAACATTTCCCATGGCTACAAATCACGTTTAAACATCAGCAAAAGCGGTAAAAATTAGCTCAGCTCACAGCGGCGAAATGGCTCAGCACTCAGCAGTGAAAGGGTTAAAAATGTTTTGGTTTTTTTTAAAGTTTTTTTCATTGTTCCTTGTCCCCCAGGGCAGTACCCGGACCCCTATAAACCTTTTATGGCCAAATATCTTGAATATATGCCCTCTTGGAGGACACTTTCATTTTCGGAAGTTCGACCCCCATTGACTTGCATTACGTTCAAGTTCGAATTCGAATTTTTGGCCGTTCGGGTTCGTACCGAACACGGGGGTGTTCTGCCCATCCCTACTGCCTACTATACCCACTGCTAGTTTATACTTTATAGTTTATAGTTATTATGCTCACCATCTCACATAAGAGACTGTGCCACAATCAAAACAGGATGCTCAAACCCAATTAGAACGACCAAAAGACAACACCTTGTTAAAAATGCATGCCTCACATGACGCGACGCGTTTCGCCATTACAGCAGCTTTTACGATAACATGACAATTCACTACACTGGATACTGTAGAGGACTAACATTGGAATTGGTAAATTTTTGAGGATGAAAAAGAGTTGACCTGGAAATATAACTCAAAATGCCTTTTGATTTCCATTTAATTTTATTTTATTTTTACATAATTTTTACAGTTCCCTTATGACATCTTCAAAACATTACTTATTGCTGGCAACACTAACAGGGTTATTCAGAGAGAGGTGAGAGCCTTGAGAATTGCCAGGAGAATGAACATTCTATACCAAATAGCCAATTTGGAAAGTGAGATAAATGGGAGAATTTTTCTGGTTTGACTCTTTTGACCTAGAATTTTAAATTCTTCAGTCATTCTCAAGGTTTTCACCTCTTTCTGAATAGCCCTGTGAGGGTAAAATATAAAAAAGAAATGAAATCTCATTTTATGTAGTGAGAACAATCAACATTTCAATTATCCAATCAGTACCCTGCCCTTCTTTTGTTTTACAGAGTAGAGACAATTAAAGGGACTGTGGGCGTTACCCAAGATTTTAATTTTGCATCCTCGGTACATGACGCAATGCCAATGGTCAAAACACACAATGAAACTAGAAAACAAAAACAAACATACATGAAAATAACAATTATTCTATTCAAAGGCTTTTCTATATAACCACGATTAACAGATTTTCTCATTTCTTGTGTTATCCTTTAATAGTATATATATATATATATATATATTTATATTTTCATGTTTTTCTATCTGTTCTATGCACTGCAGACTTCAATAATTTACGATTCTCATCTACACATCATTATTTTTAACAAGGATATGTGCTGCAAAGTACAGTTAACCTCTCATACCTTCGGTTGTATTTTTTGTCGACACCACCATAATGGTGCTCCGTGAAGACCTATTGCGTAAATTGAATGCTCGGTTCATTTAGCTTAGGTATCTCTGCCGAGCATGACTGTTATAAAAATCAAATGTCCCACTAATTTTGTATCAAATCTCTAAGGACCTATTCAGCTGGAAATGTTGCTATCTGGTAAGCCTGGCAAATGCCTGTTGAGTTGCAATGGCCATGGACTTGAATATGGTTGACATAGAATACCAGAACATTTCCCCAACCGGCCAAGTACTCATGGCCCTAGAACAGAGGTCAACAACATTGGCCCTCCAGATGTTTTGCCATAAAATTTCTCATGCCAACCTAATGAGTAGCTGAGAATTATGGGAGCTTTAGATCCTAAACATCTTGAAGGCCAAGGTTGCTGACCCCTGCTCTAGAGCATCACTTATATATTCCCACAAGTGGTGCTGTCTACCGCTGGGTCACTTGTCTGCATCAGAGCGACAGATACAGATCAGGTCATTTCATTGTTGGCTCCCAGGAGTTGGTTCAGACCGATTTTATGTATATTCCACTCAGGACTCTACCTGCAGATTTTAAGGTCTACCTAATCAGTCAAGGCAATGGGCAACGTGACAACATTGGAATTCACAACCACTCCCTTCTTCTCTTACACCATAAAGTTTAAGTTGCCAAGACTCATGAACTTGCTATATAGCATCTCCTGGCTCATTACGTGACCGATAAAGATCGCAATGCCAAACATGCTTTAACCCCTTCACTACCACAGTTGGATATACCTGCTGGAGCCCATATTCTAGTCATCTCAATCTGGTTTTATTCTGGAGCAATGCAAAGGAATTCTGTTTACTGAAAATGAACTTGTGTGCAAATGAGCTCCAGAACATGCCGCTAAAGTTTCAATACAAAAGACCATGGGCCCTATTACAATCTTCGCGCAAACGTTCGCGCCGGCGCAAAAAAAATTAACGCGAGGGGTAAAACCCCTTGCGCTGAACATCGTATTACAATGTCAGCGCAACAAACGCACGAATCGTCTACCGCGGGTGAACCTGCGCGAACCCTGCGTGAGCGTACTGTACCGCGTGCGTCCTATACTTAACATTGTGAGCGCAAACGCGAATGTGGGCTGGTTCGCAGATGGTATTACAATCTATGCGCAGGATTTAACGCATAGCCGTTGCACGCATAATTTTACCAACTCCTAAAAGCTTGTGTTAATGACAAATTCTATCAACCTGGCCGAACCCAAATACAACAGCCCAAAAAAAAATACAGCAAAGTATAGTTACACATTCTACTCATACCAAACCAATAAATTGGAGAAGCTGTGTGTGCTTTATTATTGCTGCAGCGTATATGCGCAGATTGACTTTGGCAGGTGGAAAAACTTAACGTGAGACAATTGTGGTTCTTAATTCTGATTGCCTGAATCGCGTGAAAAAAACAGTCCACACACTGATTTCTGCGCGAAACATTACTGCGCGAGCATTTATGCGCATCCGTTTTATGCGCGTTATTGCGCAATGGATGAAAAAATCCACGAGGATTGTAATTCCAGTGGTGATTTACGCGCGGTAACGTTTAACGCTTGGCGCACAAATTCACGCGTTGCGCAAGCGTTTTTGCGTGAAGAATGTAATTTGGCCCCATGTGTTGAAATTTTTTAAAAGATTTGAACTGCTTTTTACTTCAAGGAAACCTTGTCTGTCAAATAGTGCTTGCCTAGAGCGAAAATGTTCGGTATAGTCCACTCCTGTGTATATTTTCTGTTAGGGAAATAGGACGTGATTTTCCACAAACCCACTGACCCCTGCCAGTGGTTTTATGGAGAACCATTTGGAGGTGAAGCAGTTAAAATGTTATACACCATTAAATAGTGTAAAAGCAGCCCGGAATCACCAAATACACCCCAGCCCGCTCCCTAAGGTCAAACAGTGACCTGCGCCTAGCTTCTCCCCACATCATCTCTTCCCATGATAGACTGCAGGATTTCTCACGCTCAGCCCCCACTCTCTGGAACGCTCTCCCTCGTACGGTCAGACTTTCGCCTAGTTTCCCTTCCTTCAAACGGTCCCTTAAGACATTCCTATTTAGGGAAGTCGACCACCCGACTCACTGACGCAACCAGTCCATCACTCTCACCTTGCAGTCCATCATTCTCACCTTGCAATCCATCACTCTCACCTTGCAGTCCATCATTCTCACCTTGCAGCCATCACTCCCACCAGTCCATCACTCTCACCTTGTTGTCCATCACTCTCTCTTTGTAAGTCCATCCCTCTCACCTTGCAGTCCATCCCTCTCACCTTGCAGTCCATCCTCTCACCTTGTAGTCCATCACTCTCACCTTGCAGTCCATCACTCTCACCTTGCAGTCCATCACTCCCACCAGTCCATCACTCTCACTTTGTACTCCATCACTCTCACCTTGCAGTTCATCACTCTCACCTTGCAGTCCTCTCCTCCTGTTTCCACCCCCATCCCTTCTAGATTGTAAGTTCCCACGGGAATAGGGCCCTTGTTTCCTCCTGTACTAGTTTATCAAAATGTTGTTCAAGGTATTGTAACCCTGTCTATATCATGTCCATTGTACAGTGCTGCGGAATATGCTGGTGCTTTATAAATAAGGAATAATAATAATAGTAGAGGGGCTATTCATGGGTCCATCTTTCAAAAATATATCAACCATTATGATTTATTCGGGCCCCAAACAAACCTCCCATATTCTTCATCAAATTCCAAAATCAAATGCTCTCCAGCACTGAAATATATAATTTCCCTATCAATTACCAAATGGAACAGGACATATATTATCATATTGTAACGATTCTTCTGTGGACAACCCCTTCACTAAAGTGATGTTTCAAAAACACACTGTCAGGAACCGGTGGTTTTCTGGAAAATCCTTTATAATTATTCATGTAGTAAGAAATCTTTGGGTATATTCCCAATGTTTTCCTTACTGTAATAACCTATTTGGCAGTCAGATGTTGCCATCTACTGGCCAGATTGAGTTATTGCAGTTTTCAGCTCAATGCATAATCATCAGATGAAAGTCCATTAGAGACATTCCCCAGCTGGTTTTAAAAAGTTTTAGCAGCTCAGGCCTTGTGCCCAGGGTGATACAACTTTGGGTACTGACTGAGCACTATCTGGAGCTCCAATGCAAATAATGCTACATCATAGCTCCACATCGTGATAACATATGTCCATGTACACACGATAATGTAGTGAAGGGGTCAAGGTCAACATTACCGGACTTTATTTTTTACCTTTGGCTCAATAAAGATCTTATTCTACTGTAACTGGAGTGCGTCTCCTGATTCTGAAGTCTACTAAGAGAGACGGAGAATTTGGAAAACCCTCCTCGTTAGAGTATAATCCCCTACCAAACCATCATATCGTTTTCCGTAGGGTCTGATACCAGTTGGTGTTGCATTTTACCACAATACGCCTTCATTCCGATTCTATTTTGAGCATTTGGCACCTAAAGCATAGCTTCAAGTCAGCATTTATGCAAGTGAACAGCTAGCTAAATGCCATGTTTCTATTTCTAGAGCTATTTTTTTTCCCCTTCCATTATTGTTGTATTTTATAAAGTAATTTTCCATTGTGTCCAGGAGTTCAACTCGTACAGCGGGGGAAAAAAAAAAAGAGCTAACACTAAAATTCTTAGATTTTTATCCCCCATTCAACTTTCACTGTCATCTCGTGGTTAACGTAATGAGAATAAATTGCTCAGGCAAGACTTACTACCAGCACCCAGAGGAGAATTAATTGTATAACCTCAATACTGTATCTCCAGCTACAATTCTTCCCTGTCTTTTGAGAGGATACAATAGCAGACCGTTAACAAGGATCCCCTGTAGGGATACACAAGAATGGAGCCGCTCCTGGAACACTTTAGAAATGCCCTTTGCGTACACAGTTTTATATGCTGCGTTCTAGTATATATGTGTGTGTTTTCCTATAGAAACGGCTCAGTTTATATGTTCATTAAATTAAATAGTATAAATGTATCTCTGAACTAATTGTGATTAGACATTTATACCCCCTGCCCACCGAAAAAAACCAAAAAGGTGTCGGGATGTTGGCCTTTTTATTCAAAGGAGCAGGTTTTCCGCTTACATTGCACACTGATGCAGCTTTACTGTAGATGCCCATTAAAACCATATGTACATTGATGTTTTATACCATATTATATATCGTATTATATAGAAATAAGGATAACATTTTATTTATATGGGATTTATCATGACAAGGGAAAAGAATGAGGATGTAATTGAAGCAAAATTCTTTCTTGATTAGAGTAAATTCTATTATTATTATTATTATTAATACCGTAGATACTCGAGTATAGCATGACCCGAATATAACGCGATGGATAGAGATTTATTATGGAAATGAGGGAATACTCAAGACTCGAATATAACGCGAGGAACAAAATTTTACTGTACCGGTAAACAATTAAAATCCTTCCAGGTTCTCTTAACACAGTCAGGCTGCCCCTCAGGCCAGGATGTTCTGCTCTCGAATGATTACAGTTGTTACGAAGTATGAAGCCGCCGGCCACCCGTCTTCTTTACTAGCGATTAGATGACCGGCGGAGGCGAGCGAGGTTAATGATTGGCTTAAACCGAGTGTGCCCTCTGGCCGTGATGGATCCCACCTCTCCCGAATACGGGAGTTCCTGAAGTGTTTGCAAGCATCAGGGAGCCTGCATCCAATTCAGCGAGACTATTAGAATTTCTGGGACTTGGTTCCAAAGCAAGGCAAGTTGTTTTTTTGTGTTTTTTTTTTTACACGTGATGCAGATGTCTCGAATATAACGCGATCCCTACAATTTTAAGGTAAATTTTTGTCACCAAAATCTTGCGGTATACTCGGGTATCTACAGTATTCTTTATTTATATAGCGCCAGCATATTCCACAGCGCTGAACAATGGGTACAATATAGACAGGGTTACATTACACTGAGAGCTAAATTACAATCTTCACGCAAACGTTTGCACCGGCGCAAAAAAACATTAACGCGATGGGTAAGACCATTTACGGCGAATCCCGTATTACCTAGTCAGCGCAACAGCCGCGTGCAATCGTCTACCACGGGTGAACCTGTGCGAACCCTATACTTGACATTGTGAGCGCAAATGCGAATGTGCGCTGGTACGAGGATGGTATTAGAATCTATTTGCGGTAATTACCGCATGGCCTTTACGCGCATAATTTTAGCAACTCCTAAAAGCTGGTGGTAACGGCAAATCTGAACAACCTGGCCAAAACCAAAAAAACAGCCCAATAATAGGAATGCAGCAACAATATAATGGATGATGGCGGGTGTGTGTGTATTATTACTGTAGCATATGGGCTCAGTTTGCATCATAGACGCAGAACCCGTCTCCGATGCCTCTGCCAGACGCAATTCAGTTGCGTTTGATAGGTGTGTTTCTTCATTTTCATTGGCTGAGTGGGTGCAAAAAACTGTGCGCGCAAAGCTTTTTGAGCGAGACGGCATTGTGCTTGCATTTGTGCGCATACTGTTTGCGCGCGCAATTGATCGGCGGATGAAAAAAGCAGCGAGGATTTGCGCGCGCAAAAGTTTTATGGCTTGGCGCAAAGATTTTTGCTTTGCGCAAGACTTTTTGCGTGAAGATTGTAATACAGCCCTGAGACTGAACAATATTTTGATAAATCAGTATAGGAGGAAATGAGGGCCCTATTCCCGTGGGAATTTACAATCCAGAAGGGTTGGGGATGGAAACAGGAGGACAGGAGGACTACAAGGTGAGAGAGATGGACTGCAAGGTGAGAGTGATGGACTGCATGGTGAGAGTGATGGACTGCAAGGTGAGAGTGATGGACTGCATGGTGAGAGTGATGGACTGCATGGTGAGAGTGATGGACTGCATGGTGAGAGTGATGGACTGCAAGGTGAGAGGGATGGACTGCAAGGTGAGAGGGATGGACTGCAAGGTGAGAGGAATGGGCTACAAGGTGAGAGTGATGGGCTGCAAGGTGAGAGGGATGGACTGGTTGGGGCAGTGAGGTGTAATAGTGAGTCGGGTGGTCGGCTTCCCTAAATAGGAATGTCTTAAGGGAGTATTTGAAGGAAGGGAAACTAGGGGAAAGTCAGACAGCGCGAGAGAGAGCGTTCCAGAGGATGCGGGCTGCTCGTGAGAAGTCCTGCAGTCTATCATGGGAAGAGGTGATGTGGGGAGACGCTAGGCGCAGGTCACTGTTTCATCTTAGGGAGCGGGCTGGGGTGTATTTGGTGATTAGTAAGGACAGGTAGTGGGGAGCTGAGCCAGTGAGAGCTTTGTAGGTCAGGGTAAGGATTTTGAATTTAAATCTGCAGTGGATGGGGAGCCAGTGAAGGGACTCGCGGAGAGGAGCGGCAGAGACAGAGCGGCGGGTGAGGTGGATGAGCCTGGCAGAGGCATTCAGAATGGATTGTAGGGGGATAAGGCGGGAAATTCTGCTCATAAATCTACGTTATTTCATAATGGGGAATTATTAAACCCTCGCACTTGTGATTTTTGTTGTAAATCCTAGTATAATGTTAATTTGAAAAATTGGGTGCAAACGGTAACACTTAAGTGTAGGATAAAATATCACTTTTGCTTAAAGATTATTATTCAGAGATAATTAACCCCTTAACGCCTGACAACATACCAGGTACATCCTATGTAAAAGGTTGCTCAACGACTGAGGATGTTTCTGGCACGTCCTTTAGTAAACAGAGCGTTGGAATGATCGTAACGCTTCCAGACACTCTTTTGCTATTGCTAGGATGCCTCGGCACTCTGTAAGTGTGACTTCATTCTTCGTGGTCACTCCCCGTGAACGATCACTTCCGGTTTAACTGGATACAAGCCGGGCAGCGAAAAACATGTAAACAATGGGTATTTCTAAATTCAGGACCAAATTTTTTAAATTTTTAGTTGGGGTCTTTTTTGCTGGTTGTAGATTTTGGGAGGAGGGGAGGTCAAAGTTCGAAAAAGTGTGTTTTTTTTCCCCCATCCTTTTTCATAATTTATATATAGTAAATTATACGATATTATAAAAATAATGGTGTGTTTGGAAAGTCCATTTAATGGAGAGAAAAACTGTATATAATATGTGTGGGTTCCATAAATGATTAAGAAGAAAAATAGAGCTAAACACAAACAGTGCAGAAACGTAAAAACAGCAGTGGGTACTTTCAGACAGACGATGTTAAAACAGTCAGGTCACTAAAGGATTAAAGACTAAAAGAAAAAAAAATAGCAAATTTATTATTTAAGTTTTTTATTTATGCTTTACAGAAATATTGCTAGGATGATAGGCTGTAAACCCTAGATGGTGTCAAACAGGGTCTTCATAATCAGCATACAGCCATAAATGCACTTTGTGTTATATATACAGTGAATGTGATATAGATAATAAAAATGTTCAGATCTCTTGCTTAATGGTGATTTGTAGTGATCATAATAAGATTATTAGCAATGCAGCTTCCAAAAAATACCAGTAGAATATATATTTTTATCACGATCTCAGTCTTCTGTGATCGGCTGCTGGTCATGTATGTGTTATGAATCAATGTAGGAATGGAATCCTCTTCTGCTATTTCTTGTTCATATGTATTAATTGCTCTCATTCCTTGATGACGGTGCACCCTATCAATATGTGCCCTGTTCTGCATTTCAGAATAGGCTAGCAGCACTATATGAGCTATAACTAATACTAATAACGGATATCTATTTTTTTCTTGAGTATGATCTCTCTCTCTCCTGTTTCTACAGTGCCTGAAATCATTAGCGGGGACATGGAATCTGCAATGGCGGTTGATCTCAACCCATGGGTAGAATACGAGTTCCGCGTTGTAGCCACTAACAGCATTGGTACTGGTGATCCCAGTCCTTCATCCCGAGTCATCAGGACCAGTGAAGCAGGTAACGATTCTCTATGGAGACATCAGTATTAATTCAACCCTATTTTCATATCACCATCAAACAGCTACATTGTGCTCGATGCGAGATTTAATTCAAGCGATTTACAGCTTTTGCTTAAAAACTATTTTTTTTCAGTTTTCATAATTTGTAAATTTATCATTCTTGTTATGTGTTACCTATATAATGAATATATTAACAGTTTAGAAAGTTAATCTTTTGAAAGTAACAAAACATTCTTTGTCAAGTTTTGAAGCATTTGCCAAGTATCTATCTATCTGTCTGTCTGTCTATCTATGTATCTATGTATCTATCTATCTATCCTTTTATCTGTCTTTCTATATCTGTGTATCCATCCATCTTATATATCATTTTATCTGTCTATAATTATCTATCCATCAATGTATCTATATATCTTTTTATCTGTCTATATCTATGTATCCATCAATGTATCTATATATATTTTTATCTGTCTATATCTATTTATCCATCAATGTATCTATATATCTTTTTATCTGTCTATATCTATGTATCATCCATCCATTATTATTATTATTATTATTCTTTATTTATAAAGCGCCAGCATATTCCGCAGCGCTGTACAATAAGCACAGTATAGACAGGGTTAAAATACATTGAACAACATTTGAAAAACAGTACAGGAGGAGATGAGGGCCCTATTCCCGTAGGAACTCACAATCTAGGAGGGTTGGGGTTGGAAACAGGAGGAGAGGACTGTAAGGTGAGAGTGATTGATGGTTGCGTCAGTGAGTTGGGTGGTAGGTTTCCCTAAATAGGAATGTTTTAAGGGAGCGTTTGAAGGAAGAGAAGTTAGGGGAAAGTCTGACAGTACGAGGGAGAGCGTTCCAGAGAGTGGGGGCTGCGCGTGAGAAATCCTGCAGTCTATCATGGGAAGAGGTGATGCGGGGAGAAGCTAGGCGCAGGTCACTGTTTGACCTTAGGGAGCGGGCTGGGGTGTATTTGGTGATTAGTGAGGACAGGTAGTGGGGCGCTGAGTTAGTGAGGGTTTTGTAGGTAAGGATAAGGATTTTGAACTTAATTCTGCAGTGGATGGGGAGCCAGTGAAGGGACTCGCAGAGGGGAGCGTCAGAGACAGAGCGGCGGGTGAGGTGAATTAGCCTGGCGGAGGTGTTCAGGATGGATTGTAGGGGGGAGAGGCGGGACAGAGGGAGGCCAGATAAGAGATTATTGCAATAGTCGAGTCAGGAGATTACCAGGGCGTGTATGAGTTGTTTTGTGGTGACAGCGGTAAGAAATGGCCGAATTCTGGAAATATTACGCAGTTGGTATCGGCAGGAGGAGGAAAGAGACTGGATGTGGGGGATGAAGGAAAGAGCAGAGTCAAGTGTAACTCCAAGACAGTGAACTTGGTTTGATGGGGAGATGGTGATACCCTCCACCTTGATAGAGAAGTCAGGAGGTGGGGAGGCATTGGAGGGAGGAATAAGTAGGAGCTCAGTCTTTGACATGTTGATCTTTAGGTGGTGGGAGGCCATCCAGGAGGAGATGCCAGATAAACAGTCACTGACTTTTGAGAGGACAGGGGGAGAGAGATCAGGGGTAGAGAGGTAGATCTGAGTGTCATCAGCGTAGAGGTGGTAATTAAAGCCAAAGCTGTTGATGATTTTGCCCAGGGAGGAGGTGTAGATGGAAAAGAGCAGAGGACCAAGGACAGAGCCTTGAGGTACACCAACAGATAGAGGCAATGAAGAGGAGGAGTTACCAGCAAAGGACACACAGAAGGACCTGTTGGATAAATAGGAGTCAACCCAAGCAAGTGCAGTGTCACCGAGACCCAGAGAGTTGAGGGTCTGTAGAAGGAGGGGGTGGTCAACAGTGTCAAAAGCAGCCGAGAGGTCAAGCAGGATGAGAATAGAATAGTGGCCGTGTTTTTTAGCAGTTAGGAGGTCGTTGGTGACTTTGGTGAAGGCAGTTTCAGTTGAGTGTAGGGGACGGAAGCCAGATTGCAGGGGGTCAAGTAGGGAATTGGAGGACAGGAAGAGGGAGAGGCGGTTGAAGACTAGTTTTTCTAAGAGCTTTGATGTGAAGGGAAGCAGGGATACAGGGCGGTAGTTGGATGGAGAGTTGGGGTCTAGGGATGGTTTCTTTAGTAAAGGGGTAACTAGCGCGTGTTTGAAGGCGGCTGGAAAGGAGCCAGTGGAGAGAGATAGGTTTAAGATGTGTGTGAGAGCAGGGGTGAGGGAGGAGGAGAGGGGAGGAATTAGATGTGAGGGAATGGGGTCGAGCGGGCACGTGGTGAGATGTGAGGAGGACAATAAGGAATTGACTTCCTCCTCAGTGGCTGGGAGGAAGCGGCAGAGGGTGGCAGAGGGGACCTGTGGGAGTTGAGGTGGCAGATAACTATCTTGTGTTGGGATGTTGCTTCTGATAGTTAGAGTTTTACTGAGGAAGTAGTCTGCCAGGTCTTGAGCGCTGAAGGCAGCTGAGGGGGGAGGTGCAGGTGGGTAGAGGAGGGTGTTGAAGGTGGACCAGAGCCGTTTAGGGTTGGAGGACAGCGTAGATATAAGAGATGAGAAGAAGGATTGTTTGGCCAAGTGAAGGGCAGAGGTGTATGACCGGAGAATAAACTTGAAGTGAACAAAATCCGCTTCAGAGCGGGATTTCCTCCTGGCACGCTCTGCGGTGCGGGAGCATCTTTGCAGGTAGCGAGTCTGGTGGGTGTGCCAGGGCTGAAGCTGGCGGCGTGGGGCCTTACAGAGTCGAAGAGGAGCAAGAGTGTCTAGAGCAGAGATAAGCATAGTGTTGTAGTGATTAGTGGCAGCATCAGGGCAGGTGAAGGATGAGGTATGAGGGAGGTGGTGAAGTAGGTTGGAGAATTGATGGGGGTCCACAGCATGTAGATTTCTGCGAGTGTGTGTGCGGGGTGGGGGAGCACGGTGTTTAGGAAGTCCAGATAGGTTGAAAGAGAGAAGGTGGTGGTCAGAGATGGGGAAAGGGCGACATTTGAACTCAGAAATGGAGCAGAGGTTGGAAAAGACCAGGTCAATAACGTGACCATCGCGGTGGGTAGGGAGGAGGGAGGATTGTGTGAGTCCAAGGGAGGACGTGAGTGAAAGAAGTTTGGAGGCAGCAGGAGAGGAAGGATCGTCAATGGGAATGTTGAAGTCCCCGAGAATTAGGCATGGAAGATTAGAAGACAGGAAGTGAGAAAGCCAGGTAGCAAAGTGGTCAAAGAACTGGGAGGTTGGTCCCGGTGGGCTGTAGATGACTGCCACCCTGAGGGCCAGAGGAGAGAACAGGCGGATGCAGTGTGTCTCGAAGGAGGAGAAGGAGAGGGATGGGGGTGGCGGGAGATGCTGGTAGGTGCAGGTGGGAGAGAGCAGGAGTCCGACCCCGCCACCATTTCTCTCACCCAGTCTGGGGGGTATGGCTCAAGTGTAGACCGCCATGTGAGAGAGCAGCAATGGAGGCCGTGTCAGAGGGAGTTAGCCAGGTTTCAGTTAAAGCTAGGAGGTTGAAGGAGTTTGAAATGAAGAGGTCATGGACGGCTGTGAGTTTGTTGCACACAGAGCGAGCGTTCCAGAGGGCGCAGGAGAAAGAGGACAGGCGCTGAGGGATGATGGGAATGAGGTTGCTGGGCTTGCAGGGAGGTGATTTATGTGCGATGGAGATAGGATGAGAGGGAAGTATTGGATGTGTTGTGGGGTCAGGGTTAGGGGATATGTCACCTGAATAGAGTAACAGCAGGAGGGTGAGAAAGAGAAGGTGGGAATGGGATTTGTGGGAGTGGGAGTGATTGGCAGCATAAGAGTTAGAGGGAGACCATGTTCTGAGGAAACAAAGGAGCTCATGCGAGGCCATCATGTGGGACGAGAGGAGGGAGGGAGAGATGCAGATAGTGTAGGGGTCGGTGGTAGAGGGGCAGGAGTTCCATTTAAGGAGAAAGGTAGAAGTAAAGAGCAGAAGCGTGAGAGAAAGCATGATATAGACGTGAGTTTACCAGAGTAAAAAGTGGGCCTTGCAGTTTTGCAGTTCCTTCCTCCAGTCCCACAACTCCAGGAATCAACTCTGAACGTCCACTTAAGAATGCCACTCAACTCCAGGAATCAACTCTGAACATCCACTTAAGAATGCCACTCAACTCCAGGAATCAACTCTGAACGTCCACTTAGGGATGCCACTCAACTCCAGGAATCAACTCTGAACGTCCACTTAAGAATGCCACTCAACTCCAGGAATCAACTCTGAACGTCCACTTAGGGATGCCACTCAACTCCAGGAATCAACTCTGAACGTCCACTTAAGAATGCCACTTGGAAATGACACTGGAGCCTGTTATAGTTGTTATATAGGGCGGACTGATTGCATTCAGGCAGTTAAAAAGTCAACACCTGAAAAAGTCAACACCTGAAGCTGGATGGGCTGTGTCAATAGGGCAGGAGATTCACATGCTAATTAGCAAAGCAAATGGTGGAGAAAAACAAAAATAAATAAAAAAAAAATAAAAACAGCAAAAGCAAGGTAACGTTACAATGTGGGTGCCTGCGAATACTGGGTGATGGGGGTCCTACCAGCAAAAGTATGCAGGGGATCAGTTGAGATGTGGGTGTCTGTGGATGATGGGTGATGGGTGATAATGTCCTACCAGCAAAAGTATGCAGGGGATCAGTTGAGATGTGGGTGTCTGTGGATGATGGGTGATAATGTCCTACCAGCAAAAGTATGCAGGGGATCAGTTGAGATGTGGGTGTCTGTGGATGATGGGTGATGGGTGAGAATGTCCTACCTGTGGAGAGAGGAGACACAGGAATTAGGGATCGTGATGGCGTAGGGGATCTTGGATAAAACTCCAGGAATCAACTCTGAACGTCCACTTAAGAATGCCACTTGGAAATGACACTGGAGCCATCTATCTATATATCCTTTTAACTGTCTGTCTATATCTAGGTATCCATCCATCTATCTATATATCCTTTTAACTGTCTGTCTATATCTATGTATCCATCCATCTATCTATATATCCTTTTATCTGTCTATATTTATCTATCCATCAATGTATCTATATATCCTTTTATCTGTCTGTCTATATCTATCCATCAATGTATCTATATATCCTTTTATCTGTCTGTATCTATCTCCTTTTTATCTATCGGTCTATATCTGTCTGTATGCTTTAACTTTCTGACCATTTATATCTATTTGTCTATGTATATTTTTCTGATCGTCTATATCTATCCATCTAAGTGTGTCTGTATCAATCTAGCTGTCTGTCAATTTATATCTACCGTGTTTCCCCTGAAAATAAGACACAAAAAACACACTAACAGTGTTATTCAAAGAGAATCGAAAAGGCACCGCACGTTGGGTGACTTTTCGTTCTCTTCAATTCGGCTTGATTTGGCGATCCCATTTCGGCGACCCTGCGGTGTATTCAGCAAGCACCACAGGGCCGTCGTAGTGCAGGAAAAATCCGCCGCAAACCCGACGAACACTCACTGCAAAACTCAGGTGAATACACACCGAAACCCACAAAAACATCTGGATTAACCCTGCCCAACACGCCGGAGAAACTCGAGCAGGAGCCGATCACAGCACAAAGCAGCCGCCAAAAAAAACAACACCGCAGACGGATGGAGTGGAAAAAAAAAAACAGTACGCTTGAATGTTTGAAAAGTGAAACGCTATTTGCAAACAAACTATTGAGAGAAAATGTCTGAAATTTACATATGAGGTCCAAGGAATGATAATAAAGAGGGCTGTTACGGAAAAAAGGAAAAACGTAAAATAAAAAATATTGGAAAAAGATTTTTGCAAAAAAAATCACGAAAAATGCTTAAAAGATCCTAAAAAATCTGTAAATAAAGAGACTTTTTACTGCAGAATATTATAATAAACGGTTTATTAGATATTGAATTAAAACGGGAATATTTTTAACATTGAAGCCTATGGGATTCGCCTGAATAAACCTGTTGAATGAAGCAACCGAATGGCAGGGCATTTCGGCAACTTTTCACTGCTGGGTTTTGTTCTCTGAGTAGATGAAGCTATGGGGTTTTCACTGCCCTCGAACAGGCACTGTATGTACAGTCAATTCGGCAATATTGGCGAATTGCCTGCTCTCTGGATATCCGAATGGCCAAGAAAGGTCACCGAACGCTGATTTTCAGCGTTCGGTGACCTTTCGGCAGCCATTCGGTTCTCTTTGAATAACCCTGTAGGTCTTATTTTTGGGGTAGGTGTTCTTTTTTTTTTTTTTAATGTACCCTGTGCAACCATCCAGTTATTCACGAACAGTCTACATTTATTCATGTACAAAAATATACTGTACATTTATTCAAATACAGTCATGTCATCATCTTCTGGAACATCATCATAACTCTCCATATCCTGAATTCTAGCCTGATTTTCTTGTAACTCCATTTCCGGTAGAACCATTGACCCCAATCTTTCATGTCTAGCAATAGAGCTCTCCTTAAATGAACACTTCTCGTCCAAGTAGCCTGCTTGTAGTGCATTGGCAACACAGGTTTCAGTGATTTCATCCCACAAATTCTTCAGCCAAGTCACAACCTCTTGAAGGCCAGGCTTCACAAAGTTTTCACGCTGGTTTCTCTCCATTCTATTTTCAATGATATCATTGATTTCCACGTGCGAATGATCCTTTAATGGCTTGTATTGAAAAATCCAGATTCTGGAGATAGGCAGTCATTCCTGCAGGAATCATTATTTGATCTATTCTTCTGTCTGCAAGGAAGTTCTTCATGTCTTCATGGCGTTGAGTGCTGGCTGAATCCCAGACTAGCAGGCCTCTTTAACCACCTCGAAATAAGTGGCAGCATTAAATCGAACCACTTCCATATAACTGCTTGTGCGCACCAGGTTTTTTCGGTTTCAAGAACATAAATGGCTGAAATACGTTCAATCTCATGTTCTTGACCTTAGTGATGATTAGAGGTGTGACTTTCTTTCCATCCAGACGAATTGCCAAAATACAGGTAACCCGTGCACTTTCCTAAACACTGGAGGGAATGTAGATTGACGAGGCACCCCTCTGATTTATTGTCATTTGAGATCTTTGGCCCATAATCACTGCAGTTTCAGCCATAGTAATCATGGTGGAGAGTTGGTATTTAGAAACGTCGATGCCATCAACAAAGGACTTGAATGCAAGTGCACCTTTAACAACTTCAGCATCTTCCAGCTCGAATAGTGGTGTCGATCTTCTTAGAGACACTTCATATCACTGAAGTATGTTATCCAGCCAATGGTATGATGCTTTGAATTCTTCTGGGGATTAATCTAACTTTGGTGCCATTGTAGGAGCAAATTCTTGAATATCAGCCCTGCGCACAACCAAAGCCTTTGCTCTCCTGCCAACAATCCATTCACAGGTGCTGTCTTCCAAATCTGGAAATAATGTTTGACGACCTGATCCACACTAGTGATGGGCCAAACACTCCTGTGTTTGGTTCGTATTCTAACTCGAACACCTGAAAAAGTTTGACCGCGATCTCGAACACAATTCGAACACCATGCAAGTCAATGGGGTTCGAACGTTCAAAAATGAAGGTCCCTTCCAAGAGGGCATATATGCAAGATATTTGCCATAAAAGGTGTATGGGGATCTGGGTACTGCCCTGGGGGACAGGAAACAATGAAAATTTAAAAAAAAAGAGTTTTTAACCCTTTCACTGAGTGCTGAGCCATTTCACCACTGTGCGCTGAACTCATTTTTACTGTTTTTGCTCATGTTTAAATGCGATTTGAAGCCATGGGAAATGTTTGACCAACAATTAGTGGGAAATGTTTGACCAACAATTAGTGGGAAATGTTTAACCAACAATGAGTGGGAAATGTTTAACCAACAATGAGTGGGAAATGTTTGACCAACAATGAGTGGGAAATGTTTATAAATCCCATAGGCTTCAACGTTAAAAATATTCCCGTTTTAATTCAATATCTAATAAACCGTTTATTATTATATTCTGCAGTAAAGAGTCTCTTTATTTTTAGATTTTTTTAGGATCTTTTAATAATTTTTTGGAATTTTTTTTTAAACTTTTTTTCTCAAACTTTCCGCGAATGTCCCGAAAAGTTTGAAGTTTGCAAACTTTCGAACAGCCGATGTTAGTATCGAACCTTGAACCGATTTGAACAGGCAGCCCATCCTAATCCACACTTGCGCTTCTTAGCATTTCCCACGTCCACCTGTTGACTGAAGTTACTGTAATCTGCTTGCCATTTTCAGACCAGTCGGAGATCCAACATCTTCTCTTTGCAGTAAGCCGTAAGATTCTTGCCGCTCGAGTCCTCTACGATGCTTTTCTTCTACTCGACGGACTAGCTCTACCTTTTTGCACTCATCTTGTCTGGGGTTCAAAATATTTTTTCACGATCGATTCCTCACAGACTGAGTACATCTGGTATCACTCCGCCTGTGACAGGAGCCGGTACTAGAGGAAGCATCGGCTTATGGAGCTCTGCTCCCTCCACTGCCGCCTTGCTTCCTCTGACGCCGACATCGCTGATTCTCTCCCACCTCTCCTGCGGCTTTTCAAGTTCCCCTTTATGCCCCCACCAGCCCTGGGAATGATCACAATTAGGTCTTATTTTTGGGGTAGGTCTTATACTTTAGCAGTTATCAAAAAAACACACTAGCAGGGTTATTCAGAGAGTGGTGAAAACCATGAGAATGGCTGGAGAAGTGAAAATTCTAGGTCAGAATAGCCAATTTGGAAAGTGAGATAAATGGGAGAATTTTTCTGGTTTGGCTATTTTGACTTTGAATTTTCACTTCTCCAGTCATTCTCCTGGTGTTCACCGCTCTCTGAATAACCCTGTATGTCTTATTTTTGTGCCTATATCCTTTTATCTGTCTCCATATCTGTCTCTCTATCTAAGTGTTTGTACACATTTATCTGTCTGCCAGTATATATCATTTGTCTGTGTTTATATCTGTTTATCAGTCCATCTAAATCTTTATATATATATATATATATCTGCCTTTGTCTACATCCATTTATCTGTCCAGCTAGATCTGTATATGTTACGGTTAAAGTCCGAAGTGCCTTTAATTATAGGATTACCCGGTTAATCCTGACATTATCCAGGCGTCATTAGCAAAAATCCAATGTGAAATGAAATTTCGGATTTTTTATCCAGGTAATCTGCGAAGTATCCAGAGGCCTCTGGGTACTCTGGTTTTCTGCTGTGTTTTACCCGAGTAAAACGCACATTACCCTAGTTTTGCTGGATAAAGTGCGATGTACAATGAAACCTCAGACTTTATCCGGGTAATCTGCAAAGTATCCAAACACCTCTGTGTTCTCGGCTTTTCTTGGGTTTTCAGCAGGTTACAGTTGACTGAATTCCAAGGGTTACCCGGGTAAAGCTGCAAACTGTTATCTGACTGATAAAAATAACAAAAAACACTATATTGTTAACCAAATTGTATCCACAGTCACAAACCACACTAAATAACCGTCATGTTACTCTGTGCATTAATTGTCTGAAAATTAATTTATGAAGATAAAGATATTCCATAAAGAGTAACCTGATTGTTATTATGTTTTATAAATTATATCTAAGCACATATGACACATAATAAAGATCATGTAACTCTTTCACATTCATATAAGAAACATATCCTGTCACTCTGTATATTCATTATATCCGCAATACATTTTAATGTTTGTCTTTTGCCATCTTCATTGATAATATCAATAGATAATAGAAAAATTCACTGTTACCCAAGCGGGGTTGGATGCTCTGCAGATTACCCAGGTGAAACTGTGGTTAGTTCTCAGATAACCCAGGTGGAGCTGTGGATAGTCCTCAGATTATCCAAATGAAGCTGTGGATAGTCCTCAGATTATCCAAATGAAGCTGTGGATAGTCCTCAGATTATCCAAATGAAGCTGTGGATAGTCCTCAGATTACCCAAGTGAAGCTGCCGATAGTCCTTAGATTACCCGGGTAAAGCACTACTGGCTTTAACCGTAATATATATATATAATGAAAGGGTAAAGCCCGAAGTGCGGTTAAACCTAGGATCACCCGGGTAATCCTGACATTACCCAAAACCGCTGGGTAAAGCTGCAAAAAAAATAAAATTTCAGACATTACCTGGGTAATTTTAGGACTAACCAACTGCCCTTGGGTAACAGTCTGGAAGAGCTGAAAAATTCACATTTACCCGGATAATGTGCAAGTCTGAAGCTTTACCCGGGTAATCTGAGGACTATCCACAGCTTCACCTGGGTAATCTGCAGAGCATCCAACCCCGCTTGGGTAACAGTGAATTTTGCTATTACAGTTGTGTTCAAAATTATTCAACCCCCACTGAAATTGAGTGTTTTGGCCAGTTTGACATTGATTTTGATCATTCAGTCATCTTGCTTACAATTAAATCAAAGAGGCACGTGTAGGTCAGACAAATATAACATAACATTTATAATGAAATAACCACAAATGTCTTTTCTGTGCTCACATCATTATCAGTTTTATTCAACCCCCAAGTGACATTCAATCTTAGTACTTAGTACAACATCCTTTTACAGTTATAACAGCTTTTAAACGTGAAGCATAGCTTGACACAAGTGTCTTGCAGCGATCTACGGTATCTTCGCCCATTTGTCATGGGCAAAAGCCTCCAGTTCAATCACATTCTTAGGCTTGCGCACTGCAACTGCTTTCTTTAAGTCCCACCAGAAGTTCTCAATCGGATTTAAGTCAGGTGACTGCGATGGCCACTCCAAAATGTTCCAGCCTTTAATCTGCAACCATGCTCTAGTGGACTTGGAGGTATGCTTGGGATCATTGTCCTGTTGAAAGGTCCAACGTCTCCCAAGCCTCAGGTTTGTGACGGACTGCATCACATTGTCATCCAATATCTCCTGGTACTGAAGAGAATTCATGGTACCTTGCACACGCCTGGGAGTTCTGGCATGGAGGCCTTCATTACGCAGTGTGCGCCGTATTGTCTGAGCTGAAACTTCAGTACCCACATCTGACAAATCTTTTCTCAGTTCCTCAGCAGTCACACGGGGACTTTTCTCCACTCTACGCTTCAGGTAGCGCACAGCAGTCGAAGTCAGCATCTTCTTTCTGCCACGACCAGGTAGCGTTTCAACAGTGCCCTTTGCCTTGAATTTGCGAATGATGCTTCCTATGGTCTCTCTTGGTATGTTTAACATCTTTGCAATCTTCTTATAGCCATTGCCCTTCCTGTGAAGAGTAATCACCTCTTCTCTTGTCTTCCTGGACCATTCTCTTGACTTCACCATGTTTGTAACCACACCAGTAAATGTCTAGAAGGAGCTGAGTATCACAGTCATTTTAAAGCTGCCTAATTGGTGCTTATTATGCTTTATTGCTGCTCCGTGACATCCACAGGTGTTTTCAATACCTGATTGAAAACACTTGAATGAACCTCTGTTCTTCAGGCTAGGGTCAGACGAACGCAGCTTTAACGTGCGTTTAGCCGCACAAAATCACGGCCGTGCTAGCAGCAAAATGACGTCCAATGCGGGGAACACACGAAGTACGGCCGCACGAAAGTTCGTCCGCGCAACGCAAGTGGCAAACGAACGCATTTTTTCGAGAACGTCAAACCGCTACTACTGACGTACAGAGTGCGCTGCGGCCGCATAGCGGCGTGTGTGTGTGTGATTGGGAGACATCAGACGCTGCTAATGTCCCGGCCAACATAACGTCCAGACACAAAAAGTGTTTTATTGATGATCCGTACAAAATCACGGACGAAAAGGCGCATCGTATGACCGCTACCGCGTGTATTCCGTGAAAAAAATGTCCGTTCGTTCGACCGCACATTTCCACGGTCGACGCGAAAAATGCGTTCGTCTGACCCTAGCCTTAGAGTGGTAGTCTTTAAGGGGTTGAATAATTGTGTCAATGAAGAATTCACAAAAGAAACATTTACTACTGTATTACAAAACCAATTGATGTCATTTTAGTTGCATATGGTTCTTTAAAAAGTCCTTGTAGGATTTCATTCTGAATACAATTACAAATGTACACTAAATTCCCTAAAACCCTTTACAGCATTGGGGGTTGAATAATTTTGAACACAACTGTATCTATGGATATTATCAATGAAAATGGCAAAAGACAAACAATAAAATGTATTACGGATATAATGAATATACAGAGTGACAGGAAATGTTTATTATATGAATGTGAAAGAGTTACATGATCTTTATTATGTGTCATATGTGCTTATACTGTATATCTGCATGTGTCTATTAGGGATGAGCCGAACACTCCCCGAGTTCGGTTCGAGCTCGAACCTGAACTTCCCATTTGTTCGGGACCGAACCCGAACTCGAACCCAATGCAAGTCAATGGGGCTGAAAATTCGTTTTTTTAGAGTGCCCTCCAAGAGGACATATATGCTACATATTTGCCATAAAAGGTGTATGGGGGTCCGGGTAGTGCCCTGGGGGACAGGAAACAAGGACAAAAAGTAAAAAAAAAACATTTTTAAAGGGACAGTGAGTTTTCCATGAAATAAGGGTTAAAAATAAAAACCAAAAATTCCTTCAAATATCGTGCCTAGGAGGTCCCCATAACCTGCCCGTGAAGTGGCGGATTTCTAGGATGTATAGAAACACTTAAAAACCAAAAAAATACGTTTCATATGACGGTAAATGCTTTTCCTTTAATCTATCCATAAACAACTGCTTGGGGCGGCAGCCTGTATGAAAAGACATTTTAGGACGCGCAGAAAAAGTTTAGTGATTTTTTTGGCTAAATTATTGTGAAACTTATGCAGGCTTTGGATGAAAGTAACAATAGGTGCTTTAGAATTGGTCTTTTAGCGTCGGCAACAGTGCCGTCACACCGTAACCCCTCTGAGGATATGAATCTGATACAGGCATCAGTGGCAGTGCACCCAGATATTGTGCCTTTAGTGCCAGGCCTGCAAGTACTATCATACAGTAACCCCTCTGTGGTATTGTGGAAGAATGCAGGGGTGGACCATGCGGTCCTATATTAAAAAGATATGAATCTGGGAATGGGCGTCAGTGCACCCAGATATTCTGCCTTTGGTGCAAGACTGCCAGGCCAGCAAGTATCATCATACAGTAACCCCTCTGTGGTATTTTTGTCGACGAGTGCAGGGGTGGACCATGTGGTCCTATATTGAACGTTTTTTATCTGGTAATGGGCGTCAGTGCACCCAGATATTGTGCCTTTAAAGCCAGGCCAGCAAGTATCATCATACAGTAACCCCTCTGTGGTATGGTGGAAGAGTGCAGGGGTGAACCTTGTGGTCCTATATTAAAAAGATATGCATCTGGTTAAGGCGTCAGTGCACCCAGAGATTGTGCCTTTAATGCCAGGCCAGCAAGTATCATCATACAGTAACCCCTCTGTAGTATTGTGGAAGACTGCAGGGGTGGACCATGTGGTCCTATATTGAAAAGTTTTTGATCTGGTAATGGGCATCAGTGCACCCAGATATTGTGCCTTTAATGCCAGGCCAGCAAGTATCATCATACAGTAACCCCTCTGTGGTATGGTGGAAGCCCTGCAGAGCTGACAAAATTTCTGACCCGGTGCGGCTCCTGTCCCCTAAACAAACCAGCTCAAGCAAAGTATGGCATCTTTTTGCTTGAGCCATTGCGTAGACCCTGTCAGGCGTTGGTTTAACTGCCACTTCGCCAGAGACAGAGAAGGAGGAGGAGGAGGAAGAGGTGGTGGTGGTGGAGCAGACAGACCTCATACAAGCAGCTTTCTGGAGGCGTGGTGGATGAACAAGCTCCAGCACAGAGCCCTGTCTTGGATCCCTCCCAGCTGCAATCAGAGTTACCCAGTGTGCCGTGAAGGAAATGTAACGACCCTGTCCATGCTTGCTGGACCACGTGTCTAAAGTGACATGCACCTTGCTGCTGACTGCCTTTCCCAATGACTGGATAACATTGTCTTCCACGTGCTGGTATAGTGCTGGAATGGCCTTGCGTGAAAAGTAATGGCGTTTTGGAACCTGCCACTGTGGTACAACACATTCAGCAAATTCATGGAAGGGAACAGAGTCCACCAGCTGGAAAGGCAGCAGCTGCAATGCGAGTAATTTTGCTAAGCTGGCATTTAGACGCTGTGCTTGGGGATGGTTGGGACTATATTTTTTCTTTCGCTGCAGCAGCTGCGGCAACGTAATCTGACTGCGTAAATCTTCAGCTACTGGGATGATGTCACATTGTGAGGAAGGACCTGCTGGTACATCCATTACTGTAGCATCATCCCTGTCGGTGGAGGTTGTAGGCAATGACATGGCAGGACATACAGTGTGGGTAGAGACAGATGAGGAGGACCTACGCAAAGTTTTGCACCAACGGGATGTGTGGCACTTGTTCATATGTCGCCTCAAGCACGTGGGACCCAAGTGTCCGGTGTTTATCCCACGCTTCAGCCTCATCTGACATAGATTACAAATAGCAACGGTGGGGTCTGCTGCACATTTCTTAAAGAACACCCAGACAGCAGAGTTCCTGCATGTGTTCTTTGAGACAGCAGCGCTCTGCACCGGAGCAGCTCTGACATCTTATGCCTTGGACTGGCTAGTGCTACGGTTGGTCACAGAGGATGTTGTGCAGGGCTCGAGTCCAGCGGGAACGCGGGGGAACGCCGTTCCCGCACTTTTCCCATGGCGGGAACGCTGCGGGAACGCAGGTTCCCGCTGTGGCCCGAGCCCAGGCATGTACCTATGCAAGCCCCAGGCTTAGTCAGCTTGCCGGCCGTCCCACAGGAGCTGCTATTCGTCTGTTCCTCTCCTGACTCCTCCTTCTCTTGACGCTGGTATCATGTGCCTCAGCGCGCCGGCGCCAAGCATTGCAGGAAGGAGCAGGAGGCAACTCCAGGCTGACTGGCAGTGTGTGCACTGCACGAATGGCCCAACCCGACCATGGCTCTGCAGTGGCTGGAGGCAGCTCTGGGGAGATGGGTAAGTAAGGCAGCCTGTCCCAACTCACACTGTCAGCACCAGTCTCCCCCTCTCCCCCCCCACTCCTCTCACCCGCAGCGCTTCAGACCACCTTGCTCCTCGCTGGCTGCACCCCCCCCCCCCCCCACACACATTGGATCCAGAGGGAGAGGGAAGTCAGGCTGCTGTGTGAGATGCTCACCTCGGCCTCCCTTTCTGCAGCTGTGACAGGCAGCTCAGCCTCTGACCCTCACGGCAGGTAGGAGGAGGGGGGGATGGTCGAAGGGGAGACATGCAGGAAAGAGCTGGGCTGCTACCTGGATGAGCTTGAAAAGGTTTGTGGAGAGAAAGGCTCTTAAGCCAGACCTCCTGCCTGTGCCTGTCCATGCACAATGACTTATTCCTCTGTCACTTTCTGTGCCCAATCTGTAAAGCAGCCAGCACACTGAGGTCTGCCTGGCATCATGCACCTCCTGTCATCAGCTTAGTCCACCCAGGGTGTTTGTGTGTGTGCTATGCTTTGCTCAGTGCATAAAATTAAGATTTATTTTATATGCCTGTGTGTGCACAGTATTGTCAGTATAACAGTGTGTGAGTGTTTAGTGTGAGTGACTATTAAAATGAATTGGGGCAATGGAGGGGCTATTAACATGAATTGGGGCGATAGCCCCTGCATTGCCCCAATTCATATTCTAAAATCGCCCCAATTCATGTTAATAGCCCCTCCATTGCCCCAATTCATGTTAATAGCCCCTGCATTGCCCCAATTCATATTCTATTAATATGAATTGGGGCGATAGAATATGAATTGGACTATTAATATGAATTGGGGTGATAGGGGGCTAATAATTTGAATTGGGGTGATAGAGGGGCTATTAATATGAATTGGGGCAAACTGTTTCAGTGACTCCATTTTCGGCAAAACACAATGAATTTTCAATAATGAATTCACTGTATTTTTGGCGAAATGGAATCATCCAAAGAGCGCTGAAATGCAGGGAAACGCAAAGCACCGAAATTGCACACAATATAAAATAATAAAAAATATATATTTTCATTAAATGTCAAAAAATCCAAACAAAATCTTTTGCTCCGGCCCATAGAGATCTTAATGCGACCCTGCGTGTTTGCATAACTGGATTGGGCCACTCTCATGGATGAAGTCCAGGGCCAATTTTTTGTCCCAGCCCTGCCCGAGCCCAACACAGTTTAGCTGGCCGCACAGCGGGTCCCCATCTGAATCTAAAGGTCTGAATGAGTGTGCTGGTGGCTGGATATATATATACAATCTCGAGGGTCCAGTGCCTGTGTATATTGGGGGTCCAGTGCTTGTGTATATTGGGGGTCCTGTGTATATTATTCTGGGGGTCAATGCCTGTGCATATTATTCTTGGGGGGGTCCAGTGCTTGGGTATATAATTGATGGTCCAGTGCCGGTGTATATTGGGGGTCCTGTGCATATTGGGGGTCCAGTGCCTGGGTATATTATTCTTGGGGTTGAGTACCTGTGAATATTATTCTGGGGGTCCCGTGCCTGTGCATATTATTCTTGGGGGTCCAGTATATCATTTGGGGGGGGGTCCTGTGCCTGGGTATATAATTCTGGGGGTCATGTGCCTGGATATATATAATACAGGGGGGGTATCTGTGCCTGGGTATATAATGCTAGGGGGGCTGATGCCTGGATATATATTTAATACTGGGAGGATCTGTGCCTGGGTGTATATATATATTCAATAGGCTGTGTTAGTCCAGTTGACAAAATCACGAGTATAGCAGTACATAGTGATACCTTTCACTGATCCGTAAGCTTCCAGACTTGAAGAAGAGCGTTACACTCTCGAAAGCTTGTCTTTTACATGGAACGTTAGTTGAATAGAAAAAGGTATCACTCCATACTGCTATACTCGTGAATATATAATATATATATTCAGGTAATGGGGGTTGTGGAATTCTTGGGTGAGTTCCCTCACTTTTTTTCCCAGGACTTGACCCCTGATGTTGTGCCTCGTGTTTGCTGTGCCTTCTCCTCCCCCTCTTCCTCACTTAATTCCTCTGTTCGATCAGGCACCCAGGTGGAGTCAGTGACCTCATCATCAATGTCATCTTCACCCCCATCTCCTCATCACTGGAGCAACTTGGCAGTATTCTGTAGCTGCTGGGGCAACAGGAGTGCCAGTTATTTGTGTGTCATCACTGGCACCCCCTTCCTCTAGGTTGATTATACTCCCTTGCTCAACCTCAGAGATTGAATCAGAGCACTGTACTTGCTGCGCATCCTCAAGCAGCATGTCACTCTCATTGTAGTCAAACAATTCAGCTGACTCCTCCATGTGTGATAGCGAGGCTACGGCAGGAGTAGCTGTGGACATGGAGGCTGCATTAGATGCTTTGGCAGCTGAGGTGGACTGTAAAGCACTAGAAGCCTGGCTGGCAGAGGACTCGGAGGATGAGGATGGCCTGGTTAGCCAATCCACCAAGTCCTCTGTATTGTGCTGCTGCTTAAGATGGCCAGCACCAGTTAGAAAAGACAAGCGTGCCCTGCAGAGGATGCACCACGTCCACCACGACCAGAGACACAGCCTCCCGACACAGTCTGTGTCTGGGAGCGTCTGCCTGTCCTTTTTGTTCTTTCAGACATGGTGAGTGATTTATAGATTAATATATACAGAACTCTGATTCAACTCTGGTATAAAGATTTAAAGAACTCTGGTATAACTCAGTGAGACACATTGATAGCTGGCAGCCAGTGACGAGACACAGATTACCTTAATTCACAAGTGTTTTAAAGAAATTAGTGAGCCCCAAAATACCGCATGGTACTGGATGTGTGACGAGACACAGATCACCTTAATTCACAAATGTTTTAAAGAAATTAGTGAGCCCCAACAAAACTTGCTGGCTGTGTGACGAGACACAGAAGATCACCTCAATACACAAATGTTTTAAATAAATTAGTGAGCCCCAAAATACAGCGTGGTACTGGTTGTGTGACGAGACACAGATCACCTTAATTCACAAGTGTTTTAAAGAAATGAGTGAGCCCCAAAATACTGCGTGGTACTGGTTGTGTGACAAGACACAGATCACCTTAATTCACAAATGTTTTAAAGAAATTAGTGAGCCCCAAAAATATTTGCTGGCACAGTCACAAGACCCAGAAGATCACCTCAATTCACAAATGTTTTAAAGAAAGTTGTAAACCCCAAAAAACTTGCTGGCACAGTGACAAGACACACATCACCTAAATTCCCTGATATTTGGTAGAAATGACACCCAAAAAGATTTGCTGGCACAGTTACAAGATCCAGAAAATCACCTCAATTCACAAATGTTTTAAAGAAAGTTGTAAACTCCAAAAAAACTTGCTGGCACAGTGACAAGACACACATCACCTAAATTCCCTGATATTTGGTAGACATGAGACCCCCCCAGACCCCCCCAGTAGCGTGGCAGACCGGCAGTAACAAGACACAACTATCTCCTTTGAAATCTCCTCTGAAATGCGTGCAGAAGCACTGCGTGGAAACGTTATATAGTGTGCTGCGGGTCTTAGCTCTGTGAGCCCATGATTGGCCAAAATGTGCCCAATCAGGACTCTGAGCGGTGATTGGCATAGTGTTGAACCAGTCTTGCTCCAGACCTGTGGTCAGGTGCAAGGCTGTAGCCAATTACGAGCTTCAGGCCAGTGGGAAAATGCATTGTGGTCCATTGTGGTCGAACACCCGGAAATGTTCGGTGTTGGCGATCTACTCGAACAGGCTAAGTTCGGGTCGAACCCCGAACCGTCCGAACCCGAACAGCTCATCCCTAGTGTCTATGCCCATGTATCTGTCCATCTAGATCTGTATATATATATATATATCTGTTTATCTGTCAGGTTTATATCTATATATCTACCTGTGCCTATATAATTTTTTTTGTCTATATACGTAACTATTTAAGTGTGTCTATACACAATTATCTGCATGTTTATATGTATCTGTCTGTGTCTACATCCATTTATCTATCTGTACATCTATATGTATATCTATGAATATTTATCTGGCTATATCTTTTTTTCTATCTTTCTGTCTGTATCTGTTTATATCTATCTATATTTATCTAATGACAGTGAACAAAGAAAACTATCATTTTAAAAGCAGGATATGTAGTTCACATGGATCTTGTAGTTCACATGGATCTTGTAGTTCACATGGTTCTTGTAGTTCACATGGATTACTGGTTGCATTTTTTCCCACCACTCATACTTAATATTTGGATTGCAAAAGGGATTACGGAACATGATCAGCAATAATCATGATTGTTGGTGATGTGATAATATCCAGCCATGCTGCTCTGTTTTGGCATGATCCAGCACATCTAATTTAATGTTTCACATCACATTACACTTTTCCTGGGCATTCGCTGGAATATGTTCTAGAACAAACAAAACATTTTGCGTTTTCCTTGTAGAATTCTGAATTTAATAAAAAGCTACGTGTAACAATAAAACAAACCGTAACATTTAATCCTGCTCCTCTCGCACCGGCTTGGTGTGTCGAAGTGAGAGCCGTCTCGATAAAATCCATTGCAACAAAGTATGCATTAGATGCTTTTGTTGCTCAAGTGATGAGTGTTGATCAAAGCTGGGAGATGACTGCTCAATAAAATATCTGGGCTGCTGACACCACGTGGGCTGCGGTAAAACGAGTGGCAAGGTGCGAATTTCACCCAGTCTGCTGGTATGGATCATCAAGCATCATAAACCTCATTTAATACCATAAAAGTATGAATATTAAGGGAATTAATGGAATGTCTTTACTACTTCGTCTGCCAGAATATATATAGGTAACATTATAAAATTGATAAGGTGCCTTTTTGATGCACAATGTATTATTTTTATGTTGTGTGCACTGAATATGTGACCCAGATGACTCAAATACGAAACTCTGAGAAAGAATTAAATACCCTGAAGAATAATGTAAGTTATAAAACAAGTTGTGGGAAGGAAAGAATCGCGGGAATATGTATTTTCATTTTCCTTTCTTTAAAACAATGCAAAAGACAAAAAAATGATGTTAGTGGGGTGCTGTTTTGGCAAGAAATATATTATTTTTTGCAGCTATATTGAATATACGTTTATTTGCTGAAAACAGTCTATTTACCAACAAATTTCTTATTTCTGTCAGGCAGAGAGGCAGGAATGCAGAGAGGCAGGAATGCGGGGAGGCCGGCAGAGAGGCAGGAATGCGGGGAGGCCGGCAGAGAGGCAGGAATGCGGGGAGGCCGGCAGAGAGGCAGGAATGCGGGGAGGCCGGCAGAGAGGCAGGAATGCGGGGAGGCCGGCAGAGAGGCAGGAATGCGGGGAGGCCGGCAGAGAGGCAGGAATGCGGGGAGGCCGGCAGAGAGGCAGGAATGCGGGGAGGCCGGCAGAGAGGCAGGAATGCGGGGAGGCCGGCAGAGAGGCAGGAATGCGGGGAGGCCGATAGGTTGGCAGGCAGAGAGGCAGGAATGCGGGGAGGCCGATAGGTTGGCAGGCAGAGAGGCAGGAATGCGGGGAGGCCGATAGGTTGGCAGGCAGAGAGGCAGGAATGCGGGGAGGCCGATAGGTTGGCAGGCAGAGAGGCAGGAATGCGGGGAGGCCGATAGGTTGGCAGGCAGAGAGGCAGGAATGCGGGGAGGCCGATAGGTTGGCAGGCAGAGAGGCAGGAATGCGGGGAGGCCGATAGGTTGGCAGGCAGACAGGCATACAGAGAGGCAGGCAGACAACGAGGGAGACAAGCAGTCATACAGGCAGAGCGTCTGTGAAACAGACTGGCTGGCAGAGAGACAGTCAGACATGCTGAGAGTCAGACAAGCGCACAGAGAGGCAGGCAAACAAAAAGGCAGACATGCAGGTAGGCTGGCAAACCGGCAGTAGAAACAGACAGATGGGCAGACAGACAGCAAGGCAGGCAGACAAAGTGCATACCTGCAGGCAGATAGGCTGGCAATCGCAGAGGCAAGCAGGCAGGCTTAAAAACAAGCAGTTAGGCATGCAGAGAGGCAGGCTGACAGGCAGGTAGACCAAACACCAGGCACAGAGGCAGACATGCAGGCAAGCAGTCAGGTTAGCAGGCAGACAGACAGCAATGCAGGCAGACTGATAGACAGGGAGAGGGCAGCCAAGGACTCTGCATTATGCAAACAAGATTCAGGGTCCTGACACTGGATTTATTATTTATTTATTGCGGCTTAATAAAAAAACAAACAAAAAAAAACCCACTAGAATTAGCCCTGATGGACTTCTCAGAAATTATGTTTTTATTTGTTTGTTGATGTGGTTGATGGGTATATCTTAAATCTAGTTACCTCTGCTCAGCTTTAATTGAAAACGCAAAGGAGCCTCTTATCCTAAACTCCCCACGAGTTCCCACGTTTGATCATTTATAAATTAGTTTCTTCAATTATTCATCTGTATTTTTTCTTCTTTAATTGTTAGAATCTTTTAGCTTTACCCAGACTCTCTTACTCCTAAACTGTAAAGAAATAAGAAAAATGTAAATAAACAATCATCATTCAAGCTTTATTTTATAGATGTAGTGTGGCACGGGGGAGCCTTCTAGCAGGTGGTGATGGAGTTCCATTACTAGACACCAGGCACCCAGATGCGCATTAGTGTGGCAGGCTTTAAAAAAAAAAGATTAACGTGAACAATACAATAACAATACAATCCCATTTATGTGATGTAATGAAAATTCAGATCATTTTATTGCAAAGTTGCCAGTTTTTTTTCCCCTTTTTTAATTAAACAACTGTTCTATAACTGACGGTAACAAGCATTTCGTCTCCTTTCCAACTTTATTTAACCTCTAACAGGGAATTTTCTAGAAAGTCAAGGTTAAGATTCTTTGCTTTTTTTGGAATATCATTTTTAATTATGCAGTTAAAAATATTTGGGAAATTTACCAATGTATGTCCTACTGAAATAACCTATTTGGCAGGCAGATGTTGCCATCTGCTGGAGAAAAGGAGTTACTGTAGTTCTGAGCTCCATGCAGGATCAGGTGGGGAGATGTGTTTTTCTAGACATACAGTCAGGTCCAGAAATATTGGGACATCGACACAATTCTAACATCTTTGGCTCTATACACCACCACAATGGAGTTGGAATGAAACAAACACAATGTGCTTTAACTGCAGCTTTAATTTGAGGGTATGTACATCAAACTCAGGTGAACGGTGTAGGACTTACAGCAGTTTGAAGATGTGCATCTCACTTGTTAAGGGACCAAAAGTAATGGGACAATTGGCTTCTCAGCTGTTCCATGGCCAGGTGTGTGATATTCCCTCATTACCCCAACTACAATGTGCAGAAAAAAGGCCCAGAGTTAATTTCAAGTGTGCTATTTGCATTTGGAATCTGTTGCGGTCAACTCTCAAGATGAGATCCAAAGAGCTGTCACTATCAGTGAAGCAAGCCATCATTAGGCTGAAAAAACAAAACAAACCCATCAGAGCGATAGCAAGAACATTAGGCGTGGCCAAAACAACTGGTTGGAACATTCTCAAAAAGAAGGAACGCACCGGTGAGCTCAGCAACACCAAAAGACCCAGGAGACCACGGAAAACAACTGTGGTGGATGAATGAAGAATTCTTTCCCTGGTGAAGAAAACACCCTTAACAACAGTTGGCCAGATCAAGAACACTCTCCAGGAGGTAGGTGTATGTGTGTCAAAGTCAACAATCAAGAGAACACTTCACCAGAGTAATACAGAGGGTTCACCACAAGATGTAAACCATTGGTGAGCCTCAAAAACAGGAAGGCCAGAGTAGAGTTTGCTAAAAAACACCTAACAAAGCCTTCACAGTTCTGGAACAAGATCCTATGGACAGATGAGACCAAGATCAACTTGTACCAGAGTGATGGGAAGAGCAGAGTATGGAGAAGGAAAGGAACTGCTCATGATCCTAAGCATACCACCTCATCATTGAAGCATGGTGGTAGTAGTGTCATGGCGTGGGCATGTATGGCTGCCAATGGAACTGGTTCTCTTGTATTTATTGATGATGTGACTGCTGACAAAAGCAGTAGGATGAATTCTGAAGTGTTTCGGGCAATATTATCTGCTCACATTCAGCCAAATGCTGCAGAACTCATTGGACGGCGCTTCACAGTGCAGATGGACAATGACTCAAAGCATACTGCAAAAGCAACCAAAGAGTTTTTGAAGGGACAGAAGTGGAATGTTATGCAATGGCCAAGTCAATCACCTGACCTGAATCCCATTGAGCATGCATTTCACTTACTGAAGACAAAACTGAAGGGAAAATGCCCCAAGAACAAGCAGGAACTGAAGACAGTTGCAGTAGAGGCCTGGCAGAGCATCACCAGGGATGAAACCCAGCGTCTGGTGATGTCTATGCGTTCCTGACTTCAGGCTGTGATTGACTGCAAAGGATTTGCAACCAAGTATTAAGAAGGGAAAGTTTGATTTATGATTATTATTCTGTCCCATTCCTTTTGGTCCCTTAACAAGTGGGAGGCACATCTGCAAACTGCTGTAAGTCCTACACCGTTCACCTGAGTTGGATGTACATACCCTCAAATTAAAGCTGACAGTCTGCAGTTAAAGCACATTGTGTTTGTTTCATTCCAACTCCATTGTGGTGGTGTATAGAGCCAAAGATGTTAGAATTGTGTCGATGTCCCAATATTTCTGGACCTGACTGTAGTTCCAGCTGCTTTTAAAGAGTCAGCACTTAATTTAGGGGCATTTTGGAGCCAATTGCAAGTGAATTTGATTCCGATAAACAAAATTCCTTTGCATTGGTCCCGTAGCACTCCATATTGAGGCATCATTAGGTGCCTTGCAGATCGAGTCAGTCTTGGTAGTGAAGGGGTTAATAGGCACCCCTTGGACAGCTAGGCATGTTCAGCTAGAGTGTTGCATTTTGTTGCGTGTTTATGAGTGTAGGTGTGAGATATATATATACACAACCCTTGTAGATACCGACTTGCCCTACGGGTCCCAAGTATCCACTGCAACTGGTCATCATGCCTAGCTCCTAGCTGATGAGGGTCCAACAAACCCGAAACAGCGCTGTCCTAGGAGTGGCTTTGACCAGTTGCATGAACCTTATCTCTGCTAGAAAGCCACAGTGTGGCATAGCATTGATTTTAGGGTTCGGTGTAATAACAAAACAACTGTCACCACAAAACAACTCATACACGTCCTGGTAATCTCCCGACTCGACTATTGCAATAATCTCTTATCTGGCCTCCCTCTGTCCCGCCTCTCCCCCCTTCAATCCATCCTGAACGCCTCCGCCAGGCTAATTCACCTCACCCGCCGCTCTGTCTCTGCCGCTCCCCTCTGCGAGTCCCTTCACTGGCTCCCCATCCACTGCAGAATTAAGTTCAAAATCCTTATCCTTACCTACAAAACCCTCACTAACTCAGCGCCCCACTACCTGTCCTCACTAATCACCAAATACACCCCAGCCCGCTCCCTAAGGTCAAACAGTGACCTGCGCCTAGCTTCTCCCCGCATCACCTCTTCCCATGATAGACTGCAGGGTTTCTCACGCGCAGCCCCCACTCTCTGGAACGCTCTCCCTCGTACTGTCAGACTTTCCCCTAACTTCTCTTCCTTCAAACGCTCCCTTAAAACGTTCCTATTTAGGGAAGCCTACCACCCAACTCACTGACGCAACCATCAATCACTCTCACCTTACAGTCCTCTCCTCCTGTTTCCAACCCCAACCCCTCTAGATTGTGAGTTCCTACGGGAATAGGGCCCTCATCTCCTCCTGTACTGTTTGTCAAATGTTGTTCAATGTACTGTAACCCTGTCTATACTGTGCCTATTGTAAAGTGCTGCGGAATATGCTGGCGCTTTATAAATAAAGAATAATAATAATAATAACAGACCCGGGATGCATAAAATTGAGACAGAGGTCGTTTGCATATCCTACCCACAATTCCTTGCTGCATATGGGGAATGTGGCACAAGAGCTCTGGGATGCAATTCATCAAATTGCTGTGATGTGCAAGTGGCTTCTGTAATAATAAACACACATATATATATATATATATGTATATATATATATAGTGTCTACATGGGTTATGGTGAAGGACTAAAAGTGAGATAAAAAGCCTCCACACTATAATAAGTGTGTTTATAATTGCAGAAGCCACCTGCACATCACAGCAATTCAATGCATATATAAACACACTTATTATAGTGTGGAGGATTTTTATCTCACTTTTAGTCCTTCACCATAACCCATGTAGACACTAATTTACCTTACGGTCCAAGTATCCACTGCAACTGGTCATGCCTAGCTCCTGCTGATGAGGGTTCAACAAACCCAAAACAGCGCTGTCCTAGGAGTGGTTTTGACCAGTTGCATAAACCTTATCTCTGCTACAAAGCCACGGTGTGGCATAGCATTGATTTTAGGGTTCGGTGTAATAACAGACCCAGGATGCATAAAAGTGAGACAGAGGTCATTTGCATATCCTACCCAGAATTCCTTGCTGCATATGGGGAATGTGGCACAGGGGCTCTGGGATGCAATTCACCGAATTGCTGTGATGTGCAGGTGGCTTATGCAATTATAAAATATATATATATATATATATATATATAGTTACCATTGGTTCCTGCACTCTCAACGCCATTATAAATTGCCCGGTGCTACGCCTGGCCCATATATCCATCCATACACAAATTTGCGCTGATGGCACTCTTGGTCTTTGCATAAATGTACAAAGTCCAGGAGTACTGCCAGCGCGAATTTGTGTATGGATGGATTTATATACGTATATTCACTGTGTTGACTGTCTTGGCACTGTCTTGCCTACGCACGTCTCAGAGATAAGAATCGTTGGTTTTGCTACACACACCTACAAACCACCTTGATCCATGAAATGCAAGCCATTATGTACATGTTATTTGCTAAATTAATCCCAATAAAGGAGCTTATTATTTTTTTTAAACTTGCTTTTCCTTAAGGCTAGGGTCAGACTGAGGCAGTGCGAACGCGCGTTCTGGCGCACATAATCACGGCCGCACTAGCAGCAGATGACGGGCAATGACAGCCAATATACGAAGTACGGTCGCACAAAAGTCCGGCCGCGCAACGCAAGTGGAAAATGAACGCATTTTTTCGAGAACGTTAAACCGCTGGTACTGACGTACAGAGTGCGCTGCGGCCGCATAGCAGCGTGTGTGCGTGATTAGGAGATGTCAGACGCTGCTAGTGTGCGGCCAACATAACGTTCAAACAGCCGGATTTCCCTAGACTTCTTTTCACCCCATCGTCATGAAATACGTCCAGAATTGCGCATCGTCTGACCACTTAAGCGTATTCCGTGAAAAAATGCGTGCGCACGCATCGACGTACATTTTGACGGTGGCCGCAGAAAATGCGCTCATCTGTCCCTAGCCTAAGCAAAACAATTTAACATAAGGTTATGACAGATGGTATTCTTTCTTTTACAATACTGGCTACAAGGCAGATTAACAAAGAGACCATGGAATCGCTCGTTATTCTCCAACTGCCTACTCCTTACAGTATAAGGTATGGGAGGCAAAAGAGCCATGCTGCAAGAGACTAGTGGCTTGGCTGGAATAAGACAGGAGCGATTGTCGTTAATGAGTGAGGCGGTTTTATGTAACGTTCAAGTCTTTTTTAAGTACCCTAGTAATAGCGCCAAAAATGACAAATATTCCGAGATATATGGTTTGATGCCGTTAGCTTGGGAGGTGTGAAACCTATGACTTCCAAGGTTTCTAATGTGTTCGGAATAGGGGGACTCCCAATAGGCGTGATGTGTATTTGTGAAGATTAAATAATCGCAAGTAAGTGCATCTCATCTGAAGTATTTACATATGTTCAGTGTCCTTAATGTATAAGTGCTAAATACAACAGAAAACGATTTGCATTGGAGAAATACCCATACACTTTAACTTCTTTTTATTATTGTGTATTTGTCTTATTCATTGTTTTATGAATTTATACACCCTATATTTGTGTCTCTTTGACCATTTACATTTAGCACTTTTACATTAAGGACACCCACCCATCCACCCAGGGCCGGTCCCTAATTTCAGCTCTCCTTTCCAGCTGTCTCCACTTCTCGCTCTAATTATTCTTACTAAACCCAAACTTCTGGTCCTTCTCATGCAATCCATAAGATATTCTTCTGGCCACCAGTTTCACCTTCCCTCTGCTCCCATTTGTTTCAGCTACCCTTGTCCCGATGATTGTAAGCACTTGGGATGTCTGCCTGAGCACTTGGTTTAAAGTGTTGTATTACCTGGACAGTTATCCTACGGGCAGGGTTGCCTTTCCTCTTTTATCATGTACGTCTCCTGTTTGTGCTTTCCCATTGTGCTACGGAAACTGTTGGCGCTGTATAAGTACTTGTAACTGTAATTGAGCATATAAATACTTCAGAAGAGATGCACTTGCGGTTATTTAATCTTTACAAATACACATTGCGCGTATTGGGAGTCCCACTTTTCCAGTTTTATGTAACGGTTTGGTTGGAACAGAGCCGAGGATTGTCATGAAGCAATAGCATGTTCCTTAAGGGGTTAAAACCGATGACACAAAACCATCAAATCCTGACTGTCTATTGTATCAATAAAAACTCTGTACACTTGGACATTTTCCTAGATGGACTCACGTATAGTTTAAGAATTGATGCACTTCAAAAAGCTTTTTTATTTCGCACATGCATAGTGTGGCAGATAAACTGTGAAATGTTTTCTATATAAAGTGACGAAGTGTCAGCACTAAAGAGTGTCTGATTCTAAAACTCTGCACAGCTACCGGAGCAGAGGAGATTTATATTCTGTCTATACTGGTTGATGTCATTCCCCGCGATGGTGTATCTTGACCTATTTTTAACACAATACCATTAAGAACAGGTTTGTTCTTAAGAGATTGTACAAAATGCCACTTAAAAAGTCTAGTCCTTAAAACATGAGTGTTCGGTAATAAATATTATTATATATTTTTACTCTCACCTGTGAATAGATGACCTGCAAACTCTCCAGCATTGCTGGATGGTGATTAGTGATTATAAATATTTTCACCAGCGTTTGCCAAACATGGGTTTATCCTAATCATTCCCTTGATCGAGGTGTGACGGAACGGCCGCCACTATACCATAGCGCGGTACAAATTTTTAAAATGTTGATTTGGTGTGGTGTATTAAAGAATTCGTTAGGTTGTATTTTTATAAGTTCCTCCTGTAATTCTCCCCATTGGTGACCTGTTCCCCGCCTGTCCACAGCCCCGGGAAGACGCCCGGTCTGTGAATGCCTCGAGCCACCACTAACTGTCTCTGCCACGCCGCCCAAACTTGCCCGCCTTGCCCCGCAGCGTGGAAACCACGCAGAAGATCGCTTCTTGGCCAGTATGTTTCTAAAAATAGGTTCTTACGGGGGTGCGAATTTCAGAACGAAGCGCCCCGGGAAACCCGAACGCCGACCAGGGATCCCTCTCCGGGAGCGCGGCTGGCAAACAGTGACTCTTGCTCGGGTACAGCCGCCGGACTTTCCCCCTCCACAGCTCGGGCTCCGTTGTGTCACGGTGGCAGTACCACCAGGCACGCACCACCCTATACTTGCCCTCCGATCCTTGGAAGTGGTCGGTCTGTATATATATCCCTATGAATATAACTCGCAGGAAGGTGAGGCCTTGGTTCCTGAGAGAAGCCCCTATATGCAGAGATGCAGGGTAAACTGCAAGGACAGGTGAAAGCAAAGGGTTAACAAAAGACCTCTGTACGGCAATACCAAAGATTCCCTGCACTGAAAGACCGGTCTTTAGGATAGCCGGATCTAATCTAAAGGAAAGTATTACCTTGAAGCCGTACAGAGTCTTTTGTTATATGCAGATGACAGGGTTACCTGGAAACGGTACAGGCAAGGAATATAGCATAGAATAGTCATAGAGGAAAGCCAAAGGTCATAACCAGAGAGAGTACGTCATACAGGATACAGGAATCAGAACCAGAAGGGAAGTCAGCCAAGCCAAAATCAGTAACCGGAGAATCTGAATGGAACATAAACAGCAAAACAAAATACAGCAATAGACAGAACAAAATACACAGAAGGAACTGACATAAACTGGAACAGAAATAAGAGGCAATAACTGAACCAGGATTAACAAACGGAGGATATCAGGAACACAGCAAGGAGCTCTCAGGACACAGGATGCAAGGAGACCAGGCAAAGGAAAATGACCCAGCACTGTCTTATGGGTACATAGCTCTGATATAGGCAGGGGAATCAGGGCAAGGATCAACAGGTGAGCAGCACACAGAACACCAATTAACCCCTGGGAGGCCACCCAGGAATTGGCAGCAACAGAAACACAAGGAAAAAAACATATATACAAATACAGAGGGCAGGAAGACAGATTTTCCAGCACAGAACGTGACAGTATCCCCTCCTCCATGGGTGACCCCAGGGCACCCAAAACATAAAACATGACAGACCGTGATCTGGTTTCCTGCTTCTAACACCAGTCACCAAAATCCATTAAGGACCCACTCAGTGTCGTCTTCCTCCTCCTCAAAACACATGAGCGCATTAGGGTCTTTCCTGATCATGGCCCAGTGTGCCTCACGGAACAACATCCCGCATGGGGATCGTATATAACCCTCGGGTACAGGGCTAGAATTAGGGATGTGGGTACCAGTCAGGCCACTACCCTGCTGGATCTCCTCACGATAGGCACAGAATACGGCATCAGACCCATCCTGGAGCGTGGTATTCTTGGAACCAGATTGACTAGTGTTGGTCAGCTTCCCCCGTCTCCTCCTGGATCGAGACTTGGAAGGGGTGACCACCATACCTGACATGGCAACAGTGGGAGTAGGCTCGCCTACCTGTGCCTTACCATGAGGTTTGGAAACCCCGGACTCTCTGTGGGGCATGGGCACAATGGTGTTGCAATGTAGCTCTGGCACTGCTGACACACAGTTTGCCATGGATCTGACTGGCAGCTTACCAGAATCAGACATCACTGTTACCACTGGCTTCGTGCCAGGATCAGGCAACATTGGTAGCGCATTGCCAGACGGAGACAGGACTGGCTGCGCATTGCCAGACGGAGACAGGACTGGCTGCGCATTGCCAGACGGAGACAGGACTGGCTGCGCATTGCCAGACGGAGACAGGACTGGCTGCGCATTGCCAGACGGAGACAGGACTGGCTGCGCATTGCCAGACGGAGACAGGACTGGCTGCGCATTGCCAGACGGAGACAGGACTGGCTGCGCATTGCCAGACGGAGACAGGACTGGCTGCGCATTGCCAGACGGAGACAGGACTGGCTGCTCATTGCCAGACGGAGACAGGACTGGCTTCTCATTGCCAGACGGAGACAGGACTGGCTTCTCATTGCCAGACGGAGACAGGACTGGCTTCTCATTGCCAGACGGAGACAGGACTGGCTTCTCATTGCCAGACGGAGACAGGACTGGCTTCTCATTGCCAGACGGAGACAGGACTGGCTTCTCATTGCCAGACGGAGACAGGACTGGCTTCTCATTGCCAGACGGAGACAGGACTGGCTTCTCATTGCCAGACGGAGACAGGACTGGCTTCTCATTGCCAGACGGAGACAGGACTGGCTTCTCATTGCCAGACGGAGACAGGACTGGCTTCTCATTGCCAGACGGAGACAGGACTGGCTTCTCATTGCCAGACGGAGACAGGACTGGCTTCTCATTGCCAGACGGAGACAGGACTGGCTTCTCATTGCCAGACGGAGACAGGACTGGCTTCTCATTGCCAGACGGAGACAGGACTGGCTTCTCATTGCCAGACGGAGACAGGACTGGCTTCTCATTGCCAGACGGAGACAGGACTGGCTTCTCATTGCCAGACGGAGACAGGACTGGCTTCATTGCCAGACGGAGACAGGACTGGCTTCTCATTGCCAGACGGAGACAGGACTGGCTTCTCATTGCCAGACGGAGACAGGACTGGCTTCTCATTGCCAGACGGAGACAGGACTGGCTTCTCATTGCCAGACGGAGACAGGACTGGCTTCTCATTGCCAGACGGAGACAGGACTGGCTTCTCATTGCCAGACGGAGACAGGACTGGCTTCTCATTGCCAGACGGAGACAGGACTGGCTTCTCATTGCAGACGGAGACAGGACTGGCTTCTCATTGCCAGACGGAGACAGGACTGGCTTCTCATTGCCAGACGGAGACAGGACTGGCTTCTCATTGCCAGACGGAGACAGGACTGGCTTCTCATTGCCAGACGGAGACAGGACTGGCTTCTCATTGCCAGACGGAGACAGGACTGGCTTCTCATTGCCAGACGGAGACAGGACTGGCTTCTCATTGCCAGACGGAGACAGGACTGGCTTCTCATTGCCAGACGGAGACAGGACTGGCTTCTCATTGCCAGACGGAGACAGGACTGGCTTCTCATTGCCACACGGAGACAGGACTGGCTTCTCATTGCCACACGGAGACAGGACTGGCTTCTCATTGCCAGACGGAGACAGGACTGGCTTCTCATTGCCAGACGGAGACAGGACTGGCTTCTCATTGCCAGACGGAAACAGGACTGGCTTCTCATTGCCAGACGGAAACAGGACTGGCTTCTCATTGCCAGACGGAAACAGGACTGGCTTCTCATTGCCAGACGGAAACAGGACTGGCTTCTCATTGCCAGACGGAAACAGGACTGGCTTCTCATTGCCAGACGGAAACAGGACTGGCTTCTCATTGCCAGACGGAAACAGGACTGGCTTCTCATTGCCAGACGGAAACAGGACTGGCTTCTCATTGCCAGACGGAAACAGGACTGGCTTCTCATTGCCAGACGGAAACAGGACTGGCTTCTCATTGCCAGACGGAAACAGGACTGGCTTTACATTGCCAGACAGAACTGGCTTACCGCCAATTGGCACTGGGGTTGCGGCTCTACATGTAATACAACCAGTAACCATACGTAGGGACTGTCTTTTGGCTGCCAGTCGCTGCTCAGAACCAGCCAGTTGTGTCTTTAAAACCTTACAGCCATCAGAGGTATCTACAGAAGTCTGAGGTTTATTATCGGATGCCTCTTTCTCAGACCTGGATTTCTCAGGAGGTCTGAACTCAAAGTGGGGTCTGGTGCCATCTGACTCCCCGCAGGGTCTGGCACCATCAGATCCCCTACGTGGTCTGGCACTATCCGACTCCCAGCTAGGTCTGGCGCCAGTGGATCTCATGCGTGGTCTAGCTTTAGCGATCTTACTGTGGACATGGGCACAGTTGGCACTCGGCCAGTATCAGGACGCACAGACTCACCGCAAGTCTTGAGACGCACCGGCACTCCAGCCCCAGGACGCACCGGCACTCCAGCCCCAGGACGCACCGGCTTGAGGGGACAGCCAGACAAAAAGTGCAACGAACTGGCACAATAAAAACAGAGATTGTACTCACGTCTTCTGTTCTTTTCATCAGGAGAAAGCGGACCACGAACTCTGCTTTCAAATGAAACCTGATTGCCAGAATCTAGACACAGGCTCAGTAACCCTTTGAGGTGAACCACAAATTCCTCAAACATGTGCAATAAGGTGTCCAACACGGTACACATCTCTGCGGGCTTATGTAATGGCTGGGTCATTATGTCACGGTGGCAGTACCACCAGGCACGCACCACCCTATACTTGCCCTCCGATCCTTGGAAGTGGTCGGTCTGTATATATATATCCCTATGAATATAACTCGCAGGAAGGTGAGGCCTTGGTTCCTGAGAGAAGCCCCTATATGCAGAGATGCAGGGTAAACTGCAAGGACAGGTGAAAGCAAAGGTTAACAAAAGACCTCTGTACGGCAATACCAAAGATTCCCTGCACTGAAAGACCGGTCTTTAGGATAGCCGGATCTAATCTAAAGGAAAGTATTACCTTGAAGCCGTACAGAGTCTTTTGTTATATGCAGATGACAGGGTTACCTGGAAACGGTACAGGCAAGGAATATAGCATAGAATAGTCATAGAGGAAAGCCAAAGGTCATAACCAGAGAGAGTACGTCATACAGGATACAGGAATCAGAACCAGAAGGGAAGTCAGCCAAGCCAAAATCAGTAACCGGAGAATCTGAATGGAACATAAACAGCAAAACAAAATATAGCAATAGACAGAACAAAATACACAGAAGGAACTGACATAAACTGGAACAGAAATAAGAGGCAATAACTGAACCAGGATTAACAAACGGAGGATATCAGGAACACAGCAAGGAGCTCTCAGGACACAGGATGCAAGGAGACCAGGCAAAGGAAAATGACCCAGCACTGTCTTATGGGTACATAGCTCTGATATAGGCAGGGGAATCAGGGCAAGGATCAACAGGTGAGCAGCACACAGAACACCAATTAACCCCTGGGAGGCCACCCAGGAATTGGCAGCAACAGAAACACAAGGGAAAAAACATATATACAAATACAGAGGGCAGGAAGACAGATTTTCCAGCACAGAACGTGACACGTTGATCCGATCAGGGCACTTTTTGGACTGAACCAGCCCCCGGACCCGAGCTGCCAGGCTGTACCCCCAGCGTGCCGCCGCTCCCAGGGGATCACCCCGAAATCCCTGGTAAAACCCCAAACTCGGGCTGAAAGCCACAGGGAGCCGCCAGGACAAAGGAGCACTCACACCACAGGGGGGGCGGGCGCTGCCCGGACAGGGAGAGGTTCTGGGAGGGGGGGACAGACAAGCTGGCACCGAGACCCGAGATAAGGGCTGCGCACCACAGGGGTCCCCCAGGTTAACCAAAGCAGATTGGGCAATGGCTCGAGGCAAAGGTAAAGATCACCGCAGGAGGACTGAGGGCGGGCCAGGGGAGAACAATGGTTTCATTCCACATAAATACCCCTGTATCCCCCATGTTAAATAAACTGGTACCTGTTTGAACCTTTACTCCTGCCTCGGCTAGTAATTGGGGATAACAGGGCTTGGGGAACCGCGACGCTTCAAGGATCGTGCAACAGCGCTTAATCACCGCCGAATTCATACAGCCCGCTACCCCTGACTCTACACCTCCAGACAAGCTCGGCGCTGACGGAGGATCTACCCGTGCAGGGTAGCGGTGATCTGTTACAATGGCTGGCAGCGCTGGGATCGGCTGAGACCAGACAAGCAGGGGGAGATACAGCCGCTGGCTTGACCCCGGTCTCAGCCACCGCGACACGCCGAGCGTCTGGAGTAGACATCATCCGGGGGGAGAATCTGAGACCAGCCCAGCAGGGGGAGATACAGCCGCTGGCTTGACCCCGGTCTCAGACACCCCTGGGTTCGAGAGGTGGACAGTACCAGCAACGGCGGTGACCCCGTATGGCACAGCGCTACGAAGGGCTGAAGCGCACGGTCCTGAAAGAACTGTTAAAAGCCAGAGGCAAGGCACCCGGAGGCAAGGCGAAAGCGGTCATCATCGGAGAACTGATGGAGGATGACCGCAACAGCGTGGCTCTCTCTGAGGGCTCCGAGACCTCGGAATGGAGGCAAGAGGTGCAGTGGCGGCTGGCCCTATACGGAACGGACACCTCCGCCGACATCATCGGGAGGGTCCTGGCCGACACAGACAAGCTCCGCCAGGCAGAGATGCAGCAAAGGTCCGGGGGTCGCTGTCCCCCCAAGGCAGTACCGGATCCCCCAAACAGAAAATACCGTTCGCAGCGTTCAAGCTCTTCCCAGAGGGGATTGAAGACATCGACAGGTTCCTGCAGGATTTCGAGAGGCAATGTGCCCTGCAGGAGGTGGCGGTCCGAGACTGGGTACCCATCCTGGCGAGCAAATTGACCGGCAGGGCGGCTGAAGCCTATCGGGTGGTGGCGGACGAAAACTGTATGGTGTACGAGTGTGTCAAAGAACATCTGCTGGCCCGCTATGCACTCACCCCGGAGGCGTATCGAGTCCGATTTTGAGCCTTAAGAAGGGGCACTCAGGACTCTTATGCGGAGTGGGGACACAGGATGCAGCAGGCGCTCCGTAGCTGGATACAGGGGTGCCAAGCTACCCAACCGGACCAGATCGTCCAGCTGCTATTACTGGAGCAGTTCTACAACTATTCTCCTCCAGAGGTCCGGGACTGGGTACGAGACCGGCGCCCCCTCACCCTGTCTGAAGCCACCCACCTTGCCGACGAGTACCAGGACGCCAGGCGAGTAGCCCCTCCGGTCATCCGAGTCTCACCTCCCCGCTTCCATCCAGCGCCACAGTTACGCCCTGCTCCCCTCGAACGAGCACCCAGGCCACCAGCACCCCCCACCCCGGCTCCTCGGGTAGGACCCCGGTGCTATGGGTGTAACCAGATCGGACACATACGTGACCGTTGTCCCCTGAACACCATCGTCCGGCACCGTCACGGGCAGCGCACCCACTGAGCCGAGCTGCGGCATACTGTTGCCATCAGGAACCGGAACCCACAGCCGCCCTCGAGGAAGACTGGGGCATTCTGCATGAGGCCGACCCAGTGCAAGCAGCCGCCCAGGACAACCGTCAACACCATCACCAACAAGTCCGGGTGAATGGACAACTTGCCAGCGGTCTGCGAGGCACCGGTGCAACCCTTACCCTAACACAGCCCCATCTTATCCACTCGGCTGCTTCAACCGGGTATTCGGTGGCCGTCAGAGTCGCTGGCGGCCATGTGTATCCAATCCCTACGGCCCGCGTCCATCTAGATTGGGGCGCGAATGCCCGGGACGTGAAGGTCGGGGTCATGTAGAATCTACCGTCCGAGGTCTTACTTGGCAACGACCTGGGACTGCTGAACTCCACCTTTGAGGACCCTCATCCTGGCGGGGTATGCCTCGTTACCACCCGCAACCAAGCATGGAAGGCTCCACACACTGACTCCAAGGGGACCACGGTAAGCCAGACCAGACCAACACCCCCCTTGGCCCTGACAACACCCCTGCCCTGACCTGGGATTCCCCGACGGACTTTGCCCAAGCCACCCGGGATGATATTACCCTTGCCCCATACCGACAACAAGCAGGGAGGGACCCGGGTGGGTTAGGGGAGGTGAGATTTGCCTGGGACCAAGGGAAGCTGTACAGGACATCGGGGGGACGAGCCAGGGAATAGACTGAGTACCCCACAGGCAGCTGGTAGTGCCGGCAAAAGATCTGTTAAGGATCGCGCATGATATTCCCCTGGTGAGCCATCTCGGGCACCGGCGGACATTGCACCGCCTGACCCAGAGCTTCTTTTGGCCTGGATTATCAGGGGAGGTTAGGGACTACTGTCGGATGTGCGGGGTATGCCAGCGAGTAGGGAGGCGGGGGACGCCAAGAAAGCTCCCCTGAGACCCATGCCCATAGTGGGAGAACCTTTTAGACGGGTGGCGGTGGATCTGGTAGGACCCTTGGCAGTGCCTAGCCCTACGGGCAAGAAGTATATCTTGACCGTAGTGGACTATGCCACCAGGTACCCCGAAGCCGTGGCCCTCCGGGATATCACGCAGAGACCGTTGCCGGAGCTCTGCTGCAGATATTCTCCAGGGTCGGATTTCCCCAGGAAATCCTGTCTGACCAGGGCACACAATTTACGGCCGAGGTGACCCAGCAGCTCTGGAGACTGTGCGGGATTAAACCCCTGTACAGCTCCCTTACCACCACAGACCAACGGGCTCTGCGAGCGGTTCAACGGGACCCTCAAACAGCTTCTCCGCACCTTTACCATGTCCCATAAGGACTGGGAACGCCATCTGCCCCACCTTCTGTTCGCGTACCGGGAGGTACCCCAAGAAGCCACAGGCTTCTCTCCCTTTGAGCTACTGTATGGCCAGAGAGTCCGAGGCCCCTTGGACTTGCTCCGGGAGCACTGGGAAGGTGCTCTGGCTGAGGAGGGGACCTCGGCCATAGATTATGTGCTTGAGTTTAGGGACCTGCTGCAGGAATTGACCGCCCTGGTACGGGACAATCTCCAAGCGTCCCAAACCAAGCAGAAGAGGTGGTATGACCGGTCGGCTAGGGACCGCACCTTCCAGATAGGGCAGAAAGTGTTAGCACTCCGACCGGGCAAACAAAATAAATTGCAGGCAGCCTGGGAAGGACCCTACAAAATCATAGAAAAGATCTGCGATACCACCTTCACCGCAGCCAGATGTTCAGATGAAAGGATACACAGAACCTTTCATGTGAACATGCTGAAACCATTTTTTGAAAGGGAAGAGGCAGTAGCCGCCATCTGCGCGCCGGACGCGGGGGATCTGGAGGATCTCCCCCTGCCGGTACTGCCCGGGGATCCAAGCGCCCAGGGGGTAGCCGATGTCCGGCTGGGCGAGGGGCTCACCCCCCGCCACAAGGAACAGGCTCAGCAGGTGTTACAGGAGCACCGAGACCTGTTCTCATCCCGTCCCGGCTACACCTCCGTAGCCCTGCATCGGGTCGATACCCAGAGTCAAGCCCCTTTGCGGCAGTGAGAGACGGGATGCAGAAAGAGATCCGTGAGATGTTGGATCTAGGGGTAATAGAACCCTCCGAGAGCCCCTGGGCCTTCCTGGTGGTTCTAGTACCCAAGAAGGATGGCACTACCAGGTTCTGTGTGGACTATAGAAAGTTAAATGACCACACTGTCACTGACGCATACCCCGTGCCCCGAGTCGACGAGCTCCTAGACCGGATTGCCCAGGGAAACTTTCTCACCACCATTGACCTATGTAAGGGGTACTGGCAGATTCCCCTTGCCGAGGAAGGTGTGCCGAAATCGGCATTCATCACTCCGTTTGGCTTATACCAATTTTGTTTTATGCCATTCGGGATGAAGAATGCCCCGGCCACTTTCCAACACATGGTGGATCGGCTGCTAGAGGGGATGCAAGACTTTACCAGTGCCTACCTAGATGACATAGCCATCTTCAGTAACACCTGGGAGGAACACTTACAGCATTTACGGGCCGTACTGGACCGCCTTGGCACCGCCGGTCTGACCATAAAACCAGACAAGTGCCACGTCGGCATGTCCGAGGTCCAGTACCTGGGCCACTGGGTGGGCTGCGGAAGGCAGTGCCCAGAACCCGCCAAGGTTGAAGCTGTTGCCCAGTGGCCCACTCCCCGCACCAAGACCCAGGTGTTAGCCTTTCTAGGTATGGCAGGATACTACCACCGCTTCGTCCCCAACTACAGCGCGACTGACCTGACCCGCAAGAACCTTCCCCGACAGGTACTGTGGTCCCCTGAGTGTGAGGAAGCCTTCCAGCAGCTCAAGCGAGCCTTGGTGGAAGCCCCCGTGTTGACTGCTCCTGATTCCACTAAACGTTTTGTTGTCCACACAGACGCATCTATGTTCGGATTGGGAGCAGTGCTGAGCCAGGTCGGTGAAGACGGGCACGACCACACGGTTGCCTACATCAGCCGGAAACTTTTACCCAGGGAGGTGGCTTATGCGGCCATCGAGAAGGAGTGCCTTGCCCTGGTATGGGCACTGAAGAAATTGCAACTGTATTTGTATGGGCGCTCCTTCACGGTCCTCACGGACCACACCCCCTGGTATGGCTGAACCGGGTGGCCGGGGACAACGGCAGGCTCTTGCGGTGGAGCCTGGCCCTCCAGCCCTTCAATTTTACCATCCAGTACCGGCCTGGGAAGCAAAATGGTAATGCGGACGGACTATCCCGCCAGACTGAGCTTGAAACTTAGGGTGGGTGGGGGCCATGGACATCCCCAAGCGGAGCCGAAGAGGTCTCACCGGGTCTGCCATCTGGAAACTTGGGGGAGATGTGTGACGGAACGGCCGCCACTATACCGTAGCGCGGTACAAATTTTTAAAATGTTGATTTGGTGTGGTGTATTAAAGAATTCGTTAGGTTGTATTTTTATAAAGTTCCCCCTGTAATTCTCCCCATTGGTGACCTGTTCCCCGCCTGTCCACAGCCCCGGGAAGACGCCCGGTCTGTGAATGCTCGAGCCGCCACTAACTGTCTCTGCCAACCGCCCAAACTTGCCCGCCTTGCCCCGCAGCGTGGAAACCACGCAGAAGAGCGCTTCTTGGCCAGTATGTTCCTAAAATAGGTTCTTACGGGGGTGCGAATTTCAGAACGAAGCGCCCCGGGAAACCCGAACGCCGACCAGGGATCCCTCGCCGGGAGCGCGGCCGGCAAACAGTGACTCTTGCTCAGGTACAGCCGCCGGACTTTCCCCCTCCACAGCTCGTGCTCCGTTGATCCTATCAGGTCACTTTTTGGACTGAACCAGCCCCCGGACCCGAGCTGCCAGGCTGTACCCCCAGCGTGCCGCCGCTCCCAGGGGATCACCCCGAAATCCCTGGTAAAGCCCCAAACTCGGGCTGAAAGCCACAGGGAGCCGCCAAGACAAAGGAGCACTCACACCACGGGGGGCCGGGCGCTGCCCAGACAGGGAGAGGTTCTGGGAGGGGGGGACAGACAAGCTGGCACCGAGACCCGAGATAAGGGCTGCGCACCACAGGGGTCCCCCAGGTTAACCAAAGCAGATTGGGCAATGGCTCGAGGCAAAGGTAAAGATCACCGCAGGAGGACTGAGGGCGGGCCAGGGGAGAACAATGGTTTCATTCCACATAAATACCCCTGTATCCCCCATATTAAATAAACTGGTACCTGTTTGAACCTTTACTCCTGCCTCGGCTAGTAATTGGGGATAACAGGGCTTGGGGAACCGCGACGCTTCAGGGATCGTACAAAAGCGCTTAATCACCGCCGAATTCATACAGCCCACTACCCCTGACTCTACACCTCCAGACAAGCTCGGCGCTGACAGCGGATCTACCCGTGCAGGGTAGCGGTGATCCGTTACACGAGGTAACTTGGATCTTCAAAGGCACCACCAGGTGCCTGGTATCACGTTATCTGCAGATATGTAGGAAAAAAAACAATTGAAAGTCATTTGTTGCCAACTAATTTAACTTGCAATTGGGGCTCCAGAATGTGCTTCTAAAAGTTTTAAAACTTGGGCATGACACTTGAGGTGCGAAGACATTTTTGAACAGCTGTGAATCTGTATAAAAAAACACAGATTCCCATTAGGGTTAAGATTCGTTTTACAGATTAGGTTACTTTTATGGTTAGAATTAGTTTTAGAGTTAGGATTATAGTTAGTGTTACTTTTGGGGTTAGGATTAGGGTTATTTTTACGTTTAAGGTTAGAATAAGGGGTCGTGTTACTTTTAGGGTTAGGATTATAGTTAGTGTTACTTTTAGCATAATGATTAGCGTTAGTGCTACTTTTGGGGTTAGGATTAGGGTTAGTGTCACTTTTAGGAGTAGGGTTAGTGTCACTTTTAGGATTAGGTTTAGTGTTACTATTAGGGTTAGGATTAGGGTTTGAATTTTAAATTAGTGTTACTTTTAGGGTTAGGATTAGGGTTAGTATTACTTTTAGGGTTAGGATTATGGTTTGAGTTTTATGGTTAGGGTTAGTTCTACTTTTGGGTTAGGATTATGGTTAGTGTTACTTTTAGGATTAGGGTTAGTGTTGCTTTTAGGGTTAGAATTAGGTTTATTATTACTTTTAGGGTTAAGATTAGGGGTTGTTTTACTTTTAGGGATAGGATTAGGGTTATTGTTACTTTATGTAGGATTAGGTTATGATTAGGGTTGGTGTTACTTTTAGGGATAGGATTATGGTGTGAGTTTTAGGGGTAGGGTTAGTTCTACTTTTAGCATTAGGATTATGAATAGTGTTTAGGGTAACGATTAGAGTTGGTGTTACTTTTAGGGTTAGGATTACGATTATTTTTACTTTTAGGGTTAAGATTACTATCAGGGTTAGTGTTACTTTTAGAGTTAGTGTTTCTTTTAGGGTTAGGACGATTAGGCTTTGTGTGTTAGGGTTATGGTTAGTATTAGGGTTAGTGTTTTGTTTATGATTACGGTTACTATTTCTGCTTGTTTTACAATTAGGGTTAGGGGTCTTGCAATGTGCAGCAAGTGCATTTTTTTTCAGTCATCCAAATTAATCTAAATCAATCTGATTATATTCAGATTGATTGGAGAAGTTTATTTCGGTTGCAAATTTAATTGGCAGCATGGCAATTCAGGATATATATATATATATATATATATATATATATATAAATATCTTAATTGTAGCAATTTTTAGTGGCTATTCATGCTGGGACTGTAAAGTATTTCATTTTACTGCCTGGCACCATCTGTCACCAGAAGACTAATACAGGAAATCTCCCTGAGCTACCCCAGATACAAGATGGGGATCACAAATGATAGTCTGTAATATATATTTATTTTTAAGAATTTCTATTTCTTATGAATCAGCATTTACTATTTATTGTATGTATATATGTATTGGTCTGTCTGTCTATCATTTATGTTTATGTCTGACCTTTCAGACACTTCAATGAGAAGGAGAGAAGTAGTAGTGATGGCATTAAATATAATTTATAAATATTTTTTATATTAATGTTTTAGAAGAATTCCCTAACCTCTTGTAATAACACCTATGGTCACCAGAGTGTTAATGTAGAGCCTGTTTGCGCACATAGAAAACACATTATCCAAGATCAAGGTATGGTGTATATTGTGAAGTGTTAATACATAATGTGATTCTCGCTCTATTTAATCTGGCATAAAAAATGCACCCAGAATACTCCTTTAACTGCTTCATTGGAGAACTTAGTAGAAGCTGCAAATCAGTAATTTCTGGAGAGTTAATGAATCAAGTGACATCCATTATAAATCCTGAGTTATCGCTGCATAGGAAAGCAGCAGCTGTTGTTTTATGGAATATTATAAAATGATGTCATGTGGCAGTGTTTGTCATTTGTCTGGGAGTTCTATATTTAGGAGATCCTGCGCATGACTGGTTTAAAATTTGCTTTAACTATAAACGATCTATGATTGATGTTATTTTGCTTGGTCCCATTATGGAATTCCAAGTTATTTACAGCAAACCTGTCAGGCCCACTGGTGGTTTGTTTCGGAGAAAATTACGGTGGAGACACAGCTTTGAATCCCGGCCAGAGCACCTCTCCAGTAAGTGTCCTTGGGCAAGACACCTAACGGTACATACTCACCACCCAGGACATACTTGAAAACGAGAGAAATCTCAATGTATCCTTCCTGGTAAAATATTTTCTCAAAAAAAAAATTACCCCAGATGTGTGGGTTAGCATTTGTTTGACTGCTGCAATAGGACCTAGGAGGCCTTTAAATAACAGAACTGACAGAGCTCTGTGCCCTGCTGTGGTTTCTAGTGACCACCTCAATGAGTTCTTGATTATCAGCGTTCTTGATTCCCTGGTTTGATGTATTCTCGGTTCTGGTTTCTGCTCTTATCCCTGTTTGGTTTACATTTGTTCTGTGTGCTGACCCTGGCTATGGTATTTGGACTTTGATTTTTCTCTATATTCCCTTTTGGTTATTTATAATACAGATTCCGTGTACTGACCTCTGGCTTTGCATTTGCTCTGCAATGTCTCTCTTGTCCCTATGGGTTCAGTACTTCTATGTGTTGTTCATATACTCTATTTTGCTTAGTACTGGCCATTCTAAGGACCAGCTTGTCAGTTTAGGAGTTTCCTTACTTTACTGCAGGGGTCGAAAAACCCGGGCGCCAAGGTCGCCATGGCGACATGAAATGCTGTCTTGGCACCCGGGTTTGTATACATAGCCTCCCCTCTTGGCAGACCCACTTGCTGTGTCCTCCACCCGTCGGACATGAAGCCTTTTACAAAGCTTTGTCCGCTCGGGGAAATTCGATTTGTGTCCGCAGCGTGCACACTTTATGGCCGGTCAGCCCGTCTGTGTTTATCTGGGGATTATAAATCAGACCCCCGTGACAGGTGCGTACACAGCTGATGACCCAGCCCCCCCTCCTCTCCACTACAGAGTGGAGGGAGGGAAGGAGGAGGAGCGCTCAACTCCGATGCTGCCGGTCATGTTCACAGCATGCACTCACAGCCCGGCCACCTAATAAAAGCAGAAAAAAGTCATGTAAAGTCCCCAGATCAGAGGAGGGGGGGCACAGCTCAGCCAGCTGTATGTAAGAGATTGAGGATAAGACAGTGTGTGTGTGTGTGTGTGTGTGTGTGTGTGTGTGTGTGTGTGTGTGTGTGTGTGTGTGTTATCTGGCCATACATTTTAATATCATAAATTGTACAGGCTCTCAGCAAAATCCTAAAATATTTACTGGAAAGCATCACATGACATTAACCCCTTAGTGACCGGGCAGTTTTACACAAATCCGTCCTTTAGTGACCGCTGCTGTTTTTATGTTTCTGCGCTGTTAGTGTTTAGGTCAAATTTTCCTCTTACTCGTTTATTCAACCCACACATATTATACACCCTTTTTCCCGCCATTAAATGGACTTTCTAAAAATACCATTATTTCCATCACATCGAATAATTTACTATAAAAAAAATATGAAATATGATGAAAAAAATGGTAAAAACACACTTTTTCGTAATTTAATCCCCAAAATCTACAACCACCAAAAAAGACCCAGGCTAAATAGTTTCAAAATTTTGTCCCGAGACTAGAAATACCCAATTTTTACATGTTTTTGCTTTTTAACCCCTTCACTGCTGAGCCAGTTCACCTATGTGCGCTGCGCTCATTCTGACCATTTTGTGCTGATTATCTTGAGACGACAGCCTAGGTCCTATTTAATTAAACCCCCCCCAGACAAAAAAACTTAAAAAAAACAAACATTTTTTTATTTTATTTAATTTTTTTATTATTTTTTTTTTATTATTTATTTATTTATTTTTATTTATTTTTTAAACCAAACCTGGTCAAGCTTAGTATCATTGGAAAGGCCATGATCAGGCCTTTCAAATGGATCCCCTTATCTCTACATGGCAGCTAGATGGTTAACTGGCCCACTGACATCCTCACACATATGGTGAGGTTGTCAGTGGGTGGGGGGACCTGGAGGCTTGGCTGACATCCAAGGTTCGAATCGCGTTTTGGTGCCAATTAGCGGCAAAATGGTTAATGCAATACACCGCTGAAAAGGGGAGACTCTTCCCTTTCCAGCGGTGTAAAAAGCATCTCCCTAGCTTCAATGGTTGGGGAGATAGAGGGCTCCGAAGGAGCCCCCCTCCCCTCCATTGATTTGAATGGGGGCGCCTGCTGATGACGTCACCACGCAGCGTGGCGACGTCATCAACCTCGCCGGCCCATGTAAATCACATGGGCAGGCTTCCTCCCTGCCAGATCACCGAGGGATCCAGCGAGGGAGGTAAGTATCGGGCGGGAGGGGGGTTAGGCGCCGCTGACATACCCTGTACGTCCGCGGGTCTAAGGGAGACCCGTGGACAGGACGTACAGGGTACGTCAGCGGTCCGTAAGGGGTTAAATAAGCGTATCGGTACTCGATCTTAAGAAAATGGTACCATTATTTATTTGCAAATCATTTTACCAGGAAGAATACATTGAGATTTCTCTCGTTTTCAAGTATATCCTGGAGTTTTTTTTGAGAAAGTATTTTTCCAGGAAGGATACATTGAGATTTCTCTCGTTTTCAAGTATGTCCTGGGTAGCGAGTATGTACCGTTAGGTGTCTTGCCCAAGGACACTTACTGGAGAGGTGCTTTTGCTGGGATCGAACCCATGTCTCCAGAGGCTCTCTCCATGCAGAGCAGTGATGTTACCTCTACTCCACCCAGCCAGTTAGAACATGCAAGAACATTGAAATTTTACAGTTGTTACAGAAATACAAAGTTCAAAATCTTTAGTTGTTTAGCGGGGGTCAGTCGAGCATTTTGCTGCGTGGAAGGAATGTCGTGAGAATGGACGTTCCTTCCACTCTGACGCCCGTCTGGCCGCCTCGCTGAGCGCAGTTAGTGCACTCAGCACTGCAAGGCTCGATCCTCGATCCTAGGGAGGATCGTGCTTTGCAGTCCCTTCAATGTGTGTCTAGCATTTCGACGGGGAGGTTTTGTGAGTGTGACCAGCCCCGTTGCAGCGTCACAACACTGCAATGAACATCGGTAGGCACGTCAGTACCGGTACATCTTGTGCACTCGTCTGACACCGGCCTTAGTCTGAAGGAAAACCTGGCTCCTAACTTTTGAAGCTGGCTCCTAGATTCAAAGAAAATTTGTCAAGCCCTGCTTTACTGGGTTTTGTCTGCATGCTGGGTGACTCACTATCCTGACATTTAAAGGGGTTATTCAGAGAGCACCGAAATGTTCCCTACGCTTAGGGGAATCAAAGTTCCCCACCCTGCGGTGTATTCACAAGCTCACCGAAAATCCGCCAGAAAAAGCACGCCAAACACGCCGGAAAAAGACGACAAGCCGTTGATTACAGCACAGACAAAAAAAAACGTGCTAAAAAACAGCACGTTTAAAAGAATCAAAATTGAAAAGCTGTTTGCAAAAAACTACTGAATGAAAATGCCTGGAATTTACATATAAAGTCCTATGACTGAGAATAAAAAGGTCTGTTAAGTGTAACGGGTATTTACGTAGTCCCACAAATACCCCTGTGGTCCTTTACCTCAGTTACCTTCAAGCGCTCTGCAAGCCGATCCTGAGCCTCCGCTACCTGGGAGTTGGGGTACATGACTGCGGCAGTGCCTCCACCCAACTGGACATCCAGTTGGGAACATATTTAAACAAGCAATAAATCAACACAGAGCTGTCTTTTATAGAACTTTGTATTGCACAGCAAAACTCTATGCAAAAATAAATGTGATGGTCTAAATAAATATAATGCAGTGGAATAAGTAAATAACGCAAGAGTCAGTATGAGTTTACCCACAAACAATACTGCGGCCCACCCTAGTCTTTTCCCTAATGGTACCATATGTAGGTGGTGCACATTGTTGGGGCCCAGAATAATTGTAATCCACTTTGTTTGTAATATGCTGGGATGTTCCAGGGATCAGAGAAGTCATAGACTGCTGCTTTAGTAACAGTGTCAGAATGCCTTGTTGTAAAACCAAGGGGAGAGGTCTCAGTTTACCACTCCAGTCTGTAATCAGATTTTGTCCAGGAAGGGGAGAAGCTGCTCCACTGGGATTCCTTCACTCTGCAGAACAATCATTGCCAGGAACAGTTCTGTGCTTTGATCTGGATACAGAGTCTGCTGGGAGCCTTTATGCAGGATGCTTCAGCACTGGACACAATACCACAAATCTCAGCCACCATCATCTTCCAGCTTCCTCTCTCTTGCTTCCTCTCTTGCAGCCCTGCCTCCACACACAAAACCATAGAGCCACACAGTCTTGAATATTAGAGCAAACAGAAGGTCGCCATCTGCTGGTTACTACATAGAAACTGCAGGGTAGTAGAATTACTGTACTCCAGGGGTTACATAAGGAAAAATGAAAAAGCAATAAAACAAAACGGAAAAAAAATTGCCAAAAAAATCACGAAAAATGTCTTAAAGACACTAAGAAATCTATAAATATAGAGACTTTTTGCTGCAGATTAAAATAATAAACAGTGTATTATTATTATTCTTTATTTATAAAGCGCCAGCATATTCCGCAGCATTGTACAATGGACACAGTATAGACAAGGTTACAATACATTGAACAACATTTTGACAAACCAGTACAGGAGGAAACGAGGGCCCTATTCCCGTGGGAATTTACAATCTAGAAGGGTTGGGGGTGGAAACAGGAGGAGAGTACTGCAAGGTGAGAGTGATGGACTGAACGGCGAGAGTGATGGACTGCAAGGCGAGAGTGATGGACTGCAAGGCGGGAGTGATGGACTGCAAGGTGAGAGTGATGGATTGCATCAGATATTGCATTAAAGCGGGAATGTTTGTAACATTGAAGCATATGAGATTCGCCTGAATAAACCTGCTGAATGAAACCACCGAACAGCAGGGCATTTCGACAACTTTTCTCTGCTGTTCGGTGTCTCTGAATAGATTAACCATTGCTTCTCTATGGGAGATTTCACTGCCCTCGAACAGGCACCGTACATGCAGGCAATTCACCAAAATTTGTTTGACTACCTGCTCTCTGAATAGCCGAATGGCCCCGAAATGTCACCGTACGCTGAATTTCAGTGTCCGTTTACATTTCTGCGACATTTCGGACCTCCCCTTAAATCTCCATACTCTGCTTACTGGACAATTCTGCACTATATTTCACATAACTACCCAGAAACAAATGACATGACATGGTGGTAAATGAAGCTTACAATCTACTTTAGTTTCACGGTTAACTAAAGCTGCTCATTTTGAAACAAAGTTAATCCCACCCCCCCTTAGTAACAAACACGTCCCGTTTAAAAGATTCATTCAAAATCTTGGCTAAGATGACTCTTTTAGATAAAGGATATTTCTAGTATTTCTTTGTAACACCTGGTTCTTTTCTCTCCTATGCCAGAGGATTGGCAATTTACATTGTTGTGTTTCGGTAGCTCGTCCATGTCTTGCGGATCACTCACACAGGCTCATTGTGTAATATCATGAGTTTAAATTTTAAGCCGTCACATCACTTGTGGGTGTTTTTGCTCCGGAAAGTTTCATCTGATACATAAAATATTTTTTTCTTGGTCTTTTATTCTATCTATCTATTATTTGCGCACATTTATTTTCGCTCGCCATCTGTACGCGGTGCTCCTAGCTGTCAGGACAAGACTGTGCCGAATGAAATGTTGTGTCATTTCAACTTGTCATTAAAGCGTGACTGTCTTCTTTATGTGCCTCATTACAAACAATTAATATGCAGAAGACCTAGAATATACTAGTTACATGTCAATATGAAAGTTTTATTACTGCAGGAATAAATTATACTTATCCTTAAACTGTCTATAGAGAAAAATAGAGATTCAATGATCTATAAAGTCCTGGAATGATCGTCCTGTGTAACCCTTACCTATTCTCTAGGGATATTAATGTTTAATGAAGATTGTTGGCCTCTGAGTTACAGAAAGGTCAGTTAAGGCTGTTGTCTGGTGCAACTGGATGACTCTTGGTGAATGATATCAATGTACAATCCTGTAAGACTTGGAAACATCCAACAAGATTTATTGAGGGCAGAAATTAATATGACTATCTCAGCAGAAATAAGGAATGGAGTTTTCTGTCTTTCATCATTTTGGTAAGGGTGACAAACAGGCATGGATGGGAAAATTGGCATATTGCGAAGTGTCTGATTGGACACATTGAACAGCTTTCTGAATAGACGAACTGCCCTGAAATTGCACTGTATCAGGGTTATCCAAAGAGATCCGAATTGCTTGAGAAAGGTAACCGAACGCTGAAAATCAGCGTTCGGTTACCTTTCCTGGCCATTCGGCTATCCAGAGAGCAGGCAATTCGCCAAATCCTGGCGAATTGCCTGAACATACGGTGCCTGTTCGGTGCCTGTTCGAGGGCAGTGAAATCCCCATAGAGAAGCACTGCTTCGGCTATTCAGAGAACACAAACCAGCAGTGAAAGGTTCCCCTAATGCCCTGCCATTCGGTGGTTTAATTCGGCAAATTTATTCAGGAGAATCCCATAGGCTTCAATGTTAAAAATATTCCCGTTTTAATTCAATATCTAATAAACCGTTCATTATAAAATTCTGCAGCAAAGAGTCTCTTTATTTATAGATTTTTTAGGATACTTTAAGCATTTTTCAGATTTATTTATTTATTTTTTAAAAGTCCGATTTTTTTTTGATTTTTTTTTTTCAGTTTACTTATTTTTTTTGTAACAGCCCTCTTTATTATCATTCCCTGGACCTCCTGTGAAAATTTCAGACATTTTCGCTCAGTAGTTTCTTTGCAAACAGCGTTTCATTTTCCCAGATTCATACAAATGGTTTTTCTAATTTATTCACTGCCTCCTCTACGTCACAGCTGCTTCGGCTCTGTGTGATTCGGCTCCTGTTCGGCTCCTGTTCGGCTCCTGTTCGGCTTCTTCAAAGGTTAATCCAGATGTTTTTGCTTGTTTTCAGCATGCATTCGGTTAGTTTTCGTCAGGTGTTCGGCAGCTTTTCCCTGCAATTCGGGGACCCTGTGCTCTTTGCTGAATACACCGCAGGGTCACCGAAATGCAATCGGCAAAAAGGAACCGAATTGAAGAGAACGAAAAGTCACCGAACGTGCGGTGACTTTTCGAATCTCTTTGGATAACCCTGTATGTCAAAATTAACCGTTTGCTGCCCTTGGGTGGCAAATTTGTCCCTTTCTGAATAACCCCTTTAGTATTCAAAACATTCCATGCTATGCCAGTTTACTGATTCTCTGTCTGTGCATTGTAAGAAGGAGATTCTGCTGAGGCTTTGTGTGTTGTGTTCTCTGCTGAGCTGGGAGAGGAGGAGATTCTGCTGAGGCTTTGTGTGTGTTGTGTGCTCTGCTGAGCTGGGAGAGGAGGAGATTCTGCTGAGGCTTTGTGTGTTGTGTTCTCTGCTGAACAGGGAGAGGAGGAGATTCTGCTGAGGCTTTGTGTGTTGTGTTCTCTGCTGAGCTGGGAGAGGAGGAGATTCTGCTGAGGCTTTGTGTGTGTTGTGTTCTCTGCTGAACAGGGAGAGGAGGAGATTCTGCTGAGGCTTTGTGTGTTGTGTTCTCTGCTGAGCTGGGAGAGGAGGAGATTCTGCTGAGGCTTAGTGTGTGCTGTTTTGCTCTGCTGAGCTGGGAGAGGAGGAGATTCTGCTGAGGCTTTGTGTGTGTTGTTTTGCTCTGCTGAGCTGGGAGAGGAGGAGATTCTGCTGAGGCTTTGTGTGTGTTGTTTTGCTCTGCTGAGCTGGGAGAGGAGGAGATTCTGCTGAGGCTTTGTGTGTGTTGTTTTGCTCTGCTGAGCTGGGAGAGGAGGCGATTCTGCTGAGGCTTTGTGTGTGTTGTTTTGCTCTGCTGAGCTGGGAGAGGAGGAGATTCTGCTGAGGCTTTGTGTGTGTTTCTTTTGCTCTGCTGAGCTGGCAGAGGAGGAGATTCTGCTGAGGCTTTGTGTGTGTTGTGTGCTCTGCTGAGCTGGGAGAGGAGGAGATTCTGCTGAGGCTTTGTGTGTGTTGTTTTGCTCTGCTGAACTGGGAGAGGAGGAGATTCTGCTGAGGCTTTGTGTGTGTTGTTTTGCTCTGCTGAGCTGGGAGAGGAGGAGATTCTGCTGAGGCTTTGTGTGTTGTGTTCTCTGCTGAGCTGGGAGAGGAGGAGATTCTGCTGAGGCTTTGTGTGTGTTGTTTTGCTCTGCTGAGCTGGCAGAGGAGGAGATTCTGCTGAGGCTTTGTGTGTGTTGTGTGCTCTGCTGAGCTGGGAGAGGAGGAGATTCTGCTGAGGCTTAGTGTGTGTTGTGTTCTCTGCTGAGCTGGGAGAGGAGGAGATTCTGCTGAGGCTTTGTGTGTTGTGTTCTCTGCTGAGCTGGGAGAGGAGGAGATTCTGCTGAGGCTTTGTGTGTTGTGTTCTCTGCTGAGCTGGGAGAGGATGAGATTCTGCTGAGGCTTTGTGTTGTGTGCTCTGCTGAGCTGGGAGAGGAGGAGATTCTGCTGAGGCTTAGTGTGTGTGTTGTGTGCTCTGCTGAGCTGGGAGAGGATGAGATTCTGCTGAGGCTTTGTGTTGTGTGCTCTGCTGAGCTGGGAGAGGAGGAGATTCTGCTGAGGCTTTGTGTGTTGTGTTCTCTGCTGAGCTGGGAGAGGATGAGATTCTGCTGAGGCTTTGTGTGTTGTCTGCTCTGCTGAACTGGGACAGGAGGAGATTCTGCTGAGGCTTTGTGTGTTGTGTGCTATGCTGAGCTGGGAGAAGAGGAGATTCTGCTGAGGATTTCTGTGTTGTGTGCTCTGCTGCGCTGAGAGAGGAGAAGCCAGTTTTAACAGTACAGCTGAACACTACAAGAATATCCCTTTAGACTGGGGTCAGACAAGCGCACTATGTGCGCCCATACTGACGTGCCTCCCGGCGTCCGTCACAGCATTGTGACGCTTCAGGGCTAGCCACACACTGTAGCAAGTGCATGAATTGCGCACGCAACAGCGGCCGTGCTAAAAGCCTCCCCGTCGAAGAGCAACGACGCACATTTGACAGGGCTTACAAGCGTGAACCTCCATAGGCGCTCAGAGAGGTGGCCAGACGGGCGTCAGAGTAGTAGGAACAATAGTGTTATTATTTCAAAGTCACAGTGTCTGAAATCTACAGCTTCTTTTCTATTAAACAATTAAGACTTTCTTCAAGGAAACTTTTCTAGATTAATGCCAAGATAGTTTTACACAAGAGCTAAGCTTCAGGAACGATTTAATGGATATATTTTTTACTTCTTGCTCTTTACCCCCAAAAAAGTAATTTAAATCTTAATGAAAAAAAAACTCAACCCTGCCAAGAAAAATACAGCATAAATAACAGATTTATTCTTTTCACTTCGTGCCCTAATTCTTTACCCTGCTGAGAACTTGTTTGGCTTTGGCAGAGTGCTAATAAAACCAAACAATGATTAATTATACTTGACAAGCGATCGCTGCTAATGTAACATCCCGAAAAAAAGGATTAGTTTTATTTGAAGCAGATAATCACTACGCTTGACGTCCAGTACAAGCCTACCTACTCCAGGTGTGAGCAGAAAGCAGAATTTTAATGCGCCCTCAGCCCTCCATATCTTTTGTCAGCAGATGATGATGGTGAATGTGTGAAGTTTAATTAATTTTTGCACCACGTGGATCTGCATACAATAAACAGAACGGATGTGCTAACACTACTAACTAGTTCAATAGCTTTGGGGATTCCAGTAGTTTGTAAAGCAATGCTTAATATCTTTAGAGCGCTACGACGTGCGTTCGGCGGGGCTGCAAAGCGCGATCCTCCATAGGAGGGTCAAGCCTTGCAGCGCTGAGCGCACTAACTGCGCTCAGCAAGGTGGCCAGACAGGGGTCAGATTGGAAGGAACGTCCACTCTCAAGGACGTTCCTTCAGCTCTCAAAAACACTCGTCTGACACCAGCCTTAGCCTCTTGGATGCGGATGATATGTGGGGGACGTCCTCCTGTGTCTCCGCTGTATGTAGGGGGACGTCCCCCACATGTCATTATTTGCAGCTCCCCACGCCCGATACTCACCTCTCTGTCCCAGGGCTCTCCGGTTTAATACATCTTAATACATCGTTAGGGTTAGGGCTAGGTTTAGGGGTTAGGGAGTAGGGATAGTGTTAGCCGCTGGGATTTTGGATGTCTGAAAGTTGGCCGTCAGGGAGTTGTCTGCGTAGGGAAGTTGGCCATGTATGGAAGTTGTCTGTCAGGGAGTTGTCTGTGTAGGGAAGTTGGTTATCGGGATTTTGGCATTAGGGAACCTGGTTGTAGGGATTTCGACCCAAACCCCACAGGTGATATTATTTGCTGCTAAATGATTGCAGGATTCAGTCTGCATTTCCTCAAAGTAATCCTTCAAATCTTAGTGGCATGAACAAGTTTGGGAAATGCACTGATTTAATGTATTGGTCGAGATGAGCTATGTCCCACCCCCCTCCGTTCCCTGCTCAGTCCCCCCTCCTCCGCTCCCTGCAGGTGTCCTATTTGGTTAACTTAATCTTCTGAACAGGAGTGGATTACCATTGACTAGAAAGCCTAAACTAATCAGACTTCCTGGGTTTCGGTCAGGAATGCACAGCTCTGTATTTATGCGGTAAATCCCTATTGAACCCCTCTGTGCTCCCTTCCTCTGTGTTTTTTTTGTTTTACATTGTCCCTTTAATCCTGCTATTTACTCCTTTTCTGTGTTAAACTATATTAACACTCATTTTATTGCCCTATTGATTTGTGTTATATTCTTCACCTTCTATATAAGAAAAATTCTAAAACTTTTTTCCCCGTTTTTTTCCATCCCTAGTTCCCAAAACTCCGCCAGCTAATGTCAGTGGGGGAAGTGGAAGACGCCATGAGTTAGTGATAACGTGGGAGGTAAGTGATTGCCATTGTTACGCCTTTCTTATTCTACTGTGCAATACTTGCGTATGTTTCTATAAAAGCCCTTTCATTGAGTCTGAAACATTTACTGCTCTGTCTGTACCTTGCTGCTCACATTCAGGTTTACTGTATGATAACCCCTTCCCTGCCAGGTGCTTTTCTGTAACGTAAGAAACCAGTGGTTTTATGGAAAAGCATTTTGTATTAGTCATACAGTATAAATGTGCTGTGGAATCCCTACTGCACATTTCCATACTTGGTGCACTATTTGACTAGCAGACAGTGCCACCTGCTGGCCAAAATGAGTTACTGCAGTTCTGAGCTCTGTGCAGGATCAGCTGGGGAGATGTCATTGAGATATATTTCCCATCTGGTTTTAAAGAAGTGTTTGCACCTTGAGCATCATGCCCCTGCTGCTAAAGCTTTTGGGGCATGTTCTGGAGCCCAAATGCAAAGTTTTTAATTGCAATGATACAGCATAGTCCCAGATCATGCGCCCACAATATCGGGCTGCTGTGTCTGTTACTGCTGATCATGTAAACACGATCACGGTAGTGAAGAGGTTAAAACGAAACAGAATCTGTTCAAATCGACCTGGAAGATTATTTTAAAGTTTTTACTTGTGTTGACTTCCCTGATATACATGCTTGGTATAACAATTAGTATCAGTGTTCAACCTTGGCACTCCAGATGTACTGGTGAAACTCAAAAATTAGAATATTGTGCAAAACTTCATATATTTCAGTAATGCAGCTTAAAGGTGAAACTAATATTTGAGATAGACTCATTACATGCAAAGCAAGAAAAGTATAAGCTGCAGATGTACTCAGTACTTGGTTTGGGCCCCTTTTGCAGCAATTACTGCCTCTATGCGGCAATGTGGCTTGGAAGCTATCAGCCTGTGGCACTGCTGAGGTGTTATGGAAGACCAGGATGCTTCAATAGCGACCTTCAGCTCGTCTGCATTGTTCGGTCTCATGTCTCTCATCTTTTTCTTGGCAATGCCCCATAGATTTTCTATGGGGTTCAGGTCAGGTGAGTTTGCTGGTCAATCAAGCACAGTAATCCCACGGTCATTGAACCAGGTTTTGGTACTTTTGGCAGTGTGGGCAGGTGCCAAGTCCACCTGGAAAATGAAGTCAGCATCCCCATAAAACTCGTCTGCGGAAGGAAGCATGAAGTGCTCCAAAATCTCCTGGTAGACGACTGCATTGACCCTGGACTTAATGAAGCACAGTGGACCAACACCAGCAGATGAGATGGCTCCCCAAATCAACACAGACTGTGGAAACTTCACACTGGACTTCAAGCATCTTGCAGTGTGTGCCTCTCCATTCTTCCTCCATACTCTGGGTCCTTGGTCTCCAAATGAGATGCAAAAGTTGCTCTCCTCAGAAAAGAGGACTTTGGACCACTGAGCAACAGACCAGGTCTGTTTTTCTTTAGCCCGGGTAAGACGCTTCTGACGTTGTTTGTTGTTCAGGAGCGGCTTGACAAGAGGAATACGACATTTGAAGCCCATGTCCACGATCCGTCTGTTTGTGGTGGCTCTTGATGCACTGACTCCAGCCTCAGTCCACTCCTTGTGAAAGTCCAACACTTTTGAATGGCCTTTTCCTGACAATCCTCTCCAGGCTGCAGTCATCCCTGCTGCTTGTGCACCTTTTTCTTCCACACTTTTCCCTTCCACATAACTTTCTATTAATGTGCTTTGATACAGCACTTTGGGAACATCCAACTTCTTTTGCAATGACCTTTTGAGGCTTTCCCTCCTTATGGATGGTGTCAATGATGGTTTTCTGCACAACTGTCAGGTCAGCAGTCTTTCCCATGATTGTGATTCCTACTGAACCAGACTGAGAGACCATTTAAAGGCTCAGGAACCCTTTGCAGGTGTTATGGCTTAATTAGCTGATAGAGTGGGACACTTTTAGCCTAGAATATTGCACCTTTTCACAATATTCTAATTTTCTGAGATTAAGGATTTGGGGTTTTCATGAGCTATAAGCCATAATCATCACCATTATGACAAATCACGGCTTGAACTATCACATATATTCGTTTCACCTTTTAAGTTGCATTACTGAAATAAATGAACTTTTGAACGATATTCTAATTTTTAGAGTTTCACCTGTATTAGAGCTACAGTTCCCACAATGCTCCGTTGACCTAAGGAGTGGCTGTGTATCACGGGAGCACTCCTGACATATATAGTATATTTACATAAAAGGAAACATAACTGCATGATATATTGCATGGTAAAAATATAGAAAGTAAATATAAAAATATGTTATATAATATATATATGTGTGTGCACGCGCAAGGGGGTCCTGAGCTGAAGCTAAACTCTATTTTATATCTATTTTTTGTTATGTCATATCAACAGTGTGTGTTGTGAGAGTAGGTATGTGTATATATTTTTTTTTCTTGGACATCACTTGATGCTACTTCATGATTTCTCTGACAATGGTGTTTCTTTATCACAGCCTGTATCAGAAGAGTTTCAGAACGGAGAAGGCTTTGGTTACATAGTGGCATTTAGACCCAATGACACGCGGGGTTGGAAAGAAAAGATGGTGACCTCATCAGATGCCTCCAAGTTTATTTACAGAGATGAAAGTACTCCCCCGCTCACTCCCTTTGAAGTTAAGGTTGGCGTGTACAATAACAAAGGAGATGGACCTTTTAGCGATATCGTCTTTATCTGTTCCGCTGAAGGAGGTGAGTTTTTGAATTCTGCTGATACTGGAAAGCAAGAGAAAATCGGAACATGTCTAGTTACTGCTTAACCCATTCACTACCAAATTATTTTGATTTGGGAATTGAGAAAATAATAAGCAACTCTATCCCATAGCACGGGCTAAAGCAGCAATTAAAAAAAATCACTTCTAAATTTTCCCTTATATGCACATCATAGGACATTTAATCAGCCATTCAATGCACTTGAGATGAATTATGTGTCAGAAACTGACACATTGGGCTATATTCCATAGTTGGTGCTAACTTAACCAGAGCTGTTGTAAACTTCCCAGAGCCATTATAGCCTATGGAGGTTTTTCTGTTTAAATTACAACAGCTCTGGTTAGGTTATCACCAACATTGTAATACTGCCCATTATATATATTTTTTTCCTGTTTTCCTCCATTGGACATTTGTTCGGGGTGGGGAAATATATATCTTATTTATTTATATGAGTATGTCCTTGGTTCAAGAACATTAAATTGTTACAGACGTTACAGCAATACAAAGTGATAAAATGCAAGATATTAAAAACAAAACACAAATATACAGAGTAACAGAAAATAAATATAGCCACTATGTTACATGTTTACAGGTGCATTCTGTATATAGTCATTGTGTTACATGTTTACAGGTGCATTCTGTATATATTCACTATGTTACATGTTTACAGGTGAATTCTGTATATAGTCACTGTGTTACATGTCTACAGGTGCATTCTGTATATAGTCACTGTGTTACATGTTTACAGGTGCATTCTGTATATAGTCACTATGTTACATGTTTACAGGTGCATTCTGTATATATTCACTATGTTACATGTTTACAGGTGAATTCTGTATATAGTCACTGTGTTACATGTCTACAGGTGCATTCTGTATATAGTCACTGTGTTACATGTTTACAGGTGCATACTGTATATAGTCACTGTGTTACATGTTTACAGGTGCATTCTGTATATAGTCACTGTGTTACATGTCTACAGGTGCATTCTGTATATAGTCACTGTGTTACATGTTTACAGGTGCATACTGTATATAGTCACTGTGTTACATGTTTACAGGTGCATTCTGTATATAGCCACTATGTTTCATGTTTACAGGTGCATTCTGTATATAGTCACTGTGTTACATGTTTACAGGTGCATTCTGTATTGAGGTATATTAATAGAGATCTCTTAAGGGACTTTAGACTTGGGAAGATTTGATGGTGTCTGGGAGGTTATTCCATAATTGCGGTGCTCTGTAGGAAAATGAGGATCGAGCCACTTTCTTTTTGTATTGTGGTATTGCAAATAAGGTGCAGGTCCTGGATCGGAGGTTATAGGATGAGGGAACTGCTGGGGGAAGCAGTCTATTCAGGTAGGGTGGTAGCTTCCCAGAAAATCTCTTAAACTCCAGGCAGGAAAGGTGAAGGGTGCTTCTAGATTTCAGAGATGGCTAGTTTAGCTCTTTTAACATGTCACAATGATGGGTCATAAAGTTACATTGTTGCACAAAGTGACAGAATGAGTTATATAATGTAGTAAGTTTCTGAAGGTGTGTTTGCGGGGCCACTGCATACACTACATCTCCGTATTCAATAGCTGGCATAAGCATTTGTTGTACAATCTGCTTTCTTACCGCGGGGCTCAGGCAGGATTTGTTTCTGTACAGGGCACCTAGTTTGGGGTAAAGTTTAGATGAGAGTTTTCCAATGCGGGGGCCAAAGGATAGGTTTGGGTCTAACCACATGCCTAGATATTTGAGAGAAGTGACTGTGGTCAGCGTGCCATTTGATCTTGTCCTGACACATAGATGGGGCGTTTGCAATTTGTGTTTTTGTGATAGGATGCCATGGTCTACTGTGTGAAAGGCGTTGGCAAAATCAAGAAAGATGGCTCCAGTTAGGTTTCCTTGTTCCTGCCAGCTTGGATTTCAATACAAACCTTTAAAAGGGCTGATCCTTGCAAATGATATCTTATCAAACTATTGGCTAATTCAGTAGCCCATAAAGACCAAGCACTCCTGACGAGCCATTCCTGGCGAAACGCGCGTCGGGTGCACTAGCAGGCAGGGACCCTCCATGTAAACACTTTATTTCGTATCCTGTGACTTCAATATCTTTGCTTTCCAATAATAATAACTTGGTTATCTATTGCGGTATGTCTTTTGGCTAACTTAGCTGAACACTTTTCTAATGGGGTACCCCTACCTATGTGTTTTTGTGTGTTTTCCCTGCATGTAGGTTTATGGCTTTATATAGCTATTTAACTTATAGACACCTATACCAACTATAGTTGCAATACCTTGAAGTGATCCTCGAAGGTCGCTTATTGTATTGATATTTAATTCATATCATTTGCCGCGGGAACAATACTTCTTCACTGTAGAATTGTTTTTAACATGTTTTGTTTATTGAGTACTGTCAATTTATGTTTATAAGTCTGTCACTTATTTTTAATTTCTCATTTAATAAAAGTTAAATTTTATTTTTGGTTTCTGGGAGACATTAGTATTTTGATGTTTTCATCAGAATAATTGTATTTCATCAATCGTATAGGGGGAAACCCTTTGGTCTCTCATGACCTCTTCATCTTTATTTATCTTGATTGATTTTTTCTGGTATAATATTGTTACGCTCTACCATTTAGGTAGTGATTCTCGACCATAAAGACCATATCTGAAAAATGCCGCTGGTCTGAAAGTTAGTTGGCCGGTAAAATGACCAAAAAAGGTTATTTTTGGCCAGCATCATACGGACTTGTGCCTTTAAAGGGATATTCTACACACCCTGACTAGGACCAGGCAGCTGGTAGGTCTGAACTTCCTGGTCGTTTGGTCTCTCGAGACATGTAAAAATGTCTCTTTAAAAGTCTGATCTTTTCTTAAAGTCTTTTTCCCCTCCAATTCTCTGCCTGAAAATTCATTTATCAACCCCTTTCAGCATTTGTAATCTTTTCTAATATGAACTTTGTAACAGCAAGTGGGTTTTACTGATCCCCCAACTTGTGGACCAGACCAGAACCTGTCACAGCATCTGTCCCTTCTCTCTTACAAGGTTATTCAGAGAGCGGTGAAAAGCAGGAGAATGACAGGAGAATGGAAAATTCTAGGTCAAAATAGCCGATTTGGAAAGTGAGATGAATGGGAGAATTTTTCTGGTTTGGCTATTTTTTTTTTTTTGCATGAAAAGTTTTTTATTTTCAGAAAAATCAACAAAGAGCATAAACAATATACATGACAAGTAAAGGAGAGTTTGACATAAAATTTCCGAGACATAGAACGAGGAATAATCCATACATCTTAGACAATTACTCCATTAGACTGTGTATTGGTAAGTACTTCTCCTAATACCGCCCCGGACATTCACAAATGCAATAGAAATCAACACCCGTGCCGCCAGTACCCTCGTGCCCTACAGGATCGGGGTATCATTCCCAAACCCATAAGGATCAGTAAGCCAGTGGGTATAGGTGATGTCAATGCCTAATTAGAGGAGCATGCCAATCATGCTATTGATAAGGATTAATTCCCGATAACATACAACAAGAACAAACACATATAGACAGATAATAAAAGAAGGAAACACCCATTAGAGATGAGGGGAGAAAAAAAAAAAAAAAAAAAGGGGGGGGGAAATTAAGTGAAGATGCAGAGTAGCAGAGAGATGAAGTGGAAGTCAGAAAGGGGGAGAAAAGAGGATAGAGAGAGAGAGGGGAAGAAAAGAAAGGTCAGAAAAGAGGTGGACAAAGGGCAGCAGCATGTCTATCAGAGCCCACTCCACCATATTAGATAGGCCGAGGCACTTCCCACTCTGGCAGGGAAGTCCATAATAACCGACCGAGAAGCCCATCCATCAGTACATACAGAGGAGCCTACTCAGAGGCATGGGCCTCCCGAAGCCACTCCGTGCATTTAGAGGAAGACACAAACTCCGACCAATAATACCAAGAACGACGGAAGATCTCGTCCCATTTATCTGCGGGATATAGCAACTGTTCTGCTGACCTTATGAGTTCCATCCTTAATAGTACTTCGCGCAAAGGGGGAACTAGATCAGATTTCCAGAATAGAGGTGGTACTGACCTTGCCGCCAGTAACAATCGTGGCAGGATAGATCGTTTGAATGACTTATAAGGCAGATCTGTCTGGCCGAGCAGAAACAGCCTAGGGTCTAAAGCCAACTCCAGGCTCATCACGTGATGTACTAGCTTCTGTATTGCTCCCCAGAAAGGACGAATGCGTGAACAGGACCACCACATATGAAGGTATGTGCCTCTAACCAAGTTACACCTCCAGCAGACATCCTCGGCAGAGGCACAAAAACGCGCCGTCTGCGCTGGGGAGGTATACCACAGTGAAATCAATTTATAGGAGGTCTCTCGGAATCTAGAAACCGGGGAGCCCGACGCAATAAAGTAGAACGTCTTCGTCCAGTGTTTCTCTGGAAGGTTGTCTCCTAACATGGTGTCCCATCTTCCCACAAAGGAGGGCAATTCGGCCGAGAAGGCTTGTAGCATGGAATATAAGGTGGAGAGGCTACGTGTCAGAGCGATCCCCATCACACAATATTTTTCAAACTGGGTGAGCTGCCTCAGGAGACCCGACCTATCGGGCAGAGAACATAGAAAGGAGCGCAATTGTGCATAGTTGAAAGATTCCGCAAATGTAGGCGCTGGGGTCTCCCCCCCTCCCAGTGGGATCCACTGCCCATCCGCGAATAGATGATGTGCCCTGAGACATGAAGATGTAGTGAAGCGCAAGCGTACTGCCGCACTGACCCCACCCAAGAGCGCTGGATTGTGTGATAATGGAAGAAGAGGCGACGGAGAGGGCGATAGTGCAAAGAGGGGGCGGGCCCGAAGCCAATATCGGAGTGTGCATCCCACAGTAGGGGCCCGTCTAGATGGCAAGGGTACGTTTCTCTGGAGGAGCCATGGCAACGCCCAAAGGGGGCATTCTGCAAGTGCCCACTCCAGGTCCAACCATCTACGGGTAGAGCCCTGCTCCATCCAATCCAGCAGTCTAGTCAGGTGGTTGGCAAACAGATATAACCCCAGATCCGGCAAGGCTAATCCCCGGAGGAAACAGGCTTGCACATGGTCGTAAATTTAAGACGGGGTCGCTTACCAGCCCAAACAAAATTCAAGAACAATTTCCGCACCTCAGCGAGCCAGCCTCTAGGAACCCGCAGAGGGATGGTCTGGACAAGGTAGAGAAGGCGGGGCAAGACATTCATCTTTAGAACCCCAACCCTACCGAGCCATGAGAGATACTTAGAGGACCATCCTCTCATGTCCTGGTGTATAACCGATAGAATAGGCAGGAAATTAAGGGAAGGGATCTTACTGACATCTGCGTGAAGCCATATGCCCAAGTAACGTAGCTTTTCCGCACACCACCTGAATGGGAACCGGCGTCCAAGGGCCGCTCTGTTCGTGCCCTGTAGGGAAATATTCAAGATCTCTGACTTATTCATGTTAATCTTAAATCCCGACAGTGCCCCATAATTATCCAGCTCCTTTACTACCTCCCTAAGGGAGACCTCTGGATTCGAGAGCATAAAAAGTAGATCATCAGCATAAGCTGAGACCTTATGATGAAGGGAGTGGCCCCGGATGCCGGTGATCAATGGATTAAGGCGAATAGAAGACAACAAGGGCTCCAGAGTGAGAGCAAAGAGTAGAGGCGAGAGCGGGCAACCCTGCCGGGTTCCATTCCGGACTTGGAAGCTATCTGTAAGAGCACCGTTTACCCGAACCCTCGCCGTTGGAGTATCATAGATAGCATCAATCCAAGAGAGAAAGGTGGCATCGAATCCAAATTTAGCTAATGTCATCCTCATAAATGGCCACAGCACTCTGTCGAAAGCCTTTTCGGCATCAGTCGACAACAGGAGAACTGGGCTCGACCCCCGATGTGCCAGGCTAATAGCGTCAATTACCGGGTGGTAGCATCCCTGGCCTCCCTACCAGGTATAAATCCGACCTGATCAGAGTCTATCAAACGGGGTAGACAATTGCGCAGTCGTGTTGCTAAAATGCGCGTCAGGAGCTTCAAATCACAATTTAACAGGGATATCGGGCGGTAACTGGCACATAGCAACGGATCTTTCTCCGGCTTGGGTAATAGTGAGATAGAGGCTGCCAAAGTGGCCTGATGGAGACGAGCGCCCTCCGTCACTGCATTGAAAGTGGCGAGCCAATGTGGAGCCAGGGTATCTCTAAAGCTTTTGTAATATTCCGAAGGGAATCCATCCGGCCCAGGGCTTTTATTGTTCTTGGCCATCCTTATAGCCTCCATTAGTTCCTCCATCGTAATGGGGAGACTCATGGTCTCAGATTCCGCTCTGGACAAGGTATGTGAGACCGTGCGGTCCAAGTATTGGCGAGTCAATGATGTCTCCCGGGCCAACTCGTCATCCGACCGGATGTTGTACAAGGCCTGAAAAAATTTGCGAAATTCTGCAGCAATACGGGCTGGGTGTGAGGTAATCTCAGAGGCCGAGATACGGACCCGAGGGATATACGCCCTTTGGCGGCGAGCCCTAAGCTGTTGTGCCAGGAGGCGGCCGGGTTTGTTCTCATGGAGCGCAAAGAAGGCTCTGGATTTAATGGCTTGCAGTTTAAGGTCAGCGTTCAGGTGATCCGCCAAAGACTGGCGTGCCTGGAGGAGGCGTTGGAAGGTCTCGTCCGCCCCCGAGGCAATATGTTCGTCTTGAAGCCGCTGAACATCAGCGAGCAAAACTTGAAAATGCGCTTTGTTCCTGTTCTTAAACGCCGTACCGCGGCTAATGAAGAACCCGCGAATGCAAGCCTTATGAGCCTCCCAAATTGTGGTGAGAGGAACATCAGGCGTAACGTTATCTTGAAAAAAGTTAGATAAGAGTGTCTGCGCATCCAAGAGGACCTGCGGGTCAGATAGTAGAGAGATATTGAGCCGCCAATTACGCTCCTTGGGCACACACAAGGGTGAGGAGATCGAGACAGAGACCGCGGCATGATCCGACCAGGTGCGAACCGCAATCGCCGAGTCTCTGACCAAAGTGAGCTCATGTGGAGACATGAAGAAATAGTCCAACCTAGAGTACGAGGAGTGAGCTGCCGAATAAAATGAAAAGTCCCGTTCCCGGCCATGAAACGCCCTCCAAACATCTACTAGCTGATATGAATCCAATAAGCGGCGCATCTGGCGATGCATGCTATCCGGAATAGATGATACCCCGCTCGACGTATCCAGGCGTGGATCCAAAGGGACGTTAAAGTCCCCTGCCAGTACCAGAAGACCCTCCCGAAATGCTGCCAGTTTACGAAGAATGCCTGAGAGGCAACGACACTGTGATTTATTTGGCAAGTACACGGATGCAAATGTGTAAAGTTTCCCCGCTATCATGCCTTTGGTAAAAAGGAACCGCCCCTCCTCATCTCGGCGCGTCTCAGTCTCCACGAAAGGTACATCCGCCGCAAAGATGATAGCAGAGCCTCTAGACTTTCCCCCAGTGTAATTACTATAAAAGCCCAAAGGAAAGTTACGATCAGCCAGGGTGAGTGTAGAGTCCCCGCGAAAGTGCGTTTCCTGAATGAAAATTACCGAAGCTCGAAGGGCTCTCAGTTCTCGCAAAATCTGACGTCGCTTCTCAGGGGTATTCAAGCCCCGCACGTTATAAGAAAGCAAGCTAAGCGGCTTATCCCTGTAAGCTGCCATTATGAGGGGCAGTTAGTGTTGGATAAAGATAAAGATAGAGTGTGAAACGGGGAAAAGATTACAAGAAGGAGGATAAGAAAGGGAGAGAAAGAAAAAGATGGAATAGAAAGAGAGAAAAGAGTGCAAAAGAGGAGAGAGAAGAAGAGAAAGAGAATAGAGGAGAGAAAGAGAGAAGAAAGAAAAAAAGAGAAAGAGAGAGGGAAAGAGGGAAGAAAGAAGGAGAGAAAGAGAAAAAAAAAAAAAAAGAGGGGTGTATTAAAATAAAGAAGATAAAAACACAAGACAAAACAGCAGACAAACAAAAAAAAAAAAAAAAAAAAAAACACGAGCACAGAAATTCGAGGGAAGTAGTGGACCTAGAGGATAAAGGCTAGGGATGTGAAACACACCGCCCTAAATGGTCCTCTAGGGAATAATACACCAATCCTCGAGGGGGTGGGTCATGCAACCTGTCTGCAGCCGCAGACTATTTAGTATAATCAATCCCATAACAAGAACAATCCCACAATCACAACCTAGGTCAAACAAAAGATAATACCATAACAGGGTAACTAGGTAATATCGGAAGCCCAACATGTTTTCCCGACCCACAAATCAAAGAGCATGGATAAATATCTTTAAAAAAAAAAAAAATTAAAAAAAATAAAAAAAAAAAAAATTCCTTTCCCTTTTCTCTTTTTTTCCTCCTTTTCATTTTTTTTTTCTTTTTCTTCCTCCTTCCCCCCATTCCCCCCCCGACATCGCCCACCCTGGTGCTCCCTGTCGTTCATAACATAAAATCGATTAAATAGAGCCTTCTGCGGTAAGGCACAGAGATGCATAAAGATCCAGCACTCATTATTAATGTGCAATCTCACCAGATACCTCAGCAACCATGAAAGTCCAGATACAATTCTAGTATGCCCAAACGTAAATTAAAATTTTCCGTTAAAGTCCCCTCCATTGTGCCACAGATAGGGAGTAACGTGCTTCAGTATTATTAACCTCCACCCCTTATTTCTTTTCCCCTTTACCCTGTTTTCTCTTTTTTTTTTTTTTCCTTCCTTCTCTTTTCCTTTTTTCTCTTCTTTTCCCCCTTTCCTTTTTTTTTTTTTTTTTTTTTTTTTTTTTTCCTCCCTCCCCCCCCTCCCTTCCATTCCCTTCCCTTCCCCCCCTCCCCTATCTTTCTCCCCCTTCTCCCTCCTGTCCCCTTTCCCTCCCTTTGGTTTCCTACAGTTGACTCCCCCACCCCGACGTTCTTTTCCTATCCCCCCCCCTGTCCCTGTTCCTAAACCAGATGGGCACCCAAAGGTAGCGTAATCAGTGCAAGAGATGTCCATGTAATCAAAGGTTGTCGTCCCGGTTGCGAATGCAGAAAGGCCAAAATAATTCATGTTGTCTAAAGAAAAAAAAAAAAAAGAAAACAACCTCCTATGAATCATGAGACGAGAGACCACTGTCCGGCATAGAGCCTAACCAGCGCGCTTCAATTCAAATATACGTGGGCGGGAGTTTGAGCGCCTAAAAGACGCTAAGGGCGCGAAAAACACCCCCGCATGGCGAGATATATGTTTTTACAGCCAGAATGTGCTTATTGTCCAGCATGCTGTCCGGATGAAACAAATCTGGCATAGCGTGTCATAGGGTAGAACCGGGTAGAGCATATAGATTAGAAATGTAAGCAAGTATGTATAAACGCCAGAAATAATAATAAGGAAAATAAAATAAAAAATAAATAAAGAGAAAAAATATCCATACTCAGAGTCCGTGTCCCAGGAACAAAATGTGTCCTTTTTATCGCTTCCCCTCTCTACCTGCTCGTCTGGGCTCAGGCCTCGTTCCAGGCCACCCGCAACTCGCCCTCGTGGATGACCCCCATCACCAGCCAGGAAGAGGCAGCCCGCCTTGGGGCCTACTGCACCCCCTCACCACGCGGGGCAGGTTCGACCAGATGACGGTGTCGGCTCCGCGATCTCCGCGGCCTAGGCACCATCTCCCTACCCTGGCCAGGGAGGGAAAATAGCTCCCAGTCAGGGATCCTCACGTCCTGAAGGCCCAGGGCTGCGGCGAAGCGCGGGACATCAGAGGGTGTGCGTATTGAGTGGGCAACGTTATTCATACGGGCTGACAATGAGAATGGATAGCCCCATCTATATGGGATCCGTGCTTCGGATAGGGCTTGTGTCACGGGCCGCAATGCGCGCCTGGCTTGGAGCGTAGTAGGGGAGATATCATGAAAAATCTCGATATTACCTCCATCGTAGGACCATGTGCGGCGGGCGCGAGCTTTCAAATATATAGCCTCCTTCAGGGTGAAATCCGCAAAGAAGCAAATCAGATCTCTCGGTGGCATTGTGGAAGAGGCCGGAGGAGGCCGCAGCGCGCGGTGAGCGCGAGGTAGATCCGCCGCCGTCACTCGTTCCGATCCCAGGAGGTGGTTAAAGAGGCCCGGTAGATAGACATGCACGTCCAGAACCCCCTCCGGTACTCCGCGGACACGGAGATTTTGCCGTCGGGACCTGTTATCCAGGTCATCAATACGACGCCAGACCTCGGAATGCTGCGGAGAGTTAGTTAAAGCCGCCGCAGGTGGTGCGTTGGCCGCCTGCTCTAGGCGCGTCAGCCGCGTGTCCATCGTCGATACCTCCCCCGCACCTCAGCGATGTCCTGCTGCAGCCTCTCCCGTACCTCCGCCACTAGCGATTGCATGTCCGCCCGCGTGGGCATATCCGCGAGCAGCCGCTCAATTCGTTGGGTGGCTGCGCCAAGGTCCGGGAGCGAATATTCCGGGGAAGAGGCCGAAGAAGCCATGTCCGAGGAGTCGTCTCCCTCCTGGGGCGTTGGCGGCCGGGGTCCAAAATATGAATCCAATCTTCCCGCTGTCGATCTGCGCGGAGTCCCCGGGCGAGACTCAGCAGGTTGATGCCGTTTGCCACGACCCATACCAGGTTTTCTTATTGGAAAAGGCGTATTGTTTGTGGGATTGTGAGGAGCTCAGACACTACGCAGCCATCTTGGTTGAGCAGCAGACCACGCCCCTGGTTTGGCTATTTTAACTTACAGGGTAATTCAAAGCGATTCGAAAAGTCACCGCACATTCGGTGACTTTTCGTTCTCTTCAATTCGGTTCGTGTTGCCGATCCCATTTCGGTGACCCTGCGGTGTATTCAGCAAACACCACAGGATCCCCGAATTGCAGGGAAAAGCTACCACAAACCCGACGAAAACGAACCGCAAAACCCACCGAATGCACGCCGAAAACCCCCAAAAACATCTGGATTAATTAACCCGTCGAAAAACCCGAGCAGGAGCCGATCACACACAGCGAAGCAGCCGACACAGCAGACGAGGCAGTGAATAATTTAGCAAATCAGTTTGTGTGAATGTTTGAAAATGAAACGCTGTTTGCAAAGAAACTACTGAGCGAAAATGTCTGAAATTTACATATGAGGTCCAGGGAATGATAATAAAAAGGGGTGTTACAGAAAAAATAAGTTAACTTAAAAAAAAAAAAAATCGGACTTTTTAAAAAAAAAAAAAAAAAATCAGAAAAATGCTTAAAATATCCTAAAAAATCTATAAATAAAGAGACTCTTTACTGCAGAATTTTATAATAAACGGTTTATTAGATATTGGATTAAAACGGGAATATTTTTAACATTGAAGCCTATGGGATTCTCCTGAATAAACTTGCCGAATTAAACCACCGAATGACAGGGCATTTCGGGAACCTTTCACTGCTGGTTTGTGTTCTCTGAATAGCCGAAGCAGTGCTTTTTCATGGGGATTTCACTGCCCTCGAACAGGCACCGAACAGGCACCGTATGTTCAGGCAATTCGCCAGGATTTGGCGAATTACCTGCTCTCTGGATAGTCGAATGGCCAAGAAAGGTAACCGAACGCTGATTTTCAGTGTTCGGTTACCTTTCTCAAGCAATTCGGAGCTTTTTGAATAACCCTGTCAGAATTTTCCATTCTCCAGTCATTCTCTTGCTTTTCACCGCTCTCTGAATAGCCCTGTAGGTCAAAATAGCCGAACCAGAAAAATTCTCCCATTCATCTCACTTTCCAAATCTGCTATTTTGACCTAGAATTTTCCATTCTCCCGTCATTTTCCTGCTTTTCACCGCTCTCTGAATAACCCTGTACATGAAGCTGATGCGCAGCAGCTTTCCTTCTCACAACGCTCAGCCAGAACTTGAGGGATTGCTGTATAATTGTAAGTATCCCTCCCCAAACACCAGACAAGACTTTGTGCAGGGAAGATGAAGAATAATCTTTAATTTGAAATGAGGGCTGGTTACATGGGAGACAGGGAGGGGGAGGTAAAAATGACATATCAACTGAATACAGTGTCTACATGAAAGGGATGTGGATTCCTTCTGGAGACGCAGAAATCTAAACAGTTACACTAGACAAGATTAACAAATAAATCACATCAAATCAATCTAGGGTCAAACAGTTATACGGATAGCAAGAACAATATCAGGGTTAGGGATGGGCCGAACACCCCTGTGTTCGGTTCGCATTCGAACTCGAACATTTGAAATAGTTTGAATTCGAACACGATTCGAACACAATGCAAGTCAATGGGGCTCGAACGTTCCAAAATTAAGGTGCCCTCCAAGAGGGCATATATGCAAGATATTGGCCATAAAAGGTGTATGTGGGTCCGGGTACTGCCCTGGGGGACAGGAGACAATGGAAAAAAAGTTTTTAAAAAAAACACATTTTTAACCCTTTCACTGCTGAGTGCTGAGCCTTTTCACCGCTGTGCGCTGAGCTCATTTTTAACACTTTTGCTCATGTTTAAACGCGATTTGAAGCCATGGGAAATGTTTGAGCAACAACGAGTGGGAAAAATTACGATCTTAACGCAAACGTTACTACTCACTTCTGTGAGCATTAACGTTTGCTGTGGTGTTCACCACATATTTGTAACGATTCCCCAGGACAGACCTGGTAGGATCCCTAGTGACAGACCTCTAACCCTCTGATCCTTAGGATGGTCGGGAGACTCGGGACCACTAAACCTAACCTCTAGCAGCTACACAGGCCAGGGAGACAGCACCAGCAATATACACCAGACTGAGATCAATTTATGTTTGTACTGCGCTATAGTGTATGGCAGGATGGGAGTGCACCAGCAGTAACAGGCAGCAGGATATACCAGACAGGGGCGCAGAGTGAGAGTAGTTGTTATAACAAAACCGGGTCAGCAACGTTTAGGCACTTGTACTGCACTATTTTATATGGTGAGAATCGGGGCACACCAGTAGCAACAGGAGGCAAACAGAACAGGCAGGGAGTATACAGAGAGAATAGTCAAATGGCAGGCAAAGTCGGCAACAGATCGGGTCCTCAGAACAAGCAGGGTAAGTAAAAATTATACAAACTGATTCGGTAAGCTAGCGATGCGGGAATGAAACTCCATGGCAAGTGAAGGGGGGCTGCCGTGGCCGCAGGTGCAGTGGCTCCCTCCCTGCGCCGCCTCTCTGCCACATGCACCCGGCCGGCCAGCCCTCACAGTCGCAGCTCTGTCATCCGGCGGCCGCATGCTCCTCAAGGGATCCTTGGGAGGCCCCGGTGGGCAGCCCTTTACATTGCCTAATTAGAGGGCTGCGTCTGCCTGATGTTTTAGCAACAAGATTGTTTTATCCCATAGGCTTCAATGTTAAAAATATTCCCGTTTTAATACAATATCTAATAAAACGTTGCTTATAATATTCTGCAGTAAAGAGTCTCGTTATTTTTTTTAAAAAAAATGTATTTTTTAAGCATTTTTTAAAAAAAAAATCAAAATACATTTTTTTCGAACTTTTTGCGAACGGCCTGAAAAGTTCGATGTTCGCGAACTTTCGAACAGCCGATGTTCGATGCTAACATCGAACCTATTCGAACCGGCAGCTTATCCCTAATCAGAGTTATTCAAAGAGAATCAAAAAGCCTCTGCACGTTCGGTGACTTTTTGTTCTCTTCAATTCGTTGCGATTTGGCGATCCCATTACAGTGACCCTGCGGTGTAGTCAGCAAGCACCACAGGGCCGTCGTAATGCAGGGAAAAGTCGCCGCAAACCCACTGAAAACTCACCGCAAAACGAGGGCGAACGCACACCGAAACCCTCAAAATCATTTGGATTAACCCGCCGAAGACACCGGAGAAACCCGAGCAGGAGCCGATCACACGCAGAGCAGCCGCCGGAAAAACCCGACACCAGACGAAGGAGGTGAAGAAAAAAAAACAGTACGCTTGAATGTTTGAAAAGTGAAACACTGTTTGCAAAGAAACTACAGAACAAAAATGTCTGAAATTTACATATAAGATCCAATGAATGATAATAAAAAGGGCTGTTACAGAAAAAAGAAAAAACGATTTAAAAAAAAAAAACGAAAAAGAGTTTGCAAAAAAATCCCCTAAAATGCTTAAAAGGTCCTAAAAAATCTAAAAATAAAGAGACTTTTTACTGCAGAATATTATAATGAACGGTTTATTAGATATTGAATTAAAACGGGAATATTTTTAACATTGAAGCCTATGGGATTCGCCTGAATAAACCTGCCGAATTAAACCACTGAATGGCAGGGCAATTTGGGAATCTTTCACTGCTGTTTTTTGTTCTCTGAATAGATGAAGCATTGCTTCTCTATGGGGATTCACTGCCCTCGAACAGGCACCGAACAGGCACCATATGTGCAGGCAATTCACCAACATTTGGCGAACTGCCTGCTCTTTGAATAGCCGAATGGGCAGGAAATATAACCGTACTCTGAATTTCATCATTCGGTTACCTTTCGGCCTTTATTCGGTGCTCTTTGAATAACCCTGTAAGTCTACATTATATCACTAACACAAACCAAGTCCTAAAATACAAACTGTTTCAAGACAGCAACACGTTTAATCAATTATCCTTAGGTGCCCACTTACGCCCATTGTCTTTGAGAGTTGGCTTTGCAACATTGGTCCACGGTCCCTTGGCAGGAGACCAGCATCCACACTTATCCAACAGGCACAGGGGGCATGTATAGTGTGGGCAAGGGTGCCAAGGAGGTTGAGGCCACAAAGATAGGTGAGCTATGGTTACAGACTTGCCGATAAATTTGAATTGAATCGCTAAGGCTGGGGTCAGACGAGCGTAGTGTTCACGTCCGTGATTGCGCCTAAAAGTACGTCCGTGATAGCATGAAAGTAAGTCCATTGGAGCCTGACACATGAAGTACGTCAGCACTGAACTGCGGACGCACAACGGCCGCGGCAAACGGACGCAGGTTAGGCAAGAACGTAATACTGCTAGAACGGACGTGCGGAGTGCGCTGCGTCCACAACGTCTGCATAGCTTTGTGTGTGAGTGATGGAGCATGGTCAGACGGACTGCATTTATACGTCCAGCATTTTTGACGGACAGAATGTTTTTTCATTGTAATTTATTTTCCCTCCTACATCCGTCAAAAATAACTTCAGTGAAAAAACGACTGTGTGACCACTATGCGTCATCCGTACTGACGATGTCCGTACTGCACGGACGTACAGCCCGTAGAAATCACGCTCGTCTGACCCCAGCCTAAATCGCAATAAAACCACCACAGCCGATATTCGATCTGGAATTTTATCGGAAATCAAAATGCCGGTAAACCCAGACTTGAAGCTCCTGAACTGGAAAATGGGCAAAAACGCCTGAAAAAAGTCTCGATTTTGACAATGTATTAAGCCCTATGGTGAAAAGAAAGGTGAAAATTCTTAAGAATCGCAGGCAAAGTCCGTATATACAGGGTTTTTCAGAGAAAGGTGAGACTCTGGAGAACTTTTGGAGACGTGAAAATTCTAGGTCAGAAAAGCAGATTTGGAAAGTGAGATAAATAGGAGAATTTTTCTGGTTTTGGTTATTTTGACCTAGAATTTTCACTTCTCCAAAAGTTCCCCAGAGTTTCACCTTTATCTGAATAACCCTGATAGTGAATTCGCCGGCTGATCCATTGTAGTTCCCTGAAGCTCAAACTGAATCCAACATTCATTCGAGGAAGCACTCTGGCATTGTGTTCCTTTCTTTTTGGCAACAACTTTTATCTGAGCTGCCTGTCATTCCTGTAACATAACAAGTTCCGAAGTTTAATTTGCAACGAAGCCTTGAGCCGGTGGAAGCTTCACAGGGTTCTCAGATGTACTTTGCATGCATTTGTGATTAAAAAAATATAATTGTGCATACAAAATCAGACAGGAAAGCTGTCAGGAGAAATGTGTTTATTAATTCATAGCAAAGCAAGGTGCATTCTGTTAACGAGGAACCCTGTGGGATATCAAAATAACAAAACGATAACAAAAAATTCACCTTTAAAAATGTGTTTTCCTTAAAGTTCCAACTAAAAATAAAAGTTATTTGTAGTCCGAGACGTACATCTGATGCAAGTGATTGATGCAATTTATTAAATGTGCCTATTTATTTATTTTAATTCACAATGTAGATAACACATAACATCAACATATGAAAAATTATAGTCGTCCCAGCGTATGTTAATAATTCTAAGATATTTATTTATGCAATGTGAGAAACATAAGGGGTTATTGAGAGAGCACTGAAATGTCGTTGACATTTCGATGCTCTCTTGTTCCCCCGCACTTCGGCGAATCAAAGTTCACCACCCTGCGGGGAATTCAGCATTCTCTGCAGGGTCCCCAGAGTGCAGGGAAAACCTGTCGAAAACCTGTTGAACACCCGCCAAAAACCCACCGGAACCGCTACAAAATACACGTCGGAAAAAGCCGACGAGCCGTCGAACACAGCGCAGACCAGCTGCCAGAAAAAAGCAGACGAGCCACCGAACAGAGCGCAGACCAGCCGCCGCAAAAAAGCCGACGATCCGTCGAATACACAGCGCAGACCAGCCGCCGCAAAAAAGCCGATGAGCCGCCGAACACAGCGCAGCCCAGCTGCCACAAAAAAGCCGATGAGCCGTCGAACACAGCACAGACCAGCCGCCGCAAAAAAGCCGATGAGCCGTCGAACACAGTGCAGACCAGCCGCCGCGAAAAAAGCCGACGAGCCGTCGAACACAGCGCAGACCAGCCACCGCAAAAAAGCCAATGAGCCGACGAACACAGCGCAGACCAGCTGCCGCAAAAAAGCCGATTAGCCGTCGAACACAGCGCAGACCAGCCGCCTCAAAAAAGCTGACAAGATGATAAAAATAAAAATAAAAAAAATAAAGATTTGAAAGTGTCAAAATTGAAACGCTGTTTGCGAAAAAAACCATACTCAACGAAAATGCCTGGAATTTACATACAATGTCCTATGATTGATAATAAAAAGTTCCCTTACAGAAAAAAGAAAAAAAACGCTTTAAAAAAAGACCGGGGAAAAAAATGACAAAAAAATCCTGAAAAATGCCTAAAAGATCCTAAAAAAAAATCAATAAATTAATAGACATTTTACTGCAAATTAAAATAATAAACAGTTTATTAGATATTGAATTAAAACGGGAATATTTTTAACATTGAAGCCTATGGGATTCGCCTGAATAAACCTGCCGAATGATAACACCGAACAGCAGGGCACTTCGGCAACTTTTCCCTGCTGTTCAGTGTCTCTGAATAGATTAACCATTGCTTCTCTATAGGGATTTCACTGCCTTCGAACAGACACCGTACTTGCTGGCAGTTCGCCTGCTCTCTGAATAGCTGAATGGCCCTGAAATGTCACCGTACGGGGAAATTCCCTGTTTGGTGACATTTCGGGGACAGATCGGCTCTCTCTGAATAGCCCCTTTAGTTGTAAACACTTAGGGCCCTATTACAATCTTCGCGCATACGTTTGCGCCGGCGCAAAAACGCATTAACGTGAGGTGCAAAACCCTTTGCGCTGAACGTCGTATTACAATCTCAGCGCAACAAACGCACGTATACATCTACTGCCTGTGAACCTGCGAGAACGCTGCGCATGCGTACTGTACGTTGCGCGTCCTATACTTAACATTGCGAGCGCAAATCCGTTTGTGCGCTGGTACGCGGATGGTATTACAATCTATGCGCAGTTTGTAACGCACAGTCTTTGCGCGCATTATTTTAGCAACTCCTAAAAGCTAGTGTTAATGGCAAATTCTATCAACCTGGCCGAACCCAAATACACCAGCTCAAAAAAAAATACAGCAAAGTATAGTTATAGTTGTGTTCAAAATTATTCAACCCCCAATGCTGTAAAGGGTTTTAGGGAATTTAGTGTACATTTGTAATTGTATTCAGAATGAAATCCTACAAGGACTTTTTAAAGAACCATATGCAACTAAAATGACATCAATTGGTTTTGTAATACAGTAGTAAATGTTTCTTTTGTGAATTCTTCATTGACACAATTATTCAACCCCTTAAAGACTACCACTCTGAAGAACAGAGGTTCATTCAAGTGTTTTCAATCAGGTATTGAAAACACCTGTGGATGTCACGGAGCAGCAATAAAGCATAATAAGCACCAATTAGGCAGCTTTAAAATGACTGTGATACTCAGCTCCTTCTAGACATTTACTGGTGTGGTTACAAACATGGTGAAGTCAAGAGAATGGTCAAGGAAGACAAGAGAAGAGGTGATTACTCTTCACAGGAAGGGCAATGGCTATAAGAAGATTGCAAAGATGTTAAACATACCAAGAGAGACCATAGGAAGCATCATTCGCAAATTCAAGGCAAAGGGCACTGTTGAAACGCTACCTGGTCGTGGCAGAAAGAAGATGCTGACTTCGACTGCTGTGCGCTACCTGAAGCGTAGAGTGGAGAAAAGTCCCCGTGTGACTGCTGAGGAGCTGAGAAAAGATTTGTCAGATGTGGGTACTGAAGTTTCAGCTCAGACAATACGGCGCACACTGCGTAATGAAGGCCTCCATGCCAGAACTCCCAGGCGCACCCCCTTGCTGTCTCCAAAGAACAAGAAGAGTCGACTGCAGTATGCCAAAAGTCATGTGGACAAACCACAGAGGTTTTGGGATAGTGTTCTGTGGACTGATGAAACAAAATTAGAACGGTTTGGGCCCATGGATCAACGCTATGTTTGGAGGAGGAAGAACAAGGCCTATGAAGAAAAGAACACCTTGCCTACTGTGAAGCATGGCGGGGGGTCAATCATGCTTTGGGGCTGTTTTGCTTCTGCAGGTACAGGGAAGCTTCAGCGTGTGCAAGGTACCATGAATTCTCTTCAGTACCAGGAGATATTGGATGACAATGTGATGCAGTCCGTCACAAACCTGAGGCTTGGGAGACGTTGGACCTTTCAATAGGACAATGATCCCAAGCATACCTCCAAGTCCACTAGAGCATGGTTGCAGATTAAAGGCTGGAACATTTTGGAGTGGCCATCGCAGTCACCTGACTTAAATCCGATTGAGAACCTCTGGTGGGACTGAAAGAAAGCAGTTGCAGTGCGCAAGCCTAAGAATGTGACTGAACTGGAGGCTTTTGCCCATGACGAATGGGCGAAGATACCCGTAGATCGCTGCAAGACACTTGTGTCAAGCTATGCTTCACGTTTAAAAGCTGTTATAACTGTAAAAGGATGTTGTACTAAGTACTAAGATTGAATGTCACTTGGGGGTTGAATAAAACTGATAATGATGTGAGCACAGAAAAGACATTTGTGGTTATTTCATTATAAATGTTATGTTATATTTGTCTGACCTACACGTGCCTCTTTGATTTAATTGTAAGCAAGATGAATGAATGATCAAAATCAATGTCAAACTGGCCAAAACACTCAATTTCAGTGGGGGTTGAATAATTTTGAACACAACTGTACACATTCTACACATACCCAAACCAATAAAATGGAGAAGTTGTGTGTGTTTTTTTTATTGATGCAACATATATGCGCAGATTGACTTTGACAGGCACAAAAACTTAACGTGAGATAATTGTGGTTCTTAATTCTGATTGGGTGAATCGCGTGAAAAAAACAGTCCGCACACTGATTTCTGCGCGCACCAGTACTGCGTGTGCGTTTGTGCGCGTCCGTTTAACACTCGTTATTGCTCTCTGGATGAAAAAATGCGCGAGGATTGTAATTCCAGCGTTGATTTCCACACGTTAACATTTAGGCTAGGGTCAGACGAACACAGTGTGAACGCGCGTGCAGCCGCACTTTATCACGGCCTTAGTAGCAGCAAATGACAACCAATAACTGGCAATATACGAAGTACGGCCGCACAAAAGTGCGGCTGCGCAACGCAAGCGGCAAACGTGAACGTGATACCGCTAATACTGACGCACAGAATGCGCTGCGTCCGCTAGCGGCGTATGTGCGTGATTAGGAGACGTCAGACGCTGCTAATGTCCGGGCAACATAACGTCCAGACGCAAAAAGGGATTTATTGATGATCCGTACAAAATCACGGACGCAAATACGCATCGTATGACCGCTATCGCATATTCCATGAAAAAATACGTCCATTCGTTCGAATGCACTTTTTCACGGAAAACGCGAAAATGCGTTAGCCTGACCCTAGCCTTATCGCTGAGCGCACAAATTCACACATTGCGCGAGCGTATTAACGCGAAGATTGTAATAGGGCCCTTACATTAGTTGTTGTAGCAATGCGTCATTATTTTGCTTGTAATGGAGACAAAACAAAGCAATATATATTTTTTTAATTATCTTAAAATAAAGTTTTCTATATGCTATGCCAAATAATGAATCCCCATATTCCAAGGGTATTATACCAACACTGCCGGTAACATGGAGCCGCCAAAGGGAAATATTGGTGTAAACAAGTATTAATACACCCTGGAAAACCCTGTACTGTTTTAGGCTAGGGTCAGACGAGCGTGATTTCTACGGACTGTACGTCTGTGCACACGGACGTACGTCAGTACGGAAGACGCAGTAGTGGCCACACAGTCCGTTTATTCACTGACGTATTTTTCGACGGATGTAGGAGGGAAAATAAATTAATAAGCAAAACCATTTTGTCCGTGAAAAATGCTGGACGTATAAATGCAGTCCGTCTGACCACATTCCATCACTCACACACAAAGCTATGCGGACGTTGCGGACGCAGCGCACTTTGTGCGGCCGTTCTAGGGGTTGTACGTTCTTGCCTGCCTTGCGTCCGTGGGCCGCGGCCGTTGTGCGTCCGCAGTTCAGTGCGGACGTACTTCATGTGTCAGGCTCCAATGGGCTTCCTGTCATGCTATCACGGACGTACTTTTAGGCGCAATCACGGACGTGAACACTACGCTCGTCTGACCCCAGCCTTAGGCTAGGGTCAGACTAACGCATTTTTCGCGTTGTCCGTGAAAAAGTGCGTTCGAACGAATGGACGTATTTTTTCACGGAATACGCGATAGCGGTCATACGATGCGCATTTTCGTCCGTGATTTTGTATGGATCATCAATAAAACCCTTTTTGCGTCTGGACGTTATGTTGGCCGGACATTAGCAGCGTCTGACGTCTCCCAATCACGCAAACACGCCGCTATGCGGACGCAGCGCACTCTGTACGTCAGTAGTAGCGGTTTGACGTTCTAGAAAAAATGCGTTCGTTTGCCACTTGCGTTGCGCGGACGAACTTTCGTGCGGCCGTTCTTCGTATGTTCCCCGGCATTGGACGTCATTTGCTGCTAGCACGGCCGTGATTTCGTGCGGCTAAACGCACGTTAAAAATGCTTTCGTCTGACCTTAGCCTTAGTGGTTTTCCAAATGATACTGTCAAATTTTCAATGATGATTTAAAAAGCCCTAATTTATCAAACTGCACACGGCGTTCATTCAACATCGTCATGCTGTTAATTTGACAATGATAAATTAAATTGATAATTGCTTCATAAATACACAGACGAAGCAGGGCTGAAGCATAGATGGCGCCGGAAAATCACTTATACGTGAATTAAATTGCATTTTTAGTCACATGGCTCTGCAAGAGTGTGCTTTAATTAACTAATTTAATGTTATTATTTAATTATTCTTTTTTTTGTTTCCTAATCAACAAACATGAATGGGTTTAGACTAAAGATGAGGCTAGAAAGGAATTGCCCAACTGAGTGGTTCCTCTGTGTCCATAAAATACACAAATTCCACAATTTGAAGAAGGAATTACAACATAGCGCTCAAAAGACCAAGGTCCATGAGAAAGTGGGAAAGACCCACTGTATGTCCACAGACAGTAGTTCTTATCTTCAAACGATAATCTTCTCTGTAGTGTAGATGGTAGAACGTGCACTACAGGAAAAAGCAGAAAGAAGGACAAAAATAGCGCAGTACATCAACACCCGATGGACTTGAGTTTCATTCGTATTTAACTCACATTCTGGGGAGCCTACAACCGGCTCTCAGGAATATAGCGAGCAGGGACTTATACCAGGTGCCCATAAACCCTTCGATCCGCTCCTTCAGTGTCGCCAATAATGGTACCTGGACACCAGTGGCTCTCCCTCACATTACCCGGCAGCTCCTAACACCGTTCAAATGGGTAGCTATGAGCTTTTGAGCGCTATGTTGTAATTCCTTCGTCTAGTTGATATTCAGGTGTTTAGAAAAACCTCCATACGCAATATTTAGCGAGTGGGTGAGACACTCATTTCCGGTGGGCGCTTCACTCCTTTTTTCTCTAAATTCCACAATTTATCTGCTTTGTAAATAAGGCCCTGTAAGATTTTTATCCAGAGAGGTCCGGAATGTAATCGGACACTGAAATTCAGCGTACGGTGACATTTCGGGGCCATTCGGCTATTCAGAGAGCAGGTACAAACAAGAAGAAACAATGGTAGCGCTTGCTATGCAATAAGGGTACCAAATTATCTGCTGCCAAACCCCTGAGTGTTACAACCCTAGGCACACAACATTCATGAATTACAATTGGAAAAAAATGGGATCGGCGCTGATTGAAGAGATAAATGAACAGAAAAGAAAAAACACGGAATTGATTGAAGAAAAAAGAAAAGAAAACACGTAATAGACAACCATTTTTTTTTTATCCATTCCATGTTTTCTTTTATTTTTCTATCAAAATGTGTTTTGATCCCATTTTTTTCCAATTGTAATTCAGAGAGCAGGTAGTTCGCCAAATTATGACAAATTGCCTGCGCGTACGGTGCTGTTTGACGGCAGTGAAATCCCCCATAGAGAAGCAATGGTTAATCTATTCAGAGACACCGAACAGCAGTGAAAAGTTGTTGAAATTCCCTGCTGTTCGGTGTTTTCATTCGGCAGGTTTATTCAGGCGAATCCCATAGGCTTCAATGTTAAAAATATTTCCATTTTTATACAATATCAAATAGACCGTTTATTATTTTAATCTGCAGCAAAGAGTCTCTTTATTTATAGATTTTTTTTAAGATCTTTTAGGCATCTTTCGAGATTTTTTTTTTAAATAGTTTTTTAATTTTTTTTTAAACAGACCTTTTTATTATCATTCATCGGATCTTCTATGTAAATTCCAACCATTTTAAATTTTGAAACCTTCACTGTTTTTTGTTTTTTTTGTTTATCCTTTTTTTTCACCCCGTTCGTGACCTTTTTCTGGCGGCTGGTCTGCGCTGTGATCGGCGGCTCGTCTGCTTTTTCGGCGTAGTTTTTGCAGCAGGTTTTCGGCGGGTTTTCCCTGCACTCCGGTGACCCTGCGGTGAATGCTGAATTCACCGCAGGGTGGGGGAGTTTGGAGGACCTCTATTATGGCAGCACATCCAGTCCCAACGCCAACTGATGAAAAAATATCAAGGTGTTTTACAATTATTATAATTAAAAATGCTAATTAAATGTTGACCTCCTTGTTGACTGCATTTTCACCTTTTTGTTTCACTATTTCCATATTTAAATAACTTATTGTGCTTTACCATTCTTTTCCAGTCTGCGAATAAAAACATATTGATGTATTATCTTTGATTTGGTGCGCGTTATGCCAAATGACCCGTTATATGTAATTTCCCAAAAGCCTTTAACAAAAAAAGATCAAGCCTCATTAACGTAACGAATGATTAAAAACCGACATAGGTTTATCACTAGCAGAAATTTCTGCTAATTGACATACAGCTCGTGAAGGGTTAATAACACTTACAGGGTTATTCAAAGTGATCCGAATTGCTGGCGAAATGTAACCGAATGCTGAAATTCAGCGTACGATTACCTTTCTTGGCCATTCGGCTATCCAGAGAGCAGGCAAAATCGCCAAATCCTGGCGAATTGCCTGCACATACGGTGCCTGTTTAGTGCCTGTTCGGTGCCTGTTCGAGGGCAGTGAATCTCCATAGAGAAGCAATGCTTCGTCTATTCAAAGAACAGAAACCAGCAGTGAAACGTTGCCGAATTGCCCTGCCATTCGGTGGTTTCATTCGACAGGTTTATTCAGGCGAATCCCATAGGCTTCAATGTTAAAAATAATCCCCTTTCTAATTCAATATCGAATAAACCGTTCATTATAAAATTCTGCAGTAAAGAGTCTCTTTATTTATAGATTTTTTAGGATCCTTTAGGCATTTTTCAGGATTTTTTTGCGAAAATTTGTTTTTCGTTTTTATTTTAAATCCTTTTTTCTGTAACGGCCGTTTTTATTATCATTCATTGGATCTTATATGTAAACTTCAGCCATTTTCATTCAGTAGTTTCTTTGCAAACAGCGTTTCACTTTTCAAACATTCAAGCGAACTGTTTTATTTTTTTTTTCATTCCATTCGTTTGCGGTGTCGGCTTTTTCCGGCGGCTGCTCTGCACTCTGATCGGCTCCTGCTCGGGTTTCTCCGACGTGTTCGGCGGGGTTAATCCAGATGTTTTTGCGGGTTTCGGTGTGCATTCCCCGGTTTTGCGGTGAGTGTTCGACGGGTTCGCGACGACTTTTCCCTGCATTACGGTGGCCCTGTGGTGCTTGCTGAATACACCGCAGGGTCGCCGAAATGGGATCGCCGAATCGCCCTGAATTGAAGAGAACGAAAAGTCACCGAACGTGCGGTGACTTTTCGATTCTCTTTGAATAACCCTGTTAGCGGCACTTTTCTCTATGGGCACGAGAACCTAAACTTGGCAGCTCCGAGATCCGAGCAATAGAAGAAGTGGAAAAAAAAATCACGAAGTAAGTAGAGTAAAAAATCTAACTAAAGAGAATATGTTTTAAATAATAAATGCATGCATTGACAGATTCTCAATCTTCCGTCCACTCGGCTTGTTAGAATGTGTGCCTAATATGCTAATAACATATCTATAATGAACAGGGATGTGTTCCAGCTCCTCAGTAATAACAGAGCATGATATACCATCCCTTTACCTTTGGCTAAATTAGCATACAATGAGTTACTGCGAAGACACCGGCTCATCCATAAATCATCCCAGCTGCTCTACTTTTTACCAGCCCTTTATACCGGCAGAGGAGAAATACATTATCCTCCCTTGGATTCCACACTTAAAGCCTTTTGGTTTGCTTATTAATTATAAAAGATATAAAAAAATCGAAGCAGCAGATCACGTAGATTATAATAAATACTGTTACGATAAATCTAATGGCCAATATCATTTTGTTTGTTGCCTTTCGTCCTCTGTTCTGTGTCGTACAGAAACGCAAAATGTCATGGGGTTACCGGGTTTGGAGTTTTTCCCGACTTATTTGCGATTTCGTCCAGGCATTGGTCTTTAAGTCGAGCCCATTAAATATCAATTGTGGAAAGAATAGAAAGAATCTTCTTCTGTATTTGCACATCAGATGGGTTGAACCTTTGGTCTAGGCTGTGGGCGAAATGACACCAAAAGGATACCGCGCATTGGCGTAGCTAAAAGTCGGCCGCTGCTCATTAAATTATCCATCCACCATGCGGATTCCGAAGATCAAAGAGGGGACTCGCAGCAGGGGATGTGATTAAAATACTAGCCACGTTATAATACATTCTAGGTTTCGCACGACTGTCCTAAACTAGAGTTATGATCCCCTTTTTATCCCATCCAATGGTTTAGAGATGTTGAGTTATTCATTAACACTGGCCTTGGTTGCAGGACTGAAGCAGACAACTTTCAAACTAATAGGCCCATAGGACAACATGATTTCAGATTGAGGAAGATCCACTGATCACCCCAGCTGGTCCATGTGCCGTAGAACTTGCCCATAAAGGGAAATCGGCCAATTAAGAAGATTAAAATATATCCTTGCCCTACCCGATGACCCCACTTAACAGTATACTTGGTCCGCCCCTCTAATAATCCTGTTGCCTCTGTATACAGAGTGACCCCCTTCCCAGGAGTCAGCAACCTTGGCCCTCCCAATGTCTATGAACACTGCCCCATGATGTTCACCCAAACGTAAAAAATGACAGAGCATCATGGAAGGTGTAGTTCCAAAACATCTGGATGTCCAAGGTTGCTGGCCTTTGCCTTATGCAATGCTAGGGACCAGAAATGTTCTGGATTTTGGACATTTTTCAGATTTTGGAAAATCTGCATATAATAATGATATACTGTATCTTGGGGATGGGACATGAAATTGATTTATGGTTCATTAACAGCTTATACACTGGTAGACCTCTCTCAGCTGGACCCGCGGCATCCTCTTCTTCTTCCTGTTCTTCGGGGCACTCCGCTGAGCGTGTGCCCTGAGGCCACGATTCAGACGCTGCCCGGCAGCTTCTATTATGCGGCCGTAGGCCCATCGTGTCCCTGATGTCAACGTACGCATCACTTCCTTGTTGGTCTACGAGTATATTGGTAGCAATCCCTGTGCCGCTTTTCCTTCTCTCCTTTCTGTTTGTATCAGCCATCTAAGGACTGGGGGTTTTCTTCCTTTACCTATTTTCTATTCCTGCATGATAGGTCTACCTTCTGTCCCACCACTGCGAAACCCCAGCCATATTAAGGACTGGTACCGCACCTGGGTTAAGGGTTTCCTAGTTCTATGTATCCTGCAGGATATCCCAGCAGCAACATTCAGATAGTTTTAGCATCTGCCGAATAGCTGGGAGTTACCGTACTGGTTGTCTGCTTTTACGGGTTATTTAGACTAGTCACGTGACCAATACAAATTTCAGTACACCTTGATACGTGTAAGTTGGCAGCAACCCTTCTACTTCTTTACTTTAACCTATACCTTCTGAAATAGAGGGAGCCGGAGTGTTACAGTCTAGACAGTTAAGAAACACCACAAGAGTGGCCATGGCCAAGTTCCATCATTTTTTTCTCCATAAATATATCAGATCAAAGAAAAAGATGATAAACAATCAGGTGAGCAGAAATTGGGCCAGTTGCGGATGGAAAGGACAGTGATGCATGTCATATTGTGTACCAGCTCATTATCCAAGCCTTACAGAAGTTACGTTGTATCAAGTAAAGCTTTCTGGAGAGGAGAGTGATACTTTAAATTTTTAGGAAATAGAATAGACTATAGGGGTTATTCAGAGAGAGACGATCTGGCGCCGAAATGTAACCAGACGCCGAAATTCAGTGTACGGTGACATTTCGGGGCCATTGGGCTATTCAGAGAGCAGGCAGTTCGCCAAATTTTGGCAAATTGCCTGCACATACGGTTCTTGTTCGAAGGCAGTGAAATCCCCCCTCAGAGAAGCAATGGATAATCTATTCACAAACACCGAACAGCAGTGAAAAGTTTCAAACATGCTCTGCTGTTCGGTGTTTTCATTCGACAGGTTTATTCAGGCGAATCCCATAGGCTTCAATGTTAAAAATATTTCCGTTTCAATACAATATCTAATAAACCGTTTATTATTTTAATCTGCCGAAAAAAGTCTCTTTATTGATTTTTTTGGTATTTTTTTAGGATCTTTTAGGCATTTTCCGGTATTTTATCAGCACATTTTTTTTTCCGTTTTTTCTTTTTTCTATAACAGCCCTTTTTATTATCATTCATAGGATCTTATATGTAAATTTCAGGCATTTTCGTTCAGTAGTTTTTTGTAAACAGTGTTTCAATTTTGAAAACTTTTCAATCGTATTGTTTATGTTTTTTTTTTTTTTACCCCATTCGTCAGCTTGTTGGCTTTTTCCGGCGACTGGTCTGCGCTGTGATCGGTGGCTCATCAGCTTCTTCCGGCGTGTTCGGTGGGGTTTTGGCAGGTGTTCGACGGGTTTGCGGCGGGTTTTCCCTGCACTCTAGGGACCCTGCGGTGAATGCTGAATACACTGCAGGTTGGGGAACTTTGATTCCCCGAAGTGCAGGTAAGCGTGGGGAACGAGAAAGCACCGAAATGTCAACGACATTTCAGTGCTCTCTGAATAACCCCTTATGGCAGAGTCATGATGCTTTTGTTCCCAGACCTAGCTCCATTTTTGGTACCGGAATCAATGCCTGAAGCTCTACATTCACCAACTGATACATATGAAGAAACACATAATACATATGAAGATTATCTAGTATTTTATGTTCCTGATCTAAAGCTGAATCCCCACCTCTAACTTCCACAAAAATATTACTGCAAGAATTGAGGACCCCTGGACACATTGCGTTCAACTCCCCTACACTATGGGGGCTATTCAAAGAGATCCGAATTGCTGGCGAAAGGTAACCGAACAGTGAAATTCAGAGTACCTTTCCTGGCCATTCGGCTATTCAGAGAGCAGGCAGTTCGCCAAATCTTGGCGAACTGCCTGCACATACGGTGCCTGTTCGTTGCCTGTTCGAGGGCAGTGAATCCCCATAGAGAAGCAATGCTTCATCTATTCAGAGAACACAAAACAGCTGAGAAAGGTTGTCGAATTGCCCTGCTGTTCAGTGGTTTCATTCGACACGTTTATTCAGGCGAATCCCATAGGCTTCAATGTTAAAAATATTCCCATTTTAATCCAATATCTAATAAACCGTTTATTATTTTATGCTGCAGTAAAAAGTCTCTTTTATTTATAGAATTTTTAGGATCTTTTAGGCATTTTTTGGGATTTTTTTAGCAAAAATTATTCCCGTTTTTTTTTAATCGTTTTTTCTTTTTTCTGTAACAGATCTTTTTATTATCATTCATTGGATCTTATATGTAAATTCCAGAAATTTTCGTTCAGTTTTTTTTTGTAAACAGCGTTCCAATTTTCAAACTTTCAAGCGTACTGTTTTTATTGTTTCACCACATTCGTCTGCGTCTTGGGTTTTTCCGGCAGCTGCTCTGCGCTGTGATCGGCAGCTAGTCAGGTTTCTCCGGTGTGTTTGGCGGGGTTAATCCAGCTGTTTCTGCGGGTTTCGGTGAGTGTTCAGCGAGTGTTCATCCGGTTTGCGGCGAGTTTTCCCTGCAGTACAGCTGCCATGTGGTGCTTGCTGAATAAACCGCAGGGTCAGCAAACTAGGATCGCCGAATCGCGCCAAATTGCGGGGAACGAAAAGTCAAGAGCCTTCCAGCCGCCGAACGGGTAAAAAAAATACTGCCAGGGTTACTCAAAGAGAATCGAAAAGTCACCGCACGTTCGGTGACTTTTCGTTCTCTCCAATTTGGTGCAATTCGGCGATCCCATTACAGCGAGCCTGCAGTGTATTCAGCAAGCACCACAGGGCCGTCGTAATGCAGGGAAAAGCCGCCGCAAACCCCGCCGAAAACTCACCGCAAAACCCGGCGAAGGCTCACCGAAACCCGCAAAAACATCTGGATTTACCCCGCCGAAGACGCCGGAGAAACCCGAGCAGGAGACGATCACAACGCAGAGCAGCCGCCGGAAAAGGCTGACACCGCAGACAAATGGAGTGAGAAAAAAAAACAGTACGCTTGAATGTTTGAAAAGTGAAACGCTGTTTGCACAGAAACTACTGAGCGAAAATGTCTGAAATTTACATATAAGATCCAATGGATGATAATAAAAAGGGCTGTTACAGAAAAAAGAAAAAACGATTTTAAAAAAAGTTTGCAAAAAAATTCTTAAAGATCCTAAAAAATCTAAAAATAAAGAGACTTTTTGCTGCAGAATATTATAATCAACAGTTTATTAGATATTGAATTAAAACGGGAATATTTGTAACAATGAAGCCTATTGGATTCGCCTGAATAAACCTGCCGAATTAAACCACCAAACAGCAGGACAATTCGGCAACTTTTCCCTGCTGGTTTTTGGTGACTTTTCGATTCTATTTGAATAACCCTGTATGTGAATTATTTTATCATTTATGATCATGATTATGGAAGTAGGGCAGACACATATCATGTTTCCCCAGAATGTTAAGGTTTATGTCCCCAAAAAATGAAGATTACAAACAATGCTGCAATTTGGGTCCTGCTGCCATCAGACAGCAGGTTGGGGTAAGACCAGGGGTTAATTTACAATGGTTCCAGGACACACGGAGCAAGGCTACTGGAAGACACGGATAAGAGGGGAAAACAGGAGAGACATACAGCAAACAGGATATAATGCTTCATAGACACACCAAAACATTTGCATTGCTGAAGCACTGCTGCAGGGGTGTGACTCCCCAAGCACGATGTTAACTGAGGGGCTCCCGAGGCTTCCCTCTGATAATTCAGGATGGAATACCTAGAGTGGGTTTTAAGGAGTCTGCTGCCGGACTTCAGGTCACGGCTATGGTGTTGCGGGCACAAGTCTTCCTGTGCTTCCTCCGCACCCCTGGTGTAGGGTCATGACACTGAGAAATTTAAAAAATTAAAGGGACACTACCACCAAACAATGAAATGTCCTTATTGTGTTTATTTGATGTTGCTGATATCTTACATGTGCTTTGTTTCTCTCTTGTATGTTTAGTTATGAAAATATTTTTCTCTATATGTGTCACTGGGTGCATCCATTGTGTGATATTTCCTCTATATGTGTCACTGGGTGCATCCATTGTGTGATATTCTCCTCTATATGTGTCACTGGGTGCATCCATTGTGTGATATTTTCCCAGGGCTCGAGTCGAGCGGGAACGCGCAGGAACGGCGTTCCCGCACTTTTCCCACAACGGGAACGCTGCGGGAACGCAGCGTTCCCGCTGTGGCCCGAGCCCGAACGCCGCCGCCGCACATTGCCGGCGGCCGGCGTGCTTCCTGTTACAAGGGCCAGCTGACAGGAGGTGGAGCCGCTCGCCTGGCTGTTTCATAGTTCCCAGGCGAGCGGCTGCACTTCCTGTCAGCGGCCACTGAAGCAGGAAGCACGCGGCCGCTGGCAGAGGAGCAGAAGCAGCAGCAGCAAAGGTGAGCTGGGCTGGGGGCAGTATCCCTGAGACCTGGGGGGGGGCAATATCCATGAGACCAGGGGGGGGCAATATCCCTGAGACCTGGGGGGGCAATATCCCTGAGACCTGGGGGGGCAATATCCATGAGACCAGGGGGGCAATATCCATGAGACCAGGGGGGCAATATCCATGAGAGCTGGGACAATATCCATGAGACCAGGGGGGCATTATCCATGAGACCAGGGGGCATTATCCATGAGAGCTGGGGCATTATCCATGAGACCTGGGGCATTATCCATGAGACCAGGGGGGCATTATCCATGAGACCAGGGGGGCATTATCCATGAGACCAGGGGGGCATTATCCATGAGAGCTGGGGCATTATCTATGAGAGCTGGGGCATATCCATGAGACCTGGGGCAATATCCATGAGAGCTGGGGCATTATCCATGAGAGCTGGGGCATTATCCATGAGACCTGGGGCAATATCCATGAGAGCTGGGGCATTATCCATGAGAGCTGGGGCATATCCATGAGACCAGGGGGCAATATCCATGAGAGCTGGGGGGGGGCAATATCCATGAGACCAGGGGGGCAAAATCCATGAGAGCTGGGGCAATATCCATGAGAGCTGGGGCAATATCCATGAGAGCTGGGGCAATATCCATGAGAGCTGGGGGCATTATCCATGAGACCTGGGGCATTATCCATGAGAGCTGGGGCATTATCCATGAGAGCTGGGGCATTATCCATGAGACCTGGGGCATTATCCATGAGAGCTGGGGCAATATCCATGAGACCTGGGGCAATATCCATGAGAGCTGGGGCAATATCCATGAGAGCTGGGGCAATATCCATGAGAGCTGGGGGCATTATCCATGAGAGCTGGGGCATTATCCATGAGAGCTGGGGGCATTATCCATGAGAGCTGGGGGCAATATCCATGAGAGCTGGGGCATTATCCATGAGAGCTGGGGCATTATCCATGAGAGCTGGGGCATTATCCATGAGAGCTGGGGGCAATATCCATGAGAGCTGGGGCATATCCATGAGACCAGGGGGCAATATCCATGAGAGCTGGGGGGGGCAATATCCATGAGACCAGGGGGGCAATATCCATGAGACCAGGGGGGCAATATCCATGAGAGCTGGGGCAATATCCATGAGAGCTGGGGCAATATCCATGAGAGATGGGGGCATATCCATGAGACCTGGGGCAATATCCATGAGACCTGGGGCATTATCCATGAGAGCTGGGGCATTATCCATGAGACCAGGGGGGCAATATCCATGAGACCAGGGGGGCAATATCCATGAGACCAGGGGGGCAATATCCATGAGAGCTGGGACAATATCCATGAGACCAGGGGGGCATTATCCATGAGACCAGGGGGGCATTATCCATGAGAGCTGGGGCATTATCCATGAGACCTGGGGCATTATCCATGAGACCAGGGGGGCATTATCCATGAGACCAGGGGGCATTATCCATGAGACCAGGGGGGCATTATCCATGAGAGCTGGGGCATTATCTATGAGAGCTGGGGCATATCCATGAGACCTGGGGCAATATCCATGAGAGCTGGGGCATTATCCATGAGAGCTGGGGCATTATCCATGAGACCTGGGGCAATATCCATGAGAGCTGGGGCATTATCCATGAGAGCTGGGGCATATCCATGAGACCAGGGGGCAATATCCATGAGAGCTGGGGGGGGGCAATATCCATGAGACCAGGGGGGCAAAATCCATGAGAGCTGGGGCAATATCCATGAGAGCTGGGGCAATATCCATGAGAGCTGGGGCAATATCCATGAGAGCTGGGGGCATTATCCATGAGACCTGGGGCATTATCCATGAGAGCTGGGGCATTATCCATGAGAGCTGGGGCATTATCCATGAGACCTGGGGCATTATCCATGAGACCTGGGGCAATATCCATGAGAGCTGGGGCAATATCCATGAGAGCTGGGGCAATATCCATGAGAGCTGGGGGCATTATCCATGAGAGCTGGGGCATTATCCATGAGAGCTGGGGCATTATCCATGAGAGCTGGGGGCAATATCCATGAGAGCTGGGGCATTATCCATGAGAGCTGGGGCATTATCCATGAGAGCTGGGGGCAATATCCATGAGAGCTGGGGCATATCCATGAGACCAGGGGGCAATATCCATGAGAGCTGGGGGGGGGGCAATATCCATGAGACCAGGGGGGCAATATCCATGAGACCAGGGGGCAATATCCATGAGAGCTGGGGCAATATCCATGAGAGCTGGGGCAATATCCATGAGAGATGGGGGCATATCCATGAGACCTGGGGCAATATCCATGAGACCTGGGGCATTATCCATGAGAGCTGGGGCATTATCCATGAGAGCTGGGGCATTATCCATGAGAGCTGGGGCATTATCCATGAGAGCTGGGGCAATATCCATGAGAGCTGGGGTAATATCCATGAGAGCTGGGGCATTATCCATGAGAGCTGGGGCATTATCCATGAGAGCGGGGCATTATCCATGAGAGAGCTGGGGCATATCCATGAGACCAGGGGGCAATATCCATGAGAGCTGGGGCAATATCCATGAGAGCTGGGGCAATATCCATGAGAGCTGGGGCATATCCATGAGAGCTGGGGGCATTATCCATGAGACCTGGGGCAATATCCATGAGACCTGGGGCATTATCCATGAGAGCTGGGGCATTATCCATGAGAGCTGGGGCATTATCCATGAGACCTGGGGCATTATCCATGAGAGCTGGGGCAATATCCATGAGACCTGGGGCAATATCCATGAGAGCTGGGGCAATATCCATGAGAGCTGGGGCAATATCCATGAGAGCTGGGGGCATTATCCATGAGAGCTGGGGCATTATCCATGAGACCTGGGGCATTATCCATGAGACCTGGGGCATTATCCATGAGAGCTGGGGCAATATCCATGAGAAGCTGGGGCAATATCCATGAGAGCTGGGGCATTATCCATGAGAGCTGGGGGCATTATCCATGAGAGCTGGGGCATTATCCATGAGAGCTGGGGCATTATCCATGAGAGCTGGGGGCAATATCCATGAGAGCTGGGGCATTATCCATGAGAGCTGGGGCATTTCCATGAGAGCTGGGGCATTATCCATGAGAGCTGGGGCATTATCCATGAGAGCTGGGGGCAATATCCATGAGAGCTGGGGCATATCCATGAGACCAGGGGGCAATATCCATGAGAGCTGGGGGGGGCAATATCCATGAGACCAGGGGGGCAATATCCATGAGACCAGGGGGGCAATATCCATGAGAGCTCATATTATATCCATGAGAGCTGGGGCATTATCCATGAGAGCTGGGGCAATATCCATGAGAGCTGGGGGCATTATCCATGAGAGCTGGGGCATTATCCATGAGAGCTGGGGCATTATCCATGAGAGCTGGGGCATTATCCATGAGAGCTGGGGCAATATCCATGAGAGCTGGGGCATATCCATGAGACCAGGGGGCAATATCCATGAGAGCTGGGGGGGGCAATATCCATGAGACCAGGGGGGCAATATCCATGAGACCAGGGGGGCAATATCCATGAGAGCTGGGGCAATATCCATGAGAGCTGGGGCAATATCCATGAGAGCTGGGGGCATTATCCATGAGACCTGGGGCAATATCCATGAGACCTGGGGCATTATCCATGAGAGCTGGGGCATTATCCATGAGAGCTGGGGCAATATCCATGAGAGCTGGGGCATTATCCATGAGAGCTGGGGCATTATCCATGAGAGCTGGGGCATATCCATGAGACCAGGGGGCAATATCCATGAGAGCTGGGGCAATATCCATGAGACCTGGGGCAATATCCATGAGACCAGGGGGGCAATATCCATGAGAGCTGGGGCATTATCCATGAGAGCTGGGGCATTATCCATGAGACCAGGGGGCAATATCCATGAGACCTGGGGCATTATCCATGAGACCTGGGGCATTATCCATGAGAGCTGGGGCATTATCCATGAGAGCTGGGGGCATTATCCATGAGACCTGGGGGGCATTATCCATGAGACCTGGGGGGCATTATCCATGAGACCTGGGGGGCATTATCCATGAGACCTGGGGCATTATCCATATGAGCTGGGGCAATTATATCCATGTGAACTGGGGAAAATATATCCATATAACCAGTGTGTGCATATTATTCTTGGGGTTCAGTGCTGTGTATATTATCCTGGAGGCTCAGTGCTGTGTATAATTATTCTTGGGGTTCAGTGCTGTGTATGTTATTCTGGGGGCTCAGTGCTGTGTATATTATCCTGGAGGCTCAGTGCTGTGTATGTTATTCTGGGGGCTCAGCGCTGTGTATATTATTCTGGGGGCTCAGTGCTGTGTATGTTATTCTGGGGGCTCAGTGCTGTGTATATTATCCTGGAGGCTCAGTGCTGTGTATGTTATTCTGGGGGTTCAGTGTTGTGTATGTTATTCTGGGGGCTCATGTGCTGTGTATGTTATTCTGGGGGCTCAGTGCTGTGTATGTTATTCTGGGGGCACAATGTTGTGTATATTATTCTGGGGGCTCAGTGCTGTGTATTATTATCTGGGCTCAGTGCTGTGTATATTATTCTGGAGGCTCTGTTTTGTGTATGTTATTCTGGGGGCTCAGCGCTGTGTATATTATTCTGGGGGTTCAGCGCTGTGTATATTATTCTGGGGGTCTGTGCCTGGAGATATATATATATATATATATATTGTATATATAATGCGTTAGTCCAGTTGCCACAATAACGAGTATACCTGTACGTAGTGATACCTTTCACTGATCAGTATAGTTTCCAGTTTACACTCTTGAAAGCTTGTCTTTTAAATGTAAAGTTAACCCAATTAAAATGGTATCACCGGCACGCGCTGCTATACTCGTGATATATATATATTTTCTTCAGGTAATGGGGGTTGTGGAATTCGTGGGTGAGTTCCCTCACTTTTTTTCCCAGGACTTGACCCCTGTATTTTCCTCTATATGTGTCACTGGCTGCATCCATTTTCTGATATTTTCCTCTATATGTGTCACTGGGTGCATTCATTGTGTGATATTTTCCTCTATATGTGTCACTGGGTGCATCCATTGTGTGATATTTACCTCTATATGTGTCACTGGGTTCATCCATTGTGTGATATTTTCCTCTATATGTGTTACTGTGTGCATCCATTGTGTGATATTTTCCTCTATATGTGTCACTGGCTGCATCCATTGTGTGATATTTTCCTCTATATGTGTCACTGGCTGCATCCATTGTGTGATATTTTCCTCTGTATGTGTCACTGGGTGCATCTCATTACCTGGTAAGCCATAGGGGGTAGATTAGAAGTCTTTTAAGCTCCCTGTTTTATTTTTTGCAACTGCCATCTGGTATCTCAGGTAGCCTGTTGAATGAGTTACACCACTTGTTGTCTTATCTAAACATTACCATCTCCACCTCATTAACTGTTACATACTCTACAAGATAAACTACAGCAGTAAAGTAAAACTTTTGCACAGATTTTGGTAAATTTTGCCTCATGGGAAAAAAATCAACAAAATGGTAGTGAGATAAAGTAATCTTGCTTTATTCTTTCTTTTTTACATTCAATTACTTCAAAGGAAAAAACAGCAGCATGTGGTTTATAAAGTGGTTCTATTTGTAATGCACAAGTAATCTAGTTACAGCTTTTGTTAGTGGTAGTGTCCCTTTAAGTCTACTTTCTTCAACACTGTAACATAACTTCTATGACTGCCATCGTGAAACATGCCCAGAAAAATCAATGAGCCCTTTTATCATTTGACATTTCTTGTCAAATTGCCGGAGCTTGAATTATTTGTCTTGAATTCCTCTGACAACATTGTATACATTGTATTGTTTGTAAGAGTACAATGAGCACGACGAACTGGATTTCAGCTCGGTATTGTGCAGTTACCCCAGGTGATGATGACAGAAAACATCCTTATAGCGTGTGCATGTAGTGATGTAAAATTATCTGTATGAATAAACGATAATCCTGATTGGATCATATAGAATCATTGATATAAAGAGACCGAATGGTTTTCTGCCCTATTCACTGAACTATGGAAAAGTAATTGTCAGTGACATCTTATCTGGAATAATATCCTGCTTAGACGATACGTGAGATTGGATAGCAGTTACTGCAGAAATGCAATTGCGTGAGATTATGCAAGGAGAAATTGGTTTTTGCTGTTGTGTCTTCCAAAAGAATCTTGCACTTTGACAAAGATAGCTGCCTTGTTAGTATTGAGAGGCAGCTTTTATGCCAAGACATGCAGGGTTATTCAAAGAGCTCCGAATTGGGGCCGAAAGGTAACCGAACGCTGAAATTCAGAGTACGGTTACCTTTCCTGGCCATTCGGCTTTTCAGAGAGCAGGCAGTTCGCCAAATGTTGGTGAATTGCCTGCACATACGGTGCCTGTTCGGTGCCTGTTCGAGGGCAGAGAAATCCCCATAGAGAAGCAATGCTTCATCTATTCAGAGAACAAAAACCTGCAGTGAAAAGTTGACAAATGCCCTGCCATTCGGTGGTTTCATTCGACAGGTTTATTCAGGAGAATCCCATAGGCTTCGATGTTAAAAATATTCCCGTTTTAATTCAATATCTAATAAACCATTTATTATAATAATCTGCAGTAAAAAGTCTCTCTATTTATAGATTTTTAGTGATCTTTTAGGCATTTTTCGGGATTTTTTTGCAAAATTTTTATCTTTTTGTTCTTTTTAAAATCGTTTTATCTGTAACAGACCTTTTGATTATCATTCCCTGGATCTCATATGTAAATTTCAGACATTTTCGTTCAGTAGTTTCTTTGCAAACAGCGTTTCACTTTTCAAACATTCAAGCGTACTGTTTTTTTTTTTTTTTTTCACTCCATTCGTTTGCGGTGTCAGTTTTTTTTGGCGACTGCTCTGCGCTCTGAACGGCTCCCGCTCGGGTTTCTCCGGCGTGTTCGGCTGGGTTAATCCAGATGTTTTTGCGGGTTTCGGTGTGCATTCGCCAGGTTTTGCGGTGAGTGTTCGGCAGGTTTCCGGTGGCTTTTCCCCTTGCACTACGACGGCCCTGTGGTACTTGCTGAATACACCGCAGGGTCGCCAAAATGGGATCGCCGAATCGCACCGAATTGAAGAGAACGAAAAGTCACCAAACATACCCCATGTTTGGTGACTTTTCGATTCTCTTTGAATAACCTTGATGGTTAGAGATAATTACCGGCTGGGTGGAGTAGAGGTAATGTCACTGCTCTGCATGGAGAGAGCCTGTGGAGTCATGGGTTCGATCCCAGCGAGCAACCTCTCCAGTAAGTGTCCTTGGCAAGACACCTAACGGTACAGACTCGCCACCCAGGACATACTTGAAAACAAGAGAAATCTTAATGTATCCTTCCTGGTAAAATCCTTTCTCAAAAAATTAGAAACATATTATGCATCAGGTATAATATTACTTTGGCGAATGGATCCGCTGAGCCCCACCGATTAAACATGCCAAAAGCAGCCGACAATCTACCGAACACCGCCTAAAAAAGCCGACCAGCCGCCGAACAGTTAAAAAAAAACTGCAATTTTTAAATAGTGTTTTAAACAAAAATAATGCATGAAAATGCCTGGAAATAATATATAATGTTCAATGAATAACAACAAGCAGGTCCGGTACAGAATAAAAAGAAAAAGCCATTTTGATGATTTGTAAACATTTTGTAAATGATTTGTAAAATGATTTGTAAACATTTTGCACAAAAAACAAACAAACATTCAACATTTCAAAAGCCGTAACTGCAAGGTTAATTAATTTCTGACCAATGACATAAAGAAGTAATGAGACAATGTTGCATTATTTATAACTGCCTGTGCCAGAAATAATCACCCAGGAATAATAGAACAATGCACAGTCAGATGTACTGGTTCTGATCTGGAGACACTGAAACATGTTCTATTAAAGCGGATATGTAACCAAGCGACGGGTTGTTATACGGTAATCTGATACATTTGATATTTTGCTATAGTGATGCTTATTATTTCATTTTCTACAGAACCCAGCACCGCTCCCGCAGATGTCAAGGCAACTGGTTTGTCTGCTTCTGAGCTTCTGGTCACGTGGAAACCTTTTAAAGAGAATCTGGGGAAATCTCTGGGATTTGAGGTATGAAAACAATTAATTGCAGGTTTTCTATTGTTTGTCACGTCACTCCATTAACTCTGTTCAAAGCATTATTAAAAGAGTGCCTGTCAAGTGTCATTGTCGTGGTACAAAGCACTTTAGGTTTCGGGAGCGAGTTCACCCCAGGAAACCCTCAGAATTAAGCCTTTTAAATAAGAGAAATAAAATTATAATAGCATTTTTGTTTCTGGGAAATAATAGAAGTTCATGGATGCCTGATCTCGTTTTTCATAATGAATAAAGGTACAATTAATTTATCCAATGCGATGCATGTAATGTGTAGTGTCCTTGGCATCAAGTAGAATATTACTGAAACAAAACAGGGTGTGCTTTTACAAGGAGCAAAACGGGTTAAAAACCCGTTAGCGCTCATTAATTATCGATTCATAGCGTGAGTTTACTGTACTTTGCACTTCCTATACCTAACATGGGAAGCGCAAAGTGAAAGCACAGAGTAACCAGTTACTAACAGGGTTGTTCAGAGAGAGGTGAAAAGCAGGAGAATGACTGGAGAATGGAAAATTCTAGCAGGGTTATCCAAAGAGATCCGAATTGCTTGAAAATCAGCATTCGGTTACCTTTCCTGGCCATTCGACTATCCAGAGAGCAGGCAACTCGCAAAATCCTGGCGAATTGCCTGCACATACGGTGCCTGTTCGGTGCCTGTTCGAGGGCAGTGAAATCCCCATAAAAAAGCACTGCTTCGGCTATTCAGAGAACACAAACCAGCAGTGAAAGGTTCCCGAAATGCCCTGCCATTCGGTGGTTTAATTCGGCAAGTTTATTCAGGAGAATCCCATAGGCTTCAATGTTAAAAATATTCCCGTTTTAATTCAATATCTAATAAACCGTTAATTATAAAATTCTGCAGTAAAAAGTCTCTTTATTTATAGATTTTTTAGGATATTTTAAGCATTTTTCAGAACTTTTTTTTTAAAAGTCCGATTTTTTTTTTTTTTTTTTAAAGTTTACTTATTTTTTCTGTAACAGCCCTCTTTATTATCATTCATTGGATCTTATATGTAAATTTCAGACATTTTCGCTCAGTAGTTTCTTTGCAAACAGCGTTTCATTTCACAGATTCACACAAACTATTTTGCTAATTTATTCACCTCCCTCGTCTGCGGTGTCGGCTGCTTCGGCTGTGAGTGATCGGCTCCTGCTCGGGCTTTTTCCGTGGTTTTCGGCTGGTTAATCCAGATGTTTTTGGGGGTTTTCGGCGTACATTCGCTGGGTTTTGCGGTGAGTTTTCGTCAGGTTTGCGGCAGCTTATCCCTGCAATTCAGGGGCCCTGTGGTGTTTGCTGAATACACCGCAGGGTCACCGAAATGGGATCGGCAAAAGGAACCAAATTGAAGAGAACGAAAAGTCACCGAACGTGCGGTGACTTTTCGAATCTCTTTGAATAACCCTGTAGGTCAAAATAGCCAATTTGGAAAGTGAGGTAAATGGGAGAATTTTTCTGGTTCGGATATTTTGGCCTAGAATTTTCAATTCTCCAGTCATTCTCCTGCTTTTCACCTCTCTCTGAATAACCCTGTAAGAGTTGGTAACCAGTCAGTGATCAAATGCTTCCACTAACACTGTGACTGATTGAGTCTGTTGTCATGTACCCATAATTGTTTTCTTTTAACCCCTTCACTGCGGAAGACGTGCGGGGAACATCCTCGTTGCCTCCCGCTGTATGCGGAGGATGTTCCCCACCCACACGTCTTCCGCTCGGGGGGGGGGAGCCAGAGAGATATTCACCTCTCTGGTCCGGAGTCCCACGGCGTTCTGACTTTCTCGAAGTCAGACGCTACTTTTATAGACCCCCCCACCGTAATGACGTCATTGCCTCGGGAGATCGCCTGAAGGGAAGGGGATCCTTTCAGATCTACAAAAAAAACACAGGCACGGCTTTGAAGGGCAGTTTCTGCCCTTCAAAGTGATGCCTGTCTTTAACCCCTTAAGTGCCGGATCGTGATCCGGCGCCATTCGGCACTGGATCGCGATCTAGCTCCGGTGGAGGCCGCCATCTTAGATGGTGGCTCCACCTCCGGGGCCCCCCCAGCACCGGACGTCATCGCGCATGGCAATAAAAGATTACAAATGGGCTTAGTGTTAGGGATGTAATATGGGGGGTGACGCGGGGTGGGGTGGAGGAATCTCCTCTGCTTCATTCAGTGATTATACCAGGACAGGGAAATGGAGGGGAGAAGGCACTACTCATATCCGTCTTGATCACTTTAAACCACTAAAGTGCTGTCACGGTGGCCCATGTCCAGGGAAGTGTTGCACCTTCGACCCATGTCCGGGGAAATGTTGTGCCTTCAACCCATGTCCGGGGAAATGTTGCGCCTTCGACCCATGTCCAGGGAAATGTTGCACCTTCGACCCATGTCCAGGGAAATGTTGCGCCTTCGACCCATTTCCAGGGAAATGTTGCACCTTCGACCCATGTCCGGGGAAATGTTGCGACCGTCAGAGCAGCTGATATCCAGAAAGCCTTATTCCAGGGTACTGTGTACTACAGGACAGAGAATGGTGCTGCCGACGAATCAGACGCAGCATGCAGGAAGGACAACCAATCGCAGCACATGACCAGCGATCCTATAGCAGAGCAGGGCGTCTCCTCTGAGCACCAATAGGAAGTGCTGTGGCTCCATTTAAAGGGCTTCCTTTCTTTTAGCATGTTGCCCTAGCGTGGTTCCAGTTACGCCTAGTGCCTTGTTGTTATTTCTGAATTCCTATCTGACTGATTTCCTGGTTAATACGATCCCGGCTTGTCTCGACTTCCCTGTATTCTGGCGCCCTGAATTCTGGCATAGTATAACGGACCTCTATTTCCTTAACCCCTGCCTATGTGTGTTTTTGTTGGTTTGCTCTGCTTAACCCAGCCATTATTAAGGACCGGCTACCTAGAGCATTGTGGGTTACTTTATTCTGCAGGTTGTTTTACTTTGCACTCCACCACTTTCTTTGTGTTCATCATTCTCAGTATTACTGACCATAACCCGGCCATTACTAAGGACCGGTTGGTCAGGGTCTGTTGGCTTACAGTCTGCAAGCGGGGTTACCTGATCCTGACATTACGCTAGGGCCATGGACCCTGCAGACGTGGGTCAGCAGCTCGCTGCATGTACCTCTCGTGTCGATGAATTAGACCACCGCATGGATGCCTTTGCTCAGGCTATACAAACTATTCTTGTCCGTACTGCCTATTTGCAGCCTGAACCACAGGTGGTGACCCCTGCCCCGGTCCTGCAATCCCACACACCTGAGGTTGCTTTACCTACCTCCCATGTATTCATGACTTCTCCAATTCGTTTTGGTGGGGAACAGACTGGGTGTCGTGGCTTTTTGACTCAGGTCAGCATTCATTTTGAACTAAACCCTAGAATGTATGTTTCAGATGGTGCCCGTGTGGGATTTATGATAAATCTATATGTCTGGTAGAGCCCTAGCATGGGCTAACCCATTGTGGGAAAATGATGATGCCGTGGTCTATAACTACCACAACTTTGTACGTGCTCTCAGACGCACCTTTGATTCTCCTGGTCGTTCCAAGAGGGCTGGGAGATCCCTTCTCAGAATTAAGCAAGGTTCCAGGTCTGTTGCAGATTATGCCATAGATTTCAAAACCCTAGTAGCAGAGGTTGATTGGACTAATGATTGCCTTGTATTGCTTTTCCAGGAGGGCCTTTCTGATACTATCCTAGATGAGATAGCAGCAAAGAATTTGCCTGAGGAGTTAGAAGATATGATCGATTACGTGATTGATATTGATAACAGAATCAGGGATAGAGCTAAACACAGAGAGAGACCCAGAAAAAGCGAGAAATCCTATAGGCGTAGAGAGGGTCTTTGCCTATATTGCGGACTTAAGGCGTTGGTGCCCCCTAAGTGCCCATCACGCCCAGAAAACGCTCGCACCGAAGTCCTAGGAGGGGACCGGCCTTAGGTGTTCTCACTTTGTGCCCCAAACCGACCTCACTACGATTACTTCTTCCTGTCTGTCTATCATGGGGTTCTGTCAAATTCGATTGTAATGCATTGCTGGATTCAGGGGCTGCTGATAATCTTATGGATGAGTCCTTTGCTTCAGGTCATCTTGTTCCTCTGTCCCCTAGATCCAAACCCTTAATGGTACAGGCCATTGACGGCAGGCCCCTTGCCTCTCCTGTTGTAACCCAAGAGACTAAAGCAATTTCCATGTGTCTTGGGGATCATCATACCGAATCCATAGTGTTTCAAATCATATCATCACCGTCTTGTTCAGTCGTTTTAGGTCTCACATGGTTACAAAAGCATAATCCTCACATTGACTGGGTAAAGGGAAAGGTCATCGCATGGGGTCCCACCTGTTCCTCCTCTTGTTTTCCCTCTATGTTACCTATCGGGTTACTCAATACTCCTACTGCAAAACCTTTGTCTTCTACCGTTCCGGAGCAATATCTGTCTGTGAAGCAAGTGTTTGACAAAAAAGAGGCCGATAAGCTACCCCCGCACCGTCCGTATGACTGTACTATCAAGCTATACCCAGGTACCATTCCCCCTAAAGTGAGAATTTATCCACTGTCCCCAAAGGAACATAGTATCATGGAGGAATATATCCAGGAATCGCTGGAGAAGGGTTTCATATGAAGATCTTCTTCCCCAGCTGGGGCAGGGTTCTTCTTTGTAGCCAAAAAAGAGGGTGACCTCCGTCCGTGCATAGATTATAGAGGGTTGAATCGTATCACCATCAAGAATGCCTACCCTATTCCTCTAATCTCTGACCTCTTTGACCGTCTTAGAGGTTCCACGGTGTTTTCCAAATTGGATCTCAGGGGTGCATACAACCTGGTACACATAAAGGAGGGAGATGAGTGGATGACCGCATTCAACACCCATAGCGGCCACTATGAATTACTGGTCATGCCGTTTGGGTTGTGCAACGCCCCTGCGGTTTTTCAGGATTTTATAAATGACGTCCTTCGGGACTACCTCTCCTCATGTGTCATAGTCTATCTAGATGACGTTCTGGTGCAGTCTCCTGACCTACATACACATTATGATCACATGCATTCTGTTCTTGGCACTCTGTTACGAAATGGTTTATATTGTAAGCTAGAAAAATGCATATTCCATGTGACACAGGTTTCGTTTCTGGGGTACATAGTGTCGTCCAAGGGTTTTTTAATGGATCCCAAAAAACTGGAATCCATCCTATCTTGGCCTCTACCCAAAGGGTTGAAACCTATCCAGAGATTTATTGGATTCGCCAATTATTACAGAAAGTTTATCACACACTTTTCTTCTGTAATTGCTCCTATCACCTCTATGACCAAGAAAGGGGGCCAATACAACCAACTGGTCTCCCGCTGCCCTTAAAGCTTTTGAGGATTTAAAAACGGCCTTTGCCTCTGCACCTATTCTAGCACATCCTAACCCTTCTAAACCATTTATAATGGAGGTCGACGCATCAGAATCTGGGATAGGGGCAGTACTTTCCCAGAGAGACACCTGGGATGCCCCACTTCACCCTTGTGCCTACTTCTCCCAGAAGTTGTCCGACTCAGAGAGAAACTATGATATTGGTAACAGAGAACTCTTGGCTATTATAATGGCTCTAAAAGAATGGAGACATCTGTTGGAGGGTTCGCAAATTCCAGTGATCATTCTAACTGACCACAAGAACCTAGCCTACCTGGCAGACGTGAAGCGACTGTCCCCCCGCCAGGCCAGATGGTCGTTGTTCCTAAGTCGCTTCAATTATTTGATCACCTACCGCCCAGGGTCACGTAATACCAAGGCGGATGCTCTTTCCAGACAGTTTGAGGAAGAGGAACTGCCTCACACCGAACCGGTTTCTCTCATACCCAGTACTCATATAATCACCACTGTGTGTATGCAAGTGTCTTCTCAGTTGATCGAGCGCATTCTGTCCTATCAGAATGCCGCCCCTAGCTCTCTACCTCCAGAAAGATTGTATGTAGGAGAGAACGAGAGAAGGGAGTTATTACAAGTTATGCATGCATCAAAGGTTGCAGGTCACCCAGGAGTCAATAAGACCATTCTCACCGTTTCTCATCTATATTGGTGGCCCACTCTTCATGATGATATCCGAGAGTTTATTGCATCCTGTAACGTGTGTGCCCAGAATAAGACCCCTGCTGATCTTCCAGTGGGTCTATTACAACCTCTCTCTGTTCCTTCGAGACCATGGACCCATTTATCCATGGACTTTATTGTGGACCTACCCCTATCTGAGGGTAATACCACCATTCTCACTGTTATTGACCGTTTTTCTAAAATGGGCCATTTTGTTCCACTGAAAAAAATTCCTTCTTCAGAACAGCTAGCCGGTATATTTGCTAAGGAGGTGGTACGGTTACATGGGATACCGCAGGAAATAGTCTCAGATCGTGATACTTACTCAGTTCTTTTCCCGATTCTGGAGATCCTTCTGTAAAGAAAAACTTATCCTTTTCTTCTGCCTACCACTCACAATCTAACGGTGCTGCTGAACGTACCAACCAGTCCTTAGAACAATATTTACGGTTCTTCATCTCCCACCAACAAGATAATTGGAGTTCCTTATTACCTTGGGCTGAGTTGGCTAGGAATAACGTGGTACATGACAGCTCCGGTCATACCCCGTTCTTTGCGACCTATGGGTTCCATCCTGCTTTACTACCTGGTACTCCGTCTGAATCACCCATTCCTGTACTTAACGATCACTTACAACTCCTACATCAGTCCTGGACGCGGATTCAATCCGCTTTGCAAAAAGCTTTTTTAGCCCATAAGAAGTTTGCAGACCGCCACAGACGACCAGGCCCTTCTTATGTCCCTGGTCAAAGGGTATGGCTCTCCACTCGGCATATCAAACTCCGGGTGCCCTCTCACAAATTGGCACCATGGTTTATCGGTCCGTACAGGGTCCTCCGATGCATTAATCCTGTCTCTTATGCCTTGGAGTTGCCTAAGTCCTTGAGAATCCCCAACTCCTTCCATACCTCCCTACTCAAGCCCCTTGTCTGTAACCGGTATACCACTCCCGTGAAACAGCCTCCTCCTGTCCAAGTTCAGGGTCAGGAGGAATACAAGGTGCAGGCTCTCATCAATTCCAGGTGGTCTAGAGGCGGATTGCAATATCTTGTGCATTGGAAGGGATACGGCCCAGAGGAACGTTCCTGGGTTGCTGCCTCTGATGTTCATGCCCCGGGGCTGGTCTCCACCTATCATCGCCATTTCCCTTCTCGCCCTCGGGCCCGCCGTCAGGGGGGGTGATGTCATGGTGGCCCATGTCCAGGGAAGTGTTGCACCTTCGACCCATGTCCGGGGAAATGTTGTGCCTTCAACCCATGTCCGGGGAAATGTTGCGCCTTCGACCCATGTCCAGGGAAATGTTGCACCTTCGACCCATGTCCGGGGAAATGTTGCGCCTTCGACCCATGTCCAGGGAAATGTTGCACCTTCGACCCATGTCCGGGGAAATGTTGCGCCTTCGACCCATGTCCAGGGAAATGTTGCGGCCGTCACAGCAGCTGATATCCAGAAAGCCTTATTCCAGGTTACTGTGTGCTACTGGACAGAGAATGGTGCTGCCCGCGAATCAGACGCAGCATGCAGGAAGAACAACCAATCGCAGCACATGACCAGCGATCATATAGCAGAGCAGGGCGTCTCCTCTGAGCACCAATGGGAAGTGCTGTGGCTCTATTTAAAGGGCTTCCTTTCTCTTAGAAAGTTGCCCTAGCGTGGTTCCAGTTACGCCTAGTGCCTTGTTGTTATTTCTGAATTCCTATCTGACTGATTTCCTGGTTAATACGATCCCGGCTTGTCTCGACTTCCCTGTATTCTGGCTCCCTGAATTCTGGCATAGTATAACGGACCTCTATTTCCTTAACCCCTGCCTATGTGTGTTTTTTGTTGGTTTGCTCTGCTTAACCCGGACATTATTAAGGACCGGCTAGCTAGAGCATTGTGGGTTACTTTATTCTGCAGGTTGTTTTACTTTGTACTCCGCCACTTTCTTTGTGTTCGTCATTCTCAGTATTACTGACCATAACCCAGCCATTACTAAGGACCGGTTGGTCAGGGTCTGTTGGCTTACAGTCTGCAAGCGGGGTTACCCGATCCTGACAAGTGCTCAGAAAGAGTAGTGTCCCTTTTTATTTATTTATTATTTATTTATTCACCAGTGTTGCAACAAGGCTGTAACATATCGGCAGGGAGAATAGCCAACGTCAACCCAATCTGAGGAAGAAAAGTCCAAAAATGGGGGAGTCCCAAGTCAAGCACAGTCCACCATTTATGGTTTTTCTTCTATTCCCATTGGCAATGATGGTATATTCCAAAATGATCCTCAAAGAGAAGAGAGAGTAAGAACCATAGTGCAGACGGCTTTAATCTGATATATAAAACAAAATGCCAAATAGTCTTGCTCACATTTGTAGGAGCTCATCCAGCTCAGAATTATAAGCCTCTGGGTTATACCGGCCACCCAATAGCCCTTCTGAATTTTCAATGATGGATGAGCTCTTACAAATGTGAGAACTTTTGGCGTTTTATTTTATACTAGGTGGAAAGCCTGCCCAGAGGGCAGTCTATTGATAAGTGTGGTGCGCATGAATTTTGGTGGAAAGGAAAACACAGCAGCGTCAAGAAAAGTTAAATATTTTTAGTGACGATTTTGAATAAATTTCTTTGAATACATCATTTTTAGTGAAGCATGCATCAGTCCCTGGTAATAAGTAGCCTTGTTCACGTCCATCGATGACTTTGATTTTAACGTCCGCAGAGCTCTTGACTCAAGAGAATGCAACATATAGTTGTCCATGGCTGAAGACGGGTTCTGGTAAATAGATGCCAACTCTGTCAAAGGTTTGTCCTTGGGATTTGTTAATAGTCATTGCAAATGCCAATTTAACAGGAAATTGTCTCCTTCGTAAAACAAATGGCAGTTCGGTGTTACTTGGGGCTAAATCAATTCTAGGAATGAAAATGTTTTTTTGTTCTGAGGTAGGTGTCAATACTTGAGCAATGAGCAAATTTTGTTGCATAGCTGTCACAATCAGTCTTGTTCCATTACACAGGCCTCTCTTTGTATTCAGGTTACGCAGGAGCATAATAATACAGCCAATTTTGAGTTTCAGTTTATGAACTGGCATCCCTGAAGGAGCCAATTCATTTAAGAACTCAATGGGGTAATTATCCTTGTCTTCCTGTGATTCATCATCAATAGAATCAGTGCTTAAATAAGTGTAGCTCTCACCTTCTAACAGACTAAGCACTTCTTCATTGATGTTGTCCACATCACAATTTTTGGGGCATAAAATTGCAGTTTTCTCAAACGTTGAAATATCATCAGGGTGTAAATGGTCACCATAAATTTCCTTGACAATGGAGTTTTTGCAGATCATTTTAGGTGGTATCTGAAACATATCTTGATGGAAGCCATGTTCGTTTGTGAGTTTTCCATCGCCAAGTTTTATTAGCCAAGAGCTGAACTCTGGATCCACAGATCTTACATTTGTTTGCAGCTTTATGATCTTAAATTTATCCCATAGTGTATTGAATTTAATGCTGGATTCAACGATTGCTGATCGACTGCCATGTGCCACAACAGGTAGAGTTTGTCGGAAATCGCCTCCGAGGATAATTGTTTTACCGCCAAAAGGTTTGTTGTTTTTCATGAGCTCTTGCAGTAGTTTGTCAACGCATCTGAGAGCATCACTTGGAACCATGGTTGATTCATCCCAAATTATAATTTTTGTTTTTCTAAGGATTGTGGCATCATTAGATGTTTGCCTCATGGAAGATGTTGAAGTGTCCAACAAAGGAACAGGCAGTTTAAATTGTGAGTGATATGTGCGTCCACCCTCTAGCAAATTAGCAGCAATTCCAGTAGTAGCAACAGCTAATGCTACCTCTTTGTTTCCTCTAAATGAATGCAATAAAGTTTGGTATAGGTATGTTTTGCCACTACCTCCAGGACCATCGAGAAAGTAACACCTTTGGGGTAATGTATTGTTTTGGGTGGCAGAAAGAATGTCTTCAAAAGTTTCTCTTTGTAGATCATTTAAAGCCGCCTGCATTTGTACTCCTATGTGACTTTGAAGAACTGCATCATAGATGTCTGTTGTTTTGACGGTTGAATAGTCGGTAGGCGTTGGTAAACCGAAATCCTGAAATTTTTTCCCGTTAACAATTAAAATGTCTTGAATGTCTAATAGTGCATTATTGAGACATGGTTGGCAGTCTGGTGTGTGGCCAGGGTGTCTTAATAAGTCTTCAATGAGTTGTTGTTTATATTTTTCAAACAGTTGTTTAGCATTTGGTGGAGATGCAAGGGCACAAATGTTGGCAAAAAGTTCTCGAAGCAGTTGAGGTATCATCTCACTTGAAGCTTCGTGAAGAGTCAAGTCCCATAATTCATCATCCTGAAAAAGACTGAGTCTTTGAGCAGCTTCTTTGAATGTTGGAAAATGCACACCACCAACTGTTCGGATATGTTCAAATGAGGTGGCTCCTTTAACATGGAGTAAAAGTAATCTCAAGCAAAATCTCTCCACATCCGAATTTATGTTAACAGAGTACATTCGCCCAATAGTGTTATTTTCTCGATGTCTCCATCTTCTTTCCCATGTGGTATTTTTCCGTTGAAATACAAAATGTTGTGGAATATCAGTATACAGGAATTCGCGTGCAGCCACATCTACTCTGTTTAAGGTGAACCAAGCTGCGAATGTTGTGTCTCTTGATTGGGTTCTTTCTATAGCGTTCCTGATGTTATCTTCATTAAAGTATACCGACTGTTCGCCAGGAAGATGGATTTGTAAGCGCACGATGGTATGTGTTTGATGGTGCATTTTGAAACCAAGAAGGCGCCATGCTGCTTCTGGAGCTGTCACATATCTGGAATCCATGAAGGAGGTGATCTCGTCATGATGGAGCGTTGCATGTTCTTTGATGGCAATATTTGCACAGTCATGTCCTTTATAGATGTATTTGAATAAGTACTTTACACTTTTTATAGAAGCGCAGCTCTCAACGTTTATATGGCAGTTGTATTTTAAAGCTAATAATGGGTTGTATGGCACAACCCAAGAGTTATTGATTTTTTTCCCATTTACTTCAATAGAAGCAGCTGTTTGTGTTCTCCGGTACAGTGGATAGCCGTCCATGTTTGGCAAAGTTTGGTCTTGGTATGGTTTTGGGAAGTTTTTTGAGCAAACACCATCAGCCATGCATGGCGAATTAATATTCTGAGGCCCACATGGTCCATGTATCGTGTTTGATGACTATTGCATGTAATCGGGGTTGTGCATGAATTTTGGGGATTTCTGCTGAAATGAACCTATCAATAGCATCAGCATCTTTAAGCTTATCTTGAGGTGATAATATGAGTAAAATATGTGCATGAGGTAATCCACGTTTTTGAAACTCTATTACATGAATTTTAGCAACAGGTTTACCTAACACATGTTTGTTTGTGATGTCGTGTAGTAGTTCTTTTAGCTTTAAGTTGAAAACTTTGGCCACCAAATCAGGGCGGTATTCCACTGCTTGACCTTCTGTAATATTTTCTATAATTTCTGGCCATTTTGGGTTGCATGTCATTGTTATGAAGAAGTCAGGCTTACCATATTTTCGCACAATAGCCATGGCGTCTTGGTAGTTTTGCAGCATGTTTCTGGGACTACCCTGGAATGTTGATGGAAGTATTACTGCTTTTCCTGGTATCAAGCCCTGTTCTTCGGCAGCGTTTTGTAGATGGTCCATGAGACCTGTGTATTTTTCAACTCGTAATTTGGACTGATTTTGTCGTACATAGTTTAGACGGTTACCTTTGGTCTTAACATATGCGTCTACAAAGTACTGTTGAGTTAATTTGCCTGCTTTTAAAAATGGGTTGAAATCTTTTCGGATGGAAAGCATGTAGCCATAAAATTGCATTTGAGTGACTCTTTCTCTTGGCTTAGCAGAGGAATGATTGCGTATGGTTTTTACAGTAGTAGGGGTGTAGTTAAGTTTAATGCGAGGTGACCAACTTTGGTCCCCAAATGGAAATAATAGTGGATTGAGCATCGGCTCTAAGTTTGGATCTAAAATGCTTATTCTTTCTGTTTTTCTGTCTGCGTTTTGCGTTCGGCAATGAATAATAAGATCTCTTTCGAGAGGAGGTTCTCCAGCATCATTTTGAAAAATAATAGCTACTTCATTACTGCGAGGTGCATTGTATCTGCGTTGGTCGTCCGTGCGATCTTGTACTATCGCCATGGTGACAGTTGGCGTTATAGTGCCATTTTGTATAGCCTCCTGTAAGGATTCTTGTTCTACCTCATATAACATTTTACAGGCTTCAGCAAATGGATTGTTTTTATCCATAAAAGAGCTTAACTCTGTCATGAGCTCAGGGTTGCATTTTGAATTTTCATTAATCATGAGGCGTTGTTTAGCGCCTCATCGGGATCAAGAATATATAGTTGTGCAAACTTTCGGTTATCCTCATTGTGCGGATGAAGAGATGCAGTTCGGTGGTAAATCTGGCCATTAATTCTAAAGCAGTAAGGTCCATAACCAGGAGGAGGAGTAATGTTTGCCCCCATGGAAGCAAATGCTAATGAACTGTTGATAGATCGAATGTTTTGTTTGAAATTTTTTGAATGCTTATGAGTGCCTGTCATTAGACTTTCTATCAAAGGAGCAACTTTAATGGGCTCCATGTATACTTTTCCTTTGTTGCAGCATTGAGTGAATAGTCTGTCGGATGGCTGGTGTGTATTAAAATGCAGTGCATTGCAGTTGGTGCACAGAACATCGAGTTTTCCACAATAATGTTGCCGAACGGAATCACCCTTTTCATTGTTAATGATTTTATTAATTTTTGTTTGTGCACGTCGTACTTTGTGTGCCAATGTGTTTTTGATTCTTTCTTGACATCGTGCATTTTCATCCATATTAGCTCTTTCCTTTCTTTTTCTGTTGTTTTTTTTTATTTCTGAAATTTTGTTGTTGCTCGTTCGGCATGTCATTAGTGTTAGATTCTGTGTGATTTTCTCTCCTTTTAGCGACAGATTGTAGTTGTAAATTCATCTTTCTTTTGGGTGGCATTTTTTTTTTAAACAATAAAAAAAATTTGTGTGTATGTGAATTTTTCTTTGTTTTATATTTAAAGGGTTAAGTGGTTTGTGGGGTCTTTGCAGGGGGGGCACTGCTTTTTTGTTTGGACCTCCGAGTGGTTTTTTTTTTTTTTAAATTTTCGTTTTGTTAGTGCGGCTGTTTTTTTTTTTTTTGTTTCTTGTTAGTAGGTGCTCAGTGGTGAGGGGGCACTGGTTTTGTGTATGCCCTCTGAGCTCTTGTTTAGGTGCTTTGGGGGCTCTTTGGAGGTTGGCACCGGTTTTGTTAGGTCCTCATATTTTTTTTTTTGTTGTGTTAGTGTGTTTGTGAGGTTTTTTATAAAAAAAAAATTTTGTTGGTTGTTGCTTTGTTAGGTCCTCTTTTTATTTTTTCGTCCTGTTAGTGTGGCTGTGAGGTTATTTTTTTTAATATTTTTTCTTGGTGGTTGATTTGTTAGGTTTTTTTTTTGTTGTTCTGTTAGTGCGGCTGTGTTTTTTTAAAACTATTTTTTTTTTCTTGGTGGTTGCTTTGTTAGTTTTTTTTTTTTTTTCGTTCTGTTAGTGTGGCTGGGTTTTTTTTTAATAAAAGTTCTTTGGTTGTTTTTTTTTTTTCTTGGTGGTTGTTTTGTTTGGTCTTTTTTTTTTTTCGTCCTGTTAGTGTGGCTGTGAGGTTTTTTAAAACAATTTTTTTTTTTCCTTGGTTGTACAATTGGTGTGGGGGAACTGGTTGTTTGTATGCCCTCTTGTTTAAGTGTTTTGGAAGCTCTTTGGAGGGGACACCGTTTTGCTAGGTCCTTATTTTTTTTTTTGTTTAGTGTGGCTGAGGTTTTTTTTTTTATTATTTTTATTTTTATTCGTGGTTGCTCAGTGGTGTGGGGGGTTGTTGGGGGGGGCACTGGTTTAGGTGTTTTGTATGCCCCCTGAGTGTTTTTTTTTGGAGTTGGCCAGATATTTTTGGGGGGTGGACGCACAAAAAATTTTTTCTGGCCTGGTGCAGTTCGGTTAAATGTGTGCAATTATGGCCAAGATGTAGGGGCCATTTGTGAGGGGTGCTCGGTGCGGTTTTTTGTTTTTCCTTTTCTTTGTATGGTGGTGTAAATTGGACTGGGGGCTCAGTGTGCCGTTTATTGTGCTCTGCTCTGTGCTCTTTTCTGTGCTGTTTATTGTGCTCTGCTCTGTGCCGTTTATTGTGCTCTGCTCTGTGCTCTGCTCGGTGCTCTTGTGCTCTGCTCTGTCCTCTGCTTTTGTGCTCTGCTCTGTGCTCTGCTCGGTGCTCTTGTGCTCTGCTCGGTGCTCTTGTGCTCTGCTCTGTCCTCTGCTCTTGTGCTCTGTTCGGTGCTCTTGTGCTCTGCTCTGTGCCGATTATTGTGCTCTGCTCTGTGCTCTGCTCTGTGCCGTTTATTGTGCTCTGCTCTGTCCTCTGCTCTTGTGCTCTGTTCGGTGCTCTTGTGCTCTGCTCTGTGCCGATTATTGTGCTCTGCTCTGTCCTCTGCTCTTGTGCTCTGCTCTGTGCTCTGCTCAGTGCTCTTGTGCTCTGCTCGGTGCTCTTGTGCTCTGCTCTGTCCTCTGCTCTTGTGCTCTGTTCGGTGCTCTTGTGCTCTGCTCTGTGCCGTTTATTGTGCTCTGCTCTGTGCCGTTTATTGTGCTCTGCTTTGTGCCGTTTATTGTGCTCTGCTTTGTGCCGTTTATTGTGTTCTGCTCTGTGCTCTTGTGCTCTGCTCTGTGCTCTTGTGTTCTGCTCGGTGCTCTTTTGCTCTGATCGGTGCTCTTGTGCTTTCCTCTGTGCTCTGCTCGGTGCTCTGCTCTGTACCGTTTATTGTGCTCTGCTCTGTGCTGTGGTGCTCTGCTCTGTGCTGTTTATTGTGCTCTGCTTTGTGCCGTTTATTGTGCTCTGCTTTGTGCCGTTTATTGTGCTCTGCTTTGTGCCGTTTATTGTGTTCTGCTCTGTGCTCTTGTGCTCTGCTCTGTGCTCTTGTGTTCTGCTCGGTGCTCTTTTGCTCTGATCGGTGCTCTTGTGCTTTCCTCTGTGCTCTGCTCGGTGCTCTGCTCTGTGCCGTTTATTGTGCTCTGCTCTGTGCTGTGGTGCTCTGCTCTGTGCTGTTTATTGTGCTCTGCTCTGTGCTCTTGTGCTCTGCTCGGTGCTCTTGTGCTCTGGTCGGTGCTCTTGTGCTCTGCTCTGTGCTCTGCTCGGTGCTCTTGTGCTCTGCTCGGTGCTCTTGTGCTCTGCTCTGTGCCGTTTATTATGCTCTGCTCTGTGCCGTTTATTGTGCTCTGCTCTGTGCCGTTTATTGTGCTCTGTTCTGTACTCTTGTGCTCTGCTTGGTGCTCTTGTGCTCTGCTCTGTGCTCCGTTCTGTGCTCTGCTCAGTGCTCTGCTCGGTGCTCTGCTCTGTGCCGTTTATTGTGCTCTGCTCTGTGCTCTTGTGCTCTGCTGTGTGCCGTTTATTGTGCTCTGCTCTGTGCTCTTGTGCTCTGCTCTGTGCCGTTTATTGTGCTCTGCTCTGTGCTGTTTATTGTGCTCTGCTCTGTGCTCTTGTGCTCTGCTCTGTGCTCTTGTGTTCTGCTCGGTGCTCTTGTGCTCTGATCGGTGCTCTTGTGCTCTGCTCTGTGCCGTTTATTGTGCTCTGCTCTGTGCTCTGCTCGGTGCTCTTGTGCTCTGCTCGGTGCTCTTGTGCTCTGCTCTGTCCTCTGCTTTTGTGCTCTGCTCTGTGCTCTGCTCGGTGCTCTTGTGCTCTGCTCGGTGCTCTTGTGCTCTGCTCTATGCCGATTATTGTGCTCTGCTCTGTCCTCTGCTCTTGTGCTCTGCTCTGTGCTCTGCTCAGTGCTCTTGTGCTCTGCTCGGTGCTCTTGTGCTCTGCTCTGTCCTCTGCTCTTGTGCTCTGTTCGGTGCTCTTGTGCTCTGCTCTGTGCCGTTTATTGTGCTCTGCTCTGTGCCGTTTATTGTGCTCTGCTTTGTGCCGTTTATTGTGCTCTGCTTTGTGCCGTTTATTGTGTTCTGCTCTGTGCTCTTGTGCTCTGCTCTGTGCTCTTGTGTTCTGCTCTGTGCTCTTGTGTTCTGCTCGGTGCTCTTTTGCTCTGATCGGTGCTCTTGTGCTTTCCTCTGTGCTCTGCTCGGTGCTCTGCTCTGTACCGTTTATTGTGCTCTGCTCTGTGCTGTGGTGCTCTGCTCTGTGCTGTTTATTGTGCTCTGCTTTGTGCCGTTTATTGTGCTCTGCTTTGTGCCGTTTATTGTGCTCTGCTTTGTGCCGTTTATTGTGCTCTGCTTTGTGCCGTTTATTGTGTTCTGCTCTGTGCTCTTGTGCTCTGCTCTGTGCTCTTGTGTTCTGCTCGGTGCTCTTTTGCTCTGATCGGTGCTCTTGTGCTTTCCTCTGTGCTCTGCTCGGTGCTCTGCTCTGTGCCGTTTATTGTGCTCTGCTCTGTGCTGTGGTGCTCTGCTCTGTGCTGTTTATTGTGCTCTGCCCTGTGCTCTTGTGCTCTGCTCTGTGCTCTTGTGCTCTGCTCTGTGCTCTTGTGCTCTGCTCGGTGCTCTTGTGCTCTGCTCTGTGCTCTGCTCGGTGCTCTTGTGCTCTGCTCGGTGCTCTTGTGCTCTGCTCTGTGCCGTTTATTGTGCTCTGCTCTGTGCCGTTTATTGTGCTCTGTTCTGTACTCTTGTGCTCTGCTTGGTGCTCTTGTGCTCTGCTCTGTGCTCCGCTCTGTGCTCTGCTCAGTGCTCTGCTCGGTGCTCTGCTCTGTGCCGTTTATTGTGCTCTGCTCTGTGCTCTTGTGCTCTGCTCTGTGCCGTTTATTGTGCTCTGCTCTGTGCTGTTTATTGTGCTCTGCTCTGTGCTCTTGTGCTCTGCTCTGTGCTCTTGTGTTCTGCTCGGTGCTCTTGTGCTCTGATCGGTGCTCTTGTGCTCTGCTCTGTGCCGTTTATTGTGCTCTGCTCTGTGCTGTTGTGCTCCGCTCTGTGCCGTTTATTGTGCTCTGCTCTGTGCCGTTTATTGTGCTCTGCTCTGTGCTCTTGTGCTCTGCTCTGTGCTCTTGTGCTCTGCTTGGTGCTCTTGTGCTCTGCTCTTGTGCTCTGCTCTGTGCTCTGCTCTGTGCTCTGCTCGGTGCTCTGCTCGGTGCTCTTGTGCTCTGCTTGGTGCCGTTTATTGTGCTCTGCTCTGTGTTCTGCTCTGTGCCGTTTATTGTGCTCTGCTCTGTGCTCTTGTGCTCTGCTCTGTGCTCTTGTGCTCTGCTCGGTGCTCTTGTGCTCTGCTCGTGTTCTGCTCGGTGCTCTGCTCTTGTGCTCTGCTCTGTGCTCTGCTCTTGTGCTCTGCTCTGTGCTCTGCTCGGTGCTCTGTGCCGTTTATTGTGCTTGCTCTGTGCCGTTTATTGTGCTCTGCTCTGTGCCGTTTATTGTGCTCTGTGCTCTGCTCTGTGTTCTGCTCGGTGCTCTGCTCTTGTGCTCTGCTCTTGTGCTCTGCTCTTGTGCTCTGCTCTGTGCTCTTCTCTGTGCTTTGTGCTCTGCTCTGTGCCATTTATTGTGCTCTGCTCTGTGCTCTGCTCTGTTTATTGTGCTCTGCTCTGTGCCGTTTATTGTGCTCTGTGCTCTGCTCTGTGCTCTGCTCCGTGCTCTGTTTATTGCTCTGCTCTGTGCTCTGCTCTGTGCTCTGTTTATTGCTCTGCTCTGTGCTCTGCTCCGTGCTCTGAGGCGTTTTTGCGCGCCTCAAGTTCTTTCAGGATGCAGCGGTTGACTGCGTGCGCACCCTATTCCGCGCGCATCCAATGGCCCAAGCACGCGGTGGGCGTGTTGCGGCGGGTGGCTGTGTGCGCACTCGGCTGGGCGCACACCCAACCTCCGCAACACACTTTGGTGGTCCTGCGGCGGGAGGCGCGCGCGCACTCGGCTGCGCGTGCATCCAACCTCCGTAAGACGCTTTGGGCGTGCTGCGGCGGGTGGCGCGCGCGTACCCGGCTGCGCGCGCATCTAACCTCCGTAAGACGCTTTGGGCGTGCTGCGGCGGGTGGCGCGCGCGCACCCGGCTGCGCGCGCATCCAACCTCCACAGCACATACGCAGAGGAGGCTTGGCGACGGACACGCCAAGCCTTACTCTTTTATAGGATAGATATCGAATTGAAGCCACCTGCACTATGGTTTTTTCTCTCTCTTCTCTTTGAGGATCATTTTGGAATATACCATCATTGTCCACAGGAATAGAAGAAAAGCTATAAACGGTGGATTGTGCTTGACTTGGGACTCCCCCATTTTTGTATTTCCTGTTTTGCTGTGTGGACAAGAACAACAATACCAAGTTTTAGGGCGGAACCATTTGCACTGTTATTTAAATTGTGGTTAGAGCTGTACTATATTTCTTTACCATAAGGAAGAATAATGGTGGTAATGTTGTTTACAGCAACTTCGTCTGCCATTGGGCCCTATTCTAAGGTTGGTGTTAACTTAACCAGGGTTGTTTTAAACTTAAGAGAGACTTTAACCCTTTCGCTGCTGAGGCTTTTCCCGCCCCTGTGCTGAGGTCATTTTTACCTGTTTTGCGCATCATGTTTAAACGTGTTTTGAAGGCTTATTTTAGTATATGACCCAGACATATTATATATCGTTCTTTCCGTCAGACTCGGTAGATTCATAATATGTCATTATTATATGTATACGTTATGTCATGTCTGTATATTATAACAAAAAATGCAATAAAATATGTATTTTCAATAATTTACAACGTGTAAAGTGTTTTTGTCACATTTTAACATGCGAGCAATTGCGGTTATATTTTGTATGGGGTGCGCTTGTTAAAAAAATTAGAGATGGGGTCTCGTTACATTTTTTTTGGGAAAAATGACACTATTTTTAACAAACGCACCGCATACAAAAATCGTTAGTGCAGCATCATTGTTCACATTATAATTGAAATGGGAACAATATTGCTGCATTAACAAACCAAAAAAAATTAAAAAAAAGTGTTTATTTTTTTTTTTATAATTTTGTTTTAAATTTTTTTATTTTTTATTATTTTTTTTTTTATTTTTTTTACAAAATTTTTCACAGTAGTGTTTGGTATCGTTGGAACGGCCATGCTCTGGCCGATCCAACCATACCAAACTTTAACCCCTAACTGCCACGGATCGGGAGATAGGGAGTTCATTGGAACTCCCTATCTCCACAGTTGGTGGCAGTTAGGGGTTAAGTCCAGGACTGGCGTCATTGTGCTACGCACGATGACGCCAGTCCTCAGGGGGAGTTCCCGGAGGCTTGGCCGACATCCAAGATGTCGGCCAGCTCCGGGAAAGGATCGCGAACCGGCGCTTTTCAGTGCCGATTCGCAATCCAGCTCCCCAGGGGTTAATGCCAGGCACCATTTGGAAGGGCAGGCTGTGCCCTTCCAAATGATGCCTGGGTTAACCCCCGCAGAGCCGCCGATCGGGAGGGAGAGAGGTCCGAAGGACCTCCCCCCTCCCTTTCAGGCGCCTCCTCCGCACATGCGGGGGGGGGCGCCTGAATTAGGTGTCATCGCGCTGCCGCAATGACACCTAATTCCGGCGGCTGCGGTCCCGGATTCCGAGCTGACATCGAGGATGTCAGCCCGCACCGGGGGGCCAGCGATCGGCCGGAACCCGGCCGAACGCTGACCCCAATGGGAGGACGCGCTCAGCGCGTCCTCCGCATACCAGCGGTAATGCTGAGGACGCGCTGAGCGCGTCCTCAGCATTGAAGTGGTTAAAGTCTATGGAGTTAAGTTTACAACAGCAGTGGTTAAGTTGACACCAACATTGGAATAGGGCTACTTCTCTGTACAGCAGAAGCTGGCTATAGCCACAAGTATGGTAAACTGCGTTGAAACACTGGTGCTTAGTGAATAACCCTATAGCGATGATTGACTCGAATGAGAGAGAGGTCATTGTTTGATGAAATCTAAAAGACTACTGCTCATCCCGAAAAATTCTGTATGGACCCAACGTGGCTCAAGACAGTTGGTTTTAATCTTATTAAATTATGAGTTGATTTAAATGTGGCTATTTTGGCATAGATTTTAACATTTTCCAGGTAGCAGCCACTTCTCTCTTCTGTCATTCTTTTCCATAGACTAGGGTCAATAGAGTTTTTTCCAGCCATTCACAATTTCCAAGTAGTTGACTTGAACCGACCTGAAAGGCCTTTTTTTTCTTTTATTCTTTCAACCGATATTGCTTTAAGTCAGTTGAAATGTCTGATCTTTGCGTCAAGACCCCCAAGGACGTTTTACCACACTTGCTGCTATTTGTGATGTGGCTGGGAGGGGAAATAAATTCAGTCATATGGATTTATATGTCTCTGTTGCTCGGTGACATTGAATGTCCTACAGGCATCTGTACTGATAGAGTTGCCGATTCTCCAAGTGCCGATTTTCCACAATGCTAGTTAAAACTTTTGTCCTACTTAAACATATCTGTCCGCTTGATAGGTTTGATCCTTATCAGAACGGAGTGTAAAGTAGGCCGAATAGAATTACTCGTCGAGTCCAATGAGGGAAACTAACCTTACAGAGGAGTGCCGTTTCTTCTCTTCAATGATTCTCTATACTATGCTGCTCTCGGAGACGAGAGACGAGAGCTTTTCACCACAGTTTTTTTGTTTGTTTCAACAATGTTTTTTAAATTCATTTATACAGGATTCGAAATCCAAAAGTTAAACTTCGAAGAAAGGTTTTAAAATGCAAACACAAATCCTTTTGATCCATTTCTGCAGAATGAGGTGTGTGCGCGAATACAGAGATGTGTGTGTGCGAGAATACAGAGGTGTGTGTGTGCAGGAATACAGAGGTGTGTGTGTGCAGGAATACAGAGGTGTGTGTGTGCAGGAATACAGAGGTGTGTGTGTGCAGGAATACAGAGGTGTGTGTGTGTGTGTCTGAATACAGAGGTGTGTGTGTGTGTGTGTGAATACAGGGGTGTGTGTGAATACAGAGGTGTGTGTGAATACAGAGGTGTGTGTGTGTGTGAATACAGAGGTGTGTGTGTGTGAATACAGATGTGTGTGTGAATACAGAGGTGTGTGTGTGTGTGTCTGAATACAGAGTGTGTGTGTGTGTGTGAATACAGGGGTGTGTGTGAATACAGAGGTGTGTGTGAATACAGAGGTGTGTGTGAATACAGAGGTGTGTGTGTGTGTGAATACAGAGGTGTGTGTGAATACAGAGGTGTGTGTGTGTGTGAATACAGAGGTGTGTGTGAATACAGAGGTGTGTGTGAATACAGAGGTGTGTGTGTGTGTGAATACAGAGGTGTGTGTGAATACAGAGGTGTGTGCGCGAATACAGAGATGTGTGTGTGCAGGAATACAGAGGTGTGTGTGTGTCTGAATACAGAGGTGTGTGTGTGTGTGTGAATACAGAGGTGTGTGTGTGTGAATACAGAGGTGTGTGTGAATACAGAGGTGTGTGTGTGTGTGAATACAGAGGTGTGTGTGAATACACAGGTGTGTGTGAATACAGAGGTGTGTGCGGGAATACAGAGATGTGTGTGTGCAGGAATACAGAGGTGTGTGTGTGTGTGTGCGTGCGTGTGCGTGCATACAGAGGTGTGTGCAGGAATACAGAGGTGTGTGCACGACTACAGAGGTGTGTGCGCAAATACAGAGGTGTGTGCGGGAATACAGAGGGGTGTGTGTGCTGGAATGTAGAGGTGTATGTGTGCGGGAATACAGAGGTGTGTGCGGGAATACAGAGGTGTGTGCGGGAATACAGAGGTGTGTGTGTGTGCAAGAATACAGAGGTGTGTGTGTGTGCGAGAATACAGAGGTGTGTGCGGGAATACAGAGGTATGTGCTCGAATACAGAGATGTGTGCGGGAATACAGAGGTGTGTGTGTGCGGGAATACAGAGGTGTGTGTGTGTGTGAGAATACAGAGGTGTGTGTGTGTGTGTGGGAATACAGAGGTGTATGTGTGTGGGAATACAGATGTGTGTGCGGGAATACAGTGGCGTGTGTGTGCAGGGATACAGAGGTGTGTGTGTGCAGGAATACAGAGGTGTGTGTGTGCAGGAATACAGAGGAGTGTGCGGGAATCCAGAGGTGTGTGTGTGCGGGAATGCAGAGGTGTGTGTGTGTGCTGGAATACAGAGGTGTGTGTGCGGGAATGCAGAGGTGTGTGCGGGAATACAGAGGTGTGTGTGTGTGTGCGGGAATACAGAGGTGTGTGTGTGCAGGAATCCAGAGGTGTGTGTGTGCGGGAATGCAGAGGTGTGTGTGTGCGGGAATACAGAGGTGTGTGCGGGAATACAGAGGTGTGTGTGCGGGAATGCAGAGGTGTGTGTGCGGGAATGCAGAGGTGTGTGTGCGGGAATACAGAGGTGTGTGTGTGCGGGAATACAGAGGTATGTGTGTGCAGGAATACAGTGGTGTGTGCGGGAATACAGAGGTGTGTGTGTGCGGAATGCAGAGGTGTGTGTGCGGAATGCAGAGGTGTGTGTGTGTGTGCGGGAAAACAGAGGTGTGTGCGGGAATACAGAGGTGTGTGTGTGCGGAATGCAGAGGTGTGTGTGTGTGCGGAATGCAGAGGTGTGTGTGTGCGGAATGCAGAGGTGTGTGTGTGTGCGGAATGCAGAGGTGTGTGTGTGCGGGAATACAGAGGTGTGTGTGTGTAGGAATACAGAGGTGTGTTCGCAAATACAGAGGTGTGTTCGCAAATACAGAGGTGTGTGTGTGTGCAGGAATACAGAGGTGTGTGTGTGTAGGAATACAGAGGTGTGTTCGCAAATACAGAGGTGTGTGTGTGCAGGAATACAGAGGTGTGTTAGTTTTGGTGGACAAGAAGATTCCTCTGCTTCCCTGGCCTGCAAATAGCCTTGACTTGAGTCCCAACGAAATTCTGTGGTCAAGATTGAAACACATGATCTCGAGCAAGAATCCAAGGGACAAGCGAGGACTCATTGAGGCTATAATCAATTCCTGGCATTATTTGATCACAGAAGAGGATGTCAAACGACTTGTAGAGTCAATGCCTAGGTGTCAGGCAGCAGTTAAGGCAAAAGGCTATCCAACACATTATTGAAAGAACACATTGTAACAAACTTGTAATTATCATTTTTATGCTATATAATAGCCAAGATGCATTATGGGACATTTCCAGCCAAAATTGAACATAAATATTTTTTGTTGTTAAGGCATTCATTTACTATATTACATTTCACTTGTGCCATGACATTTTTAGAGATTTTTATATAAAAAGTATTTTGAACTGCAAACGTTTTTAAACATGTATGGTGTATCCTTACATGTTTAGGTGTTTGGCCACCAGTGTCTGTTTTATTATTCTATGTAAAAGCAGGAGTGTATGCATGGCTTATCATTGTGCGTCAATGCGTGAGTGTATGCATGGCTTATCATTGTGCGTCAGTGCGTGAGTGTATGCATGGCTTATCATTGTGCGTCAATGCGTGAGTGTATGCATGGCTTATTATTGTGCGTCAATGCGTGAGTGTATGCATGGCTTATCATTGTGTGTATTTGCGATTTGAAGTCATGTTTTAATCTGTTTGTAAAACGGGGGCGCTCAGGTGAAATTTGCGAGCAGAAACATTTCCCCTTAGTGTCCCCGTTCCGATCGTGCCCTTACTGTGTTATACAATAGATGTGGCAGCATACATCGTGCTCTTGGTCAGAAAGAACATCTTTCTCAATGACTTGTGAAGTTATTCTGCTTTCTGACACTTCAATAAACCATCATACCGGCTCAGCAAATGCACCTGTCACCTTGATAGGTTACATGCACTTGGCCGAGGCACTTCAACACCCATCATGCTTAGAAATCGGACCCTAAAGGTGACTGCAGATGGTAACACCATCAAAAAGGATACTGCTGAAACATGGTCTTATTTTTCAAGACGAGAAGAAAACTCTATTAGAGGGATTAGAGTAAATGGGAATTGATGCCTGAAGTAAGCAACAGACAGATGGTTTCATCTTCATCCGCTAATATTGCTTTGGTCAACACAACCTGACAGCAAGATCAGTCTCGCTGTATCCATTTTACCCTTAGGTGCTGGATCCTTACAGCCATATATATTGTGCTGTGTCGTTAGCCCTCATCAATCATTGTGTATCTGGGATTGTAGAATTGGGGCTCAACAAAGGGTTTTATTGATTTCATGGGTCTACATTCAAAGAATAAACATCATAAAACACAGATAGTGTTATGTAACCCATTTATAAAGACATATGATACATATTATATTGATGGTGCAAGACATAGACGGAGATATAGATAGATGGATATAAAAAAATGGATATATAGACGCACAGATACAGTAGATATGTACACATAGGTATGGATAGAGAATGGATTTATGGATAGACAAATGGATAGAGAGACAAGGATGACTACAGAGGCAAGAAAAACTATGTGAACCCTTCAGTCACGGCTGCATTCATGAATAAATCCATCACACTCTGGGTTGATGTTCCTCTATACAGTAGTTAACAAATACAATCTGTTTTAAATAATAACACACATTGTTGTGTCATTCCTGCACATATTTAATACATCATTCAAATATTCACAGAATAGTTTGGAAAAGCATGTGAAACCCTCAGCTAATCACTTCTACAGTTGTTAATTAGAGGTGGAAGTTGTAAAACCTGGGCCTCAATTTAATGCAGCCCAATTGCCAAAATCGGGACCTTTTAAGTTTAAGATTTGTATTTGGGCTTTCTGGCATTTTGATTCCCGATTAAAAATTTGGATCAATTATCTGCTCTCACGGCTATACTTTTCAATGGAAATATCAATTTTAAACATTCAGTCCGAGTTTACTGGTATGCCGAATTCCGGAAAAAAATTGCAATGCTGGCATGTTGATGGCTTTTTAGATGCTTGTAGCATCGTTTAATATATCAGTCCAGCTCTTACTGTGAAGTGATTGCACATTTTAATCTTATGACAATGAAATACGAGTTTTACTGTAAATCCCGTAAATGTAAGTCTATCAGGGTAATTCAATGAGAATCGAAAAGTCACTGCATGTTTGGTGACTTTTCATTCTCTTCAATCCCATTTCGGCGACCCTGCGGTGTATTCAGCAAGCACCACAGGGCCGTTGAAGCGCAGGGAAAAGCTGCCGCAAACCCGATGAAAAGTCACTGCAAAAACCCGGCGAATTGACGCCGAAACCAGCAAAAACATCTGGATTATTAACCCGCCGAAGACGCCGGAAAAACCCGAGCAGGAGCTGATCAAATGCAGAGCAGCCTCAGGGAAAAGCCGACACCGCAGACGAATGCAGTGAATAAATTAGCAAAACAGTTTGCTTGAATGATTGAAAAGTGAAACGCTGTTTGCAAAGAAACTACTGAGCGACAATGTCTGAAATTTACATATAAGATCCAGTGAATGATAATAAAAAGAGCTGTTACAGAAAAAATAAGTAAACTTAACCCTTTCGCTGCGGAGGATGCGCTCAGCGCGTCCACCCGCAGGTAACATTCCTTGCGGTGGACGCGCTGAGCGCGTCCTCCCTTTGGGGCCAGCGTTCGGCCGGGTTCCGGCCGATCGCTGGCCCCCCCGGTGCGGGCTGACATCCTCGATGTCAGCCCAGCACCCGGAACCGCCGCCGGCCTAATTAGGTGTCATCGCGGCGGCGCGATGACACCTAATTCAGGCGCCCCCCCCCGCATGTGCGGAGGAGGTGCCTGAAAGGGAGGGGGGGGTCCTTCGGACCTCTCTCCCTCCCGATCGCCGGCGTTGCGGGGGTTAATCCAGGCACCGTTTGGAAGGGCACAGCCTGCCCTTCCTAACGGTACCTGGAATTAACCCCATGGGGGCTGGATCACAAATCGACGCCGAAAAGCGCCGGTTCGTGATCCTTTCTCGGAGCTGGCCGACATCTTGGATGTCGGCCAAGCTTCCGGGAATGCCCCCTGAGGCCTGGCGTCATCGTGCATAGCAAGATGACGCCAGTCCTGGAGTTAACCCCTAACTGCCACCAATGGTGGAGATAGGGGGTTCATTGGAACCCCCTATCTCCCGATCCGTGGCAGTTAGGAGTTAATGTTTGATATTGTTGGATCGGCCAGAGCATGGCCGTTCCAACAATACCAAACTTGACTATGAAAAAAGTTTTAAAAAAAATAATTAAAAATAAAAAAAATATTAAAAAAAAAAAAACAAGGTTTTTTTTTTTTTTTTGGTTCGTTAATGCAGCAATATTGTTCCCATTTCAATTATAATGTGAACAATGATGCTGCACTAACGATTTTTGTATGCGGTGCATTTGTTAAAAATCGGGTAATTTTCCCCAAAAAAAATGTAACGAGTAATTTTTTTAACAAGTGCACCCCATACAAAATATAACCGCAATTGCTCGCATGTTAAAATGTGAAAAAAAAACACTTTACACGTTGTAAATTATTGAAAATTCATATTTTATTGCGTTTTTTGTTATAATATACAGACGGGTCATGACGTATACATATAATAATGACATATTATGAATCTGCCGAGTCTGACGGAAAGAACGATATATAATATGTCTGGGTCATATAATAAAATAAGCCTTCAAAACACGTTTAAACATGATGAGCAAAATCGGTAAAAATGACCTCAGCACAGAGGCGGGAAATGCCTCAGCAGCGAAAGGGTTAAAAAAAATCTGACTTTTTTGAAAGAAAAAAAAATACAGAAAAATGCCTAAAAGATCCAAAAAAATCTATAAATAAAGAGACTCTTTGCTGCAGAATTTTATAATGAACGGTTTATTAGATATTGAATTAAAACGGGAATATATTTAACATTGAAGCCTATGGGATTCGCCTGAATAAACCTGCCGAATTAAACCACTGAATGGCAGGGCATTTCGGGAACCTTTCACTGCTGGTTTGTGTTCTCTGAATAGATGAAGCAGTGCTTTTTTATGGGGATTTCACTGCCCTCGAACAGGCACTGAATGTGCAGGCAATTCGACAACATTTGGCGAATTGCCTGCTCTCTGGATAGCCGAATGGCCAAGAAAGGTAACCGTACGCTGAATTTCAGCGTTTGGTTACCTTTCTCCAGCCATTCGGATCTCTTTGAATAACCCTGTTAGTGTAAGTTCCGTAAATTTGTTGTTTTCTGTAACAGTGGAAATATTAAGGTAGGGACAGGTTGTAAATATAAGAGTAAAATATTAATGTAAGGGGTTTGCATGTTATAAATGTAACAGCAATCCAAGCGTTAAAACGCGTGCGCAAGGGAGGAAAAACTGCGCCCGCAGTTTTCCCCCTTGCACCCGTGTTTTAACGCTGGATTACAATGCAGGTGCAAAAAATGCTGCCTGCGTTGTTACCGCGCTGTAAAATCCGGGATGCTCGCGGCGCAGCCGTGAGCATCCACTTGATGGAGTCCATAGGACTCCATTGAGTTTCCTCGCGAGATCCAGCCGGTTGGCGTAGTGATACGCAGTCTTTCCCTGCTCCCGCCGGATGGAGGAGTCGGTTGGAGCCGCGGTCCTTGCCGCGGGACAGAGGGTGAGTATGTGATTCATTTTTTTTATTTTTTAGGCTGGTGTTAATGGATTCTGCAGAAGCGGAATCCGTTAGCATCAAGTCCTGGCTCTGGTTAACTTTTTGCTAACCACAGCCAGACGTTAATCAGCGCTAGTAGATTGTAATCCTAATGCTGATTAACACTTTGCGCTCCCCATGTTAAGTATAGGGAGCACAAAGTACAGTAACCTCGTGCTGAAAAGAGCAAGATACCAAGCGCAAACGGGTTACATAACCCGTTTGCGTTTGGATTGTAATATGCGGTAAACACCACAGCAAACGTTTATGCTCACGCAATTGAGTGTTAACGTTTGCGTTAAGATTTCCAGGTTGGAAAGGTGGAGGGTGCGTCTAGATTCCAGTGACGGCTAGTTTAGCTCTTTTAACATGTCACAATGGTGGGTCTTGTAGTTACATTGTAGCTCAAAGCAGCAGAATGAGTTATACAATGCAGTAAGTCTATGAAGGTGTGTTTGCGGGACAGCTGCATACACTACATCTCCGTATTCAATTGCGGAAAAGGAGTTGATATTTGATGACTAATTCATGCAAAAATCCCAAATAATTCCAAAAGGTTCACTTTTCCTTACCACTGTAGATGAAAAAATAGATAATAATAATAATTGCTGATATATATATATATATATATAAGAGAGAGAGATCCTTTCTGTGTCACTGTGCATTTTTTAACTTGTTTCTTATCACTCTAGTAAAGGTTACTGGGCTAATGTGATTAGGCTAACTCTCATAGAATAAATATATGAGAATAAATAATAGAATAGAATAAATAATGTATACACCATTAATCAAACCTTTATAGAGCAATACGCGCAAAATAAAAAAAGTAAAATGATTACAGATTCAATAGAGAAGATGTAACTGTGTCACTGACACATCTATTGTTCCGTAGGCATCTCAAATAGATTTATATTGTAGTTTTTATTGCTGCATAAATATATTATTATTCATTATGAGCTGGTTGAAGGCGCGGGTACATGAATATATACTACACACAATACACTATAACCATTCTCAAGCAAAAATCATGCAGTCTACCAGATATGGTGACGTTTGATGCTCATGCTGCTTACATACACTGTCATGAAGGGTAAGTGGATTTATTGTGAGAATTAAAGAATGTTGGATAAAGATTGATCAAATCAGCTGCAAAGATATGTAGTTAATTTAATAAATTGAGATTCTGTTTCTTTGTAGACTCGTAATCTTTTAGACGTTGGTCCACTGATTAGAAAAATTCGGGCCACTCTAGGTGCTGTGTTCTAAAGTTGACATTAACATGGAGACGGTAAGCAGGATAAGGTGCACTTGCAGATTTTCCCTTACCTTCTCCATGGTAACTTCCTTTTCCAGGGTAGGTTCTAACTCAGCTCCTCACCCCGGAATGCAACGCTAACCTCCTTGATACTTGTAGTAGTGCATCTGCGCTACCACGAGATCAGCTCCTGGAATCCATAGGACTTCATTGAGGCTTACGCTTACAGGTCGAGAGATCGCAAAGCGCTATGGAGTGATCGTGGAGGGAGACTAGGAATGATTTGTCCCCAGTCTCCCTCTGTTCCTGGGGAGAAGAAGCTGCGGATCGGGCCACCCTTTTCGTCACGGAATGAAAGTTGAGTATGGGAATTTTAGGGGGGGTGGTTTTAGGGGGTGTTAAATGACTTTTCATTTGCAGAATCATTTAACACCAGCTTTTAGAAGGAGCTCAAATTTTGACTTTTGCGCCTGACGGTAAATTGCACCAGCACTTTATAATACCTCGCTTTTCGAGAGGCAAAAAAAATACTGCATTTCCATGTTAAGTATAGGAGACGCTTAAGTACAGTAAGCTCACGCAAGCTGCAAAACCTTTTCACCCCAGTTTAGCATCAGGATGGAATATTGATAATCGTTAAAAGTATTCTGGCGCTAACGACTACATATCAAAACACTACTTTAGCACCAACTATGGAATAGAGCCCAATGTAATCTGAGTGGTCAATGTGCCATTAGCCCTTTTCCCCCTCCGGAGAAGGAGGGCTGATTAAGTTCAGTGGGCACTGATCTCAACTTTATGGAGACCTGAAAGTGGGACCCTTATCAGGACCCTGCTCTCAAACCAATGGCTCTCAATGCATTCACTTTTAGAATCATGGGATTGGCTGGATGCTCATTCGCGTATCCAGCCGCCCCTGTCACCTGACTGCTGCAGATCATGGGAAGCCAGCGACATGGCATGTCTGGATAAACAGCAAGGGAACCTGTCACTGGAATAAATCAAATTTTGTTAAAATGAGAGGGGTTTGCAGAGGGAGTCAGTAGGGGTTAATGTTTAACCCCTCCTTTCCCCTCCCTCATGTTCTAACCCTTGAATATCCTTGTAATATTCATTTGGGATGAGCAAAAAAATCATACACAGAATATTTAAAATAAATTGGAAAAATGGTCAATTTTTTTTTATTATTTTCGGTCCATTTTTAGCAAATAATCCTAATAAATAATCAATTTGGTTCGTTTTGCCGATCCCATTTTGGCGACCCTGCGGTGTATTCAGCAAGCACCACAGGGTCCCCGAATTGCAGGGAAAGGCAGCCGCAAAACCTGACGAAACGAACTGTAAAACCCGGCGAATGCACGCCGAAAACCCGCAAAAACATCTGGATTAACCTGCCGAAAACACCGGAAAAACCCGAGCAGGAGCCGATCACACGCAGCGAAGCTGCCGGAAAAAGCCGACACCGCAGACGAAGGCAGTGAATAAATTAGAAAAACAGTTTGCTTAAATGTTTGAAAAGTGAAACACTGTTTGCAAAGAAACTACTGAGCGAAAATGTCTGAAATTTACATATGATCCAATGAATGATAATAAAAAGGGCTGTTACAGAAAAAATAAGTATACTTAACCCCTTCGCTGCGGTGGACGCGCTCAGCGCGTCCAACCGCATGTCACGTTGCGTGCGGAGGACGCGCTGAGCGCGTCCAGCCTTTGGGGTCAGCGTTCGGCAGGGTTCCGGCCGATCGCTGGCCCCCCCGGTGCGGGCTGACATCCTCGATGTCAGCCCAGCATCCGGAACCGCTGCCGGGCTAATTAGGTGTCATCGCGGCTGCGCATGTGCGGAGGAGGCGCCTGAAAGGGAGGGGGGGAGGTCCTTCGGACCTCTCTCCCTCCCGATCGGCGGCGTTGTGGGGGTTAACCCAGGCACCATTTGGAAGGGCACAGCCTGCCCTTCCAAATGGTACCTGGCATTAAAGAGCATGTAGTACCTGGCATGATAGCGCCGGTTCGTGATCCTTTCCCGGAGCTGGCCGATATCTTGGATGTCGGCCAAGCCTCCGGGAACTCCCCCTGAGGACTGGCGTCATCGTGCATAGCACGATGACGCCAGTCCTAGAGTTAACCCCTAGCTGCCACCAATGGTGGAGATAGGGAGTTCATTGGAACTCCCTATCTCCCGATCCGTGGCAGCTAGGGGTTAAAGTTTGGTATTGTTGGATCGGCCAGAGCATGGCCGTTCCAACGATACCAAACTCGAATGTGAAAAAAGTTAGTAAAAAAAATAAAAAATTTAAAATAAAAATAAAAAAATATTTTAAAAAAAATTATAAAAAAAAAATAAACAAGTTTTTTTTCTTTTTTTTGGTTTGTTAATGCAGCAATATTGTTCCCATTTCAATTATAATGTGAACAATGATGCTGCACTAACGATTTTTGCATGCGGAGCGTTTGTTAAAAATCGTGTAATTTTCCCCAAAAAAAAAATGTAACGAGACCCCATCTCTAATTTTTTTAACAAGCGCACCCCATACAAGATATAACCGCAATTGCTCGCATCTTAAAATGTGAAAAAAAAACACTTTACACATTGCAAATTATTGAAAAATCATATTTTATTGCATTTTTTGTTATAATATACAGACAGGTCATGACGTATACATATAATAATGACATATTATGAATCTGCCGAGTCTGACGGAAAGAACGATATATAATATGTCTGGGTCATATATTAAAATAAGCCTTCAAAACGCGTTTAAACATGATGAGCAAAACCGGTAAAAATGACCTCAGCACAGGGGCGGGAAAAGCCTCAGCAGCGAAAGGGTTAAAAAGAAAAATCAGATTTTTTTTTTAAGAGAAAAGCAACCGAAAAACGCTTAAAATATCCTAAAAAATCTATACATAAAGAGACTCTTTACTGCAGATTTTTATAATGAACGGTTTATTAGATATTGAATTAAAACGGGAATATTTTTAACATTGAAGCCTATGGGATTCGCCTGAATAAACACGCCGAATGGCAGGGCATTTCGGGAACCTTTCACTGCTGGTTTGTGTTCTCTGAGTAGCCGAAGCAGTGCTTTTTTATGGGGATTTAACTGCCCTCGAACAGGCACCGTATGTGCATGCAATTCGCCAGGATTTGGCGAATTGCCTGCTCTCTGGATAGCCGAATGGCCAAGAAAGGCAACCGGTTACCTTTCTCCAGCCATTCGGATCTCTTTGAATTACCCTGATGAATTATATTCACAAATAGTTTGTGCCAATTTTCCATTGTTAATTTTTGTGTGGAAAGTGTAAAATAGCAGGATTCTGAACGAAGCCGATTAGCATTCTGCCAGACAGAACATTTCTACAACATCAGCCCAACGAGATTTATCTGTTTCAACCTACAAGAATAATTTCAAAGCATCCCCCCCCAATGTTGTGAAATATAGTGAATTAATTTTGTGCTCGGCGTACGAAGCCAAAACAACAACAAGTATTTGAGTCTATTAACTAAATCGTATTCACGGCAGCTGACTAAATAAATAAATAATTCCAATTTCAGCCATCAGTTAAAATCAAGAAAATACCAGATATATTGGTACATCAAGAGCAGCAGCTGCATTCATTAGCATATAAAACAGAATTCAAATGTGTTTCTACTTGAGAAAACTTTTTCAGCATACTTGATTTCATTAGATGCTTTACTGTGTTCTATAATGCATACTGACTTGTTTTATAGAAATAGATTGACTTGGTTAAGTTGCACAGCTACTAATTTAAATAGTCATGTTTTCCTACAACACTTCCATTTCTATAAATGCTTTCCCTATATGAACCTAGTGAATTATTTTGAACTGAAATATTTAATGGATACTTATACATTTTTTAATCTTTTTTTTGCCTTTTTTCACCCTATTCCAAAACTGGATAAATTCTAGTGTTCTTTCTAAAATATAGAAGACAGTTGTTACGGATCCTGGTACCCCAGGCGCCCCTTTCCCTTTCCCAGGAGATATTCGTACCCACACAGAGTAGACGACACATAAACTGTGAGGAGTTCTTGCAGATTCAAAATCCAAGTGGAGACTGATTTTTATTTTCACTTTAGAATAGGAAAAACACACATACAGGGGGAAGGTACAGAAACAATGAAAACACGTCCAGCAGTGGAAGAATGGCTGGAGTCAGAGAACAATCATCTGAGTGACTTGTTGCTGGGTGGAGGTGTGGGTTGATGGAAACATGTGAAGACAATGGAATCCATGATTTACAGGGGGGTGGAAGCAGACAAAAGGTTAGATTGCAAGCTCTTGATCAGTGTCCTCTCCTACTGTTCTGTGAGTGCAACTTGCATGCACATGTTATCCTGTTTTATCCATTGCACAGCGCAATGGAACTTGTTAGTGCTTTATAACAACTTGGAACTGTAACATACAGATACACACTTTGACAACAGCATAGCATATCATACAACACTCTACCCTATATACAGAGACAATGAAAAGTAAGGAAAAATAAATGCAAATAAACATTGGGGCGGCTGTTTCGTCACAACAGTTTAACCCCTTCACTGACAAGTGTTTTTTTCTTGAAAGAAAATAATTATTATCTTAACATTTACTTGAAACTTGGGATGTTTAGTTAACACTTAAATGTAGGTTAAAATAGCAATTTTGTAAACATTTTATTCTTACACTATTTTAATTGCAACAAAAAAATGTGAATTTGCTGGTTTTTTTTGTATTTGTTATTTCCTGAAATATTGCTGGGTGAAAGGTTCTAAACTCTAGATGGTGTCCGGTATAGTGAGGACGTGGGCTGCTCTTTGCAGCTTCTTTACAGTAATAGTGCCACGGTTAATTTTGTTTCACACCAGGACACTAATCTTGCATTAAAAGACTTGCAAATTAGGGTATGACATGCTAGTTCTCATTATTAAATTGTATTTAAATACCGAAGCATGAATACCATTTTTGGTACAGAATGGGTTACGGTCATGAATTCAATTAAACTTTCCAGAGCAGAGACATGTCTCTCTAGAGAGGAGAGACAGAAATCTCATTGATTTAGTTAACTTTTTCAATAAGCTTGGTTTTGATGGTAGCGAATGGATATGGTGGTTCATCAAATATATTTGGGGTTTCTGTCCTCCAACCTATGAAACATCCCATATGCCCAGACTGCGATTGTACGTTTTTGCTTGCTGCCAATGAACTTCTCTTGTACAAAACTTGCGAGAGTTGAATGTTCATCCTTTATTTTCTGTTTGGGGTTGTCAGTAACTAGCACTTCACTAAAATGTTAACATTTAACTAAATACCGAAAAAAGACACCAAAATATTCAGCTCCCGGTCCATAGAGATCTTAATCCCGCCCTGGTTATCAGAAAAGTCTTGTTTCAGGTCATGGGTGATACTTTGTGAAGCATATCAATGGAGTTTGAGTCTTCTCCAGTACAAAAGAATGCACAGCCTGTGGGGTTATTGAAAACCCCTTACCTAGGTTTGAAAAAGGAAAATCTGTAGAGAGGATGTTGTCTTATGGTTAAGGAAGTGTATATACTAGGGATGTGCGTTTCGGGTTTCGGAATTTCGGAATTTTCACGAAATTTCCCGATTCGTGTTTTCGGATCCAGCCAATTTTCCAAAAATTTTTAGATCCGAAAATGGCAGATCCGAAAAGTTTTCCGAGCCGAAGCGAAATATTTTCCGAATTTCCGAATGGACTTGAAATATGTCAAATCGAAATTTATTGCTTTGAAACGAGGAGAACAGACGTTCCGAAAAAACGAAAATTTCCGAAAATACGAAAAGTCGATACAAAAAACGAGCTAAGTGACACGAAAATACGAAAAATGGTCGATATTCCGAAACCATTTACAATTCCGAAAAATGAAAATTTCCGAAAAGTCGATACAAAAACGAGCTAAGTGACACGAAAATATACGAAAAATGGTCGAAATTCCGAAAAAAAAATGTACACGAAAACGAGTCGAGCCGAACCGAATCGAAACAGGAATAGGTCGAAACGAGCCGAATCGAAAAGTTTAAAAATCCGAAAAATCGAATCGAACCGAAAAAAAAACCGGTGCACAAGCCTAGTATATACGGCTCTTATGTCCTTCCTACAATTATATGGCCAATGCAGTGGAAATACTCTATAGGTGAAGAGAAAAACTGTTAAAAATTAATATCTATTAACCAGTAAGAATAATCGGCCAGAACACACCCTCTGAAAAGGTTTTATAGTGATGGATGTAAATATCTCTGGTCGGCAGAACTAGTAGATACACTTCCTGTCTAGAAAAAAAACTCACCACCTGGATTTAACTGCGCAGATAGGTGTGAGCCTTCCATCGGATAATTAATTACTGCAGTGATATGTTTCAGCTGCAAAAATTTAGGTCATGTGACTCCCTGAATATACTGAATGAGCAGGTTTTTCCATCAATGGTTTTTTTCTGCCCTGATGGCACAGCGGGCATATTCCAAAATGGCAATGCCAGGAGTTATTATGCTCAAATTGTGCAAGAGTGGTTCAGGGAGCATGAGACATAATTTCACACATGGATTGGTCACCACACAGTCCAGACCTTAACCCCGTTGAGAATCTTTGGGAAAATGTGCTGGAGAAGACTTTACACAGCGCTTCGACTCTCCCATCACCAATACAAGATTTTGGCCACAAATTAATGCCACGCAAATAAATTCTGTGACATTGCATGAGCTTATTGAAACGATACCACGGCGAATGCGTGCCGCAATCACAGCAAAAGGCAGCCCAAAGAGATGTGAGTGTGACTTTTTCTTTGGCCTGGCCTTGTATCATTATCTTTATTAGTAGAAACATTGTTGTGATGGTGCATTCTTGACCTCAGAGACATGACATACTAATCACTACTGAAATGAGTTTAACCAGAGTTTTCAGTATAAAATGGAGTTTTGCATTTTCTGGCATTAGAGACAACTCCGAAGGGTGGACTGATCAAAATAATCTAAATTCTTACCATTGACTTCATGCTCGATGAGCTGTATACGTTGCAGGTAAATATAGTGCCCACATCAACCTCCTGATAATTAAGGAGCACTAAGACTTAGCTTGTCCGATGTCTTCAAAGGACACAGAATGGCAGCTTCAATCATTTAACTAGGTTTGCGTTTTCCATTTTTCTGCCTGCCTTCCAGAAAACAAAATTATCCATGTGTAAATGACGGAGGATGACAGGCATCACTATAAACTATGGAAATGTCCTCTATCTGCTAATGTCACTGAGATTTTTTTTTTTATCCTAGTCACATGAAATGCCACCAGGCATGTTCCTCAATATCTTTATGCACATTTTTAATCAGGTCACAGAGGAACAAACAATGATATCTTACTGACCTGCAACGACACAAACATTTCAGGGTCACATACTGTGATACTGTGCAATTTGATTTGCCTGGATCCGAATATTTTTGAATTTCGAAAGATCTTTGGAGAAACAGACGCCGTTTTTTCACCGTTAAGTATACATTGGACTAGTACTTCCATTTTATTGAAACCATGTCAATTGAAGGTGAATATGTACCATGTTTGGTACAAAATCTTTGATCTTGCCATATCTTGTACATTAACTCTTCCATCATACCACGCTATTGGGTCGTGAGTAGGCTATTGGGTCATGAGTTGGCCATATCAGCAATGTTGAATTTGTTGGCTCATCAAGGCTAGGTTACAGCTGGAACATTGCTGTCTGAGATCCTCCATTAAAGATTGAGCCTTAATTGGTGTGCTTGGACCCTCCCTTTCTTCTGTTCTTCTGTACTTAGGGGATGCCCCCCCCCGGACTCCAGCTGTACCTATACTTTAAAGGTTCTTTTAGATCAATGTTGCCCAAACCTACTGACACGCCATGTTCGTCAGATATGTGAAGCACAGCACAGGTGATATGATTTGCTGCTCAGTGATTGCAGGATTCAGTCTGCTTTTCCTCAAGGTGATCGGCAAAATCTGGCCTTGTTGAGGGTCCCGAGGACAGGTTTGGGAAACACTGATTTAGATGATGTGGTGGCTTGTTTGCCTGTGGTTTTGTGCAGGGTTTGTTCAGTTGTTTTTGTTCACAAACGTTTTCTATACCCGAACACTATCTTTGTGGCACACACCATGTTATACCAGTCATAACCTGGAAAACAAATCTTAACAGTATAGTCCAGTTACATTTGTAGGATGGTAATCCAAAAAAATAAATATTTTCTTAGAGAGATTCTGCCTAAAACAACATTAGAGAAAAACCCAAAGATTACCTTGAATGAGATTTCTGTTTTTGTAGGTTATAATATTTCACAAAAAGTATTCTTTATTATTCCCTTCACTACCAAGTGGTTTTCCATAAAACCACTGCCAGGACCCAGTGCATTTATAGAAAAAAAGAAGTTTCCATTGTATGTTCCCTTCATGAATATATTTTAGAGACGGTATGTTTATTTGACAGGCAGAGGGCTTTCCCCGGTGGTCGGAAAGTGCTACTACATGTGTAACAGTAGAGCTGGGGATCCGTGTTTCTGTAAAACAGAAACTGTAACTTCAACTGTTCAAACAGTTTCAGCACCTCAATAGACATGTCCGAGGAGCTGGAAATTCAGGGGCACAATCTTTAGCAATAAACAAAATTCCTTTGCATTGCTACAGAATATGACCAGTTTGAATTTACTTGCTGCTGCGCTTTCACAAGAGCTTCTGTAGATCGAGTATACTTGCTCATGTTAGTGAAGGGGTTAAAAAAATAAAATAACTCTGCATCCAGAAATCAGAGCTTGAAGAGAATTTTCCATTTACAAGTATAAATCTACCTTTTATAAAAAAAAGATAATTTCACTCTATACTTACTTTACTATCAGGGTTATTCAGAGAGAGGTGAAAACTAGGAAAATTGCCAGGAGAATGAACAATCTAGACCAAATAGCCGATTTGGAAAGTGAGATAAATGGGAGAATTTTTCTGGTTTGGCTATCTTGACCTCGAATTTTCACTTCTCCAGTCTTTCTCTTGGTTTTCACCACTCTCTGAATAACCCTGTGTATGTGTATTTTTTTGCTTTCTGCTCTTTTTTTGTTCAAATTAACATTGTATCTCCTTATTAGAGAAGGAAGGGTCCATGGTTGTTTATAGTTTAAAAATAAGTTGAATATGAAAGCAAGTCCTTCCAGGCCTCGTTTTCTTTATGGTTTTCTGTATGTTTAGCTTGAATGTTGCTTTAAAAGCTTGTTTGACTCGATTTCCCTAGTGTTTTATGTTGGCCCTTTTATCTCATACCAGTGTTCACTCAGCCATACTCTTTTACACTCCTTCCATCTTCTATACATTATTCATATATTTTCATTTCTCTGCTGCGCTCGTTATTTGTCTTTTTTTTTGCAGCTACTTTCGTCCCTTATTTCCACCTCCACTAATTATTTTTCACACGGAGATCCTTTACATATTATTGTTCTAGTTCTTTGTTCGTAGTTTTCCTTTTTACTCCTATTTATACAATTTCAGTTTATCTCATTCTCACAACTATATATATATATATTTATATGTATAGTTTATTATCGCAGAGGCCATTTACACATCACAGCAATTCAAAGAACTGCATCACAGTGCTCATGTGCTACATTCCCCATATGCAGCACGGAACTCTGGGTAAACCATGCAGATGACGTCTGCAATTTCCCATTTTTGTGCGTCTATTTTCACACAGAACCCTTCAATCAGTGCCTTGCTAGATGGCTTATTTAGCAGAGATCAGGTTTATGCAACTGGTCATAGCCTCTCCTGAACAGTGCTGATTCGGGTTTATTGGTCCCTCTTCAGCAGGAGCTAGGCATGACCAGTTGCTGTTTGATGCTTGGCCCGTAGGGTAATCAGCAACTGGTCATACCTAGTTCCTGCTGAAGCGGGTCCAATAAACCTGAAACAGCGCTGTCCAGAAGTGGCTTTGACCAGTTGCATAAACCTGAACTCTGCTGAGAAAAAAAAGCCAATTAGTATGTCATGACATTGATTGAAGGGTTCTGTGTGAAAGCATTCCCATGTTATTATATTCTAGATAGATCTTTATTGCACGTTCTTAGTTCCCTGTTCACTTTTTTTAACTGAAGTCACGCCTACATAACGTTTTAATATCCCACTGTATAGGGCTTACCTGCAGTGAACATATACAGTGGGATATTAAAAAGTCGTAGTTGTAACAGTCAGAGGGCTCCCTCTCCTGGCCAAAAAGTGATACTATTGCAAGTCCAAATTGCATTGGACGAATTAACCTGCCTGGTGGTATTCCCGAGTGTGACTCGGGGTTAAATTTCGCAACCGCGATCAGTAACCCCGAGCCACAATCGGGCTGGATGCATACTCACCACATCCTTCGCTCCCTCGCCGTCTCCGCAGTCACCGCAGTGTGATCGCGGCAGCTGGCGATTTTGCTTCCTGGTTCCGCTCCCTGCGAGCCACGTGATGCAGGGGGCGGGACCAGGCGGCAAATTCAAACTGTAAAAAAAAAAAAATTACAGTAAAGAAATAATTTAGAATAAACTTTGTGCAGTGGGTGCTGGAATTCCTGTACAGATGTGGACTGCCAATGAAATATACAGGACACAGGGGTACCAAAAAAAGAATATTTATTCTCAAAGCAGCTTTACAGAAATAAAAGACAAATAAAAATCATTTCTAAAATGTAGTAAGGCTTTGCAATACAAGTTTCGCTGGTGCTTGCCCAGACCCAACTATTGGATCTGGGCAAGCACCAGCGAAACTTGTATTGCAATGCCTTATTATATTTTAGAAATTATTTTTATTTGCCTTTTATTTCTGTAAAGCTGCTTTGAGAATAAATACTCTAATTTCTTTGGTACCCCTGTGTCCTGTATATTTCACTGGCAAAGGAGTGCACATCTGGACAGGAATCCCAGCACCCAGAGGAAAGAGGCATGTTTTTAGTTTTATTATATCATTGAATATAATTATTTCCATTATTTTGGATAATTATTTTTGGGATAATAAATTATTGTTTCGTGTTTCAAACCTTCTCTGACTCCGTGTTTACTAGACTCTTGCTTGCATGGATTTCAGTGAGTTATTCATACAGAATACAGGCTTACTATATAAAACAACACATTTCCTTTCCAATAAAATTGAAACGCATTTAAAATTTTGCAAAAATTAGACCGCCAGGGAGGTTAAGTCACCTATTTGTAATATATTTGGTCTCCTCAAAAATAAAAAAGCTATTCATTCACGGCTCAAAATAATATATTAAATAAATAACATAACAAATATATAGTTTGGTATAGATAGCAAGTGTAAATATGTCTATATGAACTTGGTATTGGAGGGGTTTGAACATTAAAATAGCATTAATAGTGTTTTGTGTTCCCTAAATGCATGAGGAATCTCTCGTATGATTAAAAGTGACATTTTGAGATACAGGCAAATTACTGTTTTAAAAAAAGTGTCTTTTTCTACTGATCACAGTCGCCTGGGACGTGCATCAGGAAATATCCCTGTATGTTTAGTAGAGGTCGTTTTGTCATTGTCAGCGGCTCTATTTAAACCAAGCCTGATGGGCACCTGTCCTAGTTTGAATAGCAAAGGAAGAATCCTGTCTCTTTTTCTCTTTTTCTCTTTTTACTTCTGTCTGGTTTATAAAAAGATTAACCCGCTACAAAATATCCTCAGGTGTCCTGTCAGTCTTCATCCGTCACACTGCAATAGATCTGTGGCTTTCAGAAAGTGATAAGGATGAGGCATTGCTTATGTTACTGTACCTTTCCAAACCCACTGTGCTTAGGTCGGCTGCCTAGAATTTCCACGAAACGCAAGACATCCTTGAATTCATTCTAAATTCTTTTGACTGCCTGTCAACGTTTGTTTTGTACCGTTCAGGCCGATCCGACCAAAAACTGTCTCACTCGAGGTCTCGGGCTCCTCATTTCAATGACTCTTTGAATAATGTCGTGACTTTCTGACGCTTTTTTCCTGGGCGATACGCTTAATGGCACTTAGGCATTGACTGGGGAAACAAATCCCTCACGTTCGACAGAGCCCGATCATTTTTGGACAGAAGGCGGCTGGGGTGGGAGGAGGGAGCGGAGGCCATTGCATTTCCAGCGACCAATAAAGAAACAAAAGTGGAAACTTCACAACTGCCAAAATTAATCTTCTCTCTGGTCATTGTTGGCAGGTTAGTTACTGGAAAGACACGGAGCAAGAAGAGGCAGCCGAAAAAGTAAAAACTGCTGGAAATGAGTCGTCCATCATCCTGACAGACCTAGAAGGAGATACGTTATATCACATCACGGTGAGGGCGTACAACAGAGCTGGATTCGGGCCACCAAGCGGCGTCATACAAGCGAGCACCAAAAAATCACGTAAGCCACCTGCCCCCCTGACATTGATTTCCCTGCCCTCCGTTTATCCTTTTATAAATATGTGATTAAAAGGGCCCTGTGCGTGTACGCGTGTGTGTAGTATGTGCGGTTTGCTGTTTTAAGTGCAATAAAACGAGGTGAACCGTAAAACTGTTACCGCAAATGTCTCATTCGGAATGAATCGATGTATTATTCCGAGGAAAGAGTTTTCGCATTTTGACACAAAAGAGAGCTAGAAAAAAGAATTTGGGTTTATAAGCCAAATGCGGCTTCGGTGGAGTAGAGCAGCTATTAAAATGACACTGTTGGAGCAAGAAATGGCTTATCGGGCTCCCGCTGTGTTGTCACAACTACTGTGGAGACCCAAAACAACTGCGGCCGTTCTATTTGCTATTTTATTTACACCTAACCGGCTTTATATCACGAAGAGTCAGGACCGCATACCTGCAATCTAACACAAGACGGGCCCTGTTACAACTCGGCCAGTAACAGGGAGCCACTAATTGAAAAATTTAGCACGAGCCATTAACCCTTCGCGGCTCCCTATTACTGGCTCTTTTGAGTCACTATCGTGTCGATTCGACTCATAATATACACAAGCCACTAACAGATACCAGCGACGTGGGGCCATGCGCCAAAGAGAGCCCTCCGTGCCATGGGCTCTACACAATTCCACAGGACTGGCAGTAGGACCCTTGGAATTATTTTTTTTACAGTCTCCTTCTACAAGTGGAAAGAAGAGACAGATGTCAGATACAAAATCACTTAACAATGTCTGAGATCCAGTATATTTTTGAAAATGCCAGTTCAGGATGAGAATAACAAATTACTTTGAAAATTGCTCGTTGTTCTCCGTCTGCCTGCAAATTAGCACTTCCGGTAGCTTTAATTTACAGTTAACTGGCACAACAGCAGAGCCACAAGGAAAGTTTGCGACTATCTATCTATCTATCTATCCATCTATCTGTCCATTTATTTATTTATAAAGCATTTTACCACGAAGGATACATTGAGATTTCTCTCTATCCATCCTTCTATTTATCTCTCTATCTATCAATCCCTCTATCTATCGCTCTAACTATATATCTGCCAATCCCTCTATCTGCCAATCCCTCTATCGCTCTAACTATATATCTGCCAATCCCTCTATCTATCGCTCTAACTATATATCTGCCAATCCCTCTATCTATCTATTGCTGTATCTATTTGGAGCTTTCTATCGCTGTATCTATCTATCTTTATCTGTAACTAAATATGTGAAGGGAATGACAAAGCATGCCGAGTTATTCAGAGAGCACCAAAATGTCACCGACATTTCAGTGCTCAACCTGTTCCCCACACTTTGGCAAGTTCAATTCGCCAAAGTGCAGCGAACAACCCAACAAACGCATCCGAAAAACCACCACAAAACTGCCAAATAAAATCGGAACAACTGCTGAAAAACCGCCAAATCGATCCGAAAAGCCACTGAAAAAATACCGAATCGATCTGAAAAACCACAAAAACCCGCCAAATGCATCCGGCGGGTGGAATAGGACAGGTGCATTCATCATTAATGGTTTGGGTGGTTATACGTAAGGACTCACCATAACACAACCGCTCAGAACAGGATCCTTGGTATTCTTATTGACATCAGAGTTTCCATTGTGTAGACCAGGGTTGGTATGTCTGCCCGTGCCCTATGTTTCTGAAATACAGCTCCAATGAATCCCTGGCTATCTATTACATACAAAGCATTCTGGGATTTGTAGGCTTCCAATATCTTGGGGGCTGGAGTTGACATTCCTGGTGTAGTCCTTTGGTCTTGAGCGAAGAAGGTACATCACTCAATAAATACATTATTATATATGCATAATGCGAGAAATATAGAAGATAAATTACTAAATGATACAAGCTAGGAGATCATATATACAGTACTTTCAGAAAGTATTCAGACCCCTTCATTTTTTTCTCATGTTTTACAATTCCATTTATACATTCGCATAAGAGCAGACCTTTTTCTATCAATTGTATGTTCTTTGGTTTTGGATCTGCTGTGTTGTGATGGACATTATGGACATTATACACATAATTTATCACTTGATACTCTCAGCGCCAATAACTCCTATTTTTTATTTTATCATATGTATATTTCTCTGACTATATATTTGATTTTTTTTTTAAAATCTTTTTCTTCCAGCTCCCAGTCAAGCCCCCAGCAGCGTCAAGTGGATGAGGAACGGACCTCATGTGTCTTTGGGCTGGGAAGCTGTCAGATCATTAGCAAATGAATCTGATGTCATGGGCTACAAGGTCAGACAAATATGCCATGAATGTTTGTGAATAAATGGATGAAATGTGACCTTAAATATGTAATATTCTTATGTATGAGCGAAATGTCGCTTCAGAGCCAAAAATAGCGTCTACGAAGCGTTTCACAAGAGTAATCCTACGATGTCCTACATGTGATCACAAAGGGTTTAAGAGTCCATTTACATTGTTCCTCCACATCTATATCCCAGCTACAAGCAACTGGTTGATTATATAGCAAATGGTCCATGTAACATTATCCAACCCTTTTGTAAAATGAGATTGTTCCTTCAGTTCAAAGATTAGGCTTTAATAACTGTTTACACAAAGTCCTCAGACTCTGTTCTTTCCGGTCACTGCTGCTGCTTTCATTAAGTCGATTAACAAGACCATTTTTGTCCCACGACAGAGGCGTCTCTTGAGTTATTGAGGCCTTAGGCAAAGCTCAACTGTGAGGCCCCCATTATTGTGCAAGAATTGCATAAATTATATCCAAAAAGCTATAATTAATAAAGGCTGAGACCGATCCCTTGGCAAACTGGTGTACGTGGATGAAGGAGTGTATTTTTGTAGAATATCAGCAGCCACATGAACTAGTACGGGCTGAAATTCCCTACGGACCATATCAGATGAGGCCCCCGTTTCAGAGAGACCTAGGGTTGCCAGGTCGGCCTTGTTTTCCTGGATACATGTTACTATTTTATGCAGAGGGAAAGCACAGGGAAAAGTGCTGCCCTGCAACGTGTATAATTTAAATGCCGCAGGAAGGAAATCAAGGCAGGTCTCCTGGGATTATTTATTTATTTATAAAGGATTTTACCAGGAAGGATACATTGAGATTTCTCTCGTTTTCAAGTATGTCCTGGGTTCAAGAACATTGAAGTGTTACAGTTACAGAAATACAAAGTAATAAATGCAAGATATTAAAAAAAACAACACAAATATACAGATTAACAGAAAATAAATATGTAGGAAATCTAGTCACTAGGTTACATGTTTACAGGTGCATTCTGTATATAGTCACTGTGTTACATGTTTACAGGTGCATTCTGTATTGAGGTATGTTAGTAAGGAGCTCTTGAGTGACTTAAGACTGAGGGAAGATTTGATGGTGTCTGGGAGGTTATTCCATAATTGTGGTGCTCTGTAGGAAAATGAGGATCGAGCCACTGGCTTTTTGTATTGTGGTATTGCAAGTAAGGTGCTGGTCCTGGATCGGAGGTTATAGGGTGAGGGAGCTGCTTGGGGAAGCAGTCTATTCAGGTAGGGTGGCAGCTTCCCAGAAATGCTCTTAGACACCAGGCTAGGGTGAAGGGTGCGTCTAGATTCCAGCGATGGCCAGTTTAGTTCTTTTAACATGTCACAATGGTGGGTCATGTAGTTACATTGTAATGCAAAGCGGCAGAAGGAGTTATACAATGTAGTAAGTTTCCGAAGGTGTGTTTGTGGGGCGGCTGCATACACTACATCTCCATAATCAATAGCTGGCATAAGCATTTGTTGTACAATCTGCTTTCTTACCGCGGGGCTCAGGCAGGATTTGTTTCTGTACAGGGCGCCTAGTTTGGGGTAACGTTTAGATGAGAGTTTTTCGATGTGAGGGCCAAAGGATAGATTAGGGTCCAACCACATACCTAGATATTTGAGAGAAGTGACTGTGGTCAGCGTGCCATTTGATTTTGTCCCAACACATAGATGGGGATTTTGCAATTTGTGTAGTTTAGGTGCCGTTCCAAAGAGCATTGTTACAGTTTTGTCAGTATTTTAAAAAAGTTTGTTGTGTTTCATCCACTTCCTTTTTGATTTCTTACCTGTAGCATATGGATTCTGCATGCTGTATGGCGACATTTTTCATGCACTGCCCATCCGCATGACTAAATTATATGTGTCCAGAAAAACATGGCCGATCTCGCAACTCTAGTGAGACCTTAAGCGACTGCCTAGTTTGCCTCTGGCCCATGACATACATGAAAATAATAATTCTTAATCCTGAGGGAAATTCCGTTGTGTTTATCATTAGGTTTATTACATTTATACTATAATTATTATTAATTTTCAGTACATGTAAATCGTGAGATAGACTATAAAATATATATTTTATTTTTTTTGTATCCATACATGCTCTACCCGTGTTTGAAACCATATCAGGTCCTATTCTGCTTCCCTAAGCAAAGCTGTGAGGCGTGGATGCTTTAGACTAGCTAAGTCTGTATATGACCAGTACTCACACGATGAAGTTCGGCAGATAGCTTCAACTCAGCAGTTTAATGATCAGACTGACAATCTTGTAATAGTGTACAGCAGTGCAGGTAAAAATACATTAGTTTTGTCCAGCAGTGAGCACAGAATGGCTGCTATGTAACCAGGAAGTCCATTAGAACAAGACACTGAGCAAAGGGGTTGAAACTAGCTGGATACAGAAAGCTAAGGAAACCCAGCAGGATCAAAATAGCAATGAAAACAATAGCATGTAGGCAGCAAAGGCAGATTCAACACATAACAGTAAAAATATACAATAAATCCTAAATCATGGGGCATGACAGGTCCCCTGATAAAAGGATCTTCATCTATGGAATCAGTACATGTTGGGAGTGATCTACAGGTCTATTCAAAGAAAGGTGAAACTCAGGAGAATGACTGGATAAGTGAAAATACTAGGTCAAAATAGCCAAACCAGAAAAATTCTCCCATTTATCTTACTTTACAGATTGGCTATTTGGTCTAGATTGTTCTCTTCTCCTGCTAGTTCTCCTGGTTTTCACCTTTCTCTGAATAACCATGCTAGTTTTTATGTTGTGCCTTCCCTTATAAAATATAGGCAAGGGTCAAGTAGAGCAGGAATGCTCAGGAACGCAGTTCCCTTTCTATTTTAGCAAAGGAACTCTGGTCCCATTTGGTTGATATACTAAAAAGACACAATGACTTTCTATTCAGAATACATTTTACAAACATGTCCATATGTAAGGATGCATCCAGGGCTAATGGACATTGGGAATGACTATTTGTCTGTATTTGCCAGAGGAATTGCATTCTATTACACAAAGAGGTTCTGCAGCAGCTATAGCTCTGAGGGCAGGAGTCATGGGTAGATGGTCACCTCTGTGAGTTATCATTTTTATCATTTTGTTAGGACTTGGGTCCGGGGATGGCGATTAAGCAAATGTTTGGCCACCTGTTTGCAAATGCTGCTTCTTCCAGAATTTCAAGATTGAGCCACAAATAACAGATCTTACTTATTAAGTTTTATTTTGTCTGTGGCAATTATATTCATATAAACATACAGATCTATTCCCTAAAGGTGAAACTCGGGAGAACTGACAGGAAAGTGAAAATTAAAGGTCAAAAGAACCAAACCAGAAAAATTCTCCCATTTATCTCACTTTCCAAATCGGCTATATTTATTTTTCTTGAGAAATTAGTTTACCAGGAAGGATACATTGAGATTTCTCTCGTTTTCAAGTATGTCCTGCGTGGTGAGTATGTACCATTAGGTGCAGGAGGGGTGGGGTCGCGCCTATTTCCAGATGGGTTGGCTGCAACCACCAAATGCATCCAGCCCAACAACATGTGTGAAACATAACAAAGAAAAAATGTAATCTGAGTTTATTCCCATTATACCGTGTGAAACTAAACACAATTAGAGGTTTGTTTTTTTATCAATGGCCATTATAAGACTAAGCTTGCCCGCCAGCATCAAGGCACCTCCATAAGGGCGAGTGCTATCCAAAATGAAACCACAGGCTGCTGTATAGCAAACCATACCTGCTCATGCTGCTTGTCAGACATGAGGTAGACTGGTGGGCCTTTATTTATGCTTCCCCAGAAACAAAATCCACTTTGGGATCGAAAACAAAGACACGGAGCGGGATCTTGCTGCAGGGATGACCTGGCTGGGAAGTACATTGAAACATACATAGTGCAGGAGGGGTGGGGTCACACTTATTCCCCGATGGGGCGGCTGCAACCACCAAATGCATCCAAGTCTACCTCATGTCTGACAAGCAGCATGATCAGGTATGTTTTGCTATACAGCAGCCTGTGGTTTCATTTTGGATAGGACTCGCCCTCATTAGAGGTGCCTTGACGTTTGGCGGGCGAGCTTAGTCTTATAATGGCCATTGATTAAAAACGAAACCTCTAATTGTGTTTAGTTTTAGTATTCCTTATAGATGTACCATTAGGTGTCTGGCCCAAGGACACTTACTGGAGAGGTGCTCTGGCCGGGATTCCAACCTGTGTCTCCACAGTCACAGACCAGTGATGTTACTTCTACTCCACCCAGTCGGTACATCTAGCTTGGTCTAGATTGTTCTCTTCTCCTGCCAGTTCTCCTGATTTTCACCTTTTAGTGAATAGACCTGATAATATTTTATTCACCTGCCCGCATTAATCAAAATAAATCAAATCGTATTTCTACCACCTGTATCAAAGACTTTGCGCTCAGCACCTGAAGCTGTAGACTGGGAAGCAGGAGATAGAGGTCTTTCTCCGTCCATGTATCTAAAGGTTTATTTAAAAGAAGACGTGGTGTATTTGGATAGATTGTCTAAATACTCCGCTGTGACCCCACTCTGTGGATCAATACACTTATCTTGTAAAGTTTACTTTCCGTGTTGGTCCTGGAAGGGATGGCATCATTGGAAATGCATTTGGTAAAAAGATGATAGCCTCTCTTTTACAATGTGTCTATCACAAAAACAGAAATATCAGGTGTCCGTATTAGGCCTGGGTCAGACGAAAGCAGTCTGAGCGCACTCTGCCTGCGTGCATAACGGACAGACGTACTGACGGAAGATACTGTAGACACCACATGGTTTGTACGGCTTGAAGGAGAAAAGTTACCAGGAAAGGCTTAATGATCTTAACATGTATAGCTTGGAAAAAAGACGAGACAGAGGAGATATGATAGAAACATTTAAATACGTAAAGGGAATTCACAAGGTAGAGGAAGGGAGTATATTTAAACGGAAACAAAGTAGCAAAACAAGAGGACATAGTCTTAGATTAGAGGGGCAAAGGTTTAAAAGTAACATCAGGAAGCATTATTTTACTGAGAGGGTGGTGGATACATGGAACAGTCTTCCAGTAGAAGTGGTAGAGGCCAAAACAGTAATTGAATTTAAGCAGGCATGGGATAGGCATAAGGCTATCCTAAACAAAAGATAAATCCAGGTAAAGTATCCATGTAATTGGGCAGACTAGATGGGCCGAAAGGTTCTTATCTGCCAACATTTTTCTATGTTTCTATGTTTGTTTTTCTTGACGGACGTAGAAAAAAAAGGAAACTATGGGAAACAAAATTAATATGAAAAATGATAAGAATTGATACATGATTTGAAAAGCCATTTTGTGCGTCAAGGTGCTGGACGTCGCAAATGCGGTCTGTCTGACTTCGTATCATCCCGCACACAGTATGCTACGCGGACGTGGCGCACTCTGCGTGTCCGTCTAGCGGTTTTACGTTCTTGCCTAACTTGCGTCCGTTTGCCACGTGCGTTGTGCGTGCGCAGTTCCGTCCGGATGCACTTCGTGTGTGGGTCTCTATTGCTCATGATTCTATGCTACGACGGACATTAACCTGTGCGGCAACACGGACGTGATCACTGCGTTCGTCTGACGCCGGCCTCCGTTTGTGGAATGAAAATGGGCTCAGTGAAACGTAAAGTAAATCTGCCGCTTCTGACCACAAATCATTTCAATAGCATGTTCTTCCTCAGACAGGAGCAGCTTTCTGGGTGACATCAGTCTGATTTGCATATGGTTTAGTTTTCTCTGTAACGGCACCATCAAACTAAAACCTTATGAGACCTGAGTGGAGACTTGCCATAGGGCAGGACACTTATGTTGTCGTCCGTTCTCAGGACCCTCACCATCCTTGTTTTTGCACAAAATTAGGGCTCGATTACACTCTTCACTCCAAAACTAGGACGCTAACAGTGAAAACCAGCGTCTGCAGCTTTCCACGTACCTTCCCCATTTTAGCGTAAGGTTCCGGGGCTACTTAAGCACCTTGCCCCGAAACCATGCGCTGCTCTAGGTGATACTCGCGTCGCAGCGCTTCCAGTTTGATTTGCATATGGTATTGTCTTCTCTGTAATGGCACCATAGAGCTAAAACCTTGTGAGACCTGAGCAGGGAACCGCCATAGAGCAAGCCACATATGCTGTTGCCTGTTATCGGGACCCTCACAAACCTTGTGTTGTTGCCCATTCTTAGGTTCCTCACAGCCCTTGTTGTTGTTTCCACAGACAGGAACAGTTTTCACTGACAAATTCTATATGTGCAATTCCCCAAAAAATTATAAAATACATTCTTTTAAATATACATTGACTAGAATGATAATAAAATATTCCTGCCCAAAGATTGTGTCCTCTCCACCCAATGGAACCACTGAGATTGGCTGCAAACTCAAACAACAGTATGTAGACATTAGATGAAGAGATGTAGATTTTAGGGTATTTTACATCCAGAGTGTTAGTTCATCTTATGGTTGGTATTACTGGATGTATATCATTTGGAATTATTCACCTTGGGGTTAAGAGGGGTTCACAGTTATGAGGAACCACCTTCTGTGGACTGTAACCCTTCCATCATAGGAATCATTGCTACAGAACCTTGACGTCAGAAGACCCCTAGCTCCCTCAGAGGATTAAACCTAAGGACATCAATCTAATAACACTGTATTATTTTTTTATTATCCTTAATTTATACAGTGCCACATATTCCGCAGCGCTTTACAAGATCAGTGTACAAGGTATTGATACATTGGAATACCACTCATGGATGATACAGCCTGATTCAAGGGGATCCTGTTCCCAAGGGACCTTACAATCTATGAGATGTACAAGTATTTTGTGAGGTAGGCGCATCCATAACGTTAGGTGTCTTGCCCAAGGACACTCGCTGGTGGCATCTTCTGAGTGGGATAAAGTCAGCGTTCCATGATTGTAGCAATGATCAGCGACCTGGTGGTTAGGTTGAGCCCGCTATTCGTAAAGTCGAGACTTCTCCACAGTTGTACAGGAGGGATGTGCCGAATGGGACCTTGGCTTGCTTCTCTGCGGTCGAAGGGTAGAGATGTTACCTCTGGACTCCACAGTCGATATTATGTGGCAGGCAAGTGTGTATCATTAGGTGTCTTGCCCAAGGACACTTACTGGAGAGGTGCTCTCCACGGTAATAGAGCAGTGATGTTACCTTTACTCTATCCAGCCGGTAAACCTTCTACGCCAAAATCCCAAGCCTATAACAATATGTACAGTTTCTCTCTTATTCTCTCGAGCTGTACAAAACGTCAGCCAGCAGTGCATCAACCTTTAACGGAATCTTGGGGTTTTGTTCTATTTGTATGTTTTTTTTTTTAATTAGTGTTTTTAGGTTCATTCCGAATTTTGAACTGTAGCAATTAGTAACAATAATGTCATTTTGCTTGACATTATGTAAAGCAAGGAGACCACAGAGAAACTATGGGGGTTATTCAAAGAGCGCCGGTGTTTGCCGAAGTTGTAAACACTGACGAAAGTATCTGCTTTTGCAACAATGATACAAAGAGCTTCACAAAAGGGAAATCAAAACAGTGGTGGCAGAAGCATAATCACCAACCTTTCTCCTGCTGCTGTTTGGCTCTCCCTTTGTTTGTTATTCAGCGTTTTGACTCACCAGCGTTTGCAACTTCGCCCAACACCGGCAGGTTTTGAATAATCCTTAGATCATTTAAATCTGATATCAGAGAGTGGAACCTGAATATTGTGGATATGTTTATAATTAAATGAAATATATTTCAAATAAAATGTGTAATTAAAGGATATATCCTGTATGTGTGTTTGTGTATGTGTATGTGTATGTGTATATATATATACACACACTGAGTTCAGCAGCTCCCTGATCTATGTGATTCTTTTCTAGAAGCCTATACTTTATAATAAGCTTCTGTAAGGTCACACCTGAGAACACACTCGGTTAAATCTCCAATCTTATGTTCCATCTTTGAATTAAAGCGCAGCAAGCAATGTTTCTATCTCTTAATCCACAGGTCATGTTGAGACAAGAAGGTCACAGCAATAGCCAAGTCATTCAGACACAGACGACGTCGGCAGTGGTTGTCCTTCCTGATTCTGGTTTTTATATCATTGAAGTACGAGCGGTTAGCGAAGGAGGAGATGGGACGGCCAGTTCCCAAATCAGAGTTCCATCTTATTCAGGTAACCATTTACAGACACCAGCTCAGTGTAACAAAAAAAGCTGATTTATGCATTCTCTTTACATGTAAGATCCTATGAATGACAATAAAATGGTCTGTTGCAGAAAAAAAGAAAAAAACGCTTTTAATAAAACGGAAAAAAAAAATTGTCGAAACAATTCCGAAAAATGGCCAAAAGATCCTAAAAAAAATCAACAAAGAAATGTTTTACAGCAGATTAAAATAATAAACGGTTTATTAGATATTGGATAGAAACGGGAATATTTTTAACATTGAAGCCTATGGGATTCGCCTCAATAAACCTGCCGAATTAAACCACCGAACAGCAGGGCACTTCAGCAACTTTCCCTCCTGTTTGGTATCTCTGAATAGATTAACCATTGCTTCTCTACAGGGATTTCACTGCCTTCTAACAGGCACCACACGTGCTGGCAATTCGCCAAAGTTTTTGTGAATTGCCTGCTCTCTGAATAGCCGAATAGCCCCGAATTGTCACTGTGCGGGGAAATTCCCTGTTTGGTGACATTTCAAGGCCAGATCGTCTCTTTCTGAATAACCCCTATAGTAAATGCAGTGATATATATATATATATATTTCTTGCTGTATATGGGGAGTGTAGCACAGGAGCTCTGGGATGCAATTCTTTGAATTGCTGTGATGTGCAAGTGGCTTCTGCAATATTAAACATAACTAATTATAGCGTGGAGGCTTTTTATCTCACTTTTCATCCTCCGCCACCACCCTTGTAAGCACTGATTTGCCCTACGGGTCCCAAACATCTACTGCCACTGGTCATCATGCCTAGCTCCTGCTGATGAGGGTCCAATAAACCCGAAACAGCGCTGTCCTAGGAGTGGCTTTGACCAGTTGCATAAACCTGATCTGTGCTAAAAAAAAGCCATGTAGTGTGGCGCAGCATTGATTTAAGGGTTCTGTGTAATAACAGACCCAGGATGCATAAAAGTGAGACAGATGTCATTTGCATATCCTACCCAGAGTTCCTTGCTGCACATGGGGAATGTAGCACAGGAGCTCTGGGATGCAGTTCTTTGAATTGCTGTGATGCGCAAGTGGCTTCTGCAATAATAAACATATATATACAGTATATATCTCAAATAGTAATTTCAGGCACAAAGTTAATTGGCTTCTAAAACACCGTCTGGCATAAGCCTTTTCTCTAATTAGTTTTCTAGCAAACAGTCTTGCAGCTTGCATGTTTTTTTACAGGTTTGTTTGGTTTTTCTGTCAATTGTTTCGGTCTCAAAGCAAATTGCAAAAAGAGACAGACACCCAGAAAAACTGGGAAAGTGGCCCCTTCTCATCAGTAGCCACTCAGGGAACCCGGGAAGTGTCCCCTTTTCCGCAATAAACACCCAGGAAGATTTTAGCCCAATGTTTGCCGATAACCACCTAGGAACCATTATTCATTTTAGTAAAGTCTGTTGGAGCCTGAAAAGTCAATCGTTTTTTATAAAAATATTTTGGTCTTCCTTAGCGGTTCCTCCATAATCCTAACTGGAAATGGGATCCATTAGCACAAATCGATAGCAATTAAAGGGCCACTACCACTTACATAAACTGTAACTAGATTACTTGTGCAATACAAATAAAACCACCTTCTAAAACACATTCTGCTGGTTTTATTTTCTTGGTTCGAAGTAATTGCATTTAAAAAGGAAAAATAAAGTGAGGTTTTGATCTCATGTTTCAAGTTTATGTATTTTTCCCATGATGCAACTTTTACCAAAAGATTTGCATTACGGCTTTTGGTTATTTAATCTACATTATTTAACAGTTAATGAGGTGGAGGAGGGAATGTTTAGATAAGGCAGTGGGAGGGTATTGTTCTCGAGGCTAACTGAAATAAGAGCTGGCAGCTGAATGAGATAAAACAGGGAGCTTAAAAATATATATAATCTACCCCACGGTGATGTCCTTTGAATACATCCCACACAATACAATGATTTGAGTCCATGATCGACCTATAGACTCCATTCTATGGCCAATGCCACACAGTGATTGGCGGTGATTATTATTTATTAAGCGCCAACACATTCCGCAGAGCTGTACAAAGGTGTAATGGGTAAAGACAGGGCAATTCTACAATACATACAGGAGGCAGGTTAGTATTCCTGCCAGCAGATACAAGATGACATGAGGGCCCTATTCCCGTGGGAACTTACAATCTCGATGGGTGAGGGGATAGAAACAGGAGGGGGGCTGCAGTGATGAGTTAATGCAGGGAGAGGTGAGGACCATTTTTGGGTCGGCCGGATCAGATGTCTTATTAAGGAGTCAGGTGGTAGGATTCCCTAAACAGAAGTGTCTTTAGCAAGCTTTTAAATGAAGCCAGATTTGGGGACAGTCTGATAATGCGAGGAAGCGCGTTCCATAGGGTCGGCGCCGCACGAGAAGAGTCCTGCAGTCTGGCATGTGAAGAGGTAATGATGGAGGATGCCAGTCGCAGGTCATTGTTGGATCTTAGGGAGTGGGCTGGGGTGTATTTGGTGATTAGTGAGGACAGGTAGTGAGGAGCAGAGTTAGTGAGGACAGGTAGTGAGGAGCGGCGTTAGTGAGGACAGGTAGTGAGGAGCGGCGTTAGTGAGGACAGGTAGTGAGGAGCAGAGTTAGTGAGGACAGGTAGTGAGGAGCGGCGTTAGTGAGGACGGGTAGTGAGGAGCAGAGTTAGTGAGGACAGGTAGTGAGGAGCGGCGTTAGTGAGGACAGGTAGTGAGGAGCAGAGTTAGTGAGGACAGGTAGTGAGGAGCGGTGTTAGTGAGGACAGGTAGTGAGGAGCAGAGTTAGTGAGGACAGGTAGTGAGGAGCGGTGTTAGTGAGGACGGGTAGTGAGGAGCGGCATTAGTAAGGACAGGTAGTGAGGAGCGGCGTTAGTGAGGACAGGTAGTGAGGACAGGTAGTGAGGAGCGGCGTTAGTGAGGACAGGTAGTGAGGAGCAGAGTTAGTGAGGACAGGTAGTGAGGAGCGGCGTTAGTGAGGACAGGTATTGAGGAGCAGAGTTAGTGAGGACAGGTAGTGAGGAGCAGAGTTAGTGAGGACAGATAGTGAGGAGCAGAGTTAGTGAGGACAGGTAGTGAGGAGCAGAGTTAGTGAGGACAGGTAGTGAGGAGCGGCGTTAGTGAGGACAGGTAGTGAGTAGCAGAGTTAGTGATGACAGGTAGTGAGTAGCGGTGTTAGTGAGGACAGGTAGTGAGTAGCGGTGTTAGTGAGGACAGGTAGTGAGGAGCGGCGTTAGTGAGGACAGGTAGTGAGTAGCAGAGTTAGTGAGGACAGGTAGTGAGGAGCGGTGTTAGTGAGGACGGGTAGTGAGGAGCGGCGTTAGTAAGGACAGGTAGTGAGGAGCGGCGTTAGTGAGGACAGGTAGTGAGGACAGGTAGTGAGGAGCGGCGTTAGTGAGGACAGGTAGTGAGGAGCAGAGTTAGTGAGGACAGGTAGTGAGGAGCGGTGTTAGTGAGGACAGGTAGTGAGGAGTAGAGTTAGTGAGGACAGATAGTGAGGAGCAGAGTTAGTGAGGACAGGTAGTGAGGACAGGTAGTGAGGAGCGGCGTTAGTGAGGACAGGTAGTGAGTAGCAGAGTTAGTGATGACAGGTAGTGAGTAGCGGTGTTAGTGAGGACAGGTAGTGAGTACCGGTGTTAGTGAGGACAGGTAGTGAGGAGCGGCGTTAGTGAGGACAGGTAGTGAGTAGCAGAGTTAGTGAGGACAGGTAGTGAGTAGCGGTGTTAGTGAGGACAGGTAGTGAGTAGCGGTGTTAGTGAGGACAGGTAATGAGGGGCGTGTTAGTGATGACAGGTAGTGAGGAGCGGTGTTAGTGAGGACAGGTAGTGAGTAGCGGTGTTAGTGAGGACAGGTAGTGAGGGGCGGTGTTAGTGAGGACAGGTAGTGAGGAGCGGCGTTAGTGAGGACAGGTAGTGAGTAGCAGAGTTAGTGAGGATAGGTAGTGAGTAGCGGTGTTAGTGAGGACAGGTAGTGAGGGGCGGTGTTAGTGAGGACAGGTAGTGAGTAGCGGTGTTAGTGAGGACAGGTAGTGAGTAGCAGAGTTAGTGAGGACAGGTAGTGAGTAGCGGTGTTAGTGAGGACAGGTAGTGAGTAGGCAGCGTTAGTGAGGACAGGTAGTGAGTAGCAGAGTTAGTGAGGACAGGTAGTGAGTAGCGGTGTTAGTGAGGACAGGTAGTGAGGGGCGGTGTTAGTGAGGACAGGTAGTGAGGAGCAGAGTTAGTGAGGACAGGTAGTGAGGAGCAGAGTTAGTGAGGACAGATAGTGAGGAGATGAGTTAATGAGGACAGATAGTGAGGAGCGGCGCTCGTGAGGACAGGTAGTGAGGGGCGGTGTTAGTGAGGACAGGTAGTGAGGGGTGGTGTTAGTGAGGACAGGTAGTGAGGAGCGGCATTAGTGAGGACAGGTAGTGAGGAGCAGAGTTAGTGAGGACAGGTAGTGAGGAGCGGTGTTAGTGAGGACGGGTAGTGAGGAGCGGCGTTAGTGAGGACGGGTAGTGAGGAGCAGAGTTAGTGAGGACAGGTAGTGAGGAGCGGCATTAGTGAGGACGGGTAGTGAGGCAGCAGAGTTAGTGAGGACAGGTAGTGAGGAGCGGCGTTAGTGAGGAACACAGGTGAGAGGAGCGGCATTAGTGAGGACAGGTAGTGAGGAGCAGAGTTAGTGAGGACAGGTAGTGAGGAGCGGTGTTAGTGAGGACAGACAGTGAGGAGCGGCATTAGTGAGGACAGGTAGTGAGGAGCAGAGTTAGTGAGGACAGGTAGTGAGGAGCGGTGTTAGTGAGGACAGACAGTGAGGAGCAGAGTTAGTGAGGACAGATAGTGAGGAGCAGAGTTAGTGAGGACAGGTAGTGAGGAGCAGAGTTAGTGAGGACAGATAGTGAGGAGATGAGTTAATGAGGACAGATAGTGAGGAGCGGCGCTCGTGAGGACAGGTAGTGAGGTGCGGCGTTAGTGAGGACAGGTAGTGAGGGGCGGTGTTAGTGAGGACAGGTAGTGAGGGGTGGTGTTAGTGAGGACAGGTAGTGTGGAGCGGCATTAGTGAGGACAGGTAGTGAGGAGCAGAGTTAGTGAGGACAGGTAGTGAGGAGCGGTGTTAGTGAGGACGGGTAGTGAGGAGCGGCGTTAGTGAGGACAGGTAGTGAGGAGCGGCATTAGTGAGGACGGGTAGTGAGGAGCAGAGTTAGTGAGGACAGGTAGTGAGGAGCGGCGTTAGTGAGGACAGGTAGTGAGGAGCGGCATTAGTGAGGACAGGTAGTGAGGAGCAGAGTTAGTGAGGACAGGTAGTGAGGAGCGGTGTTAGTGAGGACAGACAGTGAGGAGCAGAGTTAGTGAGGACAGGTAGTGAGGAGCAGAGTTAGTGAGGACAGATAGTGAGGAGCAGAGTTAGTGAGGACAGGTAGTGAGGAGCAGAGTTAGTGAGGACAGATAGTGAGGAGATGAGTTAATGAGGACAGATAGTGAGGAGCGGCGTTCGTGAGGACAGGTAGTGAGGTGCGGCGTTAGTGAGGACAGGTAGTGAGGGTCGGTGTTAGTGAGGACAGGTAGTGAGGGGCGGTGTTAGTGAGGACAGGTAGTGAGGGGCGGTGTTAGTGAGGACAGGTAGTGAGGAGCGGCATTAGTGAGGACAGGTAGTGAGGAGCAGAGTTAGTGAGGACAGGTAGTGAGGAGCGGCGTTAGTGAGGACAGGTAGTGAGGAGCGGCGTTAGTTAGGACAGGTAGTGAGGAGCGGCGTTAGTGAGGACAGGTAGTGAGTAGCGGTGTTAGTGACCACAGGTAGTGAGTAGCGGTGTTAGTGAGCACAGGTAGTGAGGAGCAGTGTTAGTGAGCACAGGTAGTGAGTAGCGGTGTTAGTGAGCACAGGTAGTGAGGAGCGGTGTTAGTGAGCACAGGTAGTGAGGAGCAGAGTTAGTGAGGACAGGTAGTGAGGAGCAGAGTTAGTGAGGACAGGTAGTGAGGGGCGGTGTTAGTGAGGACAGGTAGTGAGGAGCGGCATTAGTGAGGACAGGTAGTGAGGAGCAGAGTTAGTGAGGACAGGTAGTGAGGAGCGGCGTTAGTGAGGACAGGTAGTGAGGAGCGGCGTTAGTTAGGACAGGTAGTGAGGAGCGGCGTTAGTGAGCACAGGTAGTGAGGAGCAGTGTTAGTGAGCACAGGTAGTGAGTAGCGGTGTTAGTGAGCACAGGTAGTGAGGAGCGGTGTTAGTGAGCACAGGTAGTGAGGAGCGGCGTTAGTGAGGACAGGTAGTGAGTAGCGGTGTTAGTGAGGACAGGTAGTGAGGAGCGGCGTTAGTGAGGACGGGTAGTGAGGAGCGGCGTTAGTGAGGACAGGTAGTGAGGAGCAGAGTTAGTGAGGACAGGTAGTGAGGAGCAGCGTTAGTGAGGACAGGTAGTGAGTAGCAGAGTTAGTGAGGACAGGTAGTGAGTAGCGGTGTTAGTGAGGACAGGTAGTGAGTAGCAGAGTTAGTGAGGACAGGTAGTGAGTAGCGGTGTTAGTGAGGACAGGTAGTGAGTAGCAGAGTTAGTGAGGACAGGTAGTGAGTAGCGGTGTTAGTGAGGACAGGTAGTGAGGAGCGGCGTTAGTGAGGACGGGTAGTGAGGAGCGGCGTTAGTGAGGACAGGTAGTGAGGAGCAGAGTTAGTGAGGACAGGTAGTGAGGAGCAGCGTTAGTGAGGACAGGTAGTGAGGAGCAGAGTTAGTGAGGACAGGTAGTGAGTAGCAGAGTTAGTGAGGACAGGTAGTGAGTAGCGGTGTTAGTGAGGACAGGTAGTGAGGGGCGGTGTTAGTGAGGACAGGTAGTGAGGAGCAGAGTTAGTGAGGACAGGTAGTGAGGAGCAGCGTTAGTGAGGACAGGTAGTGAGTAGCAGAGTTAGTGAGGACAGGTAGTGAGTAGCGGTGTTAGTGAGGACAGGTAGTGAGGGGCGGTGTTAGTGAGGACAGGTAGTGAGGAGCAGAGTTAGTGAGGACAGGTAGTGAGGAGCAGAGTTAATGAGGACAGGTAGTGAGGAGCAGAGTTAGTGAGGGTTTTGTAGGTCAGGGTGAGTAGTTTAAATTTGATTCTGCTGTGGATGGGGAGCCAGTGTAGGGATTCACAGAGAGGAGCGGCAGAGACAGAGCGACGGGTGAGGTGGATGAGCAGGGCTGATGTGTTTAGAATGGACTGCAGGGGGAGAGGCGGGAGATAGGAAGGCCCATCAGAAGGTTGTTGCAGTAGTCCTGGCAGGAGATAGCAAGTGGGTCTGAACGTCGAAAGGGCAGCTTGGCACACCCTGAGGCTCTCTGGTATCTCCTACAACCCTCCTCCCTTCCCTGCGGCTGGGTGTCAACATTGGCTGCAGGCGGGTTCAGGCAGTCCTGCTGCGGCCATTGACTGCAATCGGCCGCAGGGAAGGGTGGTGGGCTGTAGGGGTTTACGAGAGAGCCACAGGGCATGCTATGCTGCCTCCACGCGTACAGGCCCGGCGCCAAGGGGATAAAACAAACAACTCAGTCTCTCTACATACATCAAATAAAGAAGCCCAGGAACCATATTTTTAGAGTCTATTTAGGGAAACCGAAGAGTTAATATGGATTTACTTTTCCGAGCGGATACGTCTTTGTGCCTGAATGGATATATTACGTAAAGACAGATCAGTGGTAGACTCTCCACCGTCTGATATGTTCTCCCTATCTTCAGCTGTGCTATTGGTAAATACAGAAATACCCGACATCACCTCCTTCTGCTGAGTCGCCTTATTGATCTGCGCCGGCTTATTTCTTCTGCATACTCTGTTTTCCTCTTAGCAGACACAATGTCGATCTCTATTTTGAAGCGTGCCAGTTATAAATCATCTCCACTATTACAGGCTGATAAATCAAATAAGGCGCAGTGCCTATTGCATGACTATTTCAGCCTGCGCCGACGTACTTGGTAACAACCATGAATGCATAATGAGCCACCAATGCCCTTCGATGAATATTAAAGAGACGCGTAATGTCCACATTATGCCTTGTTGCAAATTGGTCCAAAGTCCTCAGTAAACATGTGCAAAGTACCTTGATAGATCAATTTTTTACACATGTAAATTAGCCTGTACTTGTTGTATCACTTAGCTCGGTTGATGAATGAGACCTTGAGATAACATTTAATAGCTTTGCTCAGAAAAGCATGCACCTGTCACTTTTCTGCTGAATGTGGAACGCCATCTGGGCCCGTTACTGGGCTACTTCTTCATTTGTATTCCGACGATGCGAAAACCGCTCTCTTAATAAATTGATAATGTATGTGACCGAGAAGACAAACTCAATAAAGAAAAAACAAACAAAGAAGAAATAACGCCTGCTGCTTATAAAGCGCGTCTAGCCCTGTAACCTAGATTTAGTGCCACCCTGGGGGATCGTACGTTTTGTTTTGAAATCGAGGATGCAGAGTAGGCTTAATTCAATCATCCCTAGATTAACATGCCACATTAAGGATGACATCAGTGGTGTGTCAAAAACAGTCAAGACGCGTAACACTAAAAATAAACACAAAGAGGTCTATAGGTCAACAGTTTCCTTCTACTGCGGTCAAGCAGAGGCAGTAGATCACACCGTCTTCTCCACATTGGGACCAATGGAGATGAGCATGGATATTTTTATCATTATTATTTTTTCTTTATTCTTTTCTTAAACCTTAAGGGTTCTATCAGCTGGTGTGAGCTAAAACGACAACGTTACTTGAAAAATCTAGCGCGAGTCGCTAAAAGGTATCGCCTGACAACCCACCGACAGATCACCTTGTCCGTGTATAAAATTCATTAGTGCGCACTAGGGAAACACTAAGACCCGGGCTGAGAACCAGCGCTAATGCATTGTATGGTTTAAAGATAAAAAGCATTCCAGTGCAAAAAAGCAAAAAAAATAAAAAATCAGACCCCCAAATTTTTGCCTGAAAACTCCAGAAAAATACCTAATAAATTCTAAAAATTCAATAAATAAAAAGGCTTTTTGCTGCGGATTAAAAAAATAAACGGTTGAAATAAATAAAGAATAAAAATGATAATATTTTTTACATTGAATTCTATGGGCTTTGCACACGGCAGGTTTTCCTATACAATGCATCTACTCACGTGTCCCCGTAGCGCGCCGGTTTAACCATACAATGCATCTTTTACACGTAAATTGCATCCGTTTGTAGCAAGAGGCAAACGATCTGTTTGTCCGGCACTAGACTGAATTTACCTGGCGTTAGCGCGAAAACAGGCTGACGCTAAGGTTAGATCACACGGGATGATAGAGGCCTAAGTGAATTTGTAAATGTAACATGCTCTTGCCGTTCCAATGATACCAAACACTAACCCCTAGCTGCCACGGATCGGGAGATATAGGGTTCATTGGAACCCCCTGTCTCCACCATAGGTGGCAGCTAGGGGTTAACTACAGAACTGACGTCATCGTGCTATGCACTATGACGCCAGTTGTCAGGGGGAGATCCCGGAAGCTTGGCAGACATCCAAGATGTTGGCCAGCTCCGGGAGGGGAACGTGATACGGCGCCTGTTGGCGCCGAATCGCGATCCAGCCCCCTAGGGGTTAAAGACAGCCGCCGCTTGGAAAGGCAGGCTGTGCCTTTCCAAGCGGTGTCTGCCTTTTGGGCTGCCCTGCACGGATAGGGAGGGAGAGAGGTCCAAAGGACCCCCCTCCCCTTCAGGCACTTTTCCCGCACTGGCGGGGGGGGGGTGCCTGAATAAATGTCAATGTGCTGGCGCAATGACCTCTACTGGTGCCCGCTGGGGTCCCGAAGGCTGGGCTGACATCAGAGATGTCAGCCCGCACTGGGGGCACATCAATCGGCCGGAATCCGGCTAATCACTGGCTGCAAAGGGAGGACGAGCTCAGCGCGTCCTCCGCAGCCAACGCTTCCTGCAGCTGCACGCGCTGAGCATGTCCTCCGCAGTGAAGTGGTTAATAAATATATATTATTTTCTGTATTTGTTTACCTATCCCAGCTCACTTCGTTGGATTTCTGTCCAAGATGGTAAATTAGGAAACCGGCTTCTGTGCCATCATGCAAGGTTAAGTAAATGCTTAATTTGGCGAATTACATGGTGGCCTTTGGCTTAAAACAAAAGATACACGGAACCATAAAGTATAAAGGTGTACATACCTTATTCCTAATGTGACCCAAAATAGCTCCATGATAGACCCAGCCCAAATCATTTTACATCTTTAACAGAACTTGACCTTAACACGCAGAAATAGAAAAAGACTATCAGGGTTATTCAAAGAGATCCGAATTGCTTGAGAAAGGTAACCGAACGCTGAAATACAGCGTTCGGTTACCTTTGTTGGCCATTCGGCTATCCAGAGATCAGGCAATTCGCCAAATCCTGGCAATTTTTTTTTATTTTTTTAAATATTTTTTTATTTTTATTTTTAGTTTTTTTTTAAACTTTTTCATAGTCATGTTTGGTATCGTTGGAACGGCCATGCTCTGGCCGATCCAACAGTACCAAACTTTAACCCCTAGCTGCCATGGATCGGGAGATAGGGGGTTCCAATGAACCCCCTATCTCCACCATTGGTGGCAGCTAGGGGTTAACTCCAGGACTGGCGTCATCGTGCTATGCACGATGACGCCAGTCCTCAGGGGGAGTTCCCGGAGTCTTGGCTGACATCCAAGATGTCGGCCAGCTCCGGGAAAGGATCACGAACCGGCGCTTTTCAGCGCCGATTCGTGATCCGGCTCCCCAGGGGTTAATGACAGCCACCGTTTGGAAGGGCAGGCTGTGCCCTTCCAAGCGGTGCCTGTATTAACTCCCTGCTCCCCGGCGATCGGGAGGGAGAGAGGTCCGAAGGACCCCCCTCCCTTTCAGGCACCTCCTCCGCACACGCGGGGGGGGGCGCCTGAAATAGATGTCATCGCGCCACCGCAATGACATCTATTGTGCCCGCAGCGGTCCCGGATTGACGGGCTGACATCCAAGATGTCAGCCCGCACCGGGGGGCACAGCGATCGGCCGGAATACGGCCGATCGCAGGCTGCTTCGGGAGGACGCGCTCAGCGAATCTTCCGCAGCCAACCCTTCCTGCGGCAGGACGCGCTGAGCGCGTCCTCCGCAGCGAAGTGGTTAAGTTTACTTATTTTTTCTGTAACAGCCCTCTTTATTATCATTCCCTGGACCTCATATGAAAATTTCAGACATTTTCGCTCAGTAGTTTCTTTACAAACAGCGTTTCACTTTTCAAACATTCATACAAACTGTTTTCCTAATTTATTCACCTCCCTCTGTCTGCGGTCTCGGCTTTCTCGGCTTTTTCCGGTGGCTTTGCTGTGGGTGATTGGCTCCTACTCGGCTTTTTCCGTGGTTTTCGGCAGGTTAATCCAGATGTTTTTGCGGGTTTTCGGCGTGCATTCGCTGGGTTTTGCGATTAGTTTTCGTCAGGTTTGCGGCAGCTTTTCCCTGCAATTCGGGGACCCTGTGGTGTTTGCTGAATACACCGCAGGGTCACTGAAATGGGATCGGCAAAAGGAACCGAACTGAAGAGAACGAAAAGTCACTGAACGTGCGGTGACTTTTCGAATCTCTTTGAATAACCCTGTAATTCTATTGTACTGTTTCTTTTAAAGAAATAAGTCCAAAAGTCCAATTATTTCCAGCAAGAAATGTTTTCTGTCTGATTCTCATCCTGAGACAAGGCACTACGGAAATCCGAGACAAAAACTCATACTTCTGCCTTAACCGAACTATCCTGTGTAATCCCAGGTTAATAAGGAACGAGTCATTCGGCGATTACAGCTGTAGCTTCTGACCTTCTCAAGACATGCAATCAAGTGTGTATCACCACATTCTGGGACAGGAAAAACAGGCCCTGGCTTAGTAATGTGTAAGCCAGGATTTAGTCTTGAACTGTTTAAACCAGTGCTGTCAAACTACGCCCCCCCAGATGTATAAAACTACAACTCCCATGATTCCCTCACCATCTATTGCATTCAAAGGGCCATGAGTAGGACAGCTCTGGTTTAAACATAAGACTGATGGAGGAAGACATGCAATCTCCTAAAAAGTAAATAAACTCTCAGGTAGCCATGTAGTTAAAAAAAATGTTTTGTCACAATGGGGGAAAATTCTGTTAGATGGACTCTGAGTTATGATGTAGTGGTGAAATATATAAATCTTTGATTGCTTGATTGACCATTGAAATTAGAATCTTTGGCGAATCCCCCAATGCGTATTGAATGATCTTACCTGTACAATAACTGACGGGAAGAGAAGAACTCGCGTAACTCTATCCGGCCATTATGCCTCGTTTAGACACCTTCTGTGTCGTTTCATAGCAGTGATTACAGTTTTGGAGATAGATTTCCGAATACAGTTTTCTGTAGTTATCCAATGAACCCACCAAGGTTTATTGAAGCTGGTAGAGCACTGCAAGTATAGGTTGTGACACTACCAGGTGTTATACTGAATCTCAATCTAATGACGTTAGTGGGGTAATGGATGATTCACAGATCTCAGAATGTTAGTCTAGATCAGTGTTTCTCAAACCTATCCTTGGCACCCTCAACCAGGCCAGATTTTGCAGATCACCTTGGGGAAATGCAGACTGAATCCTGCAATCACCGAACAGCACATTATATCACGTGTGCTGTGCTTCAGGTATCTGGAAAACCTGGCCTGTCAGCGAGTCCTGAGGACAGGGTTGAGAAACACTGGTCTAGGGCTGCATGCAATGGTGTTATACAGGGTTACCACAACCTTGGCCATCCAGATATTTTGGAACTACAATCTTCCATGATGCTCAACCACTCATTAGGTTGGCTGAGTCTTATGTTGTTTCAAAACATCTGGAGGGCCCAGCCTGCTGACCTCTGGTGACATGGAAGAGTGGTGAGAGCTATCTATCTACATGCTGTTTCTGTCACACAAAGTTCTTACAATACGCACACTCAAGTCAAACATCTCACTAGATAGCCACTTAACGTGTAATGAAAACGGAATCTCACAGTTGCCCTTTGAAACCATTATCGGACATAACAGACTACACTAGTTGATGCATAGAAAGAAATAAAGATCAGAAACCGATTGAGCTTGTACAGCCTAATGACCTTTTCACAGTCAGGAAATTGAAGCCTCTATTCAAGCAGAATGATCGATGGATCACTACGGATGACTTAAAGCTGGTGATCACACATCTTCTATCAGTGTGCCACAAGCAATTGATTTGGGTCCCTATTTCCTCCCTAATGATGAAATGGGGACGCTGACGATGAAAACACACGCCTGCAGATTTTCCCGTGGCATCCCCATTTTAATGTTAGATTTCAAGGCATGCGTTACCTCGACACCTTGCCCCAGAACGCAGCGCTACCCGCAGCGATATTGTTATCAATTTCTATGGAATAGTGCTTGTAGTGTTGCCACATTGGCAATAGGACTCCATGGAGGCTGTGCTTCCAGGCCGCGTGCCCTGCACGATCTCGTCCTGAAGAGTGATCACAGAGAGAGACTAGGAACTGTTTGACCCCAGTCTCACTCTGCTCCCGGGGACAAGAAGCATCAGATCAGGCCACCGTTCTCGCCGCGGGATGAGAGGTGAGTATCTGATTTATTGGGGAGGGGGGTTTAGGGGGTGCTATATGATTTTGTAAAAGCAGAAACATTTAGCACTAGCTTTTAGGTGTTGCTAAATATTTGCCTTGTGCATCGCTGTGGTAGTTAGCACTAGGGATGTGCATGGCTGAAAAATGTGTTTTGTTTAGTTTTGTTTCATTACATTTTTAAATCAGTTTGTTTTCAGAATTTCGTAACTAATTTCGCTATTTCGTTTCGTATCAATTTGAAATTTCAAATCGATTTGAAATTTCAAATCGATTCGCATTTCATATATCATTTCGATAGTCGATATCAATTTGAATTTTGGATCACTAGATAAAATCCCAATTAATCAAGTTTTGCTGTTAAAAGAAAAGCTAGTGTTAAATTTTAAGTTGTGTCAGATTTAGTATTTGAGTCAAATTAAACAGTGAAACAAAATTAATTAGTTTCATAAGGTCCTTTGCTAACTATTACTTGTATTGTAAGTTAAGATCAATTCGATAGTTGATATCAATTCGATAGTTCATTTCAAATTCAATAGTTGATATCAATTTTCAAATTTTTCTTTTATGATGATGACACAGTGTAAAACGAAAAAAAATCATTATATATTGTTTTGTTTCGAATTCGTATCGTATCGATTCGTTATTCCGAAGTACTTCCGAATACGAATTATCAAATTTCGTTCCAAATTCGGAATTTTTCCGAAACGAATGCACATCTCTAGTTAGCAATAGCACTTTGTAATAACTTACTTATCGAAACGTTATTACTGATTGCGCTCCCCTTGTTAAGTATAGGATTTGCAAAGTACAGTAAGCTCACGCAAGCTAGCGCAATCACCGATGCGCTAATGAATTTTTCACCTGTAGGGAAGTAATATGGGGGTCATGCGTTAAAATCATTTATCCTGGTGTTAACGTTCACTATGGTATAGAGCCCTTGTTTTCAAAAAGCAGACTAGTGTTATTCTAGAACGATACTGGAAGAGGAAAAAATTTATTAACATCAGATTTTTGTGTAAATGAGTGTTTCGTAAGACTTCTGTGTTAAATGCATTTTAGATGACTTAGTGCGTCATTATGCACTGCATCATCTCCCCACCTTTTGCTGGCATGAAAAATGTAATGCCCATTTTTTGCAGCTCTACTCTTCACCTTCTAGAAAAAAATCAGACAATTTTGTTGCTTTATGTTTTTTTCTATTTTTTTTTTTACATTTTATCTAATGTTTTGATGCATTGGAAAGGTTATACTTTGATTTTCTGACATTGGAAATGCGTTGGTCCTATGGACTTGCCTCCATTTTTAAATTATTGCCAGCTATGCAAGAGTTAACGGGGGTTTTCTCATTACATCAGTGCACTCTGGAGATGCACTCAGGGGAAATTAGATGATCACGTTGTGAACGAGCAGAAGGTATTTGTGACAGATGATGTGTCCTGTGTGTCACTCGTACACAGCAATGACACAGACGACTCGAGGGACACTTCATACCCCAAAAAAGTGTTGAAACATTCACAATTTTGTGTAGAATCGTAAGGGTTTTATAGTTCTTCAGCATCACCACCAACTTGCAGAGGGTCACAGAAATCTCATTCCTTGACAAAGCTTTCATCAAAATTTATGTTACAAGTAATCGGTGGCTTGGTCTGAGATATCACTGCATTTGTCTTTTTTTTCATCAGACACGAAAAATCCAACTGTTGTAGAAATTATCCAAATATGTTATCTCTTGACACATGTAAATGTATTTTTTGGCACATGATTTCAGTATAAGTGAAGGAAGTTTAGCTAAAAAGTAAAAGTGAAGATTGAGTTCTTGATGTTAAGCTGACACTGTATGATTACTTTGCAAACCATAATCAAGTCATTATAACCTCAGCAGTTTACAACTAGTAAGCCGGATTTGTGTGGCACATGTTCTTGGCTGAGCACCAGGCTTCTGAGGCTTCTTTTGTGAAGCACAAAGTAAATAGAAGTCAATCAAGATGTATCCACACTTCGCCCAATACATTGGTATCCTTCTATTCAGGTTGATCTGCCTACCAAAAAGCCAGGAACGATAACACCTATTGACCTCAGTGAGTCAAGTCGAGCAAGAACCTTTGGGAATGTGTTTCCTCCACTTTTTTTTGCAGTTAGAACTGAGTTCCCATTTGTCTTGCACCCTAAAAGGTTTTGGGTTTTTTAGGTTTCAGTTGTATCTTTCCTTTTACTGGTCTGACTAACGACAAGATATTCAGACACGAAGCAGCCATATCCTGTGTGTTTGATTTTACTGTCTCCTCTGATCAGTGTAGCGCAGCGTCTTACTTCATTTTGATATATGAGAAAGAAATGACAGACTTTTTGCGGTTCCATATATGGTAATTATAATAGGAAAATAGTTTTTGTTTGTTTATGGTTATAAGTTAACAGTCACAATAAATGTATGATTTTTATGTTAATTATCATAACTATTTCTTAAAACACAGCCTGGTCATAGTTTTAGTATCAATCTCAAATTTCAGTGAGAGTTAGGACAAATAATAACATGGGAGGAAGAGGATATTCAGAAATATTGGTGCGTTTCTACACTTCTTCTGTTGGACCTGACCCCTGCCTATTCTACATTCTTGTTGATCTTCAAAGCTATGTGAATCCCTTATCGCCAGGCGGGTCGTGCCCGGTGGCAGGGCATTTATGCCGGTGGAGCATACTAGTACGCCCCACTCCCCGTACGCTGTGGCTGGCCCCTCCTCTAGCCCGCCTACGCAGCTGACGCAAGGCGCATGTCATTGGTTGCAGAGGGACAACTGGTGGGTCCCACCTGCCGCAGGGACGGTATAGTACACTGTGTGGCATAAAAGCGTTAATTATGATTTTTATAGCAAGGTCAGCATGTCATCATTTCTCATGTCCCATGGTTATATAGAAAGGGTAAGACAAAACAAGCAAACAATAAGGCTAGGGTCAGACGAACGCATTTTCGCGTTGTCTGTGAAAAAGTGCGTTCGAACGAATGGACGTATTTTTTCACGGAGTACGCGATAGCGGTCATACGATGCGCATTTGCATCCGTGATTTTGTACGGATCATCAATAAAACACTTTGTGCATCTGGACGTTATGTTGGCCGGACATTAGCAGTGTCTGACATCTCCAATTCACGCACACACACCTCTAGCGGACGCAGCGCACTCTGTACAACCGTACTAGAGGTTTTACGTTCTCGACAAAATGCGTTCGTTTTCCACTTGCGTTGCGCAGCCGGACTTTTGTGCGACCGTACTTCGTATATTGGCCGTCATTGCCCGGCATTTGCTGCTACTACGGCCGTAATTAAGTGCGCCTGCACGCGCGTTCGCACTGCCTCAGTCTGACCCTAGCCTTAGACAAGTTCAACATACACGCTACGTTGTCATAAAATCAAACATATTTCTAATATTTTGCAACATCGAACAATAATCTTGTTTTTCCCTTTGTTTTTCAGGTAAAGTGACAAGTGCCACAACTACGATACATAATATTTCTTCTACGTCATCTATAACGTTACTACTGGCACTGGTTGTACCTACGACAACATCATGGTGAAGGACGTTTATTCCAATTGCTTTTGCTTTTTTTTAATTATTATTTATTATTTTATTTCTACAAATTAAACGATGGGAGTTTTTCTTATACATGAAGACATTGGATCCTTGACCTACTCATCAACAATACACCCAAAGACTAAAGGAAATACATTCAGACCAGTGTTGGCAAGAAGATTTTTAGCATTTTTAACCTCAGAGGTTTTTGACGTTTCGTTCTGTCTTTTTTTTTGTTGTTGTTTTGTTCGGTGTTCAATTTTTTTTTTATTATTTCACTGTTCTTTAAAAATAGAAGTATGGTAATTTAGATTATTTTACTCGCGTTTTTAAGTACCAAGTGAACAAATGATTGTCGGAGTGTGTATCCTTAATTTGTTGAAGCGGTAGTACACAGTTCAAGAACGCATAAAAAATACTCTGCTACTGATTTGATGATATATCTACAATGCACACCTCTATTAAGTTATCAAGTACAGCAAATAGTGATTAAATTATTAAAAATGATTGACTTCTTTATCATAACATTGATAAGGAAATATAATTTAGCTCATTAAAAATATTTCCTTAATTCTCGAAATAAAAACATGAGAATTAGAGAACATTTAGAGTGGAATATCGTACTATATTTATATAGTTGTATAGAGTGATTTTTAATTTAAAAATCTGATATCTAGTCCCTCTCTGCTGTTTGTTAATTAAACAATATAGTTTTATTCATGGTCGATAATCTTCAATATACCATGGGACATTTACCTACCAAACAGCACATTGTTCTTGACTCAATCGACTTTTGCCATTGCTCTTTTTCCATCTTCAACTGACAAAGGAGATTCGGTGAATGGTATTGACTCATAATTGGGATTTTTCAAGGTCCGTCTTCTTGATCTTCACTTAAATCTTCCTCTGAGGTGGCTGAAAATTTATATTGATGGAACAACCAATGGAAAAAAGTAAAACTGGTTACAAACACAGCCCGGCAACAAAATTAGCCAAGAGTTCACCAAAAGGTGAATGGAATTGGAAGACAAGTAGGCAAAACCAACTCTCACTCTCAACGTTTCCTACCTGTCTTAGTGGGATTGTTCTTGGGATTTGCATTTATCAAATGTGATGCCTCCAACTCAAAACTGGAAATCTGCCCGATTTTATGTTTTGTTATTCAAATTTTTTAATTGATGATTTCAGTAATATGTATTGGAAGCGATTTCATGTGTCCTTCTCGTGGTCACTCTCATTCACAATGATATGCGTGGCCCTTTGTTTGGGAACCTCATTCTTGTGCCTTGCTGCTTAGAAATTTTTAACAATATGCAAAATTATTAAGCAGCAACAGATTAATCCTTGAAATTATTGAAGTGCTTTGTACAGTATGGATTTTTTGGGATTCTAATGACGACATTCATAATCCACTTGCATATTATTTCAGTATAAAAGGGTATTGTGATCAAAACTTTAACCCCTTCACTGCTGAGTCATTTTTTATTATTATTATTATTTTTTCTTTACTTTAAACATGGTCATGTATGGTATCATTGGAAAGGCCATGCTCTGCTAGCTGCCATCAGTCGGGAGTTATCAGGGCTCAAAGAAACCCCCTATCTTTTCTCAGGAGTCAATGAGGACGTTCCCCACACGTCCTCAGCAGTGAAAGGGTTAAGATAGTGGTTCCCAAACCTGGTGATCAAGTACCCATAACAGGCCATCCTCAACTAACAAAGGAGATTTGGTGAACGGTATTGACTCATAATTGGCATTTTGATTGGGAATTCAGTAATGTAATTTATTGCCTTTGTTATTGAGCTGTCAATGGGTCGGCCATTTTGGTTTAGTTTCAGTTGTTGATTGTTTTGTCTTTTTTGGTCATTGTTGCCTACAAAGACGCTCAGTCACATACAGTGATGTGTTCATCATGTTATCCTTTGATGTTCTGTAGATCATCTCAATTCCTGCAGATAATTCACATTGGTTGCCATATTTCTTGTTATGAAGAACCCTAGAGAGCCTGGTTTCGGAAGAAAATGGCTGGCAGGATCTTTTGAAGAGCACATTACTTTTCCACTTTTCAAAATATATTATTTTCTCTTGAGGGACTATTCAGTGGTTGATTTAACTGATCATTTTAAAGTAGCAATATTATCTTAACCCCTTCACTACCAAGGGCCCTATGCTGATGGATTAACTGTTAATGGCAGTTCACTAATGGAGAAACTGAAAGGAAGCGGTTATCCATTAGCTTGTGTCATAATAGTTTGGAGCCACTGGTCGATACTGGCAGTGGCACCATACTGCACAATTGGTAAGGGCTCCTGAATTCCATAGTCCAAAGAACTACTCTGTGGGATTATGCCAGGATGTGGAAGGACACTGGAAACTATTTGTCTCCAGTGTTGTGCTGCAAATGGTCAAAGGAGATGGCAAATTATGCCACACTCTGCAACCTTGGACCAGAGGTAAAGCATTTTTTTAGTTATAAATTTTTAAATGTTAAGTGATTTTGCAAAGTAAAATCACTTAACACCGGGGTCTGAGAGCCTGTATTCTTTGCAGAATACCGGTTGGAGCCAAGAAGAATGAGCCATGTTGGAATGGTGTGATCTTCTCTGGCTAGTCAAAAATTAACAGCTCTTGTACAAATTATAGGAGCCCTTTCATTTACAGTCAGCAGCCGAAAGTCATAATATTGGCTCTAGGTGTTACAGTAATGACTTGGTTGGAATTAGTCCAACATTTTAGCTCATAAAATGAAACCCACACCTTTTTTAAAACCGGATTCATGGTTTCTCTGTAGACAAAAAAAATTCCATTTCGATCTTGGTGCTTTTACCTTATACGACTGCAAAATAATTGGAAGGAGAAGCTCTTATCCTCAGTGTAACAAACAATTAAACAAATGTTACTTCTGCTTTACAACAGCCAGGGAGTAGATGGAGCTGAGGGAGAGCTCTGGAGTCACTTACTACTGTAAAGACATGAAAGTCAGGTGATTACTTGGGTTTTCTGATGTTATAAAGTACAGCTAAAAGGGGTTACTGTAATTTCCGTGTACAGATTTTATTTTAATGTTTTACTGGTAATTTTGGAAGCTGCATTCCTAATACTGTAATCTGATTAAGATCAATACAAATCCCCATAACCAGGATATCTAATCTTTTTTTTTAACTAATATCAGTATCACTTTTGCTGCTAATAATGCAGACCGCATCTGAAATTATGCACATTGAAGGACACCATTGATGGTCTATAACCTTTCAGCCTTGCAATAAATTAATAAAACATTAGCAAAGTTAAATCACTTTAATATTTAAACATTTTCAGAAAAGTTAATGTATAGGCAAAAATGACATTATATCCTACGGTTAATTGTTAGCACGTCACCTGCTTCAAATTAATGTGATATGTTTTCAGAGCTCTTTTAATTCTTAATGTCTGCCAAAAGAACAGGAACATTTTCTGAAAAAGACATCCCGGGGTGTCAAGAAAGCCAAGCTGAAAGATCTTTATAGTACTTTCCTGGACAGCAGGCCATTTTTCTAAAAATCTTACCATATAAAAAACAAACTAAAACCATTACCCCTTTAACTACCAAGGGGTTCTCCGAAGAACTGCTGTCAGGAATCTGTGGTTTTCAGGAAAATATTTTTTAATTATAGCGTAAGAAATATTTGGGAATATTCCAATGGATTCCTTACTGTAATAACCTAATTGACAAGCAGAAGTCACCATCTGCTGGCTGAAAGGTGTTACTGCAGTTCTGGCATCTCTGCAGGATCAGCTGGGGGAAAAGGCAAACATGTTCCCCAGCTGGTTTTAAAAAGCCTTTGCAGCTTGGGCATCATGCCCACAGTGCAAAAACCTTGAAGGCATGTTGCGGAGCCCAATTGCAAATGCATTTTATTTGCAATAAACAAAATTCCATTGCATTGCTCCTGTGAAACACTACATTGACTATGCTCAATATCAGGACACCAGGAGGTGCCTTGCAGATCGAGTACAGCTGATCATGGTAGTGAAGGGGTTAAAAGTTATTTAATTCACCATCTCTAACCATTTGTCTATTTTCATCCACAATATAAGAAAATATTGCTTTTTCTACCCTACTTTGATAAGGTTCTCTGATACTGTTAGCAATATAAAATGTATTCCACCTCTTCCACCTCTGCTGTGCTTGAAAATCCCTGTGGTTGTTGTTTAACTCATTGAGTGTCAGGAAGGATCTGGGACACGCTCCCTTTCACGCTTATAATACATCCGCCAAGAGATTCGAAGTTAATATGACACGCCAGATATGAAAAATGACATCACTAAGGTCATTAAACCATAATCACATCTCCATCGTGTTCTTTTTCTCCAATTCTTCTTCATGCTGGCAGATCTGTAAGAATATTTATTAATGGCTTATTGCAACATTTAACAGTGCCTTTAAGAATGAATGTCATGGAAAACAAAATCTGTATGATTAGAGGCAGCGGGACTGTAATACATACTTCACAATAGACATTTATTATTTAATAGACCATTTTTGAACACATTATCAAAAGAACATTTCAACCATCAAATATAATATGTACATACAACATTTTACAGCAGCGGAGACATATTTAAAGCTGATCCCTCATAGAAAGCTTATTCATAAAGTATGAAATCCTTGATTTTTTTTTTTTTAAAGAACATACCAATACGCATTTCAGACCAAGATTTCCAGGCGGTTTACATTCTCCGGCTCGGTTTTTACAATCCCTTCTCATTTCTTTTAAAAACCATCGTTTAGATAATGAACCCATAGATGTGATGAGCTTCTTTTATTCTCATGTCAGTTTTGATTTCGAAACTATGATAATGACAAAACATGCAAAGCTTTAGTTTCATTGTAGCTGTTTTGTAATCATCAGAAAGCTATTCAAAAATCTTCCATTTTCATTATTTTGATCAGCCGTCAGTCAAGGGAGCTTCTCTCGCATCTTCTCACAAGTGATTATAGACACTGGAAAAAAGGAGTTTAGTTCTACTGAAAATCCTGGTGACATCTGATGCAACCCTTTCACCACCAAGAGCTTTATGATGAAAACATACAGGGTTATTCAAAGAGATCCGAAAAGTCACCGCACATTCGGTGACTTTTCGTTCTCTTCAATTCGGTTCCTTTTGCCGATCCCATGTCGGTGACCCTGCGGTGTATTCAGCAAACACCACAGGGTCCCCGAATTGCAGGGAAAAGCTGCCGCAAACCTGATGAAAACTAACCGCAAAACCCACCGAATGCACACAGAAAACCTTCAAAAACATCTGGATTAACCTGCCGAAAACCACGGAAAAAGCCCGAGCAGGAGCCGATCGCACACAGCCGAAGCAGCTGAAGCAGCCGAGACCGCAGACGAGGGAGGTGAATAAATTAGCAAAATAGTTTGTGTGAATCTGTGAAAATGAAACGCTGTTTACAAAGAAACTACTGAGCGAAAATGTCTGAAATTTACATATGATCCAATGAATGATAATAAAAAGGGCTGTTACAGAAAAAATAAGTAAACTTTAAAAAAAAATCAAAAAAAAAATCGGACTTTTAAAAAAAAAGAAAATTCAGAAAAATGCAAAAAATATCAAAAAAATCTATAAATAGACTCTTTACTGCAGAATTTTATAATGAACGGTTTACTAGATATTGAATTAAAACGGGACTATTTTTAACATTGAAGCCTATGGGATTCTCCTGAATTAACTTGCCGAATTAAACCCCCGAATGGCAGGGCATTTCGGGAACCTTTCACTGCTGGTTTTCGTTCTCTGAATAGCCGAAGCAGTGCTTTTTCATGGGGTTTTCACTGCCCTCGAACAGGCACCAAACAGGCACCGTATGTGCAGGCAGATCGTCAGGATTTGGCGAATTGCCTGCTCTCTGGATAGCCGAATGGCCAAGAAAGGTAACTGAACGCTGATTTTCAGCGTTCGGTTACCTTTCTCAAGCAATTCGGATCTCTTTGTATAACCCTGATAGACTTGATTTGTGATGCGTAATAAACACTTAAATTTGGGGTAAAATAAAAACGATTGCGAAGCTGAGACCGTTTAAAGATTAACCCCTTAGTGATCGGGCGGTTTTACACAAATCCGTCTTTTAGTGACCGCTGCTGTTTTTATGTTTCTGCGCTGTTAGTGTTTAGGACAATTTTTCCTCTTACTCGTTTATTTGACCCATACATATTATACACCCTTTTTCCCGCCATTAAATGGACTTTCTAGAAATACCATTATTTCCATCATATCGAATAATTTACTATAAAAAAAAATATGAAATATGAGGAAAAAAATGGTAAAAACACACTTTTTCGTAATTTAATCCCCAAAATCTACAACCACCCAAAAAGACCCCAGCTAAATAGGTTCAAACTTTTGTCCCGAGACTAGAAATACCCAATTTTAACATGCGTTTGCTTTTTAACCCCTTCACTGCTGAGACAGTTCACCTATGTGCGCTGCGCTCATTCTGACCATTTTGTGCTAATTATTTTTAGATGACAGCCTAGGTCCTATTTAATTAAACTCCCCCGGACAAATAAAACTTTTAAAAAAAAACCATTTTTTATTTTATTTAATTTTTTTATTATTTTTTTTTATTTAATTTTTTTTTAAAACCAAACCTGGTCATGTTTGGTATCATTTGAAAGGCCATAATCAGGCCTTTCAAATGATGGCAAATATGACCATCTAGCTGCCATGGATCGGGAGATAAAGGGATCCTTAGGATCCCCTTATCTCTACATGGCAGCTAGAAGGTTAACTGGCCCACTGACATCCTCACACATATGGTGAGGTTGTCAGTGGGTGGGGGGGGACCTGGAGGCTTAGCTGACATCCAAGATGTCAGCCCCCCTCCAGGTTTGAATCGCGTTTTGGTGCCAATTGGCGCCGAAAAGCGATCCGGTGGCGAAACTGTTAATGCCATACACCGCTGGAAAGGGGAGGCTCTCCTCTCTCCAGCAGTGCAAACGGCATCTCCCTAGCTTCAATGGTTGGGGAGATAGAGGGCTCCAAAGGAGCCCCCCCTCCCCTCCATTGAAACACATGGGGGCACCTTCTGATGACGTCACCACGCAGCGTGGCAACGTCATCAGCCTCGCCTGCCCATGTAAATCACATGGGCAGGCTTCCTCCCTGCCAGATCGCCGTGGGATCCGACGAGGGAGGTGAGTATCGGGCGGGAGGGGGATTTGGCGCCGCAGACGTACCCTGTACGTCCGCGGGTCTAAGGGAGACCCGAGGACAGGACGTACATTGTACGTCAGGGGTCATTAAGGGGTTAAAACAATGTAAATTCATTCTTCATTTTTCATGTATTTTACAGAAATATTGATGGGATGAAAGGTTGTGAAGTCCAGATGGTGTCCCTTATCTTACATTCTTTCACGTGGGGTCTGCATTATCAGCATACAGGCAGAAATGGCCTTTGTGTCAAATACAACGAATGTGATATAGATAATAAAATGCCCAGATCTCCTGCTTGTAGTGATCATAATGAGATTATTAGCAACAAATACCAATAGAATATAAAAATCTGTATGTGTTGCATAATGCTTGTATATGGAAATTACAGTAACACCTTGTATCTGCACTGTACAAGAATTTTCAGTCATTATAACCCCCTGAATCTTATCCCTGTACAGTACTGAGTGACCCCAGAGCTCTCCCTTTATTCTGCCCTTTACCTGGCTGTTCTAATGCAGCCGCAATCATTGCTGTACGTTTTATTCATTTCAAATTTTCTCCCTCATTTAAAACATCCCCAATTGAATCTAGAACATATCATATTTGAATTAAGGCAAATGTAACCCCTTCACTGCCAAGTGATCGTCAAGAACCAGTGTTTTGGTTTCTTTCTTTGTAAAATCATTCTTAATCTGACAGTAAGAGATATTTGGGAATATTCGCAATGTATTCCTTACTGTAATGACCTATTTGGCAGGTGGATGTCACCACCTACTGGTCAGACGGGGTTACTACAGTTCAGGGCTCCGTGCAGGATCAGCTGGGGGAAAACTCCATTAGAGACATTTCCCAGTTGTTTTTAAAAAGTGTTAGCACCCCGGACATCATGCTTTCGGTGTTAAAACTTTAGGGACATGTTCTGGAGCCCAAATTCAAGGGAAATTTCAGCAAAAAAATTTAATTTGGTTTTTTCCTGCTCAGCTGCAGATCGAGATAACTCGAAATCGAGCACCCTCATGGCGCCTTTGAAGACCCAAGTGATCTCGATCTTGGAAGTTAAGGACATAAAACACTCCAGCACGTACACAAATGCAAAAGTATACTTTCAAGAGTGTATATGTGCGATTATATATATATAATTCATATTACTTTAACAGTACCATGGCATTAATTTTTTAAAGATGAATATCCTGACAGACACAAATTTTGATCAAACTGCATTATTTGTTCTCAGGTCTTCCTAGCCGCCATTGTTCTGAATGTACGAAGTTGTAGTAAGTCAGAATTCCCAAGTATTGTATATATCTGTTTAAAAAAGAAACAAACATGGGAAGCATATGTTTACATATGAAAAATAGAAATAAACGTGTTAAAAGTTGAATCGATTGTGTAATACATGTTGAATAAAATATTTTGTAAAAAAAAGCCTTGTTGATTAAAATTTGATTTTGTGTTTATTTCTACTTTTGTTTATTTTTTTACTTTGACCTCGGTTGTTATTTCAGTTGTGAGACTTAGCCTTTTGCATTTAAGAGTTATGTGTTTTATATATATATATATAAATCACGAGTATAGCAGTATGTAGTGATACCTTTTTTATTGGGCCAACGCTACATTTAAAAGACAAGCTTTCGAGAGTATTCCTCAGTTCTGGATGCTTACTGATCAGTTCCTAGAATTGAACATTAGGACATTAAGGGTCACATGGGTGGGGGTATTAGATGTCGTAAAAAGTGAGAGTCAAATGGTATGGTCAAATTGGGAAAATGAACGCATGAGGGATCTTTTTTCATTCAAGTTGTATGATCTTAGCTCTGTTGTTTTATTATGGGCCCAAGATCCCTCATGCGTTTATTTTCCCATTTTGAAAATACCATTTGACTCTCACTTTTTTACGACATCTAATACCCCCACCCATGTGACCCTTAATGTCCTAATGTTTAATTCTAGGAACTGATCAGTATAGCTTCCAGACCTTCCAGAGGAAGAGAGGAATCCTCTCGAAAGCTTGTCTTTTAAATGTAACATTAGTCCAATAAAAAAGGTATCACTACATACTGCTATACTTGTGATTATGGCATCTGGACTAACACGGCCTATAGAATTTACTTCTATATATATATAAGAAAAAGACAATGGCAACCTGCTGAGGCCATATAAAGGCAAAAAATGCCTGGGTGCAAAGTCCTGTAGATAATATACAAATTGAAGAGAGGAAAGGACACACTCCAGGACTTCAGTAAATAAAAGTAAAAACGATGTTTTTATTTAAACAAACATTAAAAAACATTTGGGCATCTTTTTAATGTTTGTTTAAATAAAAACATTGTTTTTACTTTTATTTACTGAAGTCCTGGAGTGCGTCCTTTCCTCTCTTCAATTTATTTATATATATATATATATAAAATGTAGAGCCTTAACATGGATTGCACAACTCTGAGATCTAAAGGGATAAGTCGCTCTGCTTCACGTAGCGTCGGAGGATGTAATTGATTTAGATTGTAAACCTTCAGTAGAAAGATAAGAATCTTGTAAAAAAAAACATTAAATCGCTACAAAAATGAAATATATATACATACAATAAGGGTTCGGTTGTAGGTTGGGGAATCTGATACTGTAATTATTCATATTATATGTTAGAAATCTTGTATACAATGTGTATATACTATATATAGTTGTATACTATGTGGAAGACACACTAAATGAATGAATGGTCCCTGTGTACTGTTCTTGTATCATTAGGTCTTTTTAATAAATAATTCTCTTTTTATTGACTTCTACCCTGTGTCCTGTCATCTGTCGAATGAGATCATTTATTATTCAGTGCAAATTTCATGATGGGTGCAATGACATTTCCTGGCAGGAATCTAGAAAGTAATTGCTTTTTAAAAATGTCAACAACTAGAAACGGGCAAGCGGTTCTTCAAAAGATTCTGACCAATCTCGTTGGAGAATGATCCCATTTACTTTGAGCGACGCTGTTCTGTGTGAAATATTATTTTTAATGGTGGCTTATCACTCTCTTTTTTTTTTTTTTTGGAAAAGGTTAACCTTTATCCACCGGCAATTTATTTGAGTGAAACGATTAGAATTCCGAAACAAAGTGAGATAGTTTGGATGTGAGGTTTCGAGCATTGTGGAGATTTTAATTCGCAAAACTACTGGTGAATTGTCAGAAAAATATGGTGCAGTTCACTGCAATTCAGTGATCTTTGGCAGCTCGAAATTGTCAAATAGAGAAGAAATGGTTAATCTATTCAGAGAACACCGAACAGCACGGATGTGTCAGTGAAATGCCCTGATTTTTAGTGATTCAGTAAGACAGGTTTTAGTAGGTGAATCCCATAGGATTCAATTTAAAAAAAAATGTATAGGTTTTATTTATTTATTCAACCATTTATTCTTTTCAGTTTCAGCTAAAAGCCTTTTCATTTATTTATTTTTTAGAATTATTTTGGCATTTTTCCGGATTTCTTTAGGCAAAATTTTTGATTGCCAATTTTTTTTATTATTGTCATTTTTTAAAATCCTGTAACAGACTTTCTTCTTATTTTTTTTAGGACCCTTTTTATTTTATTTCCACACATTTTCATAAATTTTTATTGTTTTAAACACCTTTTAAAAAATAGCAGAGTTCTGTTTTTTTTTCTTCACTTCGGCGGTCGGTTCGGCGGTCAGTTCAGCGGTCTTTGGAGGCTCCACGTTCGCCGCACATCTGGGACCCTGCGGTGAATAGTGAATTGACCACAGGGTCAACAAACTTTAGTCGCTGAATTGCAACGAAGTGCGGCGAATGAAAGAGCAGTGAAATTTCGAAGCTCTCTGAATAACTCTTTTTAGTATTTCGGTGTATTTGTACATAGAATAAGATAAACCTTTTAGAGTAGTGTGAAGCGCAGAGGGAAAAAAAACAAAAAAACAATGGCAGTGCCAGTCATAAGACACCATCTACTCTAATATTCATCCTTTTTCTAGAGGCAGATTTCCTCTCTGGTATAATTGAGATCCCATTCAGTAAATCAATCATTGTTGCTGGGTTCTATCGTCCACTGAGCTCTCCAGTGCACTCCCTCTCTGACATATCTCAAATCATTAATAACCTACTTGCCCAAAACCAAAAAAGTGAACTGCTGGTCCTCAGCGATTTTAATACAGATTGGCTAAATCCTAAAAACAATAAACACTGCTCGCTGTTTAAAACTTTGCAGCTAACTCAATTAATCTCCTCCCCCACTCGCATTAATATGAAAAGCCCTAACCATACCTTGCTGGACTGGGTTCCCTCCTCATCTCCTGATAGAATACAGGAGGCAGGCGTTCTTGCTAATAGCTTTAGTGACTATTGTCTAGTGTACTGCGTGCGCAAAATTAAGGCCTTGAAATCTCCCCCAAAGGTAATAACCACCAGGTCTTTCAAGAAATTTATTCTTGAATCCTTGCTAAGTGATCTCAAACAGCTCCCCTGGTACAGGCTAAACCTAATCCCAGACCTAACTGTGCAGTTGAATACTTTCAGTCTGAGCTCCTGCAAGTCTGGAATTCCCATGCCCCGCTGCGTAAATTGCGAGTAAAAGGGACCCATCTCCCCTGGGTTACAGCTGATCTTACACTAATGTACCAGCTTAGAGATTCACTGTGGTCAAATTTCAAGAGTACTGGTTCCATGAACGATCACTACGAATACCGAAAATGTCGGAATGAATGCACAAAACAAACAAAAATGGGCAAAGCCCATTACTTCAATGAAAATCTAAACAATAACATATCAAACCCTAGAAACTTTTGGAGAACCATAAGTAACATACAAGCACCCCCAGTCCACTCCCAGCCAGCTGCTGTCAAAGTAAACAACCAAACCCTGCAACACCCCCTAGATGTAGCAAATGCCTTTAATGATTATTTTGTCATATGCGCCACCACTTTGATTGCCAAGCTAGGAAATGGCATGCAATCAGAGAGGCCTCATGCAAGTCAGGCCCCCCCAACTGTGCAAAGTCCCTGTATCAGACAGGAATTCAGTTTTAGACCAGTGCCTGTCAGTGTCGTTACTAAACTTCTCCGTAAGCAAAAAATGAAATACCAGTCTGGACCTGATCAAATACCAGCAATGCTGCTGAAAATCAGTGCGCCAGCAATTGCAAATCCTGTCGCAACCCTAATAAATGAGTCACTGGCGACTGGATACATACCCAAGCTCTGGAAGACTGCAAGAGTGGTACCTATCCATAAAAGTGGTGACAGTACTTTGGTATCCAACTACCGTCCGATATCGTTGCTCCCTGTAATGTCAAAAGTCTTGGAAAAATGCGTCTACACACAATTACGTGATTATTATCAATACTGGAACTACTTAACCCCGGATCAATCAGGCTTTCGTCCAAATCACTCAACTACAACCGCCATTTTAAAAGTCTGCAATGATATCCAAGCTGGGATGGAACAAGGAAACCTAACTGGAGCCATCTTCCTTGATTTTGCCAAGGCCTTTGACACGGTAGACCATGGCATCTTGTTAGAAAAACTTAAAAACTCTGGCATTGGTGATCGCACGCTAACCTGGTTTCAATCATATGTATCCGACCGATCACAATATATGTCAATTTCTGGCAGCTCCTCCCTCCCGCTCCCAGTCACTTGCGGTGTACCCCAAGGCTCAATACTAGGCCCCCTGCTATTCACAATATTCATAAATGATCTGCCCAATGTCTGCAAAGCCTCAACTGTACATATGTACGCAGACGACACTGTAATCTATACCAGCAAACCAAATCTCCCGCAGCTGGAGGCCGTGCTGCAAGAACAATTCACAGAGGTAGAAAAGTGGATCAAAAACAACAAACTTTTTTTAAATAATGACAAAACTGTAACGATGCTCTTTGGAACAGCACCTAAACTACACAAATTGCAAAATCCCCATCTATGTGTTGGGACAAAATCAAATGGCATGCTGACCACATTCACTTCTCTCAAATATCTAGGTATGTGGTTGGACCCTAATCTATCCTTTGGCCCCCACATCGAAAAACTCTCATCTAAACTCTACCCCAAACTAGGTGCCCTGTACAGAAACAAATCCTGCCTGAGTCCCGCAGTAAGAAAGCAGATTGTACAGCAAATGCTTATGCAGGCTATTGATTACGGAGATGTAGTGTATGCAGCCGACCCCGCCAACACACCTTCATAAACTTACTACATTGTATAACTCATTCTGCCGCTTTGCGCTACAATGTAACTACATGACCCACCATGAGCTAAACTGGCCATCGCTGGAATCCAGGTGCACCCTTCACCTTTCCAGCCTGGTGTTTAAGAGCATTTCTGGGAAGCTGCCACCCTACCTGAATAGACTGCTTCCCCCAGCAGCTCCCTCATCCTATAACCTCCGATCCAAGACCAGCACCTTACTTGCAATACCACAATACAAAAAGACAGTGGCTCGGTCCTCATTTTCCTACAGAGCACCACAATTATGGAATAACCTCCCAGACACCATCAAATCTTCCCCCAGTCTTAAGTCACTCGAGCTCCTTACTAACATACCTCAATACAGAATGCACCTGTAAACATGTAACCTAGTGTTTGTAACATGTAACCTAATGTATTGGGGGACTGGGCACTTAAATGGCAGATGAGATTTAATCTAGATAAATGTAAAGTTATGCACTTTGGAGTGAAGAACACACAAGCAATTTATACCCTAAATGGTACGGAGTTAGGGAAATCCAAGCAGGAGAAGGATTTGGGAATAATCATAGACTTCAAACTAAGTAACAATGTGCAATGTCAAACAGCAGCCGCCAAGGCCAGCAAAGTACTGGCATGCATTAAAAGGGGAGTTCACTCACGGGATGAAAACATAATTTTGCCTCTGTATAAATCAATGGTCAGGCCGCACCTTGAATATGCCGTGCAATTTTGGGCACCTGTCTTAAAAAAAGATATTATATCATTAGAAAAAGTGCAGAGACGGGCAACTAAATTAATAAGGGGGATGGAAGGGTTAAGTTATGAGGAAAGACTAACAAGCTTAAACCTGTTTAGTTTAGAGAAAAGGCGCCTTAGAGGGGATCTGATAACCTTATGTAAATATATACGGGGCCATTTCAACCATTGTCTGATAACCTATTCATTAACAGGACTATACATAGGACAAGGGGTCATCCATTTAGACTGGAAGAAAGAAAATTTAGCTTAAGCATAGGAAGGGTTATTTTACGGTGAGAAAAATAAGCTGTGGAATTCTCTGCCTGTTGAGGTGGTTGGGTCAGAGTCTGTACAGACTTTTAAAAAACGACTGGATGACTTCCTGCAGACACAGAATATTAAGGGTTATAATATTTAATACTAGATGTAAAGCCTGCCCAGAGGGCAGTCTATTGAAAAGTGTGGTGTGTATGAATGTGGTCACCGCTGGGGAATCAGAGGCCGTGGTACACTAAACATACATATCCCCCTAATGCGTCCCTGTGCTCCAGCGGTGACCGGCTGCCGAGCGGCCTGCTCGGCGGCTTTCACGCTCAGGCGAGGCCCCGGCTTGGCCTGGGCCTACAGGCCCAGCCGAGCCGGGGACTCGCCTGAGCCTGGCCGAGCAGGCCGCTCGGCAGCCGGTCACCGCTGGAGAATCGGGGACTAAATACCCAAAACTTACGCCCATAAATCAGCCCAGAGCTCGACCGGTGACCTCCTCCAGCTGAGCGGGCTGGTCGGCCGGCCTCCAGACTCAGGACAGCCCCCGGCTCGGCTTGGGCCTACAGGCCCAGCCGAGCCGGGGACTGTCCTGAGTCTGGACGCCGGCCGACCAGCCTGCAACAGTCGAATGACTGCCACCGGTTGAGCTACGGGCCGATGTACACATACTCACCCACATGGGCCCTTAGCTCCTCCAGCGATGGTCAGCCCGCTTCCAGCATCTTCAATCTCCATTGGACGCCGGAAATGACGTCGCGAAAGCCTTTGACCCCGGTCAACATGCCAGGGTCAAAGGGCTCGTGACATCATGCCGGCGACCAGCGGAAAGAGAGGACGCTGCAAACGGGACCGCCATCGCCGGAGAAGCTAAGGGCCCATGTGGGTGAGTATGTTTAGCCTACAATCCCCCTACATTGACTCGGGGCTCCAGCGGTGGCTGTCACAGGCTGCTCGGCCGGCCTCCTAGCTCAGGCGAGCCCCCGGCTCACCTGGGCCTGTAGGCCAAAGGCAAGCCGGGAGCTCGCCTGAGCTTGGAGGCCGCCCGAGCAGCCTGTGACAACCACCGCTGGAGCTCCGGGCTAATGTAGGTGAGTATATGCTCTCAACACCCACCCTTTCTAAGTCGGCCGGTATCCAAGCTTAAGGAAAGCCCCCGGCTTGGCGTGGGCCTAGAGGTCCAGCCGAGCCGGGGACTCGCCTGGGCCGGGAGGCTCAGGCGAGTCCCCGGCTCGACTGGACCTCTAGGCCCAAGCCGAACCGGGGGCTTGCCTTAATCCTGGATACCGGCCGAGCTATAAAGGGTGGGTTTTGAGAGCATATACTCACCTACATCGGCCTCGAGTCCTGCGCCAGTTGAAAACATACTCACCCACATCGGCCCTTACATCCTCCAGCGATGGCGGTCTCAGCTCACAGCGCCCTCTCTCTCTTTCTCAGTTGGTCGCCGGCATGATGTCACGAAAGCCTTTGACCCCGGGTCAAAGGCTTTCGTGACATCATGCCGGCGACCAACTGAGAAAGAGATAGAGGGCGCTGTGAGCTGAGACCGCCATCGCTGGAGGATGTAAGGGCCGATGTGGGTGAGTATGTTTTGGCAACTTACACCCTACATAGGCCCGGAACTCCAGCTGGGGCTGTAGCAGGCTGCTCGGCCGGCCTCCTAGCTTAAGCGAGCCCCCGGCTTGCCTTGGGCCTACGGGCCCAGCTGAGCCGGGGGCTCGCCTATGCTAGGAGGCCGGCCGAGCAGCCTGCAACAGTCGGCCAAACTGCTGGCTACTCGCCTGAGCATGGAGGCCGGTCGGCAGCCGGTCACCGCTGGAGCTCAGGGACGCAGTAGGGGGTTATGTATGTTTTGTGTACCGCGGTGACCTCTTCCGGCCGAGCGGGCTGCTCGGCCGGCCTCTAGACTCAGGCGAGTCCCCGGCTCGGTCTGGGCCTGTAGGCCCATGCCGAGCCGGGGGCTCGCCTGAGCCTGGAGGCCGGTCGAGCAGCCCGCTCGACCGGAGGAGGTCACCGCTGGAGTTCTGGGCCGAATTTTTCGATTGTGTTATGGGTATTTCGTCCCTGAGCTCCAGCGGGGACCGGCGGCCTGCTCGGCGGACCTCCAGGCTTAGGCGAGTCCCCGGCTCGGCTGGGCCTGTAGGCCCAAACCGAGCTGGGGGCTCGCCCGAGCCTGGAGGCCCGCCGAGCAGGCCGCCGGTCCCCGTTGGAGCTCAGGGACGACGTATGGAGTTATGTATGTTTTTTTTGAACTTCGGCCCCGATTCTCCAGCGCTGAGCGGATGCCGAGCGGGCTGCTCAGCCGGCTTCTAGGCTCAGGCGAGTCCCCGGCTCGGCTTGGGCCTACAGGCCCAGCCGAGCCGGGGACTCGCCTGAGCCTAGAGGCCGGCTGAGCAGCCCGCTCGGCAGCCGCTCAGCGCTGGAGGATCGGGGCGGATTTAGGTGAGTATGTTTTGCGAGCGGGCTGCTCAGCCGGCCTCTAGGCTCAGGCGAGTCCCCGGCTCGGCTGGGCCTGTAGGCCCAAGCCGAGCCGGGGACTCGCCTGAGCCTAGAGGCCGGCTGAGCAGCCCGCTCGGCAGCCGGTCACCGCTGGAGGATCGGGGCCGATTTAGGTGAGTATGTTTTGTGAACTTCAGCCCCGAACCTCCAGCGCTGACCGACTGCCGGCGGCCTATTCGGCGGACCTCTAGGCTCAGGCGAGTCCCCGGCTCGGCTGGGCCTGTAGGCCCAAACCGAGCCGGGGGCTCCCTTGAGCCTGGAGGCCCGCCGGCAGCCGGAGGACGGTCAGCGCTGGAGGATCGGGGCATCTGGCGGCCGTGTAAACACGGGTAGCTGCGCGCGGCTCGTGCCGTTTTTTTTTTTTTTCACGCGGCCGGCACGCGCAGCTACCTGTGTGTTTTAACGGCCGCTTTCAAAAGTCCGTCGCGCATGCGCAGACGGCTTTTGGCGACGGACGTTTTTAGGCTTATTCTATTATAGTATAGATGTGGGTAAAAGCTTCTTGATCCAAGGAGAAATCTGACTGCCATTCTGGGGTCAAGAAGGAATTTTTTCCCAGTATGTTGCATATTGGCAAGCATTCAGACTGGGTTTTTTGCCTTCTTTTGGATCAACAGCAGTAGGTTATGTGGGAGAGGCTGAACCCGATGGACGCATGTCTTTTTTCAGCCTATATAACTATGTAACTATGTAACTATGTAACTATGTATCCTACCTGGTAAAATCCTTTATAAATAAATTAATAAATAAATAAATATGAAGAAAAAGGTGCATCTTAGAATCACAAAATAATATAACTGGAATCGAAGAATTGGTATCACTGGTTTCTACTAGACCCAGACTGGCCATTCAGCAAACACCACTTTGACCATACACGCTGGGAGAACTGGGTGTATTAGAAGATTTCACCATCTGACCTATGTAAGGATAGCCCCATAATTGTATTATAATCCATTGGGGAAACCATAGGATCCTCAACCAGCCAAATACGAGCTTACAGCCAATTGCAAAAGCACTTTCGTCTCTCACCATGAGCCTTCACCAAGAACCCACACAGACACCCACCAAAGGCCTCAACCTCTAAAAATCCCTATCTGAGCATCCCAGGAGCCCAGGAGTATAGTTATGAACTCTGTGGGCAGACTATTCCTGGTTGGTGTAAGTGTTCCTTAAAGTGCACACGCCGTACAGTCAGAGTTTCCCCTAATTTCCCTTACTACAAATGCTCATTTACGACATTCATATTCAGGCAAGCCTACCACCCGACTCACTAATACACCTCACTGCCCCAACCAGCCCATCACTCTCACCTTGCAGTCCATCACTCTCACCTTGCAGTCCCATCACTCTCACCTTGCAGTCCATCACTTTCGCCTTGCAGTCCTTTCCTCCTGTTTCCACCCCAACCCTTCTAGATTGTAAATTCCCATGAGAATAGGGTCTTCGTTAGGGTCTTCGTTTCCTCCAGTACTGGTATGTCAAAATATTGTTCAGTCTCAATGTATTGTAACCCTGTCTATATTGTGGCCATTGTTCAGCACTGCTGAATATCCTGGCGCTATATACATAAAGAATAATAATATTTTTGATATGTTTTTAGTTGTAGCTCAATTATTCCAGTAAACCTTTTTATTTTACAACTTTCAGTGGAATTTTTGTAGCTCCTAATCTGCTTGCTCTTCTCATGGAGATGGCCATGTTTTTTCCTTCCTCTCTTTCATGGCAGGGATTAAACAACCAGGCTGTGTGATTGACAGCTCCAACCGGCATGGCTCTGGGGGTGAGGAGGCATTCAGATAGCAAATATGCTTCTAATACAACCATGAGAGACTGAGAAGGTTTTTTTAATTTTACCCATCGCACTGCAACTGCAGTGCAAACACAAACCCGTATATATACCTAAAGAAGTATATTTAAATACCCACCTCTAACACCCAAGATAGTACATTTCTTTAGCTGTCACAGGGTGAATGCCAACACTGACAGGAAGGGTTAAAAGCTAAACCTGCTGGGTAGAGTAGAGGTAACATCACTGCTCTATAACTGTGGAGAGAGACTGTGGAGACACAGGATCAGTTCTGACAAGAGCACCTCTCCAGTAAGTGTCCTTGGGCAAGACAGCTAACGGTACATACACAGGACATACTTGAAAACAAGAGAAATTTCAATGTATCCTTCCTGGTAAAAATACTTTCTAAAAAAAAAATCCAGAATCCCTATCTGTTCAGAAGATCTGTGAGTCACTTGCAGATGCTCTGTGTCTGTAAGGATTTTTAGTTTAGTGGCAGCGCTGGGGGGGTATATTCTGCTGTGAGAGACATATCACTCCTCAGGGAAATATGTCATGCGGCATGCTGCAGTACTGAGAGGAAGCAGGAAGCACAAGGTTTTTTTTTTTAATACTATCAATCTGTCAGCAGGTTGGCTAGCACAATGTATAGGTGGATTTGGGAGATCTTTCAAATGAGCTAGAGTTGTTTTGAGCGCTATTGTTGCACTTTAAATAAATAATTATCCATGGTTTCTGTATATTTTGAGAGATTTCCAGGAGTCGTGAGGTTGAGACATAATGTATTTAATGTTATAAATACACCATGTCTTGTTCAACAGGGAATCAGTACAGACATATTCTGTATCTTAGATGTAAACATCTGCATTGCCATACAGACATCAATGCTAATACTAAGTCTATGATTGAAACCTGACCGCTGTGGTCAACAGTTCCCTTTTTTGGTTAACTGTCCTGTTCAAGACACAAGCTTTTGGAGACGGCAATAATTCCTTTGCATCAATGTAGCAGCGATGGTGAAGTGACATATTGTCACAATATGGTGTACGTGGATAAGGGTATGAGTAGTACAATAGGCAGGAGACACTTGAATAGGGTCCAAAAGGGATTTATTATGGTAAACCCAAGCAAATGAATGGTAGCAAGTATATGGGAGGATGGTGAGGGACAAGTCAGGAAAAGGACTGACTGTAGAATGAGGCTGGGATGAACTAGACACAGAGGGCAACACACCAGGAACTCACAAGAGGCACGAGACAGCAGAAAGGCAGAGCAGGTAGAAGACTGAATGGATGTATTCAAGGAACACTGGATTATACAGGAGGCTTGGAGGATGTGCTGGAGACTTTGATGGCTGGCGGGCAGGATCACTGATGGCCGAGAACACAAGTTGCAAGACAGGAGCATGGTGGTTAGCTTGAGCTTGGGGAACACACAGCAGGAGGCTAGGAGAACATGGCAGAAGGCCTGAGACTTGTGAAACACGGCAGGAGGCCTGAGACTTGGGGAATGCGGCAGGAGGCTTGAGACGTGGGGAACACAGCAGAATGCTTGAGGCTTGAGGAGGCACTTCCTTAAACCTAATGCTAGTGCTCACATAAATGAGCATTAGGTTACTTGAGGAAATTGTGTTATGCCCACATAACTTCCCGATCAGTATTAGCGCTTTTCAATGCAAGCTTACTGTACTTTGCGGTCCCCATGTTAAGCATAGGGAGCACAAAGTGTAAGCAGAGAGTAACTAGCGTTAGGCTCACATAGTCCTAGTTACAGCTGTCGCTAACTCAAAATATTTGCAACAACTTAGAGCTGCAGCGGAACCAGTTATCACCAACTGTAACCCCCCCCAAATCAAGTACTCACCTCTCTCCCTGCAGTAGGAACGGTGCCCTGATCAGCCGCTTCTGGCCACTGGGAGCAGAGTGAGACTGGGGGAAAAAGTCCCCAGTCTCCCTCCGTGATCACTCCGCTGACCTGCAGGATCTCGAAAGAAGCAAGATCCTGCCAGCCATGTTACTCGGCAGTAGAAACCTCCATGGAGGGAATGCTCAGGAAAGTGCTTTGGCGTTGCCCAGAGCATCCAGCACCCTAGAAACCGCTACGGGGCGGGCTGCTGGACTCAGCACCTGCCCCATAATCTAATGGTAAAACTGGGATGCAAAAGGGAAATTAGCGAACGCTAATTTATCCCCTTAGCATCCCGGTTTTAGCGAGGGCCAAGAAATAGGGCCACAAGTGTTGACTATACTGAAATACAGGGCTCTTTAGCGGGAGCACTTGTGGTTGCCTGCAGCAAAGCCAGAACAATTACAGAACCTGGCCTAGGATTCACAGGGCATTGCAGGAAAGGGGCTGCAAGGGTTTTCAAGGAGAAACAGTGCACGCTTGGGCTTTCTGGCGGCAGCGGCGTACGCCATGACACATATATTTTTCAGCATCAACATGTTTTTACTGTATATTAAACATTGCGCTATGAATTACAACAGGGTTTTAATGAAGGGATGTATTTTTTGTTTGACCATAGATCCCGAAAAAGTCTGTTTCTTGGGGAATTGAGAACCTACTTCGTAAGTTTCCATCTAACACATCTGCGTTGGAAAGATTCTAAATGTAACAGATTTGGTTTTATTTTTACTACATACTTTTTTTGTGATTGACCATTAATCATTATTATAAAAGGACGTTTCTTTATTCAACATTTTTGCCAACAATATACTTTGATAATTTGATTTTGCAAAATCATATATGAAGAACAATGGATGATAAATGAATATCGAGTACTAGTTTTTCCAAAGTAACACGGACACTTTCTGTTCCTCCACTGGCTGAAACATTCTGTGACCTCGTCGGCATGGAGCACAAATATAGGAATAGTAGACAAAATTGAACTGTGCAGACAATCAACATCCTTCTGAGATCAAGCCCTAGAGTTTGACTGGCTATCTTTCATTACCACCTGAACGTATAAGGCGAGAATCCCATTACAGCAGATAGTTCCAGTCAGGCTCCGAAGCAAGAGACACTCCGACATCAAATGTGTCACAGGCATGTTGCAATTCAGAAGGTCAAGTGGTCAGAAAAGTAGGATTTGCATGGATAAGCCAGAAGACATTTTATAAATGAAGACAAAGCAATCAATGAGTCTGTTTGTCCTGCCCTTTTATACTTTTATATAAGGAATCGTTTAGACCAAGGCCCCAATTTGTTACGGTCGCCCAACCCAGAATGACAAGTGAATTGTTTAAAAAAAGACATACATATCATTTTTTTTAAACATATTTATAATGTGTCTTGTGTCCTGTTGCTAAATAGTTAGAAATAGTGGACCTCACCTCATTTGCATGTCCTACCCAGAGTGCATTTCTGCATATTCGGAGTGTAGTAAATTAGTAAATGTGTTTGGCAATTATTGATATTGTTTCTTGTAATTCAAAGCATTTCAGACTGGGTTTTTTGCCTTCTTTTGGATCAACAGCAGTAGGTTATGTGGGAGAGGCTGAACCCGATGGACGCATGTCTTTTTTCAGCCTATATAACTATGTAACTATGTAACTATGTAAAAGTATGGACAATATTAATCTCACTTTATATATATATATATATTAATTGTTTTTAAAAAATTGTTAAAGTTTTTTTAAAGATATCAGACAGTTCGCATAATGAAAGGCTACATAATATAATGAAAATTGTCATCAAAATACAATCTCGACAAATCGATTGACATATACAAATAAAACCTTTGAGGTGTAGTATAATGATTTATTGTATCCAAAGGTGTGTGTGCGTAAATCATAAGAGACCCAGTAATGGGTTAAAATAGAAAAAAGTGAGGGGGCCGTGTCTGGAGGGTTAAGGGAGGCAAAGGGAAAAATCTGGAAGAGGCTAATGGGGAAGGAGGGACCACTCCTCCATTGCCAGCGAGTGGTTCTGGGGACTGTTGAGTACTATTGCTGTTAATTTATCTATTTTCCTGGATTCTGGGATTTTGGAGTGGATCAAATTGATGGTCGAGATTGAAAAAGTGTTCCAAAGCTAGGCAAACACTCTACAGGTTGCCAGGATTATTTTAGCGAGTAGTTTGTTTTCAGAGCGGGTAAACACATCTAGGGTTCGTGTTAAAGGGATAGTCTACTCAATTTTTGACTTTACCTTTTTCTGTTGGTCTGCATCTGAGGAGTATGTCCCTTCTCCCTTTCTTGCTCCTCCCTCTGGATCTTCTAGAAAATAGACATGTGCATTTTGTTTCGTTCTGAATCAAAATTCGGACGAAATTTATCCGATTCGTATTTCGGAAGCACTTCCAAAACACGAATCGGATCAGTCCGAAACAAAACTAAACAAATCCAAAGCGAAACAAAATACATTGAATTGATTCCGTTTTTCAGAATTAATTCGTTGTATTTCGTGGTGCACGCCAAAAGTGTTCAGCAATTTCACCCAAAAAATCCCTGAAAATTGCCTAAAAAAATCCTAAAAAATAGAGACTTTCTGCTGCAAGTGAAAAAAATAAACGGTTGAATAAATATTTACTAAAAACGGGGATTCTTTTTACATTGAAACCTATAGGATTCGCCTGATTAAACCTGTCGAACGAACCACTGAAAATCAGGGTTAGAAATTAGGGTTAGACACTAGGGTTTGAAATTTTAACCCAAATAGGTTTCAGCACCAAGAACAGCTGCTCTCCTTGGTACTGAATAGGTTACAGCACCATGGAGAGCTGCTGTCCTTGGTACTAAATAGGTTTCACGACCAAAAACAGGGCTTTAGGCATCTTTTTTTTCTTTTTTACACCTTATAAGTAAAATTCATCCATTTCACATTCCGAAATAACTAATGAAAAACGAAATATGAAATAAAAACAATATACGAAATAACTAAAAAAACAAAATTCGAATTGATCCAAAAAGCAAAATACCAATAAAACAAAATTACTAGTCAACCTGAAATATGAATTACCGATCATCCGAACCAACAAATCAATCTGAAATATGAATCACGGTAACATAATGAATGAACTGAAACGAAAACAAAATGGAACGAAATTAACCTAAATAAAATTTTTTTGCTGTGCACATGTCCAAAAAAAAAGCTGTGTGAAGCTGCAGAGTTTCCCCTTCTACGCAAGTCATCTTGAGCCTGAAGGAATTTTGACTTTCCCAGTTTTGGGTCACTACTTGGGTCACTTACTCCTCAGATGTAGACCAACAGATAAAGGTAAGGTTTAAAATTGAGTATAATATCTCTCTAACAGGAAGGTCCAAGGGTCCATTGGAATAGGTTTATGGATAATACTATGGGGTGTTTCATAAAGTGTGCAGGTTTCACAAATGTAATAAATCAAAGTTGCATAAAAAATTCAAGTTTTTGTTTTATTTCTTTCTATATACACTCTGATTTAATAGTTAAAAATGATATCTAGCATCTGTCCACCTCCACTTTCTCGGCAGGGAGTTACTCGTTCGGAAAAGTTCACGATGACCCTTTCACAGACGTCTCAGTTGATTTCTCCCAGGACTCGTTGAATTTCAATCTTTAGTTTAGGAATTGTTTGAGGTTTGTTCAGGTAAACTTGTGGGTTCTTATACCCCATAAAAAGAAGTTGCAAAATGCACTCGGCCAATCTTTTCCGTTTCGCATGATCTGTTGGTTTCAGCTCTTGCAGCAGCTGAATCTTGTTTGGGTGGATATGAAGATCTTTTGCACCGAGGATGCCAACCTTCCCAACTGTTATGAACGACGGCGAAGCGACTTCCCGGGTCTCACATTCACGTTGTCTTGCACTACTGCATTGTTTTGTTCCGTTCAATGAGTATGATTTTGCTCGGGTGATTTTACTGTAGGCCAGCAAAGTATTGGCATGCATTAAAAGGGGAGTTCACTCACGGGATGAAAACATAATTTTGCCTCTGTATAAATCAATGGTCAGGCCGCACCTTGAATATGCCGTGCAATTTTGGGCACCTGTCTTAAAAAAAGATATTATAGCGCTAGAAAAAGTGCAGAGACGGGCAACTAAATTAATAAGGGGAATGGAAGGGTTAAGTTATGAGGAAAGACTAACAAGCTTAAACCTGTTTAGTTTAGAGAAAAGGCGCCTTAGAGGGGATCTGATAACCTTATATAAATATATACGGGGCCATTATCAACCATTGTCTGATAACCTATTCATTAACAGGTCTATACATAGGACAAGGGGTCATCCATTTAGACTGGAAGAAAGAAAATTTAGCTTAAAGCATAGGAAGGGTTATTTTACGGTGAGAACAATAAAGCTGTGGAATTCTCTGCCTGTTGAGGTGGTTGGGTCAGAGTCTGTACAGACTTTTAAAAAACGACTGGATGACTTCCTGCAGACACAGAATATTAAGGGTTATAATATTTAATATGTGGGTAAAAGCTTCTTGATCCAAGGAGAAATCTGACGCCATTCTGGGGTCAAGAAGGAATTTTTTACCAGTATGTTGCATATTGGCAAGCATTTCAGACTGGGTTTTTTGCCTTCTTTTGGATCAACAGCAGTAGGTTATGTGGGAGAGGCTGAACCCGATGGACGCATGTCTTTTTTCAGCCTATATAACTATATAACTATATAATTATGTAACTATGTAACTGACACGAATTCCTCGAATTTCGTTATCTATCTTATAACTGTAGTTTTGGTGGGGGAATTTGTTACGTCCGAAGATTGCACGAAGTTTACAGACCGTCTCTGCATAGCGCTCCCTGTTTTTGTAATGCGTTTTCACGATTACGATGTGTTGCTCGTTGATAAACTGCTCCATGGCAACTAAACGAAGAAACAACAAATGCTCAAGCAATCAAAGTGGTATTAAATAATGAAAATGATAAGAACAGTGCTGACAACCTTAAACAAAAAAGCTGTCCAATTCAAAACCTGCGCACTTTATGAAACACCCTATAGAAGCCACTTCCGCTACTACTTGGCAGGTGTGGTGGAGTTTTGTGCAGGTCCACCATACGTGATGAAAAGTGTCCCAGCTTGCTTAATAGCTATAGTATGTCCTCTGCCATAGTTTAAATAGTGTAACCGAAAATCAGCGTTCTGTTACCTTTCTTGGCCATTCGGCTATACAGAGAGCAGGCAATTCGTCAAATCCTGGCGAATTGCCTGCACATACGGTGCCTGTTCGAGGGCAGTGAATCCCCATAAAGAAGCAATGCTTTGGCTATTCAGAGAGCAAAAGCCAGCAGTGAAAAGTTGCCGGATTGTCCTGCCATTCGGTGGTTTCATGCGGCAGATTTATTTAGGCGAATCCCATAGGCTTCAATGTTAAAAATATTCCCGTTTTAATTCAATATCTAATAAACCGTTGATTATAATATTCTGCAGTAAAAAGTCTCTTTACTTATAGAATTTTAGAATATTTTAAGCATTTTTTGATTTTTTTTTAAAAAAAGTTCAGATTTTTTTTTTTTTAACTTTACTTATTTTTTCTGTAACAGCCCTCTTTATTATCATTCATTGGATCTTATATATAAATTTCAGACATTTTCGCTCAGTAGTTTCTTTGCAAACAGCGTTTCACTTTTCAAACATTCAAGCAAACAGTTTTTTTAATTTATTCACTACATTCGTCTGTGGTGTCGGCTTTTTCCGGCGGCTGCAATGTGTGTGATCGGCTCCTGCTCGGGTTTTTCCGGCATTTTCGGTGGGGTTAATACAGATGTTTTTTCGGGTTTTCAGCGTGCATTCGCCGGGTCTTGCGGTTAGTTTTCGGCGGGCTTGCGGTGACCTTTCCTTGCAATTCAGGGACCCTGTGGTTCTTGCTGAATACACCGCAGGGTCGCAGAAATGGGATCGCCAAATCGAACCGAATTGAAGAGAAGGAAAAGTCACCGAACGTGCGGGGACTTTTCGATTCTCTTTGAATAACCCTGTATGATTTCATATCTGCGCTCCACTTAGAGCTTGCACGCATCTTTTATTGAAACGTAAGAGAGAAAGGGAGGGGTCATTACGAAGTAAGACCCCAGGAAAGTTCATATGCAAAATCTGCCCATGCCTTGATCCTTTTAGTAGTAATCAGAATGTCCTGTACTGCGGAAACGTGCAGTTTATGTTGCTGATATAATCATGAGATATTAACTCTTCGCTACGTATCCTTACATAGTGTGTGTGTATATATATATAATATATACAGTATTTGTAACTGGATTTAGAATCAGCACTCCAAGGTCATTAGTATATAAAATAAATATTGCAAATAATTAAAAAGTCAACGTTTGAACTCACCACTGGAATTTTCATAAGGACTATATATATACTGTATATATTTTTTTTCCCTCAAAATCTTACACGGTCCAAAAAAAATAGTTATGATTAATTTCACAAAATAATATATTCCTGATACCGGGTTTAGCGTTAGGGATGTAATATGTGCAGCATGCGTTAAAGTCACTTATCCTGGTGTCAACGTTTACATGTACAAGCACTACAATTAACATTCGTATATAATCTAGCCCAATGTTTCTCAAACCTCTCCTCAGGACCCTCAACAAGGCCAGGTTTTCCAGATATCTGAAGCACGGCTGATCTGATTTGCTGCTTAGTGATTGCAGGATTCAGTCTGCATTTCCCCCAAGGTGGTCTGCAAAATCTGGTCTGGTTGGGGATCCAGAGAAGAGGCTTGAGAAGCACTGATCTAGCCCATAGACTCTAAAAGTCTATTAGAGGAGGAGAAGAGGTTATCGTCTTGCAATACTTTACCAATGGGGGATTTTAATCCCTCCACGACCAAGTAGTTTTCCATTAAATCACTGTCAGGAACAAGTGGTTTTATGGAAAACCATGTTACATTAGCAACACAGTAAAAATGTGTTGTAGAATATCTGTTTGGCCACCAAGGACACCCACACTGAAATATGTTGAGACACAATGAGTGAAAAAAATGTTGACGCTTTTCCTATAATGGCGCAATCCACAAGTGGATATAATAAATTACTTATAAATACTTTTTTTGTAATTTTGGATAGTTTGAATTACAATGAAAAACCGTGTACGCAACTTCTTGGTAGTGAAAGGGTTAACATATTCATGGTACTATTGGCCGTCAGGAGTTTGATAAATGTGTCTTTTTATTTATCCCTTTTTATATTTTCCAAATAAAAATTGACATCAACATTATGCTTTTGCATTTTATTTTCTCCTTTCTATTTTTTTTTTTTACATTTTCCAGAATTAGACAAAGGAGAGACTTGACACAATGTTTTTTTTTTGCCGGTTTTTCTCCTTTTTTTGCAGGTTTTTCTCCTTTTATTTCCAATATTTTGCAAGCTTTTGAAAGAAAACAAAACCCTTCAGAGAAGTAACACGTTTCGAATAAGACCGTCGTAGGACAATGGACTATTTTTCTTTTATTTCTTACATGCTGAAAGGTTTTATTTCTTTCGATGCAAAAGAATGTTGTCAAACAAAAGTGTTGCGTTTCAAATCTGAATGAGATGGCAGATATTTTGCAGCGCAGAAACTCTATAAAATAGATTTTTTCCCTCCTCCCTTTCTTCTAAATCAGTCACGATGGAGTTTTAAAAGATCAAATATGAGAGAGAACTATGTGATCTCAATTCTTTAAAAGTTCTGCTCGTATCAGATAAGAAATAGTATCAATTTGGAATAGAAAAATCATGTTCAGTCAGGCATGTGGTCAATATAATGAAGTATAAAATGAAATCTCTTAAATATTGAACTGGGTATGCTCCAAAACATTTCTTTGCCTTATTTAGGTGTTTTTTTTATTTTTAATTTATTTTCTTGAGTCGGTTGGTGTTCTGCCAAAGCATGTATAAAAAGTGATAAAACTGTCACATCACAGTGAGAGACAAATTCAGACGCATTTACCAGGAGTAAGTTTATGAGTTTTGATTACTTGGGGAAATGTTCTTTTTTTAAAATATGTTTTTAATGTATTTGATTTAAATTAGGGATGTGCAGGACTGAAAATTTTCCATTTCGTTTAGTTTCGTTACGTTTTAAAATCATTTCGTTTTTGGAATTTCGTAACTAATTTCGTTCCGTATTTCATTTAATTTCGGATCGATTTGAAATTTCGAATCGATTTGAATTTCATATATCAATTCGACAGTTGATATCAATTTGAATTTTGGATTACTAGATAAAACCCCAATTAATCTAATTTTGCTTTTAAAAGAAAAGCTAGGGTTAAATTTTAAGCTGTGTCACAGATTTAGTATTTGAGTCAAATTAAACAGTGAAACAAAATTAATTTGTTTCATAAGGTCCTTTGCTAACTATTACTTGTATTTTAATTTAAGATCAATTCGATAGTTGAGATCAATTTGATAGTTCATTTCAAATTCCATAGTTGATATCAATTTGATAGTGATTGAATTTAATCAGGCATGGGATAGGCATAAGGCTATCCTAAACAAAAGATAAATCCAGGTAAAGTATCCATGTAATTGGGCAGACTAGATGGGCCGAAAGGTTCTTATCTGCCGACATTTTCTATGTTTCTATGTTTCTAATTTCAATTTGATAGTTCATATCAGTTTGATAGTTCACTTCAAATTCAATAGCTGATATCAATTTGATAGTTCATTTCAAATTCGATAGTTGATATCAATTTGATAGTTCATTTCAAATTCGATAGTTGATATCAGTTATTCAAATTTTTCTTTTATGATGATGACACAGTGTTAAACGAAATAAATTCATTATATACCATTTTGCCTCGAATTTGTATCAATTCGTTATTTGGAAGTACTTCCGAATACGAATTATCAATTTCGTTCCAAATTCCGAGTTTTTCTGAAACGAATGCACATCTCTAATTTAAATACAAGATGGCAGAGTGACCAACCACCATCCAATGAAAAATCTACATTATGGGCTAGTGTCTGATTTTCCTGGGTTGCCTTGACTTAGGCCCATGTCCTGCTGTCCTCGGTATCTTCCTTGTTCTGTCGATTCTTGTTATATTAGACCAGTGGTTCCCCACCCTGGTCCTCAGGTCCCCCTACCAAGCCATGTTTGCCAGATATCTGAAGCACAGCACAGGTGATATGATTTTCTGCTCAGTGATTGCAGGATTTAGTCTGCATTTCCCCAAGGTAAACCTTAAAATCTGGCCTGTTAGGGTGACTGGAGGACCGGGGTTGGGAACCATTGTACTAGAAGAACACTCAGAACATCGCATGATCGCAGCATTAAAGAAGGGCAGTGCATTTTCCACTAGCTTATGACATTTTGTCTATATACAGAGTGCTTCACAAACGCTCTGAGCATGTGCAGCTCTGTTGTGAGCCAATGGACAGATTTTCCAGTCTTCTGAAACCTCAGTACCACCATTTACCTTTTCACTACCATTAATGACTACAAGCTATCATCCGTAGTTATATTACTGGCTCAGTTACGAATCAGACGTTTCTTAGGGAGTCACTATATGATGTTGGGTAGGGATGAGCTGTTCGGGTTCGGACGGTTTGGGGTTCGACCCGAACTTAGCCTGTTCGGGCGGATCGCAAACCCCGAACATTTCCGGGTGTTCGCTGCATGTTCGACCACAATGGACGACAATGCATTTTCCCACTGCCTGAAGCTCGTAATTGGCTACAGCCTTGCACCTGACCACAGGTCTGGTGCAAGACTGGTTGAACACTATGCCAATCACCGCTCAGAGTCCTGATTGGGCAAATTTTGCCCAATCATGGGCTCACAGAGCTAAGTCCCGCAGCACACTATATAAGGTTTCAACGCGCAGATTCTGCACACATTTCAGAGGAGATTTCAAAGAAGATAGTTGTGTGTGTTGTTACTGCCGGTCTGCCACACTACTGGGGGGGCCTGGGGGGGTCTCATTTATAGCAAATATCAGGGAATTTAGGTGATGTGTGTCTTGTCACTGTGCCAGCAAGTTTGTTTGGGGTTTACAACTTTATTTAAAACATTTGTGAATTGAGGTGATTTTCTGGGTCTTGTCACTGTGCCAGCAAGTCTTTTTGGGTCTCATTTATACCAAATATCATTGAATTTAGGTGATGTGTGTCTTGTCACTGTGCCAGCAAGTTTTTTTGGGGTTTACAACTTTATTTAAAACATTTGTGAATTGAGGTGATTTTCTGGGTCTTGTCACTGTGCCAGCAAGTCTTTTTGGGTCTCATTTATACCAAATATCATTGAATTTAGGTGATGTGTGTCTTGTCACTGTGCCAGCAAGTTTTTTTGGGGTTTACAATTTTATTTAAAACATTTGTGAATTGAGGTGATTTTCTGGGTCTTGTCACTGTGCCAGCAAATCTTTTTGGGGCTCACTAATTTTGTTAAAACACTTGGGAATTAAGGTGATCTTCTGTGTCTCATCACACAGCCAGCAATTTTTTTTGGGGCTCACTAATTTCTTTAAAACACTTGGGAATTAAGGTGATCTGTGTCTCGTCATACAAAAAGTACCACGCTGTATTTTGGGGCTCACTAATTTCTTTAAAACACTTGGAAATTAAGGTGATCTTATGTGTCTCGTCACACAGCCAGCAATTTTTTTTGGGGCTCACTAATTTCTTTAAAACACCTGGGAATGGGGGGCGTGGTTTGGACGTCAGCTAAGATGGCCGCCTAGCGTCTGAGCTCCGCTGCACCCGCGCTGTAACCTGCAAATATCTTCTCCCCCCGGGATTTTAATACTCACCACAGGACGCTGCAAGGGATCCACACCATGCCTGGACCCTCCAAATCGGCGAAAACTAGAGATGCGGCCGTCGCGCCGTTGTTTACCCCGCGCCGGACCACAGCTTCCCAAGATGGCGGCCGCCCGAAATCGCGGCCTACCTCCGCCGGCGGATCAGGAGATGAGGATGGAGGTGAATCGGATGCAGGGGTAAGCCGGGCAGATGCGGTTACTATTATGAGTCAGATGGCCGAAATGAGAACTTTTTTGGCGGGGGAGATGGACCGTAATACAAAGGCCTTACAGGCTGACATCCTGGCCTTGGGACAGCGCACCTCAGATTTGGAGGGTCGTACTGATGAACTTTCGGGGGCCTATAATTCCCTTATTGACCACTCTAACGCTATGTCCCATAAGGTGGATTACTTAGAGACTCAATTGGAAGATTTGACCAACAGGTCCAGAAGGAATAACTTAAGGATCCGGGGTTTGCCTGAACGGGCAGAGGATGACCCCTTGGGAGACTTTATCGTCGCCATGCTCAGACCGTTGGCTCCAGAGCTCCCAGACCACGCTTGGGAACTCGACCGTGCCCACAGAGCTCTTCGCGCCCGCAGCGCTACCGACGAACGCCCTCGAGACATTATTGTCCGCTTCCTACACTTCTCCACAAAAGAACTTATCCTCAAAAAAAAACGTACTAAACCGATATTATACGACGGATCTCCCCTACAGCTTTTTCAGGATATTTCTCCAGACACACTTCGTCGACGCCGCTCATGGAAGCCTGTAGCGGATCTACTTCGTTCGCACAATGTCGCGTTTGCATGGGGCCATCCTTTTAAGATCCTGGCATTCCGCAACAAAAGAACATATGTTCTGCTTCCGCATTCGGATCCCATGAAGTTCTTTCGGGCCTTGGATATCCAACCCCCAGAGGACTTCGCATCTCCGGAAGGTCCTACGCCACCGCTCCCGCGTCTCTCCAGGGAATGGAGTACAGTAAACCATCCTCACCGTTGAACAAAGATTCCCGATTCTACATGGTTCGTTTACTACCACCAAGACATAGGCTCCTTGGTTTTTCTCTCTGTGGCCTCTTCGGTAGTTTGTTACTGGACTGCCTCTGGTTCTTCTTCTCCTCCGGAATTTTTAGTTCCACGAAAGCTACTCCGGCTGGAACGTTTTTCTCCTTGTTTCACGCTACTGAAACACAGTGATCATCTCTATTTCTACAGTCCATCGATCAGGTCTTCCCGGGGGCCAAAATGTTTCTTCTTGTGGGTGGGGGCTCTTGACTAGGCCATCTTTGATCTCCATGGCCTGGAGGGTTTGTTCCCTTTTTCCCCCACAGGTCCCGGCAGTGGGTAAGTCCGGGCTTTTTGGACTCTGTTTTCCCTTTTTTTTTACTTTCCGTTGGTTATGTACATTTTGTTTTTATTGTTTTTTCCCCCCTTTTTTTCACCTTATCCTTCCATCAAAGTATTCGGTTCTTGTTGCTGGGTGGGGGTGGTGGGGCATTGGAGGTTCATCGCTCGGGGGATTGTATTGCTGGAGGGGTCGGTGATTGGGTGTCGGGCCTGCTGCTCATGGTACGAGGTGATCTGTTGCGCTTCTCATGGCACTGAAACTGACCTCTCTTAATGTTAAGGGCCTCAATTCCCCTACAAAGCGTAGATTACTCTTCCGCACTCTGAAATCTGACAAAATTGATATCGCCTTTCTTCAGGAAACTCACCTGACTAAATCTGTTAAAATTAAGTTAACTGATCACGTCTATACACGGGCGTATGTATCTGGTGCCTTGAGTAAGTGCAACGGAGTTGCCATATTGATTCGGAAAACATGTCCATTTCAACTTATATCGCAAAAGATTGATACCGAGGGTCGATATGTATTGCTTACGGGTACTCTATACTCTATGACCTACCATTTTTTGAATATCTATGCTCCTACTACTCCCTCTGTTGACTTCTGGGATTCCATATGCAACCTGGTTTCAGCCCTTCCTCAAGGGGCGGTGATATTAGGAGGTGATATGAATGCAGTGGCGTGCCCAGCAGTGGATCGAGGCGGTCGTCAAGCTTCCACAGTTACACCAACCTTGGGTAGACAAGATAAATTATTTGCCCGCTTTTTACGCCAAGTAGGGCTTATTGATGTATGGCGGGTGTTATATCCAAGTGTAAAGGATTATTCCTTTTACTCTGCTCCCCATGGGACTTACTCGCGCATAGATATGTTTCTGGTTAATGGTCTGGCTATGTCCAATGTAATCCGAGCGGAGATTAACTCCATCTCGTGGTCTGACCACGCCGACATAGCACTTTACCTCCATACCCCGAAGCTGGCGGCCTCTTGGTCTTGGAGGTTGAACTCGTCTCTCCTGCGAGATCCAGAAGTAGTGAGTCAACTACGTACTTTATCGATACAATATTTTCAAGACAACCCGCCAGGTGAGACGTCTCTATCCACGATATGGGCTGCTCATAAAGCGGTTATGAGGGGTCACCTCATTAAGATTGCCACTCATAGAAAACGCACCAAATTACTTTCTCTTGTAACCTTACAACAGTCTCTCCGTCGTCTGGAGATGAGCCATAAGTCCTCCCCCTCCCCTGAACTCCTCTCTGACCTATTACGCACTCGCTCTTCTCTGAAAAGGTTGTTACTTGATGATGTAGCCAAACAATTACTCTGGTCCCGCCGAATGTTTTTTGAGAAGGCCAATAAACTAGATACTCTACTGGCCCGCTCTCTCAAACCCCGGAGTAAATTCTCCTCTATCTCAGCAGTTAAAACAGTAGATGAGGTATTGGTCAATTCCCCACAGGAGATCTGCGCAGCTTTCACAGCATATTATTCAGACCTATACAACCACTCTCCCCATCATAACCTCGCTGACAAATCCCATTTAGACGCCATCTCCTCCTTTTTAGATTCCCTTTCTTTGCCACATTTAGAAGACTCACATATAACGAACCTTAGTGCTACTATCTTAGAAGAAGAGGTTAATTGCGCCATTTCTGCCCTGGGAGGTACGAAGGCCCCAGGCCCGGATGGGTTTTCAGGGGGTTACTATAAAGTATTACGTCCGGAGCTCGTCCCTTTTTTGACGGCGGTTTTTAACGACTGCGCGGAGGGGGGGTCTCTTCACCCTGATTTGCTTGTGGCTAACATTGCCCTTATACCTAAGGAGGGTAGGGACCCAGCGGCGGTTGAGAGCTACCGCCCTATCTCCCTTATCAATTTTGATGCCAAGATTTTTGCTAAGGTCCTAGCGAACCGCCTTAGTCCGCTCCTCCAAGATCTGGTTCACCCGGACCAGGTCGGTTTCGTCCCTAATCGTCAACTCTTCGACAACACCAGACGTAATGCCGACCTGATCTGGTGGCTATCCTCTCGGGCAACGCCTTCTCTGATCCTGTCGTTAGACGCGGAGAAGGCTTTTGACAGGGTGGAGTGGCCGTTCCTCTTCGCTACCCTCTCTCGTCTGGCCCTCCCGGATTTTTATATTAATATGGTGAGGGCTCTTTACTCGGGAATGTCTGCGCAGGTTCGTGTCCCGGGCAGTAGCCCCATTCGATTCCCCATCTGTAATGGCACTCGCCAGGGCTGTCCCCTTTCCCCCCTTCTTTTTCTCCTCTCTCTTGAGCCCCTATTGGCTGTGATACGAGATCATCCTGAGATCAGGGGGGTTCAGGTCGGAGGAGAATCTTTCACTGTCTCTGCTTACGCCGACGACATCCTTCTCACTTTAACGGATCCCATCTCCTCTCTCTCCCATCTCAGACCGGTACTATCCGACTTTGGTGAAATCGCAGGGTTTCGCATAAACTACACTAAATCCTGTGCGATGCCCCTTTACATGTCACACACAGATACCGCCTCGATTGAATCAGGGTTTGGGTTCCGTCTTGCTCCCTCTGAATTGTCATACTTGGGTATTCTACTGACGGCAAATCCAACAGCCCTTTATAGCAAGAACTTTACGGCCATGGTTCGTCAGATCAAGTGTGATCTGGAGCATTGGTGTGATAAACCCATATCGTGGATAGGACGCATTCATAGTGTAAAGATGAACATACTCCCACGTATTTTATTTCTGTTCCAGACTCTACCCTTACTACTGACTCGGCGGGACCTAGCCGGGCTACAACAGGCGATCGACTCCTTTATTTGGCAAAATAAGAGACATAGGGTTGCGCGCCGCATTCTGTATCGCCCTAAGACCCGTGGAGGGCTGGGGCTCCCTAACCTATACCTTTATTATTGCGCAGCTCAGTTGACTCAGGTGGTGGCCTGGCACTCCTCCGCTTCTACTAGAAGGTGGGTTGCATTAGAAAATGCTTTTATGTTCCCTGACCGCCCTGACCTCTACATATGGCTTCCCAGAGCCTCTAGACCCATTTTACGCACGACATGCCCTTCGATTTTGACATCTCTTCGGCTATTTGACCTAGCTAGGACGAAATTTGAGCTGATGGGGGCTCCCTCTCCCCTCACCCCCTTACTTCGTAACAGAGAATTTCCACCGGGCCTGAGGGCCTCAGATTTTAGGGGTCTGGCGGGAGTGGGGCTTCTGAGGTACCGTGATCTTTACCGTAATGGACGACTTATTACTTTTTCAGAGCTCCAGGAGCGTGGTGATCTATCTCCCTCCTCTTTTTTCCGATTCTTACAGATTCGTCATTTTGCTACGACCCAGATGTTAGAGAGGATCTCAACGGCCCCTCTCTCCACTTTAGAGCACGTTTTTATGGCTGATGGCCCACTGAAAGGGCTTATATCCCGGTTATACCTACTCCTTAGCTCCAGTCCAGGTCAATGGGGCCCCCTCACATACTGTGATAAGTGGGAGGTCGATTTGTGCGATCCTTTGCCGGGTGATGAGTGGGAGGATATATGGGAACAAACGTCCAGGTCCTCCATATGTGTCACACACCAGGAACAATCTTACAAAACACTACTCCGTTGGTACGTTACCCCGGTTTCCCTTTATCGCATGGGTGTCACATCCAGTGATTTCTGTTGGCGGGACTGTGGGGAAAAGGGCACTTATATTCACATGTGGTGGGACTGCCCGGTAGTACGCCGCTTTTGGTCTCTAGTTCACACTGAATTCCAGAAAATATTCCACCGACAACTGCCTATGGATCCCTGGGCTTTCCTTCTTTCTCGTCCCTTGTCAGTCCTATCTCGTCCTGAGCAACTCTTATTTAATAGACGTGGCGCCAGAGTATTCTCCCTTCCTGGTCTGTGGTGACAGCGAAGATTGTCGACGCCTGTCTTATGGACGAGTTAACGGCTAAGGTCAGGGACACAATCAGTTCCTTTTCTAAGACATGGTCCCTTTGGGAGGAGTATTCCTCAGCCCCTAATGGTAATTAAATTTTAAATTAATTAAATCTGACATTAATCTCACTTATACTCCAGCCGTTTTGCCCAGCCCCTACATGTTTCGATGCCCCGGAAGTCCTGCCAGGCGACACATCCACTACAACTGTTTGGAAGGTTCCCCCCTTTTTCTTTTTCCTCTTTGTGTTACTTTTTGTTTTTGATTTGTTTTTTGTTTTTTCTGTGTGTTTTTTTTTCACGGCGTGGGGTTCTCCCCATACTTCGTGAGTTTCTTACTTTCTGTATAATGAAAATTAGCGTTATTGTACCCAGCTGTTAATATGTACATATTCTTGCTGTATTTCATATGCTATTGGATACATGACGCTTTAAATAAAGAATTTAAAAAAAAAAAAAAAACACCTGGGAATTAAGGTGATCTGTGTCTCGTCATACATACAGTACCACGCTGTATTTTGGGGCTCACTAATTTCTTTAAAACAATTGGGAATTAAGGTGATCTGTGTCTCGTCATACAAAAATTACCACGCTGTATTTTATAGTCCCAACCATCCCCAAGCACAGCATCTAAATGCCAGCTTAGCAAAATTACTCGCATTGCAGCTGCTGCCTTTCCAGCTGGTGGACTCTGCTCCCTTCCGTGAATTTGCTGAATGTGCTGTACCACTGTGGCAGGTTCCAAAACGCCATTAATTTTCACGCAAGGCCATTCCAGCACTATACCAGCACGTGGAAGACAATGTTATCCAGTCATTGGGAAAGGCAGTCAGCAGCAAGGTGCATGTGACTTTAGACACGTGGTCCAGCAAGCATGGACAGGGTCGTTACATTTCCTTCACGGCACACTGGGTAACTCTGATTGCAGCTGGGAGGGATCGAAGACGGGGCTCTGTGCTGGAGCTTGTTCATCCACCACGCCTCCAGAAAGCTGCTTGTATGAGGTCTGTCTGCTCCACCACCACCACCTCTTCCTCCTCCTCCTCCTTCTCTGTCTCTAGCAAAGTGGCAGTTAAACCCACGCCTGACAGGGTGTATGCAATGGCTCAAGCAAAAAGATGCCTTACTGTGTTTGAGCTGGTTTGTTTAGGGGACAGGAGCCACACCGGGTCAGAAATTTTGTCAGCTCTGCAGGGGCAGGTACAGAGATGGTTAACACCACGCCAGCTTGAGCTGGGAATGATCGTCTGCGATAATGGCAGCAACCTTCTCTCCGCCCTACGCAAGGGTAAATTGACGCATTTACCATGCCTAGCACACGTCCTAAATCTGGTGGTACAGCGTTTCCTAACCAAGTACTCAGGGCTGCCAGAGCTTCTCATCCAGGCCAGAAAAGTCTGCAGCCAATTCAGACGGTCATTCCCAGCAAGCGTTCGCCTGGCAGAAATTCAAAGAGAATTCCACCTTCCCACAAACCGTCTGATCTGTGACATGCCCACCAGGTGGAACTCGACATTACAATGCTGCAGCGTCTGCACAAGCAGCAGAGGGCCATCAACGAGTACCTGTGTGAGTATGGCACAAGGACAGGTTCAGGTCAACTTGTTTTTTTTCCGCCCGCAGTGGCTGATGATCAAGGATGCATGCACTGTACTGTCACCATTTGAGGAGGCAATGAGGATGGTGAGCAGGGCCAGTGCATGCATCAGTGACACAATTCCTTTAGTGTTCCTGCTGGAGCACACTCTGCGGGGAATTATAGATGTGGCTCTAGAGGCAGAGCAGCGGGAGGAAGAGGAGGCCTTCCCTAGCTCTGAAGGCCCCAGTCTTTCCGCAGACAGCATTCCAGCGGGTCCTACTCAGATCAGACAGGAGGAGGATGAGGAGGAGGAGAACTATTTAAGTAGTGGGGGCATTGAAGGTGGGGATTCCTCAAGGCAGGGTTTTGTGTGCCCAGAAACAGAAGGGCTTGTGCGTGGCTGGGAGGAGGAAGTGCACGATACGGTCATCCTCATTGACCAGGAAGACTCGGCAGCTAATGCCACTTCCAACCTACGCTGCATGGGCTCCCTAATGATGCAAAGCCTGCTAAAGGACCCCAGGATTCGTGCTATCAAGGAGAGGGATCATTACTGGTTGGCAACCCTTCTTGATCCACGATACAAGGGGAAAGTTGCAGAGCTCATCCTGCCCGCACAGAAGGAGCACAGAATGACAAAACTTGAGGACGCTCTAAAGCGAAACTTGTGTAACACCTTTCCAGGCACTGTTAGATTACCAAGTGCTACTGCTGACACACGTGCTTCTGAAGCTGCAGGTGATCAGAGGAATAGCAGTGAAGGCCAGGGCCGCTTGACTGATGCATTTTTAAATTTTTTTAGTCCTCGACGCCCAGGGACGTCAAATGTAGGCACCCATTGCCAGCGTCTTCACCATATGGTGCAGGACTACCTAGGGGCAAGGGCAGACCTGGATACCTTTCCAGCAGATGATCCACTGGCTTACTGGGTGTTGAGATTGGATCACTGGCTACAACTTAGCCAATATGCTATGCAGCTACTAGGTTGCCCTTCATCTAGCGTGCTTTCTGAAAGGACGTTTAGTGCCGCTGGAGGTTTTGTCACAGACAAAAGAGTGTGTCTGTCTACCGACTCTGTAGACCGGCTGACATTTATAAAAATGAATCAGTCCTGGATCAGCAGCTATCAATCCCCTGATGCCGAAGTAATGGAATAGATCGGGTATGTCTTCTGCATGCACAAAACCTCCAGCACTGAACTCTTCCACAATACCACAAAAGAGTTACGGTGTGAATGCACTTGCTGCCATGAAAGGCACAATATTTGGCTGCACTGACGCCTGTGCCAGATTTATATCATTTTAATTTTTTGAACAGCAGGGTCCAACCCTGCACTCTTCCACAATACCACAGAGGGGTTACTGTATGATGATACTTGATGGCCTGGCACCAAAGGCACAATATCTGGGTGCACTGACGCCCATTACCAGATTCATATCTTTTTCATATAGGACCACATGGTCCACCCCTGCACTCTTCCACAATAGTACAGAGGGTTTACTGTATGATGATACTTGCTGGCCTGCCATTAAATGCACAATATCTGGGTGCACTGACGCCCATTACCAGATTCATATCTTTTTAATATAGGACGACATGGTCCACCCCTGCACTCTTCCACAATACTACAGAGGGGTTACTGTATGATGATACTTGCTGGCCTGGCATTAAAGGCACAATATCTGGGTGCACTGATGCCCATTACCAGATAAAAAAAAAAAATTCAATATAGGACCAACCACATGGTCCACCCCTGAACTCTTCCACAATACTACAGAGGGGTTACTGTATGATGATACTTGATGGCCTGGCATTAAAGGCACAATATCTGGGTGCACTGACGCCCATTACCAGATTCATATCTTTTTAACCCTTTCGCTGCTGAGGCTTTTCCCGCCCCTGTGCTGAGGTCATTTTTTACCTGTTTTGCGCATCATGTTTAAACGTGTTTTGAAGGCTTATTTTAGTATATGACATCGACATATTATATATCGTTCTTTCCGTCAGACTCGGTAGATTCATAATATGTCATTATTATATGTATACGTTATGTCATGTTTGTATATTATACAAAAAATGCAATAAAATATGTATTTTCAATAATTTACAGCGTGTAAAGTGTTTTTTCCACATTTTAACATGCGAGCAATTGCGGATATATTTTGTATGGGGTGCGCTTGTTAAAAAAATTAGAGATGGGGTCTCGTTACATTTTTTTTGGGGAAAATGACACCATTTTTAACAAACGCACCGCATACAAAAATCGTTAATGCAGCATCATTGTTCACATTATAATTGAAATGGGAACAATATTGCTGCATTAACAAAACAAAAAAAAAAAAAAAAGTGTTTATTTTTTTTTATTATTTTTTTTTTAATTTTTTTTTATTTTTTTTTTTTTTATTTTTTTTTTTTACAATTTTTTTTACTTTCATGTTTGGTATCGTTGGAACGGCCATGCTCTGGCCGATCCAACGATATCAAAATTTAACCCCTAACTGCCACGGATCGGGAGATAGGGAGTTCATTGGAACTCCCTATCTCCACACTTCGTGGCAGTTAGGGGTTAATGCTAGGACTGGCGTCATCGTGCTGCGCACGATGACGCCAGTCCTCTGGGGGAGTTCCCGGAAGCTTGGCCGACATCCAAGATGTCGGCCAGCTCCCGGGAAGGATCGCAAATCGGCGCTTTTCAGCGCCGATTTGCGATCCAGCTCCCCAGGGGTTAATGCCAGGCATCATTTGGAAGGGCAGGCTGTGCCCTTCCAAATGATGCCTGGGTTAAGCCCCTGTGAGCCGCCGATCGGGAGGGAGAGAGGTCCGAAGGACCTCCCCCCCCCCTTTCAGGCGCCTCCTCCGCACATGCGGGGGGCGCCTGAATTATGTGTCATCGCGGGGGCGCGATGACACATAATAATGGCGGCCACTGCTCCGGATGCCGGGCTGACATCCAGGATGTCAGCCCGCACCGGAGGGGCCAGCGATCGGCCGGTACCCGGCCGAACGCTGACCCCAATGCGAGGACGCGCTCAGCGCGTCCTCCGCATACCAGGGGGAATGCTGAGGACGCGCTGAGCGCGTCCTTAGCATTCAAGTGGTTAATATAGGACCGCATGGTTCACCCCTGCACTCTTCCACAATACTACAGAGGGGTTACTGTATGATGATACTTGCTGGCCTGGCATTAAAGGCACAATATCTGGGTGCACTGACGCCCATTACCAGATAAAAAAAAAATTGCAATATAGGACCAACCACATGGTCCTCCCCTGAACTCTTCCACAATACTACAGAGGGGTTACTGTAATGATACTTGATGGCCTGCCATTAAAGGCACAATATCTGGGTGCACTGACGCCCATTACCAGATTCATATCTTTTTAATATACGACCGCATGGTCCACCCCTGCACTCTTCCACAATACCACAGAGGGGTTACTGTATGATGATACTTGATGGCCTGGCATTAAAGGCACAATATCTGGGTGCACTGCCATTGACACCTGTATCAGATTCATATCCTCAGAGGGGTTACGGTGTGACGGCACTGTTGCCGACGCTAAAAGCCCAATTTTAAAGCACCTATTGTTACTTTCATCCAAAGCCTGCATAGGTTTCACAATAATTTAGCTAAAAAAAACTAAACTTTTTCTGCGCGTCCTAAAATGTCTTTTCATACAGGCTGCCGCCCCAAGCAGTTGTTTATGGATAGATTAAAGGAAAAGCATTTACCGTCATATGAAACGTCATTTTTTTGTTTTTAAGTGTTTCTATACATCCTAGAAATCCGCCACTTCACGGGCAGGTTATGGGGACCTCCTAGGCACGATATTTGAAGGAATTTTTCTTTTTTATTTTTAACCCTTATTTCATGGAAAACTCACTGTCCCTTTAAAAACGTTTTTTTAAAAAACTTTTTGTCCTTGTTTCCTGTCCCCCAGGGCACTACCCGGACCCCCATACACCTTTTATGGCAAATATGTAGCATATATGCCCTCTTGGAGGGCACTCCAAAAAACCGAATTTTCAGCCCCATTGACTTGCATGGGGGTTCGGGTTCGGGTTCAGTCCCGAACAAATGGGAAGTTCGGGTTCAGACTCGAACCGAACTCGGGGGGTGTTCGGCTCATCCCTAATGCTGGGCACAGGGCACAACAGTGAGCCTGATGCAATATCACAGGTATGTGAGATTGGGTAGCGCGAGCAGAAGGACACTGGAGAACAATTTGTTCTCTGTGTCTGTCACTCTAAAGACAGAGCAAGCAGCTATTCATACCACCTTCTTTGCCATGGGCTGAGGGGTAGTTTATGGACTTGTTAATCACAAGTCATGGAAAATAGAAAGAGTAAGAAATGGTGCCCATGGTTAACACCATTAACCTCTTCAATACAATAGTCAATTATCGTCATTGCTCAAAAGCTCCTGAAGGAGCCTAACATTGAGTAAACTCGATCAGGTCATATTCTGGAGCGATTCAAATAAATTTTGCTTACAAAAGAAATTTGCAAATGGATCTGGGATGTGTCCTCACATTTTCAGCACCTCGGGCATGTCATTCATGGTGCTGAAGCTGTTTGTACAGCTCTGAGTTTGGTTTCTCTTTTATAGACGTAGTAGCACTTTTTGGCCAGCAGGCGGAGCCCTTGCCTGTCAAATAAGCTCACTGTCTCTACAATGTATTGGTAAATTCGTTTTTAGAGAAATATAGGATGGTGGCGGAGATGGATTACTGTGATCTGCAATGCAGGTTTTGCTGCACAACTGTCTAGATGAAAATCGACAGCACGAATATTGAGAAAATGGGGTTAACCCTGTTTGTATGAGTTTGTAAGGTAAGGTGACGTTGAATCAGGTAAAGAAATGTTATTCAGACAATTAAAACTTAACTTTTAACCCCTTCGCTGCTAAGGACGCGCTGAGCACGTCCAACCGCATGTCACGTTCCATGCGGTGGACGCGCTGAGCACGTCCTCTCTTTGGGGTCAGCGTTCGGCCGGGTTCTGGCCGATCGCTGCCCCCCCCCCGGTGCGGGCTGACATCCTCGATGTCAGCCCAGCATCCGGAACCGCCGCCGGAGTAATTAGATGTCATTGCGGGGGCGCGATGACACATAATTCAGGCGCCCCCCGCATGTGCGGAGGAGGCGCCTGAAAGGGAGGGGGGAGGTCCTTTGGACCTCTCTCCCTCCCGATCGGCGGCGTTGCGGGGGTTAACCCAGGCACCGTTTGGAAGGGCACAGCTGGTACCTGGCATTAACCCCATGGGGGCCGGATCACGAATCGGCGCTGAAAAGCGCCGGTTCGTGATCCTTTCCCGGAGCTGGCCGACATCTTGGATGTCAGCCAAGCTTCCGGGAATGCCCCCTGAGGACTGGCATCATCGTGCATAGCATAGCACGATGATGCCAGTCCTGGAGTTAACCCCTAACTGCCACCAATGGTGGAGATAGGGGGTTCCAATGAACCCTCTATCTCCCGATCCACGGCAGTTAGGGGTTAATGTTTGGTATTGTTGGATCGGCCAGAGCATGGCCGTTCCAACGATACCAAACATGAGTATAAAAAAGTTTGTAAAAAAAAATAAAAATTAAAAATAAAAATAAAAATTTTTTTAAAAAAAAATTATAAAAAAATATAAACAAGTTTTTTTCTTTTTTTTTGGTTTGTTAATGCAGCAATATTGTTCCCATTTCAATTATAATGTGAACAATGATGCTGCACTAACGATTTTTGTATGCGGTGCGTTTGTTAAAAATCGTGTAATTTTCCCCAAAAAAAAATGTAACGAGACCCCATCTCTAATTTTTTTAACAAGCGCACCCAATACAAAGTATAACCGCAATTGCTCGCATGTTAAAATGTGAAAAAAAACACTTTACACGTTGTAAATTATTGAAAATTCATATTTTATTGCATTTTTTGTTATAATACACAGACAGGTCATGACGTATACATATAATAATGACATATTATGAATCTGCCGAGTCTGACGGAAAGAACGATATATAATATGTCTGGGTCATATACTAAAATAAGCCTTAAAAATACGTTTAAACATGATGAGCAAAACCGGTAAAAATGACCTCAACACAGAGGCGGGAAAAGCCTCAGCAGCGAAAGGGTTAATATATATACATAAAATTGTGTGGTCAGGAAATATAGACGTCGGGCTGATAAAAATGAACTTGGGTTCTGACAAGAGTTTATCATCATGTCGGAGCTGTCCATAAGGAAAGAAAAAAATCCTAAAGTTAAACTAAAAAACAAGGAAAAACATAGAAACACAGAAACCAAAACCAACAAACCTAGAGAAAAAATGAAAAATACACAAATGGGATAGTTGACACAGGGAAGAAAGTTGTTTAAATTTTCTAGAGGAGGGCACCAGTGCCCATTATCCCATTTTTTGGAAAATTTAAACAACTCCCTACACTGTGTCCATGCACTATCCCTTTAGTGTTTGTCATTCCTTTTTTTCTTCTTTGTCCGTGAATATCTTTCTTGAAGTTTTCATCTCCTTAAGGGGATCTGCAAGCAGTCCCATGTTGGTCATGATATAGACCTCTTCTTGTTTGCACTATACATTGAATTGCTGCAGATTCATTGCATTTCAAGGCTCTCCATATGGATTTTTCTTTAACCCCATAGTGGCCGGGCGGTTTTACAAAAGTCTATCCTTTAATGACCGCAGCCGTTTTTACGTTTCTGCGCTGTTTGTCTTTAGGTCAAATTTTCCTCTTACTCATTTATGTAACCCACACATATTATACACCCTTTTTCCCGCCATTAAATGGACTCTCTAAAAATACCATTATTTCCATCATATCGTATAATTTACTATAAAACAAATATGAAATATGATGAAAAAATGAAAAAACACACTTTTTCTAAACTTAATCCACAAAATCTAAAAAAAGATAAAAGAATACCCCGGCTAATTTGTTTCGAGATTTTGTCCTGAGATTAGAAATAACCAATTTCTACATGTTTTTACTTTTTAAGTTTAACCCCTTCACTGGTGAGCCATTTCACCTCTGTGCGTTGAGCTCATTCTGACCATTTTATGCTCATCATTTTTAGATGCCAGCTTAAGTCCTATTTAATTAAAAAACCCCAAACAAAAACGTTTTTAAAAAACCCAGTTTGTTAAAATTATTATTATATTTTAAAAAAAGTTTTTTTACAAGAAACCTGGTCATGTTTGGTATCATCGGAAAGGCCATGATCAGTCCTTTCCAATGATATCAAACACGACCCTCTACCAAATGTTTCCCCTATCTCCACATGGCAGCTGGGGGTTAACTGGCCCACTGACATCCTCACAAATATGGTTAGGATTTTTAGTGTTAGGTATCCTCACACATATGGTGAGGATTTTAAGTGTTAGGCATCTTTCAGGATTTTTTCGGTGACATTTCGGTGCTCTCTGGATGACCACATACATCTCACTGACAGAAAATAGCTAATAAACAATCTATTTCAGAAAGTATCACGTGTCTTTGTGGAAACCTGGTCACATTCATATACTTTGTATAAATGCTCGTTATAGGAATGAGGTTATTAAATGAGTCGTATATAACATATGAGTTTCCTGTTTGTTATTTCATGGACTTTATGACCTCTTCCAGTGAATATCATTTTGTAGCTGCCGGAGTTGAGCTGGAATGTTAAATTTCAAAGTGTTTCATCTTTTTCTCGCCCCGCCCAAAATAAGAAATGATTTATTGCAGATATGATCAACTGAGTATGTTATAATATGAAGCATAATTTATTCATTAATTATTACTGAAACGGCAGTTAAGAAAAAACATTTTTACTATTTTTACGTAATGAGCAAAATCCAATCAACCGCTTTGTTAGCATAAATAGAAAATACGTTTCCATTAAGTATGATGAATGTCTGATTGCAGAATTGATTAGCATAGTGCATTAGAGATGAATCAAATAAACAGTCTTGGAAAGAACAATATAAGCAATACAATTTGCATATCTAGAGGAGCTCACAGGGCATTTTAACTGATCTGAAGCTTACTTAAAAATTAGACATGTGCATTCGTTTTAGTACTAAAACGATTTAGTCCGAATTTTGGGATAATTTCGTTTTCGTATGACTCAAGAGATACGAATCTGCTCAGTACAAAAAACGAAAGAAACTAAAATAAAATGCACTACATTTTAGTTTCAGTCCTTTTTGTGATATTAGATTGAGTGAAGGAGACCAGCAATGAAGAGCGCAACATCGCAAAGCTACAGAAAAAGTTTGTATGCGTAATCCTTCCCGACCCCTACCTGAAAATCTGACAGTGATAGAGCTCTAGAATACTCACTCGCAGCACAGCCAGCCAGCACAGGAGAGGAAACCTTTACTTAACCCTTGCATGTCTATGAGGCAGACAAGATGATAAAAGCAGCTGGAGAAGGAAAACATACAAGTAAATCACACTGAAAGCTAATGACAGTGGAGGGCTGGATAGTAAAAACCCCTTTATAACAAGCAGCGCTGGGAGAAGAGAGAGACTTTATAAAACGTGTGTTATCTCCCCTCCCGCTCTGCATAATAGGGGCTTAGGTCTGATACATTTTATATTATCCAGGAGCACTATCCCCCTTTCCTCATCTACTGTATAATACAAGTTTTATATGAAGTCCCTCTCCTCTACCAGTGCTGCTTGTTATAAAGGGGTTTTTACGTCTGATACATTTAGTATCCAACTCCCCAGTTACTCTGTCATTATGAGCCTTCAGTGTGATCTATTTGAATGCTTTATTTTATTATAAAAATAAATTTGCACCAGTCATCTCTTCTCTGAGCTTTCAGACTGATTTACGTTAATATTTTCCCTCTCCCCTGCTTTTATAATCCTGTCTGTCTCCCCCATAGAGATACAAAGTTTAAGTAAAAGTTCCCTCTCCTGTGCTGGATAAGCATTGCATTCCAAAGTTCTGCACCCTCCACATGCCACTGCAGTAGGATGTTCTATACAGAGAGGGACATTAATTAATGCAGGAGGATGTTCTATACATTATACAGAGAGGAGCATTTTTTTTGAGCCCTTTAAATCCAGTGGCTGTGAGCGCTGAGATTGGCTGCTTGTTATATTATCTCTCAGTACAATGTATCAGGCTCAGCTGTTACAGTAGCTGACTGCTGCTCATCACAGCGCTCAGAGTTTCAGCAAAACAAGGAATATTGTTATAACCTCTTATATATAAAAATATTATTTACTAGTTTTACTGAAACTGAGCGCTGTGATGAGCAGCAGTCCACTGTAACAACTTTGCCTGACACACTGTCCTGAGAGTGAGAGATACTGTAACAAGCAGCCAATCTCAGCCCTCTGAGGAGCCACTACAATAGTAATTGTAACTGCTGGTTTTTGGATGAATAAAATTAGTTTTCATAAAGAACTGAAAACGAATTTTTTTAGCAACTAAATAAATTGCGTTTTAGGACTAATCCATTAGTTCAAAACGAAATTTTGTGCTCTGCACATGTCTATTAAAAATACCTTTTAAAATATATATATATATATATATATATATATATATATATATATATATTATTGCAGGAGGGGTGGGGCCGCGCCTATTCCCCGAAGGGTTGGCTGCAACCACCAAATGCATCCAGCCCAACAACATGTGTAGAACATAACAAAGAAAAAAATGTCATCTGCGCTTACTCCAATTATACCGTGTGAAACTAAACACAATTAGAGGTTTGGTTTCTTATCAATGGCCATTATAAGACTAGCTCGCCCGCCAACGTCAAGGCACCTCTATAAGGGCGAGTCCTAACCAAAATGAAACCACAGGCTGCTACATAGCAAACCATACCTGCTCATGCTGCTTGTCAAACATGAGGTAGACTGGTGGGCCTTTATTTATGCTCCCCCAGAAACAAAATCCACTTTGGGATCAAAACAAAGACACGGAGCGGAGTCTTGCTGCAGGGACGACCTAATAATATATATATTATTGTAGAAGCCATTTACACATCACAGCAATTCAAAGAACTGCATTCCAGAGCTCTTGTGCTACATTCCCCATATGCAGCAAGGAACTCTGGGTAAGACATGCAAATGACATCTGTCTCACTTTTTTTGCATCCTGGGTCTGTTTTCACACAGAACCCTTAAATCAATGCCATGCCAGATGGCTTTTTTTTAGCAGAGATCAGGTTTATGCTACTGGTCAAAGCCACTCCTGGACAGCGCTGTTTTGGGTTTATTGGACCCTCATCAGCAGGAGCTAGGCATGATGACCAGTTGCAGTGGGATAAACCTGATCTCTGCTGAAAAAAAAGCCATCTAGTATGGCGCCGCATTGATTCAAGGGTTCTGTGTGAAAACAGACCCAGGATGCAAAAAAGTGAGACAGATGTAACTTGCATGTCTTACCCAGAGTTCCTCGCTGCATACTGTATGGGGAATGTAGCACAGGAGCTCTGGGATACAGTACTTTCAATTGCTGTGATGTGCAGATGGCTTCTGCAATAATAAACTTTATTAATTATAGTGTGGAGGCTTTTTATCTCACTTTTGCCCTCCACCACAACCCAAATAAGTATAAGTATATATATATGTATATATATATATATAGTGAACAAATATGGGAGCACTCATGGACTTAAAATAAAACAATAAAAATTTATTGGGAAAGCATTAAAATCCAACGTTTCAGCTCACACAGGAGCTTTCATCAGGGATCCCTAATGAAAGCTCCTGTGTGAGCTGAAACATTGGATTTTAATGCTGTCCCAATAAATTTTTGTTGTTTTATTTTAAGTCCATGAGTGCTCCCATTTTTTTCACCATATCAATTTATACTGGGTCTTAGCACCTTGGCAGGATTTTTGGATAACCAGAGCGTTGAGCTGAACTATTTTGGATTACTATATATGTATATACAGTATATATACACAATATGCCTGTTTAAATCGCCTGGTGCCTGCCATCTGGCTCCATGATGTAGGTGGTTCCACAAAAGTGATAGCGGCACTCCAGGACTGCTGAAAATGTACTTTATTTATCCATACAGTGAAAACGTTTCAGGGAAATGTTGTCACTGTATGGATAAATAAAGTATATTTTCAGCAGTCCTGGAGTGCCGCTATCACTTTTGTGGAGCCACATATATATATATATATATATATATATATATATTACATATATTTGATACGACTATCCAACTTAAAAACAAAAAACGTTCAGCAATGAAATGTACATCTAAATTGCTGAACAATATTGTTCTAGAATTGCTAATTATGTTCATGAATTGTATAGACGAAAACACTTTTGTACACTACACTGGTCAGCCACAAGATTAAAAACCACTACAAGTGAAGTGAATGACATTGATTACATGATTACAAAGGTGCCTGCCACCAGGTGGGATATATTAGGGGCAAGTGAGCAGTCAGTTCTTGAATTTCATGTGTTCGAAGTAGGAAAAATGGAAAGAAGATCTGAGTAATTTTAACCAGGGCCAAATGGTAATGACTAGACAACTGGGTCAGAGCATCTCCAAAACTTCAAGTCTTGTGGGGTGTCCTCAGTATGCAGTGGTTACCAAAAGCAGTGCAAGGAAGGACATCCGATGAACTGGCGTCAGGGCCATTGATGTACCTGTGGCATGAAGGCTAGCACATCTGGTCCAATAGCATAGAAGAGCTACTGTAGCTCAAAATGCTGAAAAAACTAATGCTGGCCATGATAGAAAGGTGTCGGCACACGCACAAAACATATCATCTACCTAGAGATTGTTTCAGATCACATACACCCAAACATGGCCTTTGTATTCCCTGATGGAGGTGGCCTCTTTCTGCAGGATAATGCACCCTGCCCTACTGCAAAATCTGTTCAGGAAAGGTTTGAGGAACATAACAAAGATTTCATGGTGTTTGCTTTGCCTCCAAATTCCCCAGAACTCAATCTGATTGAGCATCTGTGGGATGTGCTGGAACAACAAATCCCATCCATGGAGGCCTTGCCAAGCATCTTGCAAGACGTAAGGCATCTGCTGCTAATTTCTTGGTACCAGACACCACAGAACACATTCAGAGGTCTTGTGGTGTCCATGACTCGATGCATCACAGCTGCTCTGTCAGCACAGAGGGAATCTGCATGATATTAGCCCTGTAGTTTTAATGTTGTAGCTGATCAGTGTATGCGGTAAAGACAACTGGCTGATAATCCTAAAAAATATAATCCATAGCCATTTAGATCTAATACTGAAAGTACTAGGACAAAATTGATCATTGGGTACACCAGACAAAGACCCAGAAGGCTGCAATTACCATATCCCTTGTGTCGCAGCAGAGCCCTGGACCCTGACCAAAGCAGTAGAGCAAGAAGGACCAGGCAACTAAGCATTGGTACTTTTAGAAGCCTTATTTAGACCATGAATGAGCATTCGGCCTGCTGTTTGTAGCCTTTTCACATGAGAAAAGCTTCTTGCTGGACTGCTTTGGAGAAGTAAGGAATTTGGCCACCAAGATTTATGTGGCACCGAGCACGAAGGTCCTTTTAAAACGTGAGTGCACACTATTTATTGCATACTAAACACCGCCAAAGACCTGGAAAAACCACAGCCACAGCTGACCAAGTCCTAAGCCCCAACTCACCCATGGATGGTTCTAGCACGCTCTTGGTCGATCAATTCCCTCCCCCCACATCCCACACAGTGCCCCATGCATGCAATATGTATGGAGTGTTGTGTCATTCGGGTTTTGCTATTGCAAAATAACCTAACACCGAAAAACAAACCACCACAAAAAATCCCTTACCTCTAAATCAGCCGTGCAGAGGGCAAAGCGTTCCATCTCTTCCTCTAGCCACGGCCCGTGGAACACTGGAAGCAAATAGATTCCAATGTTTCTCCATGGTCATGGATTGCAACATATAGGAGTCATTAATGTACAGTAAGGAGCTACTAATTTCAAGCCTCAAGCAAGGATGCAAGAAGGTCGGAATAGCGTCTCGAGCCATTAAGTTACGGCAAGGTCGGAAGAGGACCCAGAATTGTTTTACCAAAACTTATTTGGATTTGAGATTCTCCTTCGGGCAAAGAATAAATCTCAATCATCTTGTTACTGCAATTAAAAGTACAAAACCAGTCTTGTTAATTAAGTTGAAAAAAACACATATTTCTGATTTTCATACCATTGCATTGATGTATGTGATGCTAAATCAGCCTCTACTCAACCTCATTCCAAGCTACCTACAGCAGGGTTCTCAAACTCTGGCCCCCCTGATGTTTCTGAACTACAACTCCCATGATTCCACGGCCATCTATTACATTCAAAGCATTCTGGGACTTGTAGGCAAAAACATCTGGGGGGCCGTGAGTTTGAGATCCCTGACCTACAGTGTCTACAACTAAGTTAATTGGGACAGTTGAAAGGTTTAATTGCTTTTTGATTAAGTGGGCTAATAGTGGTGTGGTTTCACCTCTTTATACAAGGGATGGGAGCAGTTGTAGCTAAATTTTAGGGTATTCCCAACTGTGAATACCCATAATTAAATGAGCGATTTAATAAGTGTCACTTGGGAGGCCCCTCTTCTTTCAAGATAGCCTTAATTTTATGAAAAGTAATTAAACCAACACAATGGCTGGCCAAAATGTAAATATCTGTGTTCCACGGCTTATATAGGCCACAGCAGTACTACTATTGTCTGGATTGGGGAAGTCAAACACGTATTAGAGAATCCATTTGAGTTTCATAATGAGATTGACTAAAAAAATCCAGCAACATGTTCAAAATGAGTGGAATCAAATACGGAGCACTCTCATTGGCCAAAATTTGAAAACAATTCTGGAAAAATTTAAATATATAAATAATCATATATAAATATATAAATCACGAGTATAGCAGTCTGTAGTGATACCTTTTTTATTGGACTAACGTTACATTTAAAATAAAGGCTTTTCGAGATTGATCTTCCCTTCGTCATTTCTGGAAGCTTACTGATCAGTAAGCTTCCAGACCTGATGAAGAGAGGATCACTCTCAAAAGCTTGTATTTTAAATGTAACGTTAGTCCAATAAAAAAGGTATCACTACGGACTGCTATACTCGTGATTTTGGCATCTGTACTAACATAGCCTACCTAATCTACATATATATATATGTGGGAGGTAGTAAGTTGCCAAGCAACCCATACACTCATAACCACTATCACTGTGAAATGGGAGACAAACTATAGTAGGTCCTTTTACATATAGAGGTAATAATGAAGGGGTTTAGAATCACCATTAGCCTCTCATATATCTTAAAGAAGAACAAAGCAAGGCACATTTTGCCTCCCAACTGGTGACTAATGTGTCCTTTTTGACCTCCTGTCTCGGTGCACCATCATGGGAGAGAACAATGCCCTCCTTTTTGTATTCAATATGTAAAAAGGACATGTTGCCCATTTATAAACCCTTCCCCAACTGACCATGATTAGAAGTTATGAGAGTGATGGAAGTGGAAGTGGATTATACTTTTCTGTTCTCTATCCCGAGACCCAGGGGGATTATGGTAAATTGTGACATAGGTTCGTGACACCCCATTTTCTTTCCCTCTTGACCCCTGCAACAGGTGGCCATGGGTGGCATATAGAGGGTGGACACAAGTCCTTACTGCTCTCATTCTACAGAAGAGGTTATGGGGCCATGAACGGGTGGGTACCACCCGATGTTTGACCCGTCACACTCTGCTCTATTTAGAGACCCACCTGTCTTCCTTTTTAGGCGAGTTTGAAGGATTCATTAATTAATTCAGCAGGTGATCTCCACCTGTCATCGGTCTACACACGCACAGCCAACTCTCGCCTCCAAGACTTCTCAAGGGCAGCAACCGTCTTGTCGAATGACTTGCCTCGCCCTATCAAACTCTCCCCTGAACTTCGGGCCTTCAAGAAATCCCTCAAAACCCATCTCTTCAGGTTAGTGTACCGCATCACTGATGCAACTCATTCCTCTGCTCACCTACTCACACTTGATTGAAGCCGCTTGTATGGCCCCACCATTCCCAAACCACTGGCACTAATGATCCTGCTATCTAGTGCAATTCCTCTTGTCATCCTCAACCCCAATCCCTCTAGACTGTAAGCTCCTATGAGCAGGGCCCTCTACACCACTTGTTTCCATCCTATGTCCGTTTATATGTATTTCGGTCCCTTTGGTTATTGTAAAGCGCTGTGGAAACTGTTGGCGCTATATAAATGATGACAATAATAATAATTGTGTGATAATGAGCTTGTGTATATATGTACAAGACCATTTACTTAGATATGAAGGTAGCACTCTGCATGAGAGATGGCTGGTGTTTTGTCCTACTCCCTCCCCTTTCTATGAGGGAATTAAAGTTGAACCAGAAATAATAAAGGCAAAGGTAAGAACTAAAATGAGATTGGGGACAAGTAAATGCAAGTTAAATTGGCGTAAGTATAAAATAGCTGCGTTGGGTTATAATAGATGTGTAATGGGTAGCTCTCACTTTTAGAAACATAGAAACATAGAAAAATGTCAGCAGATAAGAACCTTTCGGCCCATCTAGTCTGCCCAATTACATGGATACTTTACCTGGATTTATCTTTTGTTTAGGATAGCCTTATGCCTATCCCATGCTTGCTTAAATTCAATTACTGTTTTGGCCTCTACCACTTCTACTGGAAGACTGTTCCATGTATCTACCACCCTCTCAGTAAAATAATGCTTCCTGATGTTACTTTTAAACCTTTGCCCCTCTAATCTAAGACTATGTCCTCTTGTTTTGCTACTTTGTTTCCTTTTAAATATACTCCCTTCCTCTACCTTGTGGATTCCCTTTACGTATTTAAATGTTTCTATCATATCTCCTCTGTCTTGTCTTTTTTCCAAGCTGTACATGTTAAGATCATTAAGCCTTTCCTGGTAACTTTTCTCCTTCAAGCCGTACACCATTTTAGTAGCCCTTCTCTGAACTCTCTCTAAGATGTCTATATCCTTCTGGAGATACGGTCTCCAGTACTGCACACAGTACTCCAAGTGAGGTCTCACCAGTGCTCTGTACAGTGGCATGAGCACTTCCCTTTACCTACTGCTAATACCTCTCCCTACACAACCAAGCATTCTGCCAGCATTTCCTGCTGCTCTATTACATTGACTACTTACCCTTAGATCCTCTGAAATAATAACCCCTAAATCCCAACCCTCAGATGTTGAGGTTAGGACTGTATCAAATATTCTATATTCAGCCCTTGGGTTTTTACGTCCCAGGTGCATTATCTTGCACTTATCCACATTAAAACTCAATTGCCACAGCTCCGACCTCCTTTGGCTCCTGAACGCGCAATTGTTACAGTCTGCCTCGTTTGGAGATCACAGCGAGCTGCTCCTGCATTTTATCTTTGGGCTGAAGGATTTTGAAGTTCCTGCCATCTTGATCATGGCCATACCTGCTCTAGTCCACCATTCAGCTCTGCTGTCTACTAAATAAGTTGGAAGACGAAACATCATTCACGTTAGCTTGCCTATTTAATAGAAATGTAATTGTTCGGTAAGAAGTAATTTCTTTGCTATTGGCCTGGACATCTCTGAGTTATATTCACACCTTGCCTTAGACCCTACACAAATTTATTCACCAAGGGCCTTATTCCACTTTTGATGGTGGAGAGAGGTACGATCCACAATTTCCTCTAGCCGCAAGCAGTGAGAGATGGGGAACAATTATTTGTGTCCCTCCACACTTCCTTCATGGCTCCTGTGCAATTCCACTAGTGCAAGCAGGTGTAGTGCTCGAGGCAGGGACATGCTGGGACCCATGGAGACCTATGGTATCAGTCTGAATCTCTGTTTTATTCTGAGGCCAGCTACTAATAAAGTTGCTGGATTGGAATAGGTGCGGTAAAAGGAAACCATAAGGAAATTCAGATGGCGTCCATTATTGTGTGTTATTTGTTGGTCCCCTTTTATCGTCAAGTGTGACATAGGTCCCCCCAGTTTGCTATTGTGTCTGAAGGAACAGTGAAGACACATTTAGAGCTCATGAGCCCATAGGCAGTCACCTGAGGCCCTGTTTGTACCATGCTTTAGGCAGCTGCCTAGTTTGCCTAATTACAGAACCACTTCACTGGAGATGCATTAAAATTCAATATATATATATACAGTCAGGTCCAGAAATATTGGGACATCGACCCAATTATAACATCTTTGGCTCTATACACCACCACAATGGAGTTGGAATGAAACAAACACAATGTGCTTTAACTGAAGAATGTCAGCTTTAATTTGAGGGTATGTACATCCAACTCAGGTGACCGGTGTAGGACTTACAGCAGTTTGCAGATGTGCCTCCCACTTGTTAAGGGACCAAAGGTAATGGGACAGAATAATAATCATAAATCAAACTTTCCCTTCTTAATGCTTGGTTGCAAATCCTTTGCAGTCAATCACAGCCTGAAGTCTGGAACGCATAGACATCACCAGACGCTGGGTTTCATCCCTGGTGATGCTCTGCCAGGCCTCTACTGCAACTGTCTTCAGTTCCTGCTTGTTCTTGGGGCATTTTCCCTTCAGTTTTGTCTTCAGCAAGTGAAATACATGCTCAATGGGATTCAGGTCAGATGATTGACTTGGCCATTGCATAACATTCCACTTCAAAAACTCTTTGGTTGCTTTTGCAGTATGCTTTGAATCATTGTCCATCTGCACTGTGAAGCTCCGTCCAATGAGTTCTGCAGCATTTGGCTGAATGTGAGCAGATAATATTGCCCGAAACACTTCAGAATTCATCCTGCTGCTTTTGTCAGCAGTCACATCATCAATAAATACAAGAGAACCAGTTCCATTGGCAGCCATACATGCCCACGCATGCTTCACTGATGAGGTGGTATGCTTAGGATCATGAGCAGTTCCTTTCCTTCTCCATACTCTTCTCTTCCCATCACTCTGGTACAAGTTGATCTTGGTCTCATCTGTCCATAGGATCTTGTTCCAGAACTGTGAAGGCTTTGTTAGGTGTTGTTTGGCAAACTCTAAACTGGCCTTCCTGTCTTTGAGGCTCATTAATGGTTTACATCTTGTGGTGAACCCTCTGTATTCACTCTGGTGAAGTCTTCTCTTGATTGTTGACTTTGACACACATACACCTACCTCCTGGAGAGTGTCCTTGATCTGGCCAACTGTTGTGAAGGGTGTTTTCTTCACCAGGGAAAGGATTCTTCGGTCATCCACCACAGTTGTTTTCCGTGGTCTCCCGGGTCTTTTGGTGTTGCTGAGCTCACCGGTGCGTTCCTTCTTTTTGAGAATGTTCCAAACAGTTGTTTTGGCCACGCCTAATGTTCTTGCTATCTCTCTGATGGGTTTGTTTTGTTTCTTCAGCTTAATGATGTCTTGCTTCACTGATAGTGACAGCTCTTTGCATCTCAACTTGAGAGCTGACAGCAACAGATTCCAAATGCAAATAGCACACTTGAAATGAACTCTTGGCCTTTTATCTGCACATTGTAATTGGGGTAATGAGGGAATATCACACACCTGGCCATGGAACAGCTGAGAAGCCAATTGTCCCATTACTTTTGGTCCCTTAACAAGTGGGAGGCACATCTGCAAACTGCAGTAAGTCCTACACCGTTCACCTGAGTTGGATGTACATACCCTCAAATTAAAGCTGACAGTCTGCAGTTAAAGCACATTGTGTTTCTTTCATTCCAACTCCATTGTGGTGGTGTATAGAGACAAAGATGTTAGAATTGTGTCGATGTCCCAATATTTCTGGACCTGACTGTATATATATAAACTGATTAGCAGAGTATAATTAAGAGGGCGGTGGCTGGAGAGAGGGAGAGACAGAGATGTCTCACCATATGACGTGCCTGCCCTGTCCAAGAGATGGAAACAAGAGAAATGTTGTTTCAGACATCTTTACTATTGTAAGATGACCGTAATGTGTAGACAAAGCCCATATGCAAAACTCCTTGCTGGCTTTGAACAATCTGGTTGTATGTATGTTGTGATGAGTAAGGTTGGCAGATCGGCCATGTTTTCCTGGGTAGTTCATAAAAAGTATAACCCTGCAGTATGTATAATTCATATGCTGCGGGTAATCCCAGGTGACCTGCCCTGATTAGATGATAGATTTCCCTCCTGCAGCATATAAATTATCCATACTGCAAAGCAGCAAGTTCTTCATGATGATATATATCCATGGAAACATGGCCGACCTGGCAACTCTAGTGGTGAAGCAGAAATTACTTTGGAAAATATTTTTCTTGGGCCATTATTTCTTGAAACATCTCTCAGTCTGAAAAGTTCTTCACTTTTTCTTTTTGTAAATTCGCTTTCCACTCCACGAGGTAGTGTAAATAATTCCCAAGAATAAAAGTGTTTAATATGAGAGTCTATGGCTATTTGTTTCAAATGTGCTTTGTTATTCTTAAAGCTTGGCTTATTGCTAGACCTCGATCTCTGGTGCCCAGCACTTAATTCTTTGATATACAGTAAATTGCTTGCAATTGATTTTACATAAAAATATTCACCTGGCATTTTTCTTAGACAATCGTGTATAAAGCAATTGCAGAGCTTTCTAGATTTATGTAGCCCTGCTTGCGACACTTAAGGTCTTTGAGAACACGCTTAAGCCTCTGCAATATCCTAACATAATGTTTCTTTACAGTTCTGGCCCCAGTATCTGGCCGTTTTAAACCGAAGCAATAAAACACCATGCGGCAAAGGACTGAGATTAATTTGATATCATTCACTCGAGGGTCGGAATGTTGTAACATACGGTTTATATGTGTCTGGAAGGAAAAAACTAATTCTGATCTACTGGATGAAGATTAAATCACATCTTTTCTATAAAATCGTTCCCCTTTCTAAGCTTTTGGCATTTATGTTTTATCCTTTCTGATTTAACCTTTGTTTCCAAGGGATTAAGAAACAAGGGTCCCTATTCCAAGCAGGCACTTAGTGCTGGCAGGTGAGCCGTTAACTAATGAGGTCAAAATAAAGCACATGGAATGGCATTGCTGAAAAAAAATACAAATATTCGTTCTGAAGAGATAATAATACAGGGTGTCCATAAAGTCTCTTTACAGTTTCAAAAATTTATTACAAATGAAAAGACAGAGAAGTAAAAATGATTACAAAATGAGATGTATATGTTTAAGATTTTTTTGCCTCATTTAATACACCTCTATATGGGCACCATTAGCTGCACGAAGCACATCAAGACGGTACTGGATTTCTTGCCATGTTGGCTGTAGCATCCCCTCATCAATGGTGACAATGGCATCAGTGACCCTCTGCTTTAGATTAGTAATGTCTCGTACCTTTGTTCCACACATCATATCTTTAACCCCTTAGTGACAGGGCACATTTACACAAATCCGACCTTTAGTGACCGCTGCTGTTTTTACGTTTCTGCGCTGTTCGTGTTTAGGTCAAATTTTTCTCATACTCGTTTATGCAACCCACACATATTATACACCGTTTTCCCCGCCATTAAATGGACTTTCTAAAAATACCATTATTTCCATCATATCCTAGAATTTACTATAAAAAAATATGAAATATGATGAAAAAATGGTAAAAACACACTTTTTCGTAATTTAATCCCCAAAATCTACAACCGCCAAAAAAGACTCCAGCTAAATAGTTCCAAAATGTTGTCCCGAGAATAGAAATACCCAATTTTTACATGGTTTTTGCTTTTTAACCCCTTCACTGCTGGGCCAATTCACCTATGTGCGCTGAGCTCATTCTGACAGTTTTTTGCTCATTATTTTTAGATGACAGCCTAGGTCCTATTTAACTAAACCCCCCAGACAATTTTTTTTGTTTTTTTTAAAAAAACATTTTTTTTTTTTAGCTTTTTGTTACACAAAACCTAGTCATGTTTGGTATTATTGATCAAGCCTTTCCAATGATGTCCAACAGGGCCACTGATAGGGGGATCCTCTGGATCCTTATCTCCCAATCTCCCTTTGGCAGCTAGGGGGTTAACTGGTCCACTGATATCCTCACACATATGGTGGGGATGTCAGTGGGTGGGGGGTGACCTGGAGGCTTGGCTGAGATCCAAGATGTCAGCCACCTCCAGGTTTAAATTGTGATTAAGTGCCAGCAGCGAAACGGTTAACTGTATGCACCGCTGAAAAGGGGAGACTCTCCCCTTTCCAGTGGTGTAAAAGCATGTTTCTAGGTGCCATGGTTGGGGAGATAGAGGGCTCCAAAGAGCCCCCCTCCACGGTTTTCAATGCAGCGTGGCAACATCATCGTGCCCGCCGGCCCCTCTAAAACAGAGGGGCAGGCTTCCTCCCTGCCACAACTCCCTTGGAGCCAGCGAGGGAGGTAAGTATCGGGCGGGAGGGAGGTTAGGAGCTGCTGACGTACTATATATGTCCGGGGGTCTAAGGGAGACCCGTGAGTAGGACTTACATGGTACGTCAGCAGTTATTAAGGGGTTAACATAACCCCATAGAAAGAAGTGGAGGGGAGTGATATCTGGTGAACGAGGTGGCCAGGGAATTGGGCCACCACTTCCAATCCACTGGTCTGGAAATGTTTCATTTAGGAACCCACGAACACGCAGTCCCCAATGTGGTGATGCAGCATCTTGCTGGAAAATGATGGTTGGTTGAAGGTCATGTAGTTATGGTGCCACGTATTCAGTCAAAAGGTCAAGGTAAACATTTGCAGTAATTGATGTCTCGCCGAAGAAAAACGACTTCTTTCTATGGGGTTACGTTACGTTAAAGATATCGTCTTGATGTGCTTCATGCAACTAATGGTGCCCATATAGAGATGTAGTAAATGAGGCAGAAAAAAACTTAATATATATATATACTTTTCATTTTGTAATATTTTTCACTTATCCGTCTTTTCATTTGCCTTTGTATTAATTTTTGAAATTGTAAAGAGACTTTATGGACACCCTGTATTATAAATGAAAATATAAAGTCATAATAAGGGGACAACAATATGCAAGACAATGCAAAATGACTCTCAGAATCCCTACTTCACATGGGGCAGACCGATTAAAATATAAGAGCGTTGTCAGGTACCGGTACCGGGATGGCACCTGGATGGCAAGATTCTGAGCCCAGGATGCGGTGAGGCACCACTCCAGAAATATATGGTGAGTGGTGAGTTTGCAGGAACACTAATGGTGGTTTGGAGCAGAGGGGCAGGACACGTAAAGGGATTGTAAAACAGAAAACAAACCAGGAAAAATGGGAACTTGAATATTCTGGATACTGCAGGGAAGGACTGGTAAGTTTCAAGGTTTTCAGGGGAGCCCCAGCATACACGTCCTCTCTCTCTGGATACAGATAGACAATGCTGGAACAATGTGGAGAGGAGGGCAGGGCCCTTTATTTTGCAAGGTCAGGTGGTGTAGTGTTTTACTATGTGTTTTCACTTTTAACCATTTGTGTGCAGGAATCTCAGTGCTGGTTCTGAGATGAGCAAGGCTTGAAGGGGGCTGTCTGGCATGGTTCAGGAACCTGACATACTCCCCCCTCTAAGGAGCGACCTCCTGGCGCTCTTAACGTTCTCGAACACTTGAAAGTCAGAGCAGCGGACAATCTTCCCATTGGACCCATAAATGAACCCGTCTGGCAGGGGTTCCACGGTGATGAATCCCTCTGGGGTGGAGATGACCGTGCCGGCATATCCCTCAACTTTGGCACGGGTTTTCCTCTGACGCCTTCTTGTTCTGGCTTTACTAGCCTTACCATTCTCATTGGTAGGTGCTGAATTCTGGGCGACTGTGACAGGGCCACTGTATCCAGCGTTCAGGTGTATTTTTCCCTGACCCGGTGGTCCTTTACTACGTCGTGCAGTCTGCAGCTGGGTGGTCGTATGGTGGTCTTCCAGATCAGGCACTTCATCATCAAGATATTCCAGAGATCCCCACTCTGAATCTGAACCACTAGGGGGCATAAAGTCCAGGTGTGGTTTATAGAGCGTGGACTGCTGGCTGAGGGTGATGGGAGTAGCTGTCGCCACCATAGTGGTGTTCTTGGATTGGTGTGCAGCTTCCCTGATCTTCAATGCCTCTTCAAATCTCGCTAGGTCTTCTAGGCGAACCAGAGTTCCGTTAGAGGCATACACGCAGCCAGGTGGTACAGGGTCTGAAACCTGGGTAGCCATGATCTCCATAAACTCAGGTTCCAAGGGCAGAGGGGGTTCACAGTCCATTGGATCAGGCTCTATAGGTGTGGGGTCTTCAGCCTCCATGGGGATGACAGGATCTTCCTCCTCACTTGACCTGGTAGACTTGAAGTCAAAGCTTCTAGGGTCAGCAAGTATGGAGGGTAGTTTATTTCTGGGTCTGGGCATAGGCTTGGTTGTGGGCACTGCACACTTGGACCGGGGTGCACTTCTGGGCACAGGAATTGGTTTACACACCGGGGTTCTTCTGGGTGTCGGTTTGGGTGCAATGGGAATTCTAGGAGCCGGTTTGGGCAGTGAGGGCTTTCTGGGAGCCGGTTTAGGTGAGGGTGCTGATCTTCGTACCGGGGTAGACTTGGGTACCGAGGATCTCACCCGGGCAGAATTGGACACTGGTACAGGTTTTTTGGAAATGGGTGCAGGTCTGTGTACCAGGGCTGGTTGCTTGTTTGGCCTCACAGGACAGCTTGCCAGCCAGTGGGTTGGAGCAGCACAGTACAGGCACAAACCTTCAGACTGTCTCCTGGCACGTTCTTGTGGTGATAGCGGTCCGTGGGTCTTTTTTGCAGAAGGAATGCACACCTTGCTAGACGAGCCCCACACAGTCTGCAGCAGCTCTTTCATAAACTCGGTCAGGTGTGCAAACAGTTCTTGCAAGGTTTTCTTCACCAGCTCCATCGCAATATGGATCACCGCGGGTTCAGTTGGTGAGGGTTCCAGCATTCTGTCAGGTACCGGTACCGGGATGGCACCTGGATGGCAAGATTCTGAGCCCAGGATGCGGTGAGGCACCACTCCAGAAATATATGGTGAGTGGTGAGTTTGCAGGAACACTAATGGTGGTTTGGAGCAGAGGGGCAGGACACGTAAAGGGATTGTAAAACAGAAAACAAACCAGGAAAAATGGGAACTTGAATATTCTGGATACTGCAGGGAAGGACTGGTAAGTTTCAAGGTTTTCAGGGGAGCCCCAGCATACACGTCCTCTCTCTCTGGATACAGATAGACAATGCTGGAACAATGTGGAGAGGAGGGCAGGGCCCTTTATTTTGCAAGGTCAGGTGGTGTAGTGTTTTACTATGTGTTTTCACTTTTAACCATTTGTGTGCAGGAATCTCAGTGCTGGTTCTGAGATGAGCAAGGCTTGAAGGGGGCTGTCTGGCATGGTTCAGGAACCTGACAAGCGTTGAGCTCTATATTAACACTTTCACTATCAAGTGATTTTTCCAAAAATCCAACGTCAGGAAGGAACCAGTGATTTTATTTATTTGTAAATTTAAAAAAAAAAAGGAAACTATTTTTGAATTTATTATACAGTAAGAAATATTTGGGGATATTCCTAATGTGCTTCTTACTTTAATAACCTGGCAGGCAGATGCACTGGCCAGATGGAGTTACTGCAGTTACATGTGCAATTCAAGACTGCATTCGTCGGCTGGGGAAAGCTCGATAAAAGACATTCCCTGGCTGATTTTAAACAGTATTAGCACCTCGGACATTATGCCCACAGGGCTAAAACTTTGAGGGCACCTTCTGGAATCCAAATGAAACTTGTTTGAAACAATTTAATTTTCAATGATACGGCATAGCTCCAGATCATGTTAACACAAACTCCGGCTGCTGTGTCAGCTACCCCTGGTTGTACATATACACTCATTGTAGTAAAGGTTTTAACCCCTTCATTACCAAGTGGTTTTTCTATACTAAAACATATATATATATATATATATATATATATATTAACAGAAAAGGGCCCCCATCCTCAAGGATACATCAACGTTCCTTGCTCCAGTGCAGCCACATAAAAATGAAGAATTCAGGTGCACTCGGGAAACTTTATTTGAAAATATCAGTGGGGTTATTCAAAGAGAGAGACAAATCGACTCCAAAATTGCACCGAACAGTGAATTTCCCCGTGCGGTGCAATTTCGTGGTCATTCGGCTATCCAAAAAGCTGGCAGTTCGCGATATGTTGTCAAATTGCCAGCAAAATACGGTGCCTGTTCAGCGGCAGTGAAATCCCCATAGAGGAGCAATGGTTAAACTATTCAAAGACACCGAACAGCAGAGAAATGTCAATGAAATGCCCTGATTTTCAGTGGTTTCATTCGGCAGATTTAATCAGGCGAATCCCATAGGTTTCAATGCAATTAAATATTTATAAAACCGTTTATTCTTTAAATTTGCATTAAAAAGTCTCTATTTTTTTAGGATTTTTTTTCTAAATAGCGTTTATTTTTCTGTAACAGACCCTTTTGTTATTATTCATAATACCTTATATGTAATTTTCAGGCATTTTCTTGCAGTATTTTTTTGCGAACAGCTCCTAAAAGTTGTGTTTTTGTTTTTTTTGTTTACCTCGTTCATCAGCTTGTCAGCTTTTTCCGGTCGCTGGTCGGCGCTCTGTACGGAGGATCGTCGGCTTCTTTCTGCGTTCAGGGGTTTTATGGTGGACCGTCGGGTGCCTTCGGAATTTTTCCGCTGGTTTTGCGGTGGTTTCTCCATTCAAATTTGCATTTTTTGCGGCGGTTTTTCAGATTCGCTCGCCGGATTTTCCCTGCACTTCAGGGACCCTGAGGTGAGTTCATCACAGGGTCTGGGAATTTGATTCCCTGAAGTGCGGGGAACAAAAAAGCACCAAAATTCTGGTGGAATTTCGGTGCTCTTTGAATAACCCTATAAATCACTGATATTTTCAAACAAAGTCTCCTGAGTGCGCCGGATTTATTTATTTATAGATAATTTTTTATATAGCAAATTATAATAAAACGTATTTCTATTTTTCTAATAAATTAAATTAATAGGGTAATTTAAACTAATTTGAATACAGAAGTTGCTGTCTGTGTGGAACGTTATTCTTGATTTATAGTCTGTTAACTGTTAGGCTCAGCTTCACGAACGGTCAATTAGCCACCTAATGTAAACACGCTGGCGCTATAGCATGAATTACTATACGTTTTATTAACCTCTAGAGTATATTTTGCTCCATTCTCCACATTTAAAGCAGATACATTTTAGATCATTATAATTAGACGTTTTTACTGCAATTGCCCTAAATGGGAATATGTTTGATCTGTGCTTTCAATTTCTGTAATTGTAATAATCTGCCTAACTTCTTTTTAATCTATATATATATTTCCAATTTTCAAAAACTCTTGGAAATAGTAATTTCAATTTACATAGACGCGATAAAATACACAGTCAAATTTAAATGACTCATTAGTCACAAACAATAAACGTAAATTTTCAGTATTTCATTCCTTCAACATGCTTATTCGACTGTCTTGTCCTAAATTATACTATGAACATGGAAAATGTAATTATCTCATCTGTGACTCATGCAAGCCAGATTTTTGGGATCCCATCGGTAGGGTATTCAACATCACAATAGAGCTTACAAAGCATTTAGTAGACAGTGAACGGTATCGTTCCAGCGTTGAGCCAGAAATCTGCTCCATTCATCTGCTTATTGTCAAAAGAAAACAAAGTTCCAAGAATTTGGCTTCTGGTCTGTATTATTTCTGGAGATTTCTCTGTTGTTCTGTGTTATTACTGTATATTTGCATAAGTAAGTTGACAGATAATTTCTAGTTATTACAATGACAGGGACAAAACATCAAAATATTTATTCTAAGAGGAGCTTATCAGTAAAAACATAAGGACTCGATAGCAGAAAAAATCAGTAATGAACGTCGAGAGCTCTGTTTACTGCAATCATCTACATTAGTGATCATTAACTTCACAATGAATCAGGGAACTGATTTATTTAACGAAACCTAATTGCCATTTCTTTTAGTAATTATAGCAGTGAAATGAGACCTTCTCCAATAAGAAAGGGCTTAAAAAGTGTAAACAGACTTCTACGATTGCAAAAAGATCTCTTTTCTGGATTAATTTCACCAGAAATATATACAGAATTAACAATGTAAAAAAAATTACATAGAAGCAAAGAAATTTAAAATATGCATAAAGAGAAGAAAATTGGAGAAATATTTTTTTTTTTTTTTTTGTGCTATTGATATTGATACAGGTCGCAGAATCCAAAGAGAATGCTTGTAATGGTAAGTATATAACCAGCAGGCATGTACTGTCCATAGGGACTATAGGTAGATTCCTGGTGGGTTGTTGGCTCAGTGGGCCAGTGTGAATGCTGGTTCACCGTGCGGCTCGCACTGCCCTTAATGGGTGAGAACTTCCTCACCATCTGTAAAACAGATGCAGTCTGCCACAGTCTCATATTGGGGCCACCGTGTCAGTGAGAACCACTGTGCATCCACCTCACCTTAAGACATGGTGCGCACTCAACCTCAGTGTCACTGCGTTGCTTTACCCAATCGCTGGGTGGTTAGGTTCAACCCGCTTCTCGTAAAGTCGAGACCTCTCTGCAGTTGTATTAGAGGGATGTACTGAATAGTATTTTGACTTGCTTCTCCATGGTCGAAGGGAAGAGACGATACCACTGGACTCCACAGCCGATATTGGGCTCTATTACATTCTTTGCGCAAAAGGGCACGCGCAGCGCTATTTTTTTGCGCACAGTGTTAAACGCTAACGTGCGCAAATTAACACTGCGTGCGGACCGTTTTTTTCACGCTTTTCAACCAATCTGAATTAAGAACCACAATTGTCTCCCATTCAGTTTTTGAGCCTGTCAAAATCAATCTGAGTATATATGCTGCAGCAATAATAAAAACAAGCACAACTTATCAATTTTATTGTTTGGGTATGCGTAGAATGTGTAACTATACTTTGCTGTATTTTTTTTTGGGCTGGTGTATTTGGGTTCGGCCAGGACGTTCAGATTTGCAGTTAACACCAGCTTTTAACCCCTTAAGGACCCCTGACGTACCCTGTACGTCCTGTCCACAGGTCTCCCTTAGACCCGCGGACGTACAGGGTACGTCAGCGGCGCCAAATCCCCCTCCCGCCTGATACTCACCTCCCTCGCTGGATCCCTCAGTGATCTGGCAGGGAGGAAGCCTGCCCATGTAAATGTGATTTACATGGGCAGGCGAGGCTGATGAGGTCACCACGCTGCGTGGTGACGTCATCAGCAGGTGCCCCCATTCAAATCAATGGAGGGGAGGGAGGGCTCCTTCGGAGCCCTCTATCTCCCCAACCATTGAAGCTAGGGAGATGCTTTTTGCACCGCTGAAAAGGGGAGAGTCTCAGCGGTGTATAGCATTAACCGTTTTGCCGCCGGATCGCGTTTTAGCGCGAATTGGCACCAAAACGCGATTCGAACCTGGAGGGGGGCTGACATCTTGGATGTCAGCCTAGCCTCCAGGTCCCGCCCACCCACTGACAACCTCACCATATGTGTGAGGATATCAGTGGGCCAGTTAACCATCTAGCTGCCATGTAGAGATAAGGGGATCCTAAGGATCCCTTTATCTCCCGATCCATGGCAGCTAGATGGTCATATTTGACATAATTTGAAAGGCTTGATCATGGCCTTTCCAATGATACCAAACATGACCAGGTTTGGTTTAAAAAAAATGTAAAAAATAAAAATAAAATAAAAAAATAATAATAAAAAAATTAAATAAAATAAAAAAATGTGTTTTTTTAAAAAACAAATTGTCTGGGGGGTTTAATTAAATAGGACCTAGGCTGTCATCTCAAAATAATTAGCACAAAATGGTCAGAATGAGCGCAGCGCACATAGGTGAACTGGCTCAGCAGTGAAAGGGTTAAAAGGCAAAAACATGTAAAAATTGGGTATTTCTATTCTCGGGATAAAATTTTGAAACTATTTATTGGTCTTTATTGGTGGTTGTAGCTTTTGGGGATTAAATTACGAAAAAGTGTGTTTTTACCATTTTTTTCATCATATTTCATATTTTTTTATAGTAAATTATTAGATATGATGGAAATAATGGTATTTCTAGAAAGTCCATTTAATGGCGGGAAAAAGGGTGTATAATATGTGTGGGTTGAATAAACGAGTAAGAGGAAGATTTGACCTAAACCCTAACAGCGCATAAACGTAAAAACAGCAGCGGTCACTAAAGGACGGATTTGTGTAAAACCGCCCGGTCACTAAGGGGTTAAAAGACGTTAAAATTAAGCACGCAAACGTTGTCCGTTTAAATTTGAGCTAAGATTGTAGTACATTGCACACACCAGCGCACAAACGCATTTGCGCTCACAATGTTAAGTATAGGACGCACAAAGTACATTACGCTCACAAAGGGTTCTCGCAGGTCCACCCGCGTTAGACGTTAACGTGCATTTTTTGCGCAGACATTGTAATACGACGTTCTACATGAAGGGTTTTGTCCCTCGCGTTAATGCGTTTTTGCGCACGCGTTAACGTTTGCGCGAAGAATGTAATAGTGCCCATTGTGTGGTAGGCAAGTATGTACTGTTAGGTGTCTTGTCCAAGGACACACACTGGTGGCATCTTCTGAGTGGGATTGAGTCGTCTTTCCATGATTGTAGAGCAGTGACCCGGTGGTTAGGTTGAACCTGCTTCTCCTAAATTCAAGACTTCTCCACAGTTGTATTGGAGGGATGTGCTGTATGGGATTTGACTTGCTTCTCCACGGTTGAAGGGTCAAGATGTTACCACTGGACTCCACAGCCAATATTGTGTGGTAGGTGAGTATGTACCGTTAGGTGTCTTGCCCAAGGACACTTACTGGAGAGGTGCTCTGGCCGAGATACAACCCTGGGTCTCCACGGTTATAGAGCAGTGATGTTACCCCTAGTCCATCCTGCCGGTACATTTATGCAAATATTAGTATTTTTAGGCACTGATACATACCACATTTTTCTTTTCATCCTAATAGGTTATGTATTATTATTATTATTATTCTTTATTTATAAAGCGCCAGCATATTCCGCAGCGCTGAGCTGTTATACTGAAAACAGGTATATTTCATTGTCTTTTTTTTCTGCAGATGTTGGATGTTCGCAGTGCATGGAGTAATGTGGTGCTCTTATATCTTTTAGTTTTAACCTGCCCCTAATACTAGTTTTTGGTAATGCATTAAATCACCAATATATATATTTGTTTTGCAAAATAAATCATACATTAATGATGGTATTATTGCCTCGGTGATTGACGGTTTGTACATAGCATTTTCATTCACATGCCCTAGAAAAGCAGATATACTAGGAAAAAAATGGATGCAGGATAGTTAAAACACAGAGCGTGTTCTGCCTGCACTCATAAAAGAAAAAAATGATTATAAAGGAAGATTAACACCCACTGAGTCCATTGAAAATAACGTTATTATTTATTAAGCAAGAAAAATGACTATACCCAGCGTGATAAGTGATAAATTCAGCTTAGAAAGATACTGTACAATCACTCAGCGTTGATCACTTCTCCTTAGGTTCCAGGCCCATTCATTTGTAAAAACAAGAATTACCAGGGGATCCTCTTCCAGACTGTTACGAACCGAGACAAAGAATTCATGTTGTTTGATTTTCGAAATGACTGAAAAGTGCAGTGTCATTAAAATAATTTGTGATCGCTGATTCAGAAGACACTCAACGGTAAAGAGTGGTTGTATTATGCACGCGATGAAAATGTTCGCCTATTATCATTTCCCTTTATTGACGTTCATTTTTCACAGATTTCATCTCCACCGAATAAAAGTTCTTCACTACATAAACTTCTTTATATAAAAAATATAAATATAAAAAATAGCGCATAAAGATAAGAGTTATGTGTGTACAGACCTCAGGATATTACTGCAGGAAAACGTTGCTGCACGGTATCCATCTAGATATAACGCAAGCTGAACAGTATCCGTATTACCGCTAGGCGACCAGGAGACCTTGGACAGGATGTAGTAAAGGTCAATTTACCCGTGTTGGGGGTCGACTGAATTGTGATGAGGCCCTGCAAACCACTATTAAATGCGAATATGCTTTTTTTTGCGGAAATTTGGTTTTCTAGCTTGAGGGTGGAACAGCTGACCGCGGTGTCTGAGAGTGCAGACGTCTGCGCGAGATACCTAGGAAATCCGCGCTATGACTGCTTGCATTATTTGACAGAAAAGAGCAGTGAAATTGGGCATCCCCCATTAAGGCTGGTGTCAGACGAGCGCATTTTGTACAGACTGTGCGCCCGTGCAGTACAGACGCACATTCTGACGCAAGACGCAGTAGTGGCCACACAGTCCGTTTTTTAAACTGACGTTATTTTTGACGGATGTAGGAGGGAAAATAAAAATTAAATATGAAAACCATTTTGTCCGTCAAAAATGCTGGACGTATAAATGCAGTCCGTCTGACCTCGTTCTTCACTCACACACAAAGCTATGCGGACAATGCGGACGCAGCGCACTCCGCACGTCCGTTCTAGCGGTTTTACGTTCTTGCCTAACTTGCGTCCATTTACCGTGTGCATTGTGCGCCCGCAATTCGGTGCGGATGGGGGGCTCCATTGGCGATTAGTCTATGCTGCGACGGACGTTATTATGTGAGCAAAAATGGACGTTCACACTGCGCTCGTCTGACACCAGTCCAGGGGCGGACTGGGCTGGGGGGCAGGGTGGCAAATGGCCCCTGGGCCGGTCCTCAGCCCATTAAAACGTCAATTGCGGCAGCTGCTCTGTCTCTTTGTAATGAGACTGGCCGGCTTTTACACACCGCAGCCAGCCAGACTCATTAGCAGGAAGTGCAGGGCCAGAGACACCTCCCACAGCCCTCCTTAGCCAATCATAGAACAGTGCTCCCAGGGGAGAGAACCCTCATTAGGTAGTTTTGTGGATACTTTAGTGTGTTACCTCTGTGGCTCAAATGGTAGCAGCACCTGTTTAGTGGGCAGTAAGGTCATGAGTTCAATTCTTAGCTGGTAATCTATTATTATTTTTTTTTAAAAAAACATCTACCTCTGCACAATTATTCTAATGCTGCTATTTTTAATAACAGAACAATAATAGCATCAGCATTATAACAATATTATTATTGTGCTTGCAGAGGTAGAAAAAAAAAACAGTTGACCAGCTGAGAATCAAACTCAAGACCTCCCTGATTATTAAACAGGCGCTGCTACCATGTCAACCACAGTGGAAAGACAAACAAATTCTACAAAGCTGCTTAAAGAGGGATCTCTGCCCCAGGCACAAAGTGCTGTGGTTGGCTGAGCAGCCCCACCCTTTATTTTCCTCATAACACTCTGCTTCCCTCCTCTGCAGAGGCAGCGCTGGAAGGAAGTGACTGTTTAACTGGTCACTTCCTCTCAGTCCCACAGGAGGGAAGGAGAACACTGGCCACAGGTAAGGGAGGAGAAGACTATATGAAGGGGGGAAAAAGAGAGGGAGATAAGCTGAAAATGAGGGGGAGAGAGAAGCTTAAAAAAGGTGGGAAAGAAAAGACCTGAAGAAGGATAGAGAAAAGCGGGAAAGACCAGAAGAATATGGAATGGAATGTGGAGAGGGAGAAGTTGAGCTGAGAAAGGAGTAGAGAGAAAATGAATAGAAAAGGGAAGAGAGAGGAAAGGAGTACGGAATGAGAATGGACATAGGAGAGGAGTGGGAAGATCTGCATAGAAAGAGGGAGGAGCGAAAAAGGAGATTGGAAGTGGAGAGAGAAGGAGAATGAAAGAAAGGGAAGAGAGAAGTGGATAAAAAGGACAATGAAGGGAATAATGGGGAGAAAAGGGGTGAAAAAAGGCAAAGAGGAAGGGGGCATGACATGATGAAATGTGTGTATCTGTCAGTATTTGTATCTGTGCATATCTGTGTGCGTGTGTGTATGGGAGTGTCTTTTACAAGTAATAAAATTGGTCACAGGTACATTAGTGTGGGGTTCGGGTACATTAGTGTGCGGTTCGGGTACATTAGTGTGGGGTTCGGGTACATTAGTGTGGGTTTTGATTTTAGGGAAGTGGGCAGCGCTGGATTTTAAAAGGTCATCTGTGTAATGTGAATGGTTCTGATTCAGGGGTTAGTAGTTATGGGTAAAAGGGGGCATTGCTATGAACTAGGGGGTAATGTGAGGAAAAGGGAACATTGCTCTGATATAGGCAGTATTAGTTTGAGGTAGGTGGGACATTGATCAGAGTTAGGTGGTATTGAAAATAAATAATTATTTATTTAAAACAGTCTGAAAATGTCATTTATTATGTAATTTGTTAACATAATAAATTTTTTAAATTTATTTATTTTTTTAAAATTTAAATGGAGGACCGGGTTGCTGCTCCATGGGCCTATGGGTTGTACTTGCCCCCTGGGCCAAAAGTTGCCAGTCAGCCCCTGCACCAGTCTAATACCCTGCACATAAATACAGCAAGCAGTAAATCAGAAGTCAGATTGTAACTAAGTGTGAAAAGATGTGTGGGGCACATTTACTATATTGTGCTTTGCTTGCTGTGAATGATGATGCGCTTTCAGGGCCGGATTTACATCTCAGGTGACTGTAGGCACCAAAATCTGGAGTGCCTTAAACCCCCCCCCCCAAACAAAAGTGCTCAAACCGAGGAAAGTGAATCACTCTTCATTTTATAACTGAAACGTGACCAATACTGCTGAAATAGGGAGAAAAATAAATAGAATTTTATTTATTTTATTTTTATATAAAACCTGGAAAATTTGATGTTATTGGAATGGCCATATCCTGGCCTTTCCAGCGATACCTCTTTTGATCCTCTATCATATAGGATTCCAAAGATATATGAGTCTGAACATTTTAAATTGTCATTTTTTTTTATAGAGCAAGATGCTCCCTGTAGATATCTGTAGGCAAATGCCTACTTTGCTTAATTATTAATCCGGCCCTGTATGTGTTTCATGTTTAATGTATCAGTGCGGCTCTTACAGTATGGACATCGAGCAATAATATATTAATTTGACTATTACAGTGCGGATATTGCGGGCTCTTTGCTTTAATGTAACAGTGCGGATCTTACTTTATGGGCATTGCAGGTTCCATGTTTTCATGTTCCAGTGTGGATATTACTGTACAGGCATTGCAGGTTATGGGTTTCCACGTAACAGTGAGGATCTTACTGTATGACGGTAGTGCATTCTGTGTTTTAATGCCTATCTTACTTTAAGGACATCACGTGTTGCTTTTTTTCCACAATCTATTTATTGGTTCAGGCATGCACAAAGGTATCATGTATACACAAACATTTAAAGAGAAAATGAGAAGAGAGAAAAAGAGAAAATCAAGCTATTCAAATCATACGTCAAACAATGGGACCAACTGCAAATTTTAATACATTATTAAGCAAAACAGGAGAAAAGGGTTCACTATAAATATCATTATCCTTCCAACTCAAATTATCCCATTTTGCCTGCATTCTAAGTTAGTCTGTTATACGGTTTCCCTCTGGGGAGTGTCTTTTTTTAGTTGTTCAACAATAAAGATTATTATTTACCGGGTTATTCAGTGAAAGGTGAAAGTCTGGAGAACCTTTGGAGAAGTGAAAATTTTAGGTCAAAATAGTCAAACCATAAAAATTCTCCCATTCCAAATCGGCTATTCTGACCTAGAATTTTCACTTCTCCAGTCATTCTCCTGAGTTTCACCTTTCTTTTAATAGACCTGTGTATTTGGTTTCAGCACTCATTTCCTTATGACGCACTGCTTAGGGTGGTTTGCACCTATTTTATGGTCAATTTTTTTTGTGAGGGAGGTTTAATCCTCACTTTTGTAGGAGTGCCTTCCCCATCCTTTAGGGGGGATAGCGTGATCATACTTACCTGAAGGTTTTGCTCTTGGGCATTCTTCGTTTGATTATCCAGGATTTCTGGAACAACAGTGAGAGGATCTGAACTTAAGGGATGGATAATACCAGACATTGGTGCAGGCAGTGGTAAAGTGTCCTAGGTGAAAGAAAACCTGAGAGTAGTGAATTTGTAAGTGTGGCAGGGATTGGATTGTGGCCTATAAGTGTTTGCAGGAGAAACCATTGGGTATTTTTGAAGGATGAGGTAAATTGAGCCCGGATCAAGTGAGATAAGTGACCCATCAAAGGACCTCATACCACAAAGGATTTGTTCACCTGCCATTCCTTATGCAGTAAGGTTTCCACCCAATCATTATTGAATAAGTTCAGGGTTGCTGTACTGAGATTGCATTGGTCGGTGAGACATGGGTGAACCCCAACTAACAATATGATGTACCATTGAATTTTATATTTCTTGTGAGTGCAATTGATGGGCCATAGATTGCTGTACTTTTTTGACTTGCATATTTGTTTACTAATATTTCAGTTGATAAGGAGGAGGCATCCTGTGCAGCAGAGAAGTAAGATATGTATATGCTAGGAGTGGGTCCAACAATTTTAGTTTATGGTGCCTGTAATCCTGGTATGCCTTCATGGCAGAATAAAATGTCACATTTACGTCACTACACCACATCCATCTACTGGGCCAACAGCCAAAATTTTCCAGGACCTCCACCAACTCTACTATAAGGTCTATAGTCTTCAGGTGGTTGAGTTGAAAGCACATGCATATCATAAGATTCTTAACAGTCTGAAATGAAATGTTTGGCACCAGTCCTCATGATATTCCACTTCTGCAGGACTTTAGCAAAAAGATTTGCTCAAATAAACCAATATAGGAACATGAAACAATCCCCAAGCAGGACTATTCGGTGGACTGTTGCACATGGATTTCCATTTTTTTAAATTCCAAAATATCTAAATCTGTCATATTTCTAGCTCTGATGATAAGGACCTCATTTGGGACTTTAAGCTAATGCTCTTTCTTGTTGATTCAGCACCTTACCAGCTGAGCCACGTCCGTTTCTTACCTGCTCCTTTCCAATAACAAGTCCAGTGTCTGTGCACACCAGTTGTACTTCCTACTCGATAAAAGACCAGTGTCTGTGCACACCAGTTGTACTTCCTACTCGATAAAAGAGTAGCTGAAATAGCCTACTCGCAGATAAGTAGTGGTCTTGGTGTAGAAATGGGTAGGAATCTGAGCAGACGTACAGATCCAAGGTTGGGGCAGGTGGCTGTGGTTCTGTGGTTTGTAGGCAAAGGCACTTAAATGAGGTCAGGGCAGGAAGCTGTGATTCATTGTTATGATGACATATTCTAACTCTGGACAGGTGGCTGAGGTACATCGATCATATATAAATTTGAGGCAAAAAAGCAGGCGAAAATCAAGCAAGGTAATAAGGCAGTTGTCACGTCCCTTGTGTAGAAGTATAAATCTGATCCCTGTACGCAGCAAAGCTATCCTATACTTTTGATCCTGTGACTGGTCGGTGCGACTACCTATAGTCAGAACCATTAAAGTATAAACAGATACAGCGGGGGCTTAATATCAACCTGACACACAGGGTTAACTGCAGCCTGACACACAGTGCAGTCAGAGAAATGACAAGGGTCGTGTCACCAGAGAGAGTCAGCCAGATGCCAGGGGTCATATTGCCAGAGTGGGTAGTCAGGACAGGAGCCAAGGGGTTAACAGCCAGGAGAGTATGTCAGACAAGCAGGGGTCGGCAATGAGTAACAGCACAATCATAAATGAATGAGCACTGAGAGGAGGTAAAACCACGTCAGGGCAACGAGCATATCTTACCTAAGTGGTTTTAAACCTGGCTGGCACCATGACGTCGATCCCCGCCTTCAAGCCTGACCTGTAACCATGAGTGATCTACTTTTCTTGAGCCCCTCTTGCTGGCAATTAAGTCAGACTTGGGAATCTCGGGATTCATGGTGGGGGACTTGGAGTTTAAATTATCGGGCTATGCAGACGACGTCCTCCTTTCCCTGACGAGCCCTTCTACTTCCCTGTTCTCGGGTCCTGGACAAGCTTAGTGACTTCTAGGATATATCGGGGTATAAAATGAATGTTGACAAATCTGAGGCTCTCCCGGTGGCTTTGACGGGAGACGAGGTTGCCACCCTTTCCTCCTCATGCCCGCTGAAGCTAGTCTGGTCTGAACTAGTATATCTAGGAGTCCTGCCCTGCCGGCCTGTACTCAGCTAATTACCCTCGCATGTTTGTGACTCATCAAAGCAGAGTTAGAATGCTGGGACAAATATTCTATTTCGTGGATTGGCAGACTTAATTGCATAAAGATGAATGTATTACCCAGATTACGGTATATGTTTCAAGCCTTGCTGGTCCCACTTATAGCAGCGGACATTGCATCCTTGCAGCGCTCAATAGACCACTTTGTAGGGGCTGGAAAGCGGCGCCGAGTTGCGAGACACAAGCTTTATAGCCCAAGGACACTGGGCAGGCTTGGCCTCCCATCCCTCTTCACATATTATTATGCGGCTCATATAGCCCAAGTTGTAGCTTGGCACGCTCCAGCAGGATCTCGCAGATGGGTTAACCTGGAGGCAACTCTCATGCTTCCCAATAAGATACAGCATTGGATTTGGTTAAATCGGGAACATCGCCCTTTGAGCACCACTGGATGCCCGGCAATACTGAATTCGTTACGCATCTGGCACAGGTTAGCAGTGAAATGTGACTTGACCTCTCTACCATCTCCCATGTCTCAGTTTTTTGGTAATAGAGATTTTGTACCGGGCCTGTTTTATGGACCCTGGTGATGCCTACTGGAATCAGGTATTTGCAGGATACATCAACTATATCACAAAGGCGCTCTAATACCTTTACAAGGCGTTACGGGACTTTCTTATCTGCACGTCTTCCAATTGAAATCCTATGTGACACAGGCTCATATCAAACAGGCAGCTTTGGCCCCATTGACACGTTTTGAACGTTTATGCAGGGATGGTGCGTATCCGCAGGGCCTCATACCCTTGCTTTATCGGGAGCTGACTTTGCTCCTGGATTGAAGAGACTTGTCTTATGTCCACGCATGGGAAAGGGATATTGGTGAAACCCTGGAATCAGAAGACTGGCAAGATATTTGGGAGATGTCACGTTCAGTGTCAGTGTGCTCTAGGGATGTGCACGACTGTTTTTTTTCGTTTTGTTTCGGCACGTTCGGTTTTTCAAAAGTTTAATTTCGGATTGTTTCGGCCCATTTTCGTTTTGGCTCGTTTCGTTGCGGATCGGTGATTTGTATCAATTTTATTTCTTGTGAAATTGGGTAATTTCGGTCTTTCGGAACGTCTGTTCTCTTCATTTCAAAGGGTTCATCCTCGGATTTTCGTTTTGACTTTAGACGTATGGTATTTCGGATGCCTCCGATATTTAGGTCAATACGGTAATCCTGCCAATTCGTTCCTTCGGACGTATCATTTTTTATGAAAGATCCTTTTTTTCTTACGAATATATATTAAAACAAATCCCCGTTTTAAAGTATTTATTAAATATTTCTAAAACCATTTGTTATTTTCAATTGCAGCAAACAGCCATTTCTTTTTTTTATTTTTAAGGATTATTTTTGCATTTTTCCGGAATTTTTAGGTTAATATTTATCGATTACAAAATCAACAACGGAACCGAAATGATACGAAAATACGTTGTCCGAAATTAACCGAAACGGAACCGAAATCGCGAATAGAACAATAATGACTTGCGATTTTAAAAATTTCATGTCCATACGAAATAACGATTTTTTTTCGTTTCGTATCGGGAAATATTTCGGATGGTGTGTATTTCGTTGCAGGTCTGGAACATCGGACAAATACAAAGCACTGAATCGGCCCATTTTGTGAGAAAAACGAATCGGTACGAAACGCACATCACTAGTGTGCACCTCGTTACAGGAGCAGTCAATTAAAATGGTGATGAGATGGTATGTCACACTGTCCCAACTGGCTCACATGAAATGGAATTTGCCAGACTTATGCTAGAGAATGTGTGCATCTCGAGGCTCGTTTTTCCATATGTGGTGGTCCTGTCCATGCATTGTCCCCTTATGGAGAGAAGTCCAGGAACTACTGATACTGGTGTTGTCTAAACATATTCCAATGAATCCTTTGGCGTTCTTGCTATGCAGGCCGCTTCCGGAGCTCATTTTTCACACCCCCTTTTTTCTTCCCCTCCCCTTTCTTATCTTTCCCTCCTTTCTATTATTTTATATGATAAAATATGGATGTTGATTGGGTATTGTAAATCAAGTGGCTGCATGTATTGTGTAGAGTTCTTATGCATTATCGGTGCTGCGACACCGCTAATATCTTCATGCATTCCCTTCCTTGCTAACGTCCAATAAAATTTTGTTTAAATAAAAAAAATCAATTACACAACCTCGTTATTGTCCAGCTGTAGCTCTGCGACCCAATTTAAGAATTCTGGCATGTGGAGATACATTATCAATTAATAACCAGGACACATGGTTTACTGAACTCATTTATGAAAACAAACCTTTCCTATATACTTACATATATTGTATAATTATTATTATAATGGCTGCTAATTAAATGTAAAACACTGGAGAATATTACATGGATTTCTAAAATAAAGGCAACAGAAGATACACAAGTACCATTTTTGCAATGAGAAACTGTAATTTGGCTTTTGGTTCTATGTTATGATCATTAGTGTGGGAAGATTCGTATTCCTGTTCTTTTATTGATACACTAATTCTAAAATAATTGACGGCTAAATTAGTAAGACTCCCGTGGAGAAAATTCAAGTACATTATACAATTACTGTAAGATAATGACAGCTTTAAAAATTGAACTTGTTCTTTCATTGTCACAAAACACTGCAAGGGATCGGTACGAATTAATTTTGTGTAATAAATGGCATGTTATTATCATGTTAGATGAAATGCAGAGAAAAATATTTTAAAAATACTGATAAACTGGGATTTAATGCTTGGTAGCCTTGTAGAATATGGTAAGGAAAAGGTGGTGTTCTTTTGTTCTGTATGAAAATAGGTTCAATGGATAACAGGAAATAATTAGAACATTTTAATTCTAATCTTGACCTTCGTCATGAAAAGCAGAACGTGCCCGATTCCACCTGTCACGCGAACAGGAAACGCAACGCATCGTGCCCGATTCCACCTGTTACGCAAAAAGGAAGAAAATCTGCACGAGCTGTTTGCGCTGCTATTCCAACCCAGACGCTCTATGTGCATCTCGGCACAGAATAACTGAACCATAGAATGATACGTGCACGGTCGCAAAGCGCCACCTTGACTATCAGCTCTTGGAGTCCATTGGAGTTTCGTGTGTGTTTGATTGTGCAGGAGCCATGGAAGGAGCTGCAGAGGAAAATTGGAACTACCTGTTCCCTTTCTCAAGTCGCTTGTGGCCAGAGGAAGTGGTGGTTCGAGCACCACAGGATCTCAGGTGAGTATGGAATTTTTTGGGTGGGGTTAAATGGAGGAATTAAGCTATTTTTTGTTACTTGTTACGCGTCCAAGCACAGGAGGCAGCAATCGGCCGGAATTCCGGCCGATTGCTGGCCCCCCCGGTGTGGGCTGACATCTTGGACCCCAGCGGGACAAGTAGAAGTCATCGCGCTGGCGCGATCACATCTATTTCAGGCCCCCCCCCCCGCGAGTGCGGAGGAGGTGCCTGAAAGGGAGGGGTGGTGAGGTCCTTCGGACCTCTGTCCCTCCCGATCGCCAGGGGCCAGCGGCTAAAGGCAGACACCGTTTGGAAGGGCACAACCTGCCCTTCCAAACAGTGTCCGGCTTTAACCCCTAGGGGGCCGGATCACGATTCGGTGCCGAAAAGCTCCAGATCGTGATCCTCTCCCGGAACTGGTCGACATCTTGGATGTCGGCCAAACTTCCGCAACTCCCCCTGATGACTGGCGTCATCGTGCATAGCGCGATGACGTCAGTCCTGGAGTTAACCCCTAACTGCCACCAATGGTGGAGATAGCGGGTTCCAATGAACCCTCTATCTCCCAATCCGTGGCAGCTAGGGGTTAATGTTTGGTATCGTTGGATCAGCCAGAGCATGGCCTTTCCAACGATATCAAACATGACCATGTAAAAAGTTTTTTTAAAAAAATATTTAAGAAAAAATAATAAAAAAATAAACAATTTTTTTTTATTTGTTTTGTTAACGCAGCAATATTGTTCCCATTTCAATTATGAACAATGATGCTGCACTAACGATTTTTGTATGGGGTGCATTTGTTAAAAATCGCGTAATCTCCCCCCCTAAAAAAAATTTAACGAGACCCCATTTCTAATTTTTTTAACAAGCGTAACCCATAGAAAATGTAACCACAAATGCTTGCATGATAAAATGTGAAAAAACACTTTACACGTTGTAAATTATTGAAAATTAAAATTTTATTGCATTTTTTGTTATAATATTCAGACAGGACATGATGTATAGATATAATAATGATATATTATGAATCTGCGGAGTCTGCCGGAAAGAACGATATATAATATGTCTGGGTCATATAATAAAATAAGCCTTCAAAACACGGTTAAACATGATGAGCGAAACCGGTAAAAATGAACTCAGCAGTCAGCACATAGGCGTGAAATGCTTCAGCAGCGAAAGGGTTAAAATCCTTCCAGTTTTTCTTAACACAGTCAGGCTCTCCCTCGGGCCAGGGTGCTCTGCTCTATAATGATTGTAGTTGTTACTAAATATGAAGCTGCTGGCCACCCGTCTTCTTACTTGCGATAAGATGTCCAGCGGAGCGAGATGAACAGTGAATCATTCACCAATAGCCAGCACGCAGGGAGGTGTTGTTTTCTGACCTCCTACTCCAACAAGCAGGCTCATCCACCACATCATCTGCTGATAGTCAGGGAGACTTGGGATCCATGAGCAAGTCAAGTTTTTTTTTCTTTTTCTTACATGCATGCAGATGTCTCAAATATAACGCGACCCCTCCAATTTTTAGGTAACTTTTTGTCACCAAAATCTAGTGGTATACTCGAGTATCTACAGCGGTATACACGAGTAACAGGGATGAGCTGTTTGGTTTGATCGGTTCGGAATTCGACTCGAACATCGCCTGTTCGCATGTTCACGAACTGTGAACATTTCCGCATGTTCGCCGCATGTTTGCCCACAATGCACCACAATGGACCACAATGCACTTTTCCACTGGCCTGAAGCTTGTAATTGGCTACAGCCTTGCACGACCAGGTAGCGTTTCAACAGTGCCCTTTGCCTTGAATTTGCGAATGATGCTTCCTATGGTCTCTCTTGGTATGTTTAACATCTTTGCAATCTTCTTATAGCCATTGCCCTTCCTGTGAAGAGTAATCACCTCTTCTCTTGTCTTCCTGGACCATTCTCTTGACTTCACCATGTTTGTAACCACACCAGTAAATGTCTAGAAGGAGCTGAGTATCACAGTCATTTTAAAGCTGCCTAATTGGTGCTTATTATGCTTTATTGCTGCTCCGTGACATCCACAGGTGTTTTCAATACCTGATTGAAAACACTTGAATGAACCTCTGTTCTTCAGAGTGGTAGTCTTTAAGGGGTTGAATAATTGTGTCACTGAAGAATTCACAAAAGAAACATTTACTACTGTATTACAAAACCAATTGATGTCACTTTAGTTGCATATGGTTCTTTAAAAAGTCCTTGTAGGATTTCATTCTGAATACAATTACAAATGTACACTAAATTCCCTAAAACCCTTTACAGCATTGGGGGTTGAATAATTTTGAACACAACTGTAAGTCCCGCAGCACACTATATAAGGCTTCACACAACGCTTCAGCACATGTTTTTGAGAGGAGATTGTTGTGTTAGTGTGTGTTCTCACTGCCAGTCTGCCACCAGCTATTGGGGGGGGGGGTCTCATTTATACAAAATATCTGGGAATTGTTGTAATCTTTGTGTTCTCACTGCCACCAGCAATTTTGGGGTCAGTCATTTATACATAATATCTGGGAATTGTTTTAATCTTTGTGTTCTCACTGCCACCAGCAAATTTGGGGGTCAGTCATTTGTACAAAATATCTGGGAATTGTTCTAATCTGTGTGTTCTCACTGCCACCCATCAGGGGATCTCACTGATTTATAGGAGGTTTCTGGGAATTGTAATCTGTGTCTTGTCACTGGCTGCCAGCTATCAGGGTGTCTCACTGAGTTATACCAGAGTTCTGGAAATCTTTAATCTTTATACCAGAGTTGAATCAGAGTTCTGTATATCTTTAATCTATATATCACTCACCATGTCAGAAAGACCAAAAAGGACAGGCAGACGCTCCCAGGTACAGATAAGAGGGCAAGCAGCCTCTGTGTTGGGAGGCTGTGCCTCTGATCGTCGTGGACGTGGTGCATCCTCTGCAGGGGCACGCTTGTCCTTTCTAACTGGTTCTGGCTGTCTTAAGCAGCAGCAACATACAGAGGATTTGGTGGATTGGCTAACCAGGCCATCCTCATCCTCCAAGTCCTCTGCCAGCCAGGCTTGTAGTGGTTTACAGTCCACCTCATCTGACAAAACATCTAATTCAGCCTCCATGTCCACAGCTACTCCTGCCGTAGCCTCACTATCACACACGGAGGAGTCAGCTGAATTATTTGACTACAGTGACAGTGACATGCTGCTTGAGGATGCGCAGCAACTCCAGTGCTCTGATTCAAACTCTGAGGTTGAGGAAGGGAGTAAAATCAGCCTAGAGGGAGGGGGTGCCAGTGACACACAAAGAACTGGCACTCATGTTCCCCCAGCATCTGCAGCAAACTGCCAAGTTGGCTCCAGTGACGAGGAGATAGGGGGTGATGACAATGATGATGAGGTCACTGACTCCACCTGGGTGCCTGATCGAACAGAGGAGTCAAGTGAGGAGGAGGAGGAGGCACAACAAACACGAGGCATAACGTCCTCTATGACCAACCGTAGCACTAGCCAGTCCAAGGCATCAGATGTCAGAGCTGCTCAGGTGCAGAGTGCTGTTGTCTCAAAGCACATATCCAAGAACTCTGCTGTCTGGGAGTTCTTTAAGAAATGTGCAGCAGAGCGCACCGTTGCTATTTGTAATCTGTGTCAGATGAGGCTCAAGAGTGGGAAAGACACCGGACACTTGGGCACCACGTGCTTGAGGGAACATATGACCACCTGCCACGCATCCCGTTGGCACAACACTTTGCAAAGGTCCTACTCCTCATCACCTGTCTCTACCCCCACTATATGCCCTGCCATGTCATTGCCTGCTACAACCTCCACTGACAAGGATGATGCTACAGTAATGGATGTACCAGGTCCTTCCTCACAATGTGACAGCATCCCATCAGCTGAAGATTTACGCAGTCAGATTACGTTCCCGCAGCTGCTGCAGCGTAAGAAAAAAATATAGTCCCAACCATCCCCAAGCACAGCGTCTAAATGCCAGCTTAGCAAAATTACTCGCATTACAGCTGCTGCCTTTCCAGCTGGTGGACTCTGCTTCCTTCCGTGAATTTGCTGAATGTGCTGTACCACAGTGGCAGGTTCCAAAATGCCATTACTTTTCACGGAAGGCCATTCCAGCACTATACCAGCATGTGGAAGACAATGTTATGGAGTCATTGGGAAAGGCAGTCAGCAGCAAGGTGCATGTGACTTTAGACACGTGGTCCAGCAAGCATGGACAGGGCTGTTACATTTCCTTCACGGCACAATGGGTAGCTCTGATTGCAGCTGAGAGGGATCCAAGACGGGCTCTGTGCTGGAGCTTGTTCATCCACCACACCTCCAGAAAGCTGCTTGCATGAGGTCTGTCTGCTCCACCACCACCTCTCCCTCTTCCTCCTCCTCCTTCTCTGTCTCTGGCAAAGTGGCAGTTAAACCGAGTTTAAGTGGCAGGGGCTATGCAATGGCTCAAGCAAAAAGATGACATACTGTGCTTGAGCTGGTTTGTTTAGGGGACAGGAGCCACACCGGGCCAGAAATTCTTTCAGCTCTGCAGGGGCAGGTGCAGAGATGGTTACCACCATGCCAGCTTGAGCTGGGAATGGTCATCTGTGATAATGGCAGCAACCTTCTCTCCGCCCTACGCCTGGGTAAGTTGACGCATGTACCATGCCTAGCACACATCCTAAATCTGGTGGTACAGCATTTCCTAACCAGGTAACCAGGGCTGGCAGAGCTTCTGAGCCAGGCCAGAAAAGTCTGTAGCCACTTCAGACGGTCATTCCCAGCAAGTGTTCGGCTGGCAGAAATTCAAATAGAATTCCACCTTCCACAAACCGTCTGATCTGTGACATGCCCACCAGGTGGAACTCGACATTAGCAATGCTGCAGTGTCTGCACAAGCAGCAGAGGGCCATCAACGAGTACCTGTGTGAGTATGGCACAAGGACAACTTCAGGTCAACTTGTTTTTTTTTCCCCACCGCAGTGGCTGATGATCAAGGATGCATGCACTGTACTGTCACCATTTGAGGAGGCAACGAGGATGGTGAGCAGGGACAGTGCATGCATCAGTGACACAATTCCTTTTGTGTTCCTGCTGGAGCACACTCTGCGGGGAATTATAGATGTGGCTCTAGAGGCAGAGCAGCAGGAGGAAGAGGAGGCCTTCCCTAGCTCTCAAGGCCCCAGTCTTTCCACAGACAGCATTCCAGCGGGTCCTCCTCAGATCAGACAGGAGGAGGATGAGGAGGAGGAATATTTAAGTAGTGGGGGCATTGAAGGTGGGGATTCCTCAAGGGAGGGTTTTGTGTGCCCAGAAACACAGGGACTAGTACGTGGCTGGGAGGAGGGAGTGCACGATGGGGTCATCCTCCTCATTGACCAGAAAGACTCGGAATGCCCAGGGACGTCAAATGTAGGCACCCATTGCCAGCGTCTTCACCTTATGGTGCAGGACTATCTAGGGGCAAGGGCAGACCTGGATACCTTTCCAGCAGATGATCCACTAGCTTATTGGGTGTTGAGATTGGATCACTGGCCAGAATTTAGCCAATATGCTATGCAGCTACTAGGTTGCCCTTCATCCAGCGTGCTTTCTGAAAGGACGTTTAGTGCAGCTGGAGGTTTTGTCACAGACAAAAGAGTGTGTCTGTCCACCGACTCTGTAGACCGACTGACATTTATAAAAATGAATCAGTCCTGGATAAGCAGCTATCACTCCCCTGATGCTGAATGTGGATGTAACTGAATAGATCGAGGATCTCTTCTACATTCCCAAAACCTCCACCATATCACTCTTCCACAATACCACAGAGGGGTTACTGTATAATGGCACTTGCTGGCCTGGCACCAAAGGCACAATAGTTGGGTGCACTGACGCCTTTACCAGATTCATATCTTTTTAATATAGGACTGCATGGTCCACCCCTGCACTCTTCCACAATACCACAGAGGGGTTACTGTATGATGGCACTGGATGGCCTGCCACCAAAGGAACAATATTTGGGTGCACTGATGCCTTTACCATATTCATATCTTTTTAATATGGGACCACATGGTCCACCCCTGCACTCTTCCACAATACCACAGAGGGGTTACTGTATGATGGCACTTGCTGGCCTGTCACCATAGGCATAATATTTGGGTGCACTGATGCCTTTACCTGTAATGCAGGGTTTGGATCCCCTGTGAAGTGTGTGTATGGAACCCAATGGCAAGCTATGGATAAGGAAATCAGGAGGCGATGGAGAGTAAAGTAATCTTTTAGTGAACCATAAATAGTAGTTGAAGTCCAGAAAATAATACAGTCAATAAGGTTGGAGTGGAATTCGTAAAACAAAGTCCCAGGAAGAACAACGGATAATAACGAGGATGATGGCGTGGTCGATGGTACAATCCGGGTCGAAGAGTGTAGAAGGCGGCGTAGTAGGTGGCACAATCCGGGTCGAAGGGTTGAAGAAGGTGGCGTAGTCGTTGGCACAATCTGGGTCGAAGGGTTGAAGAAGGCAGCGTAGTCGGTGGCAACTTGTTGCCGAACGGCATGACGCGATACTCAAAGTGACCGTATCGAGAACGGAAGGCGGTCTTCCACTCGTCCCCTCGTCTCATTCGCACCAAATTATAGGCTCCGCGGAGATCAATCTTTGTGAAGATACAAGCATACTTCACTCTATCCAGTAACTCGGGAATCAGTGGTAGCGGATAACGGTTACGTACCGTGATTGCGTTCAATGCTCTGTAGTCGACGCATGGTCGGAGCCCACCATCTCTTTTCCCAACAAAGATACTGGCCCCGGCAGGCGAAGTGGAGTGACGTATGAATCCTTTTTGGAGCCCGTCCTCAATATACTCCTTCAAGGATTGGGATTCAGGAACGGACAGGTTATAAATGCGCCCATGGGGTATGGGTGCTCCTGGAAGAAGGTCGATGGGACAATCGTATTCTCTGTGTGGAGGTAGCGTGTCGGCCCCTTTCTTCTCAAACACATCTTGGAAGTCAGAATATTTGACCGGTAGTTCAGAAGCTGGGTAGGTAGAAAACCCAATCTTTTCGGTGGTATACCCGTTCATACAGAAGTGTTGGCAATGGAGAGAAGGGAAAGAGACGGTGTTGGAGGACCAGTCGATGGAAGGATTATGGGTGCGAAGCCAAGGAAGCCCTAGAACCAGAGGGAACAAAGGAGAAGATACAATGTCCCATTGGAGGCGTTCCTGGTGTTTAGTACCGATGAGCAGCAACAAAGGAGTGGTTTCATGTGTGATGGGACCAGTACGTAGTGTGCTTCCGTCGACCATTTGTAATGGTGTGGGAGTCTTCTTCAGTCATGTAGGAATCGCTAGGGAGGTAGCGAGGGTGAGATCGAAGAAGTTGTTACTAGCTCCGGAGTCTACGATGGCGGACACGTTCACACTTCTATCTTCCCACTGCAGGATGACAGGAATGGTCATATGAGCGGAGGTGGAATCAAATACACATTGAAGTGATATTACGGAGGGATGGTTCTTACCTCCGTCAGAAGGAAGTGGTGGTCGTATAGGGCAGCCACGCAAGAGGTGACCGGGTTGACCGCAGTACAGGCAGAGGTTTTGCGCGCGTCGTCTGCTTCGTTCAGCAGGGGACAAGGGACCTCGTGCTAAGCCAATCTCCATGGGTTCGGGAGGTGAAGGAGTGGAGTTGGGGGATCTGACAGAGGTCGTGGATGGAGTTTCAGACCGCCGGACAGGTAAGGAAGGAACGGTGGCCATTCTCTCTTGACGTCTCTCTCTGAAACGTTGGTCCAGGGTTAGGGATCGCAGGATCATGGCGTCCAGTGTTGTGGGAACCCCTATTCGGGCCAGTTCGTCCTTTAGTTGATCAGAGAGACCATGACGGAAATGATCTCTAAGACCCACGTCATTCAAGCCTGTATCTGCGGCCACAGCTCGAAACTCGGAGATGTAGTCCTCCACTGGTCGTCGTCCTTGTCGTAGATGCCGAATTGTGGATAATGCGGTTGATGAACGCAGAGGGTCATCATATATAGGGTTCATGGCTTGGACGAAGGAATTCCAGGAGGATAGAAGAGGACTCCCTTCACGCAGAAGTTGGAAGGCCCAGTCCTGTGGAGCCCCGGACATCAATGAAATGGCTGAGCGCACTTTTACGGAGTCAGATCCATAAGTACGGGGACAAAGAGAGAACATAAGTTCACAGGCGGTGATAAAGGTGCGGTACCTTGTGCGATCACCGGAAAACCGTTCGGGTGCATTGGCTCTGGGTTCTGGAGCGAGGAGTTCGGCCTGTTGAATGACGGAACCAGAGGGTGAAGGAGGTAATGCCGTGGCCTCGGCGCGACTCCTCTCTCTGTGGAGTAAGGTTTCTTGGCTGGTCTGTAGGTTCTGTACCATCTTGGCTAGGGCGGCCATCTGTTCGGTGAGGATAGCAAGAACCTGAGCGGTGCTTGCGGGTTCCATGATGATCCAGGTTCTTCTGTAATGCAGGGTTTGGATCCCCTGTGAAGTGTGTGTATGGAACCCAATGGCAAGCTATGGATAAGGAAATCAGGAGGCGATGGAGAGTAAAGTAATCTTTTAGTGAACCATAAATAGTAGTTGAAGTCCAGAAAATAATACAGTCAATAAGGTTGGAGTGGAATTCGTAAAACAAAGTCCCAGGAAGAACAACGGATAATAACGAGGATGATGGGGTGGTCGATGGTACAATCCGGGTCGAAGAGTGTAGAAGGCGGCGTAGTAGGTGGCACAATCCGGGTCGAAGGGTTGAAGAAGGTGGCGTAGTCGTTGGCACAATCCGGGTCGAAGGGTTGAAGAAGGCAGCGTAGTCGGTGGCACAATCTGGGTCGAAGGTTGAAGAAGGTAGCATAGTCGGTGGCACAATCCGGGTCGAAGGGTTAAAGAAGGCAGCGTAGTCGGTGGCACAATCCGGGTCGAAGGGTTGAAGAAGGCAGCGTAGTCGGTGGCACAATCCGGGTCGAAGGGCTGAAGAGGGCAGCGTAGTCGGTGGCACAATCCGGGTCGAAGGGTTGAAGAAGGTGGCGTAGTCGTTGGCACAATCCGGGTCGAAGGGTTAAAGAAGGCAGCGTAGTCGGTGGCACAATCCGGGTCGAAGGGTTGAAGAAGGCAGCGTAGTCGGTGGCACAATCCGGGTCGAAGGGCTGAAGAGGGCAGCGTAGTCGGTGGCACAATCCGGGTCGAAGGGTTGAAGAAGGTGGCGTAGTCGTTGGCACAATCCGGGTCGAAGGGTTGAAGAAGGTGGCGTAGTCGGTGGCACAATCCGGGTCGAAGGGTTAAAGAAGGCAGCGTAGTCGGTGGCACAATCCGGGTCGAAGGGTTGAAGAAGGCAGCGTAGTCGGTGGCACAATCCGGGTCGAAGGGCTGAAGAGGGCAGCATGGTCGGTGGCACAATCCGGGTCGAAGGGTTGAAGAAGGTGGCGTAGTCGTTGGCACAATCCGGGTCGAAGGGTTAAAGAAGGCAGCGTAGTCGGTGGCACAATCCGGGTCGAAGGGTTGAAGAAGGCAGCGTAGTCGGTGGCACAATCCATGTCGAAGGGCTGAAGAGGGCAGCGTAGTCGGTGGCACAATCCGGGTCGAAGGGTTGAAGAAGGTGGCGTAGTCGTTGGCACAATCCGGGTCGAAGGGTTGAAGAAGGTGGCGTAGTCGTTGGCACAATCCGGGTCGAAGGGTCAGAAGATACGTGATCAAGGAATACGAGGAACTCTAGGAAAACTGAGGCGGAAGGCACAGTAGAACCTGGATAATGTGCTGGGAAGGAAGGCGGATTTAAATAGGGTTCATGGGATCATGAGAATATCTCTCACCTGGTTCTCGTAGGTGGAGTTGAGGTACCTGGATCTTTGATAGGTCAATGGGAGGCATTCGAGGATCTCCAGAGCAGGTGTCCCGCAGTACCCTTAAATCGGCCAGCCGAGGGCACCAGAGTACCTGATTTTACAGTACATAGGAGGGTCTGTTCTCGCGCGTGCGCACATTCCTTTACAGGGCTTGGATCCAGCCGGCGGCGTGGGGCGTCTCCTGGCTCTTCCTCTCCATCCTGCGGACCCGGAACTCGGAGCAACGCGCCACGAGGGACCTCGGGTGAGTAGGGAACCTCTCCCAGCATGGCGGTGTGGGCCGGGGGAAGGCCGCGGAGCGGGGCATGACATTACCATATTCATGTCTTTTTAATATGGGACCACATGGTCCACCCCTGCACTCTTCCACAATACCACAGAGGGGTTACTGTATGATGGCACTTGCTGGCCTGGCACCAAAGGCACAATATTTGGAGGCACTGATGCCTTTACCATATTCATATCTTCTTAATATAGGACCACATGGTCCACTCCTGCACTCTTCCACAATACCACAGAGGGGTTACTGTATGATGGCACTTGCTGGCCTGGCACCAAAGACACAATATTTGGGTGCACTGACACCTTTACCAGATTCATATCTTTTTAATATAGGACCGCATGGTCCACCCTTGCACTCTTCCACAATACCACAGAGGGGTTACTGTATAATGGCACTTGCTGGCCTGCCACCAAACGCACAATATTTGGGTGCACTGCCACTGACGCCTGTACCCGATTCATATCGTCAGAGGGGTTACTGTGTGACGGAACTATTGCCGACTCTAAAGGCCCAATTTTAAAGCACCTATTGTTACTTTCATCCAAAGCCTGCATAAGTTTCACAATAATTTAGCCAAAAAAAATCACTAAACTTTTTCTGCGTGTCCGAAAACTTCTCCTCTTATCATACAGACTGCCGCCCCAAGCAGTTGTTTATGGATCGATTAAAGGAAAACCATTTACCGTCATTTGAAATGTCATTTTTTGTTTTTTATATATTTTTATACATCCTAGAAATCCGCCACTTCACGGGCAGGTTATGGGGACCTCCTAGGCACGATATTTGAAGGAATTTTTCGTTTTTATTTTTAACCCTTATTTCATGGAAACTCACTGTCCCTTTAAAAACTTTTTTTTTTTACTTTTTGTCCTTGTTTCCTGTCCCCCAGGGCTCTACCCGGACCCCTATACACCTTTTATGGCAAATATCTAGCATATATGCCCTCTTGGAGGGCACTCTAAAAATCGAATTTTCAGCCCCATTGACTTGTATTGAGTTCGAGTTTCGAATTCGAACATTTGGAAAGTTCGAGTTCGAATGCGAACCGAACTCGGGGGTGTTCGGCTCATCCCTAGTCACCATATCACAAGGGATATGTTACAGAGGTGTTAGCCCACTATCAGATCTCATTCAGCTTCCATCTCTTACCTCTGTTAGGCTACCGCACAATGAAACCCCTTCAGCCTTGTCTAAACCTTCCCTCCTCCATCCCTTTGCATCTTCACTACTGTAACAGCTATACCACAGCTCTAAACTGAGACTTTCCCTATGATTTTGGTAAATGTTGTATCATGGGAAAAATACATAAAATGGAAACAGAAAATAAATTTAAAAAAATTATATTTCCTTCTTACATGCAATTACTCTAAACAAAGAGAAACAGCAGCAGCGTGTGTATTATAATAGACATGTGCACAGCACAAAATTTCGTTTTGAACTAATGGATTAGTCCTAAAATGCAATTTATTTAGTTGCTAAAGAAATTCGTTTTCAGTTATTTAGTATGAAAACTAATTTCATTCATCCGAAAACCAGTGGATACAATTACTATTGTAGTGGCTCCTCAGAGTGCTGAGATCGCTGCTTGTTACAGTATCTCTCACTCTCAGCACAATGTGGGCCATATTATATAGTTGGTGCTAACTTAACCAGAGCTGTTGTAAACTTCCCAGAACTATTGTAGCATATGGAGGTTTTCAGTTTACAACAGCTCTGGTTAAGTTAGCACCAACATTGTAATACTGCCCCGTGTCAGGCAAAGCTGTTACAGTAACTGACTGCTGCTCATCACAGCGCTCAGAGTTTCAGTAAAACTAGTATATAATATTTTTATATATATAAGAGGTTAGAACAATATTATTTCCTTGTTTTACTGAATCTCTGAGCGCTGTTAGTCAGTTACTGTAACAGCTGAGCCTGATACATTGTACTGAGAGATAAGGTAACAAGCAGCCAATCTCCGCGCTCACAGCCACTGGATTTAAAGGGCTGAGAAAAAAAGGATCCTCTCTGTATAATGTTTAGAACATCCTCCTGCATTAATTAATACCCCTCTCTGTATAATGTATACAACATCCACCTGCATTAATTAATACCCCTCTCAGTATATTATATAGAACATCCTCCTGAATTAATTAATGTCCCTCTCTGTATAGAACATCCTCCTCAATTTATACCTTTCTCTGTAAAATGTATATAACATCCTCCTGCATGAATACCCTCTCTGTATAATGTATAGAACATCCTCCTGCATTAATTAATGCCCCTCTCTGTATAGAAAATCCTCCTGCATTAATTAATGCCCCTCTCTGTATAGAAAATCCTACTGCATTGGCATGTGGAGGGTGCAGAACTTCGGATGTTGCGCTCTTCATTGCTGGTCTCCTTCACTTATCAATGTAATATCACAAAAAGGACTGACACTAAAATGTAGTGCATTTTATTTTAGTTTCTTTCGTTTTTTGTACTGAGCAGTTTCGTTTCTCTTGAGTCATACGAAAACTAAATTATCCCAAAATTCGGACTAAATCGTTTTAGTACTAAAACGAATGCACATGTCTATATTATAATGTGTTTTTTGTAATGCACAATAATCTAGCTACAACTTATATTAGTGGTAATGTCCCTTTATTTGCAGAATATGTATTTTATTATTTTAATATTATTTAATATTAACTTAATTTATTATTATAGTATTTAATATTTCAGGAATACTATGCGAGGTACATAAAGTGTTAAGCCTCGCTGTATTGTTATTTTGTTCAGCTTTCTTAATGTGATTGCAGGAGATTGTGTTGTGATTACATTTCGGTGTATAGCATGAATTATTAATTACATCTGAACTGAAGCTTCGCATTTTCCATGCATTGCTCTAATTTTCTCACTCCGGTGGAATCTGATCCTAGTTAATTTTCAATTCATTAACAGAAACAATAGACGCTGTTCTTGGGCCATTGCCTCTGAAGAGATGATACCCCTTTGGGATGTATACATTTACATGAGGAGCCACTACAAGGGCAACGGAAATGAGAATTATGAAAACAGAACTTTTTCTGCTTAAAGGGATATTCTTGTTCTCTGCTCTACCGAAAATATATTGTATCTGCCTCAAACTGAGTTCTATTCATATTAAAAGCATTGAGCAGATTTGTTAATTAATGAAACGTTACTTTTTTAGAGGAAATATGTGCAGCAAACTTGCTTGCTGTGTTACACAGCCAAAGCTTCTCACTCCTGAAGCCCAGTATCAGGATGTGACAGTACCCCACATGCAGAATCTGAACCCAATAATCTACCAAGAGTGGGCATGTAGCAAGGTCATGTAGCGTCAAAGAGTAAGTTCTTTATTTGTGCCCCTACACGCCAGGGGTCGCGCCGTCAGGGTAGGCAGTAGAGATGGGCCGAGTGTTCGATTCGAGCATGAGTTTGAATCGAACATCGGCTGTTCGAGCGTTCGGCGAACGCCGAACATTATGGGATGTTCACGGTCTGTTTGACTGCGGACATTCCATAATACAAAATGACTTTGCAAAATGTGTTTTCAGTTCTCCTAAATGTACTGGGAGCTGCCGGTACATTTAGGAGACCTGTGGCTGCAGCCCCCTGGCCCCCGTGCCTTTGGCCCTCCTGTTCCTCCGGTCCGTCTGCTCCTGCATTGTGTTCGAGTTCGTATTCGAACATTTCGACTGTTTGAATGTTCGAATACGAACCGAACACAGGGGTGTTCAGCCCATCACTAATAGGCAGGTGAGGCAGAGCCTCACCTGCCATTAAGCATTAAGATAATAAAATAAAACAAGCTCCCCTGCTCCGCGCTCCCCCACTGTCAGCTCTGTCCTCTGCATGCATTCTTTTTACCACTTACGTAATTTGCGCAGCAGTGGTATGCTTCCCCACTACGCTAATCGTGAAAGCTGCTTAAAGAAGTCTGCACTGCGCGTCTGTTCAAATAGGAACACACGGGCACTGCCTACTTCCTGCACACTGCTCAGAGCCTCAGAGAGGCCCTGACAAAGCAATGGAATAGCTTGGACCAATGGGAAAGCACCATTGATCCAAGCCATTCAAACAACCACCTGCATTGGAGGCCAGCCTCCGATTGACAGGAAGGGTCCAGTCAGCTCCATCTTCTCCCTCTAGTGGCGAATACAGATTATGACAGGCCCAGGCAGCACCCTCTGCTCCCTCTGATGGCGGATACAGATTATGACAGGTCCAGGCAGATCCCTTTGCTCCATCTAGTGGGGAATACAGAGTATGACAGACACAGAAAAACTGTTTTATATCATATGTTTTTAAAAATATTATTACTATTATTCTTTATTTATATAGCGCCAGCATATTATGCAGTGCTGTACAATGGCAACTTATATGATATGATGAAAATAATGGTATCTTTAGAAAGTCATTTTAATAGTGAGAAAAAAGGTATAATATGTGTGGGTACAGTAAATGAGTAAAAGGTAATTTACAGCTAAACACAAACCGCAGAAAGTTAGTTAATATCTGTGTACAGAACCAAGCATTCTGCTAGCATTTCCTTCTGCTCTATTACATTGTCTACTTACCCTTACATCCTCTGCTATAATAATCCCTAAATCCCAACCCTCGGATGTTGAAGTTAGGACTGTATCAAATATTCTATATACAGCCCTTGGATTCTTACGCCACATTACGCTGCATTATCTTGCACTTATCCACATTAAAACTCAATTGCCACAGCTCCCACCATTTTTTAGTTTACCTAAATCATTTGTCATTTAACCAATCTCTCCAGGAACATCAACCCTGTTGCAAATCTTTGTGTCATCAGTAGGGATTGGCTGCCGGTTCGATTCGAACATGAGTTCGAATCGAACATAGGCCATTCGAACGTTCGGCGAACTTCAAACATTTTGTGATGTTCACGTAAAGTTCGACCGTTAGTGAAACGCTGTTTGCAAAGAAATACTGAACGAAAATGTCTGGAATTTACACATCTAATAAATGAATGTTACAGAAAAATGAAAAAACTATTTTAAAAACAACGGATTTTTTTTTTCCAAAAAATGCTTAAAAGATCCTAAAAAATCTAAAAATAAAGAGACTCTTTACTGCAGAATATAATAATAAATGGTTTATTAGATATTGAGTTAAAACGGGAATATTGTTAACATTGAAGACTATAAAATTCTCCTGAATAAACCTGCCAAATGAAACCACCGAACAGCAGCGCATTTTGTCAACTTTTCACTGCTGGTTTTTGTTCTCTGAATAGACGAAGCATTGCTTCTCTATGGAGATGTCACTGCCCTCGAACAGGCACCGAACAGGCACCGTATGTGCAGGCAATTCGCCAACATTTGGCGAACTGCCTGCTCTCTGAATAGCCGAATGGCCAGTAAAGGTAACCGTGCTCTGAATTTCAGTGTTAGGTTGCCTTTCGGCCACAATTCGGATCTCTTTGAATAACCCTGTTAGTTTCTCAGTGTCGTGCACCACCGACTAAGACACAATTTTTCTGCACTTGAATGTGACAGGTGCATATCATTTGAATATTTGACCGCAGGGTCCAATCGTGCACTCTTCCCCAATACCTCAGAGGGGTTACGGTGTGAAGGCACTAACTGGCACCAAAGGCCCAATGTTTGGGTATACTGACCCGTGTGCCGGATGCATACAGGGCAGCCATTAGAAATGATTGGGCCCCTTAATGAACCTCAAGATGGGCCCATAAACCTCCTCAACCCGTAACAGTTTTCACCCCCTTCCAAAACAAAAAAAGGACATAACACAGTTCCACAGCAATAAACCTCACAGTAATGTGTGGTGTGTATGAGCGTATCTGTCACGTCTGGCACCCAGCGGCCAGGAGTTGTGCCGGCTTTCAGAGCTCGCAGGCTGGTCAGGTGGTGGGGCGCGGCATGGTGACGTGAACCCGCCGGGTTTAAATACAGACAGCGCGGTCTGGCTCATCGCCCTGTCATGGAGTTTGTTTCCCTCAGTTCTGAGTTTCTCCTGGCGATTCACTACTTGGTTGATTTTTCAGTCTCCACTGTTACCTGGCTTGTATGAGAACCACCCCCGTGTACCAGTCCTTGGCTATTCCTTGACCACTCTAACTCTGATTGATTTTTGGCTTATATGACAGATACCCCTTGTGTACCATTTTGGCTATCCCTGACCACTCTAACACTGATCGATTTTCGGGCTTGTGTTAGAATGCGTCCTTGTATATCGCCTGGCCTATTTCAGGTATACCCTGTCCTGTGTGTTGGTAAGACATTTCCCACTCATTGTTGGTCAAACATTTCCCACGCGTTGGTGATAAAACATTTCCCACTCGTTGGTGATAAAACATTTCCCATGGCTTCAAATCGCGTTTAAACATGAGTAAAAGAGGTAAAAATTAGCTCAGCGACAGCAGTGAAATGGCTCAGCACTCAGCAGTGAAAGGGTTAACAATTTTTTGTTTTTTTACTTTTTGTTCATTGTTTCCCGTCCACCAGGGCAGTACCCAGACCCCCATACACCTTTGATGGCCAATATCTTGCATATATGCCCTCTTGGAGGGCACTTTCATTTTCGGAAGTTCGACCCCCATTGACTTGCATTACGTTCGAGTTCGAATTCTAACTTTTCGACCGTTCTGGTGTTTGAGTTCAAACCGAACACGGGGGTGCTCGGCCCATCCCTAGTCCTGAGTGAAAAGACGCACTTTTCCATTAATGCCTTCAGCAAGATCACTAATCAAAATATTAAAGAGAATGGGTCCAAGTATTGACCCCCTGAGGTACCCCACTGGTAACAAGACCTTGCGCCGAATAAACTCCATTTACCACAACCCTCTGTTGCCTGTCACTCAGCCACTGCCTAATCCATTCAACAATATTGGAATCCAAGCTCAAAGATTGCAATTTATTGATAAGCATTCTATGTAAAGCAGTATCAAAAGTCTTACTGAAAACTAAATAAACATTGTCTACTGCACCACCTTTACCTAATCACAAACCCATTGTCTACTGCACCACCTTTACCCAATCCAAACCCAATGTCTACTGCACCACCTTTACCCAATCCAAACCCAATGTGTACTGCACCACCTTTACCCAATCCAAACCCATTGTCTACTGCACCACCATTACCCAATCCAAACCCATTGTCTACTGTACGACCATTACCCAATCCAAACCCAATGTCTACTGCACCACCTTTACCCAATCACAAACCCAATGTCTACTGCACCACCTGTACACAATCACAAACCCAGGGCTCTATTACATTCTTCATGCAAAAATGTGCGCGTGTGCAAAAACACATTAATGCGAGGGGCAAAACCCTTTGCGTTGAACGTCGTGTTACGATGTTCGCGGAAACGATGCGCATTAACATCTAATGCCAGTTACCCTGGGTGAGCGAAAGTTCGTGCGCGCATCCCATACTTAACATTGTGAGCGCAAATGCGTTCGTGCGCTGGTACGTGGCTGGTATTACAATCGATGAGCAACTTTTTACGAACGTCGTTTGTGCGCATAATTTTAACGTCTTTGAAAAGCTGGTGGTAACGGCAAATCTGGACGTTCTGGCCGAAACCAAATACACCAGCAGGAAAAAAAAATACAGCTACGTATAGTTACACATTCTACACATACCCAAACAATAAAATTGAGAGGTTGTGCGTGTTTTTATTATTGCTGCAGCATATATACTCAGATTGATTTTGGCAGGTGCAAAAACTGAACGGGAGACAATTGTGGTTCTTAATTCTGACTGGCTGAATCATGTGAAAAAATAGTTTGCCCACCGATTTCTGCGCGCAGCGTTAATTTGCGCTTGTTTTCACGCGTATTTTTTACGTGCAATATTTTCGGATGGATGAAAAATGCGCTCGGATCGTAATACCAGCGTTAATTTACGCGCATTAACGTTTAACGCTGCACACAAAAAAATTGCGCTGCGCGTACTAATTTGCGCGGAGAATGTAATAGCGCCCACAATGTCTACTTGTCTACCTTTACCCTATCCAAACCCAATGTCTACTGCACCACCTTTACCCAATCCAAACCCAATGTCTACTGCACCACCTTTACCCATTCACAAACCCAATGTCTACCGCACCACCTTTACCCATTCACAAACCTAATGTCTACTGCACCACCTTTACCCAATCCAAACCCAATGTCTACTGCACCACCTTTACCCAATCCAAACCCAATGTCTACTGCACCACCTTTACCCAATCCAAACCCAATGTCTACTGCACCACCTTTACCCAATCCAAACCCAATGTCTACTGCACCACCTTTACCCATTCACAAACCCAATGTCTACTGCACCACCTTTACCCATTCACAAACCTAATGTCTACTGCACCACCTTTACCTAATCCAAAAAATCAATAAACCCATGTTGTTTCTGATCTTGTAATCTACTGTATGTGTTTTTAGATGTTCAACAATCCTTTCCTTTAACATCATTTCCATTAATTTCCCCACTACTGAAGTAAGACTAACTGACATATAGTTCCTCCCGAATACCTTTCTTGTCATCTAATACACAAGCCAACACACCACTGCGAAGGGAACCCGGGTGCTTTGGACCCTTGTATTTTTATTCTTTACACCCCACAATTGTTCAATTTATTTATTATGTTCCAAAGCAACGGCATTAAGCATTAGTCACATATAAAATGAGCCATTACCACTGCCGTTACTCACCTTCTCATTTCACATGTCGGGCGCAAGGTCAGTGTTTTATACATACAGGTCTATTCAAAGAGAGGTGAAACTCAGGAGAATAACTGGAGAAGTGAAAATTCTAGGTCATAATAGCCAAACCAGAAAAATTCTCCCATTTATCTCACTTTCCAATAGACTTGTGCACCGATTTTTTTTCGGTTTGTTTCGGTTCGTTCGGATTTTGTAAATTTTCGTTTTAGCTCGTTTCGGCCGATTTCCGTTTCAGTTCGTTTTTCGTATCGACTTTTTTTTTCGTGGTTTCGGAAATTTGTGTTTTTCGGAACGTCTGTTCTCCTCGTTTCAAAGTGTCTATTCGTTTTGACGTAAACTAATGGTTTTTCGGATCCAATATTTCTGTTGATACGATAATTCTGCCATTGAGATTTCTCATGTTTTACAAGAAGGATACATTGAGATTTCTCATGTTTTACAAGAAGGATACATTGAGATTTCTCTGGTTTCCCGGGAAGGATACATTGAGATTTCTCTGGTTTTCCAGGAAGGATACATTGAGATTTCTCTGGTTTTACAAGAAGGATACATTGAGATTTCTCTGGTTTTACAAGAAGGATACATTGAGATTTCTCTGGTTTTACAAGAAGGATACATTGAGATTTCTCTGGTTTTACAAGAAGGATACATTGCGATTTCTCTGGTTTTACAAGAAGGATACATTGAGATTTCTCATGTTTTACAAGAAGGATACATTTAGATTTATCTGGTTTCCCTGGAAGGATACATTGAGATTTCTCATGTTTTACAAGAAGGATACATTGAGATTTCTCTGGTTTTCCAGGAAGGTTACATTGAGATTTCTCTGGTTTTACAAGAAGGTTACATTGAGATGGGAATGATACAAAATTACAGAATCAGCGATATAACCGAAAAATACGTTGTCCGAAATTACTGAAATGGAACCGAAATCAGGAATGGAGCCGAAATCACGAATGGAACGAAAATTTATTTTGGTTTTACACATTTCAAGTCCATTCGAAAACTCTGAAAAGTTTTAGTTTTGGCTCGGAAATTTGTTCGGATCTGCCGTTTTCTGATCCGAAAATTTTCAGAAAATCGTCCGAATCCGAATGCACGAATCTGGAAATTTCGTGAAAATTCCGAAATTCCGAAACCTGAAACTCACATCCCTACTTTCCAAATTGGCTATTTGGTCTAGATTGTGCCCTTCTCCAGTCATTCGCCTGAGTTTCACCTTTCTCTGATTAACCCTGATAGTCATATTATTCATAAAAAAATTCTCCAAGACACAAGAGAATCTCTTTTATCAGTTAATTAAAATTACGCATTTTCTCAGAAAAGTGCAGTAACGGACTAATGGTTCCCATTTCTATTTTCTTTTAACAAGAGTGTCCCATAACTAAAAAGTTTTGGGTGATAAAATGTGAAAAAGAACTATTATTTTAGAAGCTGTAAATGATTGAAATCTGAATGGGAATTTGTTTTACATTTTTTGTTGTAGCATTCTGACGAGACATGACATAAACACATAATATATTTTGAATCTAACGAGTCTGCTCACAATTAGGATATATAATATGTCAGGGTTCTGTTATAAAACATGAATTCGTAACACGTTTAACTATGATGAGCACAAAATGGTCAAAATGAGCTCAGCACAACGAGAGTAAATGGCTCAGCAGGCCGAAAAATCATTCTGTGCAAATGCTTGCCGGACCGTGTGCTTGCAAGACTAGGCAGCCACACTCAAGGATTTGTGCTGTGCGGCAGCATTACTGCGAACCCGATTGGGGCTTTCTGAATTTGTCTTTCTGACTCAAAACCTGCAGAATTACTAAGCAGCATGTGCACCTCTGTGTACCAATTCACTCCTCTCACCCTACCATGTAATTCACAGCGCCTTACCTTGTATACTGCATTACTGCGCTGTTTATCAAACGCTGACACGTGGAATAGCTGCAAGCATACTTGTTAATATATAACTCAAACAATAATAATTGGGGCAGTAAATCTAAAATTGGTTGCAGAGCGATTCATTGTACAATTTCTTACTTAATTGGATCTTGAAGAAGAAAACACATGCATAATTTTAAAAAAAATAAATAGCTCTTGTCTAGGGATGTGCATGACTTTTTTTTGTTTCGTTTTTTTTTTTCCCCAGGTGTTTGTTTTCTTTTCGGATCATTACGGACAGTTTTTCTTTAGTTTTGGATCCGCACACTGCTGGGCAGCACCTCTCTGCAGTATAATTAATTAAGCATATGAATCCGCACGCTGCCGGGCAACGCATATCTGCAGTATAATTATTGCAGCATATGAATGCACACACTGCCGGGCAGCGCCTCTCTGCGGTATAATTAATGCATCACATGAATCCGCACACTGCGGGGCAGCACCTCCCTGCGGTATAATTAATGCAGCATATGAATCCACACACTGCTGGGAAGCGCCTCTCTGCGGTATAATTAATGCAGCATATGAATCCACACACTGCTGGGAAGCGCCTCTCTGCAGTATAATTAATGCAGCATATGAATCCACACACTGCTGGGAAGCGCCTCTCTGCAGTATAATTAGTGCAGCATATGAATCCACACACTGCTGGGAAGCGCCTCTCTGCTGTATAATTAATGCATCATATGAATCCACACACTGCCGGGACGCACCTCTCTGCGGTATAATTAATGCATCATATGAATCCGCACACTGCCGGGCAGCGCCTCCCTGCGGTATAATTAATGCAGCATATGAATCCACACACTGCCGGGCAGCGCCTCTCTGCGGTATAATTAATGCATCATATGAATCCACACACTGCGGGGAAGCGCCTCTCTGCGGTATAATTAATGCATCATATGAATCCACACACTGCTGGGAAGCGCCTCTCTGCAGTATAATTAATGAAGCATATGAATCCACTCACTGCTGGGAAGCGCCTCTCTGCAGTATAATTAATGCAGCATATGAATCCACACACTGCTGGGAAGCGCCTCTCTGCGGTATAATTAATGCAGCATATGAATCCACACACTGCTGGGAAGCGCCTGTCTGCAGTATAATTAATGCAGCATATGAATCCACACACTGCCGGGCAGCGCCTCTCTGCTTTATAATTAAGGCATCATATGAATCCGCACACTGCCGGGCAGCGCCTCTCTGCGGTATAATTAATGCAGCATATGAATCCACACACTGCGGGGAAGCGCCTCTCTGCAGTATAATTAAAGCAGCATATGAATCCACACACTGCTGGGAAGCACCTCTCTGCGGTATAATTAATGCAGCATATGAATCCACACACAGCTGGGAAGCGCCTCTCTGCAGTATAATTAATGCAGCATATGAATCCACACTCACTGCTGGGAAGTGCCTCTCTGCAGTATAATTAATGCAGCATATGAATCCACACACTGCTGGGAAGCACCTCTCTGCAGTATAATTAATGCAGCATATGAATCCACACACTGCTGGGAAGCGCCTCTCTGCAGTATAATTAATGCATCATATGAATCCACACACTGCTGGGAAGCGCCTCTCTGCGGTATAATTAATGCAGCATATGAATCCGCACACTGCCGGGCAGCGCCTCTCTGCGGTATAATTAATGCATCATATGAATCCACACACTGCGGGGAAGCGCCTCTCTGCAATATAATTAATGCATCATATGAATCCACACACTGCTGGGAAGCGCCTCTCGGCGGTATAATTAATGCAGCATTTGAATCCACACACTGCCGGGCAGCGCCTCTCTGCGGTATAATTAATGCAGCATATGAATCCACACACTGCGGGGACGCACCTCTCTGCGGTATAATTAGTGCAGCATATGATTCCACACACTGCTGGGAAGCGCCTCTCGGCGGTATAATTAATGCATCATATGAATCCACACACTGCTGGGAAGCGCATCTCTGCGGTATAATTAATGCATCATATGAATCCACACACTGCCGGGCAGCGCCTCTCTGCGGTATAATTAATGCAGCATATGAATCCACACACTGCTGGGAAGCGCCTCTCGGCGGTATAATTAGTGCAGCATATGAATCCACACACTGCTGGGAAGCGCCTCTCGGCGGTATAATTAATGCATCATATGAATCCACACACTGCCGGGCAGCGCCTCTCTGCGGTATAATTAATGCAGCATATGAATCCACACACTGCCGGGAAGCACCTCCCTGCAGTATAATTAATGCAGCATATGAATCCACACACTGCTGGGAAGCGCCCTCTGCAGTATAATTAATGCAGCATATGAATCCACACACTGCTGGGAAGCGCCTGTCTGCAGTATAATTAATGCAGCATATGAATCCACACACTGCCGGGCAGTGCCTCTCGGCAGTATAACTAATGCAGCATATGAATCCACACACTGCCGGGCAGTGCCTCTCTGCAGTATAATTAATGCATCATATGAATCCACACACTGCTGGGAAGCGCCTCTCTGCAATATAATTAATGCATCATATGAATCCACACACTGCTGGGAAGCGCCTCTCTGCAATATAATTAATGCATCATATGAATCCACACACTGCCGGCAGTGCCTCTCGGCAGTATAACTAATGCAGCATATGAATCCACACACTGCTGGGAAGCGCCTCTCTGCAGTATAATTAATGCATCATATGAATCCACACACTGCTGGGAAGCACCTCTCTGCAGTATAATTAATGCAGCATATGAATCCGCACACTGCTGGGAAGCGCCTCTCTGCAGTATAATTAATGCAGCATATGAATCCACACACTGCTGGGAAGCACCTCTCTGCGGTATAATTAATGCAGCATATGAATCCACACACTGCGGGAAGCACCTCCCTGCAGTATAATTAATGCAGCATAAGAATCCACACACTGCTGGGAAGCGTCTCTCTGCAGTATAATTAATGCAGCATATGAATCCACACACTGCTGGGAAGCACCTCTCTGCAGTATAATTAATGCAGCATAAGAATCCACACACTGCTGGGAAGCGCCTCTCTGCGGTATAATTAATGCAGCATATGAATCCACACACTGCTGGGAAGCGCCTCTCTGCGGTATAATTAATGCAGCATGTGAATCCACACAGATGCACACAGATGTGGCTAAAATATTCATAAGCTTTTCCTTCCGAGAACCACAAAGCTCAAGCTATAATGTAAATGTATGAGCCACTTCTAGGCCAGCAGATGGGGCCCTCTTCTGTCATAAAGGGCTACCTACAGTGAACTTAGGCTGGGGTCAGACGAGCGTAGTGTTCACGTCCGTGATTGCGCCTAAAAGTACGTCCGTGATAGCATGAAAGAAAGTCCATTGGAGCCTGACACATGAAGTACGTCCGCACTGAACTGCGGACGCACAACGGCCGCGGCAAACGGACGCAGGTTAGGCAAGAACGTAATACTGCTAGAACGGACGTGCGGAGTGCGCTGCGTCCACAACGTCTGCATAGCTTTGTGTGTGAGTGATGGAGCATGGTCAGACGGACTGCATTTATACGTCCAGCATTTTTGACGGACAGAATGTTTTTTCATTGTAATTTATTTTCCCCTCCTACATCCGTCAAAAATAACTTCAGTGAAAAAACGGACTGTGTGACCACTACTGCGTCTTCCGTACTGACGATGTCCGTACTGCACGGACGTACAGTCCGTAGAAATCACGCTCGTCTGACCCCAGCCTTATACAACGGGACACCTCTGTATATATTTATTGTGTGGGTAATGGATTGGAAAGTCCTTTTCCATAAAACCACTGGGTCATGCTAGTGGTTTTATGGAAAACCACTTGGCAGTGAAGTAGTTTTTTTTCTGTGAACATAAAATTTATCAACGTAATAAGACAATGACGTGCAGTTTAATAAACATTATTGTACAATGACGGTACATACAATAGAAATCCATTTAAAACACAAAAAGAAATATAGCAGTACATGTTACAATAAGGAAAGTCTTTATTTTGGGAAAATAGCCTAATCATTAGCCTCATTATAGTGCACTCGAATTGTTTGACTTGGAGTTAATAGGTCGCCAGAAGCTAGCCCATCAGCTGATGCGAAACTACAATCCCCATGGTACCTTGGTTTGCTGGTAAAGCATCATGGGACTTTTAGTTCTGGAATAGCTGGAGGGTGTGCTGCTGGCTAGCTCCTGGAAAATCCGTACGGAATAAATATCTGTGTATTTATAAACATAGCTTTAATTGTATTTCAGGTTATCAGCTGTTTCGGTTGCACTGCGTATGTTTTTTTGCGATTCAATCAGCTGTTTATGGAGTCGCACTCTTCAAAGATAGCGGACAACCAGCTCTCCGGTTAAGCGTTTACCGCTGATGCATATTAAAATAATTGTCATTTAAATATTTTAGCGAGGAATTCGGCAGATATTGCGGCAGGTAACATTTGATACCGTATATACCTTTTTAACAAGTAGAGCCGAGACGAGTTCTATCTGCATAAATAAATGATGTGCTCTTTATAAATTGACATTTGCTCCATAAAACACAGAAAAGGCTGAAACAAGCACGATATGACGGACAAAAAGTTTAACAAGCATTACACAGTCTCAAAGGCTTGGAGAAGTGGGTGTTTGGCAGGAAATATCCTTTGGGATTTGATGGCTATTAAAAAAAAATCAAATGATGTCCTTTACCTAAGCATCTAGCAGTTTGCTCTTTCGCTCTCATCCTTTTGTTTACTGCCGCGGCCATCGATCTGCAGCGCTAGCTGTTTGTTACTATTCAATACAATACAATATTCACTGCTCAAAGTGAAACTTTGTTGTTTGGTGTTTCGTAGTTTTTTTTTTCCTCGAGAGACGTTCCTTGCGAGCAGACGGTTTTAGTTAGTCCCACAGAGATCCATCAAATTAGTATGAGGAAACCTAGATGGAAAGCCGAGCACATGTCCACCTGCCTCCTTTGAAACAATAGATACGTTAAGGCTAGGGTCAGACGAAAGCATTTTTCCCCGCGAACGTGAAAAAGTGCAACCGAACGCATTGACGTATTTTTTCACGGAATGCGCAAAAACGGTCAGACGACGCGCATTTTCGGGCGTGATTTTGTACGGATCGTCAATAAAACTCTTTTTGCGTCTGGACGTTATGTAGGCTGGACATTAGCAGCGTCTGACATCTCCTAATCATGCAAACACGCCGCTATGCCGCAGCTGCGCACTCAGTACGTCAGTACTAGCGGTTCAGCGTTCTCAGAAAAATGCGTTCAAATTCCACTTGCGTTGCACGGCCGGACTTTTGTGCGGCCGTACATCGTATATTGGCCGTCATTGCCCGTCATCTGCTGCTAGTGCGGCCGTAATTATGTGCGCCAGAACGCACGTTAAAAGTGCGCTGGTCTGACCCCAGCCTAAATCAAAACAAGTAGGAAAAATAAAGTCACCTCCACTAAGCACTGGCATGTGTTATAAACTCAAAGCCGATTGGTTCATTGAATATAAAAATATACAAGTCACACCTTTCTAATGGTCACGTGGTACTGTCCAAAACAAAAACAAACAACAATATACTCTGTCTGGACTGTTTAAAAGACCACAGAGTCAAAACTATTAATTTATGGCCATTAACCCCTTCATCACAACGTTGTTTTCTATAAAAAACCCTGCCAGGACCCAATGGATTTGTAGAAACCATATTTACGTTCCACATGCATTAAAAATGGGCCTGAAAATCTCAAAAGCACATTTTCAAATGTATTGACTGTTTTGATGGGTTGGTGGAGCCATCTGCTGGCCGAATAGAGCTACTGCATCTCCATAATAAAGCTTGGTTACGGAATCCAAGCTGTTTAAACTGTTTTGCCACCTCGGGTGTCACGACGGAGGTGCTAAAACTTTGGGGGCATGTTCTGGAGGCCAATCGCCAACACATTTCATTTGCAAGCAGCAAAATCCCTTTGCAATGCAGAAGTTCAGATAAAAAGAAAAGTCACTGCCTACTGTAGACACCTGTTCAGTATAAGCTTGATCTAAGGCTAGGGTCAGAGTGGGGCAGTCGGAACGCGCGTGCAGGCGCACTAAATCACGGCGGCAGTAGCAGCACATAACGGCCAATGACGGCCAATATACGCAGTACGTGCGTACGAAAGTGCGCCGACACCACGCAACCAGCAAATGAACGCATTTTTATCAGAACGTGAAACCGCTGCTACTGACGTACAAAGTGCGCTGCGGCCGCATAGCAGCGTGTGTGCGTGATTAGGAGATGTCAGACGCTGCTAGTGTGCGGCCAACATAACGTTCAAACAGCCGGATTTCCCTAGACTTCTTTTCACCCCATCGTCATGAAATACGTCCAGAATTGCGCATCGTCTGACCACTTAAGCGTATTCCGTGAAAAAATGCGTGCGCACGCATCGACGTACATTTTGACGGTGGCTGCAGAAAATGCGCTCATCTGTCCCTAGCCTAAGGTAGCTTCAGTTGATAAGGTCTAGGTTCAGAAACGTTATGTGCCCAAATATGAAGCCATGTGACTCCCTGAATATACTGAATGAGCAGCTTTTTCCATCAATGTTTTTTTTCCTCCCTGATGGCACAGCGGGCATATTCCAAGATGGCAATGCCAGGATTCATCGGGTTCAAATTGTGCAAGAGTGGTTGAGGGAGCATGAGACATCATTGTCACACATGGATTGGCCACCGTGCAGTCCAGACCTTAAACCAATTGATAATCTTTGGGATAATGTGCTGGAGAAGACTTTACGCAGCGCTGCGACTCTCCCATCATCAATTCAAGATCTTGGCCACAAATTAATGCCACTCTGGACGCGAATAAATGCTGTGACATTGCATGAGCTCATCGAAACGATGCCACGGCGAATGCGTGCCGGAATCACAGCAAAATGCCGTCCAATGAAATATTAGAACCACTCATGATATTCTTGAGGCATCTGTTTCTGGCACCCCTTTCGCCCCTCATATTTTCTACCAACTCCTCAAAGCACTGCCGGGCCCTCTTTTTCCTCATATTACAGGCCTAACCTGACAGTCGGTTCCAACGCACCTTGATTGACTTTCCCTGTTCATATCTGCCCTACATTATTAAGCTAATCGCAGTAAAAGACCGTCCAACTAAGAGTGAGTGTTTGGGACTTATTTTTAGGCCAGGCAGTGTATGTTGCCATTATGTCTATTGATGTTTTTCATCAATATATTCAGTTATACATTGGGGATTTTAGTTTTCCGGAAATGAGTTCCCCTGCTTATTATAGTTTTATTTCTTTTTTTTTCTCCTGTGAGTCTTTATTCTTTGTGTCCTTCGAAGTCTTTGACAGAAAGTTGCAAATGTGTCTCAACATGTTTCCATTGTCATCTGTACTTGATGGAGTCAGCATGCGCACACCTTTCCATTCATATATGAAGAGCTGCGGCTATTCTTGGCAAACAGTATATAACGGTTATTTTCCAGTAGTTGTTTTGTTATGGTCCATTCAAGGAACAAGTAATGTAGAAAGCAGGTTACAGTGAAAACAAAACTCAAGACATATATTAACAGAGAAACAGTTTTTGTCTTAGATCTTAATCTATTGCAGCACAAAGTAAAAGGTACCTTGGAACGTTTAAAAATACCAAAATCGAAAAAATAAAAAACAATGGCGCAAAATCGTGCATATATCAGTTAAATACCAATCTGTTGGATCACCAGGCAATTCGTACCCATAAAATAAAACATACAGGGTTATTCAGAGAGCATGAAAAGCAGGAGAATGACAGGAGAATGACAGGAGAATGACAGGAGAATGAAAAATTCCAGGTCAAAATAGCCAAACCAGAAAAATTCTCCCATTTATCTCACTTTCCAAATCGGCTATTTTGACCTAGAATTTTTCATTCTCCAGTTATTCTCCAGTCATTCTCCAGTCATTCTCCTGCTTTTCACACTCTCTGAATAACCCTGATAGTGTTCCTTTGCACTGTAATAGATGCGGAATGTTTAAATTTGAGGAATTTCTAAGTATCGGGATAGATTTAGTAGAACCAGATTGGAGGGTAGGGGATATAGCGATAAAATTGACCAAAAGGGAAACTGAATGGATCTATAAATTGAGCACCATGGAAGGGAAAGGGTTAAATGATTTATTTATTTATTTATTAAGTATTTTACCAGGAAGGATACATTGAGATTTCTCTCGTTTTCAAGTATGTCCTGGGTTCAAGAACATTGAATTGTTACAGAAATACAAAGTAGTAAAATGCAAGAAATTAACACAAAAACAAATATACAGATTAACAGACAAATAAATATGTAGGAAATAAAGTCACTGTATTACATGTTTACAGGTGCATTCTGTACGTAGTCACTGTGTTACATGTTTACAGGTGCATTCTGTATATAGTCACTGTGTTACATGTTTACAGGTGCATTCTGTACGTAGTCACTGTGTTACATGTTTACAGGTGCATTCTGTATATAGTCACTGTGTTACATGTTTACAGGTGCATTCTGTATGTAGTCACTATGTTACATGTTTACAGGTGCATTCTGTATATAGTCACTATGTTACATGTTTACAGGTGCATTCTGTATATAGTCACTATGTTACATGTTTACAGGTGCATTCTGTATATAGTCACTATGTTACATGTTTACAGGTGTATTCTGTATATTGTCACTGTGTTACATGTTTACAGGTGCATTCTGTATATAGTCACTATGTTACATGTTTACAGGTGCATTCTGTATATAGTCACTGTGTTACATGTTTACAGGTGCATTCTGTATATAGTCACTGTGTTACATGTTTACAGGTGCATTCTGTATATAGTCACTATGTTACATGTTTACAGGTGCATTCTGTATATAGTCACTGTGTTACATGTTTACAGGTGCATTCTGTATATAGTCACTATGTTACATGTTTACAGGTGCATTCTGTATATAGTCACTATGTTACATGTTTACAGGTGCATTCTGTATATAGTCACTATGTTACATGTTTACAGGTGTATTCTGTATATTGTCACTGTGTTACATGTTTACAGGTGCATTCTGTATATAGTCACTATGTTACATGTTTACAGGTGCATTCTGTATATAGTCACTGTGTTACATGTTTACAGGTGCATTCTGTATATAGTCACTGTGTTACATGTTTACATGGTGCATTCTGTATATAGTCACTATGTTACATGTTTACAGGTGCATTCTGTATATAGTCACTATCAGGGTTATTCAAAGAGATTCGAAAAGTCACAGCACGTTCGTGACTTTTCGTTCTCTTCAATTCGGTTCCTTTTGCCGATCCCATTTCGGTGACCCTGCGGTGTATTCAGCAAGCACCACAGGGTCCCCGAATTGCAGGGAAAAGCTGCCGCAAACCTGACGAAAACTAACCGCAAAACCCACCGAATGCACGCCGAAAACCCTCAAAAACATCTGGATTAACCTGCCGAAAATCACGGAAAAAGCCCGAGCAGGAGCCAATCCCACACAACCAAAGCAGCTAAGACCGCAGACGAGTGAGGTGAATAAATCAACAAAACCGTTTGTATGATTGTGTGAACGTGAAAAGCTGTTTGCAAATAAACTACTGAGCGAAAATGTCTGAAATTTACACAGGAGGTCCAGGGAATGATGATAAAAAGGGCTGTTACAGAAAAAATAAGTAAACTTAAAAAAAAAAAAAATCGGACTTTTAAAAAAAAAAAAAAAACAGAAAAATGCCTAAAGGATCCTAAAAATTCTATAAATAAAGAGACTTTTTGCTGCAGAGTTTTATAATGAACGGCTTATTAGATATTGAATTAAAACGGGAATATTTTTAACATTGAAGCCTATGGGATTCTACTGAATTAACTTGCCAAATTAAACCACCGAATGGCAGGGCATTAGGGGAACCTTTCACTGCTGGTTTGTGTTCTCTGAATAGCCGAAGCAGTGCTTTTTTAAGGGGATTTCACTGCCCTCGAACAGGCACCGAACAGGCACCGTATGTGCCGGCAATTCACCAGGATTTGGCGAATTGCCTGCTCTCTGGATAGCCGAATGGCCAGGAAAGGTAACCGAACGCTGATTTTCAGCGTCGGTTACCTTTCTCAAGCAATTCGGATGTCTTTGGATAACCCTGTATGTTACATGTGTACAGGTGCATTCTGTATATAGTCACTATGTTACATGTTTATAGGTGCATTCTGTATTGAGGTATGTTAATAGGGAGCTCTTAAGGGACTTTAGACTGGGGGAAGATTTGATTGCGTCTGGGAGGTTATTCCATAATTGCGGTGCTCTGTAGGAAAATGAGGATCGAGCCACTTTCTTTTTTGTATTTTGGTATTGCAAGTAAGGTGCTGGTCCTGGATCTGAGGTTATAGGATGAGGGAACTGATGGGGTAATTAGCCTAGTCAGGTAGGGTGGGAGCTTCCCAGAAAAGCTCTTAAACACCAGGTTGGAAAAGTGAAGGGTGCGTCTAGATTCCAGCGATGGCCAGTTTAGTTCTTTTAACATGTCACAATGGTGGGTCATGTAGTTACATTGTAGCACAAAGCGGCAGAAGGAGTTATACAATGTAGTAAGTTTATGAAGGTGCGTTTGCGGGGCGGCTGCATACACTACATCTCCGTATTCAATAGCTGGCATAAGCATTTGTTGTACAATCTGCTTTCTTACCGCGGGGCTCAGGCAGGATTTGTTTCTGTACAGGGCACCTAGTTTGGGGTAGAGTTTAGATGAGAGTTTTTCGATGTGGGGGCCAAAGGATAGATTTGGGTCTAACCACATACCTAGATATTTGAGAGAAGTGACTGTAGTCAGCGTATCATTTGATTTTGTCCCGACACATAGATGGGGTGTTTGCAATTTGTGTAGTTTAGGTTTTGTTCCAAAGAGCATTGTAACAGTTTTGTCAGCATTTAGAAAAAGTTTGTTGTGTTTGATCCACTTTTCTACCTCTGTGAATTGTTCTTGCAGCACTAATAAATGAGCAATAATGAGATAGACATATTGGCGTTTATGGACTAATCTGTATCTCTATTTTTAGTATTGTATGAGGTTGAATATAACATTCAGGTTGTTATATTATATTGTATATTTTTATTCATGTTTTTGAGCATTTGAAAAGTTTCTATTCTAAAGGTACTAACACCTTCTTGTTATGCTTACTCCCCAGGGCGTAATTTGTAAATTGAGAGAAATTATGTGTTTTAAAACATGCATTAGAAATGTAGATTGCAGACATATGTATCGTAAAATAGCTAAGATATGTTGTAATAGTAGAAATGTATTCGTATAAATGAAATTATGTATGTGCAATATATGGAAAATGTTTCCTCTTAACGCAGTGGTAGAAGCAAGATTGTATTAAGGGTTTAATTGTATGCAGGCGTGACGTTAGAAGGAATCCCCATATTGATGCTGCGATTGGGTGAGACCTTGGAAATCTCAGCTGTTAAGCATTTGACCCTATTTTAAAGAGTTTTATAAACTGAAGGGAAGAAGGACTGAAACATTCTGATTTACACTCCTGATGAAGTGGGACACACGTACCCACGAAACGCGTCGAGTGACTTATTGACAAAGATCTGACGGTGTGCTCGGAGACCCCGGGGAGGAACGCATCCGAGGAGACCTGGGACATAGAAACATAGAAAATGTCGGCAGATAAGAACCTTTCGGCCAATCTAGTCTGCCCAATTACATGGATACTTTACCTGGATTTATCTTTTGTTTAGGATAGCCTTATGCCTATCCCATGCTTGCTTAAATTCAATCACTGTTTTGGCCTCTACCACTTCAACTGGAAGGCTGTTCCATGTATCCACCACCCTCTCAGTAAAATAATGCTTCCTGATGTTACTTTTAAACCTTTGCCCCTCTAATCTAAGACTATGTCCTCCTGTTTTGCTACTTTGTTTCCTTTTAAATATACTCCCTTCCTCTACCTTTGTACGTGGATCCTGGATGTTCATCGGACGTTTAATTCGGGAGGTCTGAGCCATTGTGGCAAATGTTTATATGCACATTTTGTTATTTGTCTAAAAGAATGTGGTGTGCTTTTTGTTGACGAATGTTAAAGAATTTTTTTATTAAAATACTACGCAATGTACTCTCCTTTTTGATTTTTTTCCTAGATCAAAAGTAAAGACGGAGTACAGATTTGGTGATCCAACTGTGTCTGGTGATCCAACAGATTGGTATTTAACTGGTATATGCACGATTTTGCGCCATTGTTTTTTATGTTTTTAATTTTGATACAATATATTAACAGAGTTTCCATTCAACAGTTGTGTAGGGATAACGTATGGAGAAAGAATGTGGAGCCTGCATACATAAACTAATGGCATGGTATCCAACTGGAATAACAGTTTAGTTACTAGGCACCCTAATCCAAATGTGTGGCTAAGCTAAATGTCAGGAGACTTTCTACAAAACAGCTCCAATCTTTAACCTAATGGCACAAGCCACTATTCCAAATGAGCCACAAGCTATGCTTGCTTATCAGACATTGCAGCAGTGACGTGAGGTGAGTGGCTGGTGAGGCACTGGATAGTATCAGAGCCAGATATACACAGGTTATGTAGGTTCAGGCTCAGTGCTCTCCAGGATCTGGCTGCTCTCAGGTCTCCCCAGGAACTGGCTGCTCTCAGTGCTCCCCAGGTAATGGCTGTTCAGGTCTCTTCACAATCTGACTGCTCTCACTGTTTACCAGGATCTGACAGCTTTCAGGCCTCCCTGGGATCTCTGCGTCGTCGATTTCAGGCAGCCTACTGTGTGTGACACTGAGGCCACACCCCGTGTCCACTGATTGGGTGAGACAGTCACATGACTGTCCTGTGCCAAACAATGCATGGGAGGCATGTCTCCCATGCAGGCGTTTTTTGAATGGCTTGGACCAATAGTGCTTTCCTCTTGGTCCAAGCTATTCCATTGCTCTCCCAGGGCCTCTGAGGCACTGGGAGAGCAATGTTCAGGAAGTGGGCAGTGCTCGGACGTCTGTTCATTGAACAGACGCGACACGCTGCATACTTCTTGGCAGCCTATGCATTTTGCGTAGCATCCCGCTACGCAGATTGCGTAGGCTCAGGCTGGAAGAAAAAAAAGTGCGGCACACAGAGAAGACAGACGGAGCCGACGGCAGGGAAACACAGAGCAGGTGAGTTTGACTGCGCACTGCAGATTCAGCCCTTACTGGCAGGTGAGGCTCTGCCTCACCTGCCGCCCCTGACCGCACGTCCCTGCATTGCAGCCAGGGCCGGTGCTAGAATATATTGCGCTCTTGGCTAAATATCAATTAGTTAGGTGTTCCATGTCTCTATTGTGAACACGCCAATGAAATTCATCATATCAAAGTGAAACGTTAACCAAACCAAGGAAACAATACCCATGTGCAACAAATGTAAAATAAATAAAACGCACGAATCACCTAAAATGTAAAAAATGATCTACACAACCGTGTGTAAATATTGTTAACTCTTAAAGAAATACATAATATGATATAGATAAATTCATCTTGGTGATAAAAAAGTCGTATACGAAACCTATTCATTTAACCCATTTGGAGCTACAGCTTGAACGTCTAAAAAGCCTCTTTCTGAAGTAAAATTTGGGAGCGATTACAACCTCTTCTCAAGGGTGGTACATGATCTATAACTTTAAACTTGAGGGTAGGTAGCCTGTGATGGAATGCCAGGAAATGTTTTGCCACTGGCTTATCTGTATGGCCATCGCTAAAAGCATCGGTTCGATAAGCTCATGCAATGTCACAGCATTTATTTGTGTCCAGAGTGACATTAATTTGTGGCCAAGATCTCGTACTGATGATGGGAGAGTCGCAGCGCTGCGTAAAGTCTTCTCCAACACATTATCCCAAAGATTCTCAATGGGGGTAAGGTCTGGACTGTGCGGTGGCCAATCCATGTGTGGAAATGATGTCTCATGCTCCCTGAACCACTCTTGCACAATTTGAGCACGATCAATCCTGGCATTACCATCTTGGAATGTGCCCGCTGTGCCATCAGGGGAGAAAAATTAATTGATGGAAAAACCTGCTCATTCAGTATATTCAGGGAGTCACATGACGTAATTTTTTGCAGCTGAAACATATTAATCACTGCAGTAATTTTCCAATGGAAGGCTCACACCCATTGGCTGAGTTTAAATCCAGGTTGTGACTTTTGTTTGGGCCAGGTAGTATATATATATCATGTTTTTTGTCTCTATATTGTAAACTCAGTGGGTATCTAAGAAAATCATGCATGTTTGTCAAATGCAGCATCCTATGAGTTGCTGTATCAAGATGAGTTATTGTTGATCTGTGGAACTATTATATTTTTAAACATTTTTTATTATTTCTTCCTTTTTTTTGTTTCTTTAACTCGGCCTCAATTTGGACTGTATGACAATATTTTAATGATATTTAAAAATTCGAGTTTCATGGAACCGCATAAAAAGTTATTGTTTTGTTATCCCTACAAATATAAATTCACCAGCCTCTTATTTCATATTCACAGGGATATTTGCATGAGCAGCATCCCTCACCGCTGCTGCACCTCTGCTTGTTTGTTTTTCCTATCTATCTTTAAGGCATTCGTCAGGACTCTTCCCATAATCACTGCGAATTACGTTAAAATAAGAGCAAGCTATGCACTGTAATCATCATAAGATAGAACATAAATATGGACATGAATGACATGGGTTCATCTTCTTAACATAACGTGATCATTAGGGAAGTTACTAACAGCCCTCGCTGTTCTAAGTGAAGATTTCCATAAAAATGTCATTTTTGTATTTTCTACGGTAAACATTATTAAAACACACTGTGACAAGTGTCAATGTACCATCTGTACACATAAACACGGAGATTGTGCTTAATTTAACGTGCAGGAGATGTGGCAGGATTTTAAGTCTTTGCAGTTTTTACCGGTCAACATTTTTGTTTATGCCGTCAAAAACAGCATCAAAATCTGAATCTGCACTAAATTTATTCGCTTCAGGAAAGGGATTTTCAACTTTTGGCATATAACAAGAGTGTATGGGATTGATATGAATTTATGATCTGACAAAAAAGTGCAGAATCTGTTGCCTAAAAATTGAGCAAATCGCTAGTCCTAAATCTAACCTTAACCCTAGAACAAACACAAACAGTAACCTAATCCTTATTTCTAACCCTATCCCTAGAACAAACACAAACAGTAACCTAATCCTTATTTCTAACCCTAACCCTAGAACAAACACAAACAGTAACCTAATCCTTATTTCTAACCCTAACCCTAGAACAAACACAAACAGTAACCTAATCCTTATTTCTAACCCTAACCCTAGAACAAACACAAACAGTAACCTAATCCTTATTTCTAACCCTAACCCTAGAACAAACACAAACAGTAACCTAATCCTTATTTCTAACCCTAACCCTAGAACAAACACAAACAGTAACCTAATCCTTATTTCTAACCCTAACCCTAGAACAAACACAAACAGTAACCTAATCCTTATTTCTAACCCTAACCCTAGAACAAACACAAACAGTAACCTAATCCTTATTTCTAACCCTAACCCTAGAACAAACACAAACAGTAACCTAATCCTAATTTCTAACCCTAACCCTAGAACAAACACAAACAGTAACATAATCCTTATTTCTAACCCTAACCTTAATTGTTGACCCTAATCCTAATTTTAACCCTAGCTATGTAATATGACACTACATTTCAAATAGGAGTATCCAATTCATCTGCGGCCAAATGTAGATCCTCCACAATGTACTGCAAACACAACTTTTTAGTGCGTCATTTTTTGATGTGGCATTTTTAGGTGTGTTTTCTGTAGTACACCTTCAGGTCACATCAATTGTGACTCATGTTACTTCATCAGGCATCGTTTTACAGGGGTGTGGCCGTTCGGTCAGCCATGAAATGCTTCCATCACTACGACCAATCGGCTGGTCTTAAGAAGATATGTCCAGGTTGATACTCACCCCATATGTCATGTGGTCAGGGTACGCACCGTATTGGTACTGGCCTTTCAGGTTATGAGTCCAATATGCAGGTTGGAATGCACAGAGAAGGTTGGATGGAGAGAGATTGTAGGAGAACCAGACAGGAGGGCTGTGGGACAGGACACGTATAGGACTTACTGGGATACTGTGGATAGAGGGAAACGTAGTTCTTGTGTACTGACCGTATAGGAGATCCAGAGATTGTATACAGGAACACAGTGGCTCTTGGGAGAGCATGGTGGGTCTTGGGAGGGACTCATTGGGTCTTTGGGAGGAACACAGTGGGTCTTGAGACAGAGGAATAGACTGAGGGAACCAGTTGTTTGGTAGGATAAGAGCAGGTCTTTCAGGAGATTGTGTAGACAGGTCTTGTTCCTAAGAACAATGAGCAACAAACATGAATCACTGATGAGAAGTGGGATTGGACTTTTATTGCAGGTGAGTGCATGTGCACTGTGTTTCACGTTGGGGGGGGCGGTGGGACCAGGGATGGTCTGCAGAGGATTGGATGAGAAACCAGGCTACATCAAAAATCTGGACAGGATCCGATATGATGCAGGAAAGGTGATGGTTCTAGTGATGGTTCAGGTCAGGTTGTGGATAGGATCCTGACACATGTAGGGAACTGTGGTGAAAATCAGTGGGTGTTAATGTGGTCCCTTATTGATATGACTATCACCCACAGATTTTCCTTAACAATATCAAAAAGGAGACAGTGGCAACAGCAATAAAAGTCAAGAAGAAACATTAAACGGGTAAAAAAAAGGGTAAAAAATGGGTCAAAAAGTCAAAACTGAAATTAAGCAACAAAAGAAAGGACATTTGGTCAGATAAGAAGACAGCGTGACATAATATGTGGGAAATGAATGTTACAAAGTATTGGCAGTGTGAGTTATTTGGGACATGTCACGTCTTTCCTAGTTTGCCATTGTGCAATAGAAATAAGGCAACACGTCATCCATCGTTTGCGTTTTGGGAATCTTCCGATGCCTTACCATTTCGACTGCGTGGCCTGTCCTTTTGCAAAGTAATTCTGTCAACCAGCCCTGCAGGGATTTTTTGAGAATCGAAGATGAACAAGCTAAAACAAGTCTGTTTGTATTGAGAAAGATAAGAATTGATTCAACCTAAGTGCTAATAATGGAAAAAAAAAAGGAGGACATCTGCATGAGATGAGACCTTCAAGCCCTTTGAGAAAACGGTGCTATCAACAACATCATGACCGTGCCATGGGGACGTGTCTTACACATCTGTTCATAAAGTGAACTGTGCCAAATTGTTTAGAGAATAGGGAGTCAATTCAATCTCACAAAAGGCACAATATTGATTTCTTTCTATTTACATTGAGTTCAGCCCAGAGGGCAAAGTTCAGACATGACATGCAGCAGCTGCTTCCCATTGAACCCTTGTGGTGTGCATGTTGTTAGCAGCAGCTTACATTTTAAAGGTATGATAACACGCAATACTTATTTAACATAAAGTCACAACATTTTCACCATCCATTACTATTGTTCTATCAGCTATCTCAAGATGATTTTAACCCCTTCACTATTGTGATTAGGCCATATTACATTTTCCCCGCTAACGTTATTGCTCAGCTGTGTGACCGTTAACATCAGCTTCCTGATTACATTACGAACGCTAAATGGGTTAAGAAACCCGTTAGTGATTCGGATCTTGCGCTCCCTTACTGGACTTTGCACTCCCTATGCTTAACATGAGGAGCGCAAAGTGTTAATTAGAGTTAAGATTACAAAGTCCTAACGGTAATTACGTCCCGCTGCGGTTAACTCAAAAGTTACCCACAGTTAGGAGCTGGTGCTTACAGATACCACTTCTGCAGAATCAGTCAGCACTAGCCGAAAAAATTACCAATAAACAGATACTCACCTCCCATCCCGCGGCTCCATTTGCTTCTTCTTGCCGCTGGGAGCAGAGAGAGACTGGGGGAAAAAGTTCCTCAGTCTCCCTCTGCAAATCATTCCTCCGAACTGCCGGATCTCGCGAGGCGAGATCCTGCAGGTCATGTGACCGGCAGCGGAAGCTTCAATGGAGTCCTGCGGACTCCATGGAGAGGATGCTCTAGAGCAACCTTGGCTCTGCAGATGTTTTGGAACTACATCTCCCATGATGCTCAGCTACTTAATAGATTGGACGAGCCTCATGGGAAATGTAGTTCCAAAACATCTGTAGAGCCAAGGTTGCTGACCCCTGCTCTAGGCGGTACTTAGCACTGCCCCGAGCATCCCGAGGCCTAGCACCGTGTTACCGCGCAGGCTGCTGGTTTGCGCCTGCACCGTAAGATCACGCTAAAACAGGGGCCTGCAGGTGTAGGTTTTTCTCCTTAGCGTCCCCGTTTTAACGTGATGATCGTAGTACAACCCATTGTGTATACACGATCAGCAGTAGCAGACATAGCAGCCCTAGATTTTTATTAACACGGTCTGGGGCTGTGCTGTATCACAGCAAAGGAAAAGCATTTGTTACAAGCAAATATTGCTGGCATTTGGACTCCAGAAGGAGCGCACAACGTTTTAGCACTGTGGGTATGAAACTCAAGGTGCTGACACTTTTTAAAACCAGCTGAGAATGTCTCCAACTGACATCTCCCCAGCTAATCCTGCACGGAGCCCAGAACTGCAGTAACTCATTTTGGCCAGCAGATGACGACATCTACCTGCCAATAGGTTATTACAGTAAGGAATACATTGGGAATATCCCCAAATATTCCTTACTTTATCATTATTAAATATAATGATTTCTGAAAATACACTGCTTCCTAAGCGCGTTTTTATTTTTTAATATCCTCTGGTAGTGAAGGAGTTAATCTTGTTTTAAGCAGAGCTGATACAGAATGAAATATAAACAAGTCGGGACCTGAAATCCCAAAGACTCCCAGCTGAAAAATCCCAACTGTAAGCACAAGTAGCGCATTACGTCTTCACCTAATATATATGCAAGAGACTTTATGCAGGAACAGACCGGCGGACATCGGAGTCCAACGTGCCCGATAGCACAGTCTGTACCTGCTCCATGTACTCTGCATATGAACCAGCGCTGGAGAAAAAGGGAAAGGAATGCTGTGATTTACTTGATAACTGTAATTTCAGATTGCTTTTTCACAGCTAAATCAAAGTCAGATCACGTATAAGATCCATTGCTGCAGAAACAGGTTAATTATTACAGGTAGACAGTGTCACCTGAAGGTTTATATACCTCTCCAATCGTGCGTAGAGGGGAAAAAAAAGCAACATGTCAAGCTTCTGTTATTGAATCTTATTAGCAAACACAAACATCGTAGAATTGAAAGTGCAATAAACTGAATTTAACTGCCTGTTACCGTAGCAATATTATTTTTACTCCAGCTCATTTTACTTTATTATAAATAGGTTTACTTCCCTAAGGCAATAGTCATTTGTTTTGCCGCGTGTAAACATGCTTAAAAAAGTAAAAATAACAGAACAGGACCAAAAAAAAACAACAACAAACAGATACTACAAATCCCACTATTATTTCATCTTATTTATACAGGGTTATTCAGAGAGCATGAAAAGCAGGAGAATGACTGGAGAATGACTGGAGAATGACTGGAGAATGACTGGAGAATGACTGGAGAATAAAAAATTCTAGGTCAAAATAGCCGATTTGGAAAGTGAGATGAAAGGGAGAGTTTTTCTGGTTTGGCTATTTTGACCTAGAATTTTTCATTCTCCAGTCATTCTCCTGCTTTTCACGCTCTCTGAAGAACCCTGATAGTTTTATATTCCGTAAGTAGTCAATGTAATAGAGCAGCAGGAAATGCTGGCAGCAGTGGCAGAAGTACCAGGGTCGCAGCGGTCGCGGTTGCGACCGGGCCCTGGCATTCCGCCACTGGAGGGGGGCCCAGCGCCGCCGCCAGATTCCGGCAAAAAGCGCCGGAATCTGGGAGTAGCGCCGCTGGCTGTTCCCCTCCCTGCTAGCGGCCCGCTGGCTTGCAGCTTGGCCGCTCGCGTGGGATGGGAACTAGCTGACCAGCGCACGAGATCTCGCGAGAACTCGGCTGCGCTGGTCAGGTGGTTTCCGGTGAGCGGCCAGGCTGCATGCTTTCAGCGGCCGCTCACCTCAGAGGAACAACGGCGGCAGCAGAGGAGGTGAGTATATCCATGAGCTGGGGCAGAGCTGGGGCAGTATATCCATGAGCTGGGGCAGTATATCCATGAGCTGGGGCAGAGCTGGGGCAGTATATCCATGAGCTGGGGCAGAGCTGGGGCAGAGCTGGGGCAGTATATCCATGAGCTGGGGCAGTATATCCATGAGCTGGGGCAGAGCTGGGGCAGTATATCCACGGAGTGGTATCCTGGCCAGGCTCTCCTGCAGAAATTACGCTTTAAGGACAACGTCTTTCCGGCTGTGGTGACTATTTGAACATCTTGGCTTAATATGCGCTTTTGCACACTTTTATACATCGTGTGCCACTAATTTTGTGAGTGGCTTCTTTTTGTGGTTTTATGTTTTATTAAATATCTGGCAGTATTATGCTATGTTTTTGTGTATGCTCTGATTTTAGAGGCTCTGCACTTCCTTGAAGATGCTGTATCATCAAAAATATCTGACCATCTATAAGGTTGTATTGTACTGCATGTTCTATTTTTTCTTATATCCATGAGCTGGGGCAGAGCTGGGGCAGTATATCCATGAGCTGGGGCAGAGCTGGGGCAGTATATCCATGAGCTGGGGCAGAGCTGGGGCAGTATATCCATGAGCTGGGGCAGAGCTGGGGTAGTATATCCATGAGCTGGGGCAGTATATCCATGAGCTGGGGCAGTATATCCATGAGCTGGGGCAGAGCTGGGGCAGTATATCCATGAGCTGGGGCAGAGCTGGGGTAGTATATCCATGAGCTGGGGCAGTATATCCATGAGCTGGGGCAGTATATCCATGTGCTGGGGCAGTATATCCATGTGCTGGGGCAGTATATTCATGTGCTGGGGCAGTATATTCATGTGCTGGGGCAGTATATTCATGTGCTGGGGCAGTATATTCATGTGCTGGGGCAGTATCCATGTGTTGGGGCAGTATATCCATGTGTTGGGGCAGTATATCCATGAGCTGGGGGCAAAAATATCCATGTGTGAGCTGGGGCAATATATCCATGTGTGGTCTGGGGGCAATATATATGTCCATGTGAGCTGGGGGCAATATATATATGTCCATGTGAGCTGGGGGCAATACTATCTTTTTTATATTGCAGGAAAAAAAAAAGGTAAAAATATGGATCTTTTTTGGGGGGGCTTGGGGGGCCCTTCATGGATTATTGCACCGGGGCCCTCAGGTTTCTAGTTACGCCACTGGCTGGCAGAATGCTTGGTTGTGTAGGGAGAGGTATTAGCAGTAGGAAAAGGGAAGTGCTCATGCACTCAAAATCCTTATCCTTACCTACAAAACACTCACTAACTCAGCGCCCCACTACCTGTCCTCACTAATCACCAAATACACCCCAGCCCACTCCCTAAGGTCAAACAGTGTCCTGCGCCTAGCTTCTCCCCGCATCACCTCTTCCCATGATAGACTGCAGGATTTCTCACGCGCAGCCCCCACTCTCTGGAACGCTCTCCCTCGTACTGTCAGACTTTCCCCTAACTTCTCTTCCTTCAAACGCTCCCTTAAAACATTCCTATTTAGGGAAGCCTACCACCCAACTCACTGACACAACCATCAATCACTCTCACCTTGCAGTCCTCTCCTCCTGTTTCCAACCCCAACCCTCCTAGATTGTGAGTTCCTACGGGAATAGGGCCCTCATCTCCTCCTGTACTGTTTGTCAAATGTTGTTCAATGTATTGTAACACTGTCTATACTGTGCCTATTGTACAGCGCTGCGGAATATGCTGGCGCTTTATAAATAAAGAATAATAATAATAATAATAATGCCACTGTACAGAACACTGGTGAGACCTCACTTGGAGTACTGTGTGCAGTACTGGAGACCGTATCTCCAGAAGGATATAGACATCTTAGAGAGAGTTCAGAGAAGGGCTACTAAAATGGTGTACGGCTTGAAGGAGAAAAGTTACCAGGAAAGGGTTAATGATCTTAACATGTATAGCTTGGAAAAAAGACGAGACAGAGGAGATATGATAGAAACATTTAAATACGTAAAGGGAATCCACAAGGTAGAGGAAGGAAGTATATTTAAACGGAAACAAAGTAGCAAAACAAGAGGAGAGGACATAGTCTTAGATTAGAGGGGCAAAGGTTTAAAAGTAACATCAGGAAGCATTATTTTACTGAGAGGGTGGTGGATACATGGAACAGTCTTCCAGTAGAAGTGGTAGAGGCCAAAACAGTGATTGAATTTAAGCAGGCATGGGATAGGCATAAGGCTATCCTAAACAAAAGATAAATCCAGGTAAAGTATCCATGTAATTGGGCAGACTAGATGGGCTGAAAGGTTCTTATCTGCCGACATTTTCTATGTTTCTATGTTTCTATGTTTAGCACTGTTTTACCCATTTGGAACGCATGAATAATGTAACATGCAGGAAAATGATATGCACGACTATCATATTATATAGTCGCTGTCATAGCCAGCTGGTAGCATCCTGTGGAGCCCATGGAGATAAAAAGTGGCCTCAGAAAGATCATCAGGGTTATTCAAAGAGCGGTGAAAAGCAGAAGAATGACTGGAGAACGAAAATTCTAGGTCAAAATAGCCAAATCAGAAAAATTCTCCCATTCATCCCACTTTTCAAATCGGCTACTTTGACCTAGAATTGTCCATTCTCCAGTCATTCTCCTGCTTTTCACCTCTCTCTGAATAACACATCATGTATACATGGCTTTGCATGACCACTGATAGGACTTGGGGACATATCTACTGATTATCCACACCCTCCATGCCTTAACTCCTTCACTACCAAGTGATTTTTTCCAAAATCCACTGTCAGGAACCAGAGAATTTTTGGAAAAATCATTTTAAATTAATTATACAGTAAGAAATATTTGGGAATATTCCCACTGTGTTACTTACTGTAATAACCTTTTTGGCAGACTGATGTCGCCACCTGCTGGCTATGAGGAGTTACTGCAGTTAGAGTTGCAGCTCGTGGCTCCGTGTCAGCTGAGGAAAGAACGATACAGGACATTCCTTAGCACATTTAAGGCAGTTTTAGCACCGTGTGCATCACACTCACTGTGCTAAAACTTTCAGGGCACCTTCTGGAACCCAAATGCAAACAATATTCATGTGCAAAGATACACCAAAGCTCCAGATCGTGTTAACATGATTCCGGGATGCTGCGTCTGCTACCACTGATCATGTGTATACGATCACAATAGTGAAGGGGTTAATGACTGCACCGATAGTTATTATTGTCGAAATTAAGACTATTTTTAAACTCATCTCACAACCTTTTCCCTGTCTTTTCCATGTCATTTAACTCTTTCCCACCCAACACTGCAATAGTTCATTCGTACAGAGGAGTGAGCTATGCAGGGTTAAATTTTCTCTTTATGTCTGCCTGGAATATAGATTAGTCTGACTCGTCCAACTCACAGCCACAGCATTTCTTAACTAGCAGGAGGAGGTATTCAAAGGAGCGTACTGAGCGGCTGGTCTACTCAGGTCCGAAGCAGTGTATGAACCATTACTTCCAGCGTGAGCACAGGGGGGTGTTCCGATTGGCTGTTACCCTTTCTCTGCCTGTCACTGCACTCTGCAATCAAATAAAAACAAAGGTATAGATAAAGCATTTAGCGCCTTCAATGTTCCTTATAGACTGTGGTAAATCCTATAATAGTTCTGTGTTCTCCTCTTCTTTATTCAAAGCAGCCTGCTGAGGAAGCCAAGGAAATATCTGTCCTTAAGGCGAAACGCGTTCTGGCAATTTATTGATGTTTTATATTTGTTGTATTTTATTTATTGTTGTAGAGTGTGTTTTGCTTCAATATATTCAGGGTGCATGGGTGTCATTTTAGGGGTTCCTCCATATATTCAGGGTGTGTGGCAGGGGTTAAGTCCAGGGAAACAAAGTGAGGGAACTCACCCCCGAATTCCACAACCCCTATTACCTGAAGAAAATATATATCACGAGTATAGCAGTGCGTGGTGATACCATTTTTATTGGGTTCACATTACATTTAAAAGACAAGCTTTCAAGAGTGTAACCTCTTCTCTTCAGGTCTGGAAAATATACTGATCAGTGAAAGGTATCACTATGTACAGGAAGACTCGTGATTTTGGTAACTGGACTAACACGTTATATATAATATATATATCACATATATATATATATATATACACACTATATATCCAGGCACAGACCCCCCAGAATTACTTTATATGCACAGACCCACCAGAATTATATACACAGGCATTGGACCCCCAGATTAATATAGACAGCACTGAGCCCCAAGAACAATATGCACAGCACTGAGCCCCCAGAACAATATACACAGCACTGAACCCCCAGAATAATATGCACAGCACTGAGCCCCCAGAATAATATACACATGGCACTGAGCCCCCAGAATAATATACACAGCGCTGAGCCCCCAGAATAATATACACAGCACTGAGCCCCAAGAATATTATGCACAGCACTGAGCCCCAAGAATAATATACCCAGCACTGAGCCCCCAGAATAATATGCACAGCACTGAGCCCCAAGAATAATATGCACAGCACTGAGCCCCCAGAATAATATGCACAGACCCACCAGAATTATATACACAGGCATTGGAGCCCCAGATTAATATAGACAGCACTGAGCCCCCAGAACAATATGCACAGCACTGAGCCCCCAGAACAATATGCACAGCACTGAGCCCCCAGAACAATATGCACAGACCCACCAGAATTATATACACAGGCATTGGACCCCCAGATTAATATAGACAGCACTGAGCCCCCAGAACAATATGCACAGCACTGAGCCCCCAGAACAATATGCACAGCACTGAGCCCCCAGAACAATATACACAGCATTGAGCCCCCAGAACAATATGCACAGCACTGAGCCCCCAGAACAATATACACAGCACTGAGCCCCCAGAATAATATGTACAGCACTGAGCCCCCAGAATAATATCCACAGCACTGAGCCCCCAGAATAATATACACAGCACTGAGCCCCAAGAATAATATGCACAGCACTGAGCCCCAAGAATAATATACACAGCACTGAGCCCCCAGAATAATATGCACAGCACTGAGCCCTCAGAATAATATACACAGCATTGAGCCCCCAGAATAATATGTACTGCAATGGACCCCCAGAATAATATACCCAGCACTGAGCCCCCAGAATAATATGCACAGCACTGATCCCCAAGAATAATATGCACAGCACTGAGCCCCCAGAACAATATGCACAGCACTGAGCCCCCAGAACAATATACACAGCATTGAGCCCCCAGAACAATATGCACAGCACTGAGCCCCCAGAACAATATACACAGCACTGAGCCCCAGAATAATATGTACAGCACTGAGCCCCAGAATAATATCCACAGCACTGAGCCCCCAGAATAATATACACAGCACTGAGCCCCAAGAATATTATGCACAGCACTGAGCCCCAAGAATAATATACACAGCACTGAGCCCCCAGAATAATATGCACAGCACTGAGCCCTCAGAATAATATACACAGCATTGAGCCCCCAGAATAATATGTACTGCAATGGACCCCCAGAATAATATACCCAGCACTGAGCCCCCAGAATAATATGCACAGCACTGATCCCCAAGAATAATATGCACAGCACTGAGCCCCCATAATAATATGCACAGCAATGGACCCCCAGAATAATATACCCAGCACTGAGCCCCCATAATAATAAGCACAGCACTAAGCCCCCAGAATAATATACACAGCACTGTGCCCCCAGAATAATATGCACAGCAATGGGCCCCCAGAATAATATACCCAGCACTGGGCCCACAGAATAATATGCACAGCACTGGTTATATGGATATATTTGCCCCCAGCTCACGTGAATATATTTGCCCCCAGCTCACATGGATATATTTTCCCCCAGCTCACATGGATATACTGCCCCAGCTCACATGGATATACTGCCACAGCTCGTATGGATATATTGCCCAGCTCATATGGATATACTGTCCCCCAGCACACATGGATATACTGCCCCGAGCTCACATGGATATTCTGCCCCCGGCTCGTATGGATATACTGCCCCCAGCTCATATGGATATATTGCCCCAGCTCATATGGATATGTTTGCCCCAGGCCAATTCATATGGATATGTTTGCCCCAGGCCAGCTCATATGGATATGTTTGCCCCAGCTCATATGGATGTATTTGCCGCAGGCCAGCTCATATGGATATGTTTGCCCCATCTCATATGGATATATTTGCCCCAGGCCAGCTCATATGGATATGTTTGCCTCCAGCTCATAAGGATGTATTTGCCCCCAGCTCATATGGATGTATTTGCCCCCAGGCCCCAGCTCATATGGATGTATTTGCCCCCAGCTCATATGGATGTATTTGCCCCGAGCTCATCTCTCCTTCGCCAGGCCCTCCTGTTGGCTGTTGGATCCCAGGCAAGCGGCCGCACTTCATACCAGCTGCCGCTCGTCGTAGGAGGGAGAACACGCAGCCGCTCGCCATGTGTGGCCAGCTGAATCGTTTAGGGCTCGGGCCACAGCGGGAACCTGCTTTCCCGCAGCATTCCCGCTGTGAGAGAAGTGCGGGAACGCTGTTCCCGCGCGTTCCCGCAGGACTCGAGCCCTGGTGCGTGGGTGTCTTTTTCGGGGCTCCTCCATATATTCAGGGTGTGCGGGTGTCTTCTTAGGGGTTCCTCCATATATTCAGGGTGTGCGGGTGTCTTTTTATGGTCTCCTCTATTTATTCAGGGTGTACGGGTGTCTTTTTAGGGGTTCCTCCATATATTCTGGGTGTACGGGTTTCTTTTTAGGGTCTCCTCCATATATTCAGGGTGTGCGGGTGTCTTTTAGGGGTTCCTCCATATATTCAGGGTGTGCGGGTGTCTTTTTAGGGGTTCCTCCATATATTCTGGGTGTACTGGTGTCTTTTTAGGGGTTCCTCCATGAATTCAATGTGTGCGGATGTCTATTTAGGGGCTCCTCCATATATTCAGGGTGTGCAAGTGTCTTTTCCAGGGTTTCTCCATATATTCAGGGTGTACAAGTGTCTTTTAAGGGTTCCTCCATAAATTCAATGTGTGCGGGTGTCCTTTTAGGGCTCCTCCATATTTTCAGGGTGTGCAGGTTTTTTTAGGGGCTCCTCCATATACTCAGGGTGTGTGGGTGTCTTTTTAGGGGCTCCTACATGTATTCAGGGATGGTGGTTACCTTATTATTAGGGGTCCTTTTATTCAGGGTACACAAAGGGTGGTTCTCAATACAAGCCGGGTCATACACAGAATAGCAAAATACAAACACAAGTAGTCAGTGAATTGCGGGGAACAAGACACTCAGCACTCAGGGAGGTAACTCCACGAGAGTGCAACAAACCGGTTCACCTCTTCTGGATATAAACCCGGCGTCTCTGCATCATAACACCGCGCCCCGCCCCCTGATCAGCCGCACAACCTCCTCTAGCCAGCGCATCACCTGGCACCCGGGCCAGCCCCCAGCGTGGAAGACGCTGCCGGGTGCTGGTCATCCCCCAAGATGGCTCGAGACCCCCAGGATGGCAGGACGTGACAAGAACTTCAGTGGTGGCTCCTTGATTAGGCAAATTAGGTGGCCGCCTAAGGCCTTGCGGCTGCCTAATTTGCATAGTGCACACAGGCAGCGCAGTGCGATAATTATTTTTTTTTAATGTCCCTCCCAGCTGCAAGAGAGTCCATTGATGGCGTCTGGCAGCCCCCTCTGATGACGTCAGAGGGAGCGCCGGATGTCTGCCCATATCTCGGCGCCGGTGTTCTGGCGGTTTTCATACAGCTGCCCGCACTCTGCCTGCACCACGAGGAGGCTGAGAGCACAGAGATCACGCAGCACCACGTGAAGGCTGAGAGCACAGCCACTAGCGATGTTGACTGACCAGAATGACGGGGCCGGCAATCTGTGCAAACGTGAGTGAAGAGGCCTCCCCAGAGTCACAAAGCGCACACAGAGGAGGCACCCCAAAGGCCCCAGAGGTGCCTTTGGGGCACCAGAGGTGACCCTAGATGCCTCAGGTCCCCCAGAGGGACCCCATAGGCCCCCCAAAGGCACCAAAGTGGCCCCATCAGCCCCCAAAGGCACCAAAGGGACCACGAGACCCCCCAGGGGCACCAGAGGGACCACAAGGCCACCCAGGGGCACCAGAGGGACCACCCAGTTGCACCAAATGGATCCCATTGGCCCCTCAAAGGCACTAGAGGGACCCCATTGGCCCCTCCAAAGGCACCAGAGGGACCACAAGGCACCACCAACGGCACCAGAGGTACCACCCAGGGGCACCAGAAGGACCCCAGCGGGCACCCAAGATACCCCATTGGCCCTCAAAGGCATCAGAGGTCCCGCAGGGGCACCAGAGGGAACACAAGGCCCCCCAGAGGCACCAGAGGGACCACCCAGGGGCACCAAAGGGACCACAAGGGCCCCAGGGGCACCAGAGGGACTATACAAGGGCACCAGTGGGACCCCATAAGCCCCCCAAAGGCACCAGAGGCCCCCCAGGGGCACCAGAGGGACCACAAGGCCCCCCAGGGGCAACAGAGGGACCACCCAGGGGCACCTGAGGGACCCATTGGCCCCCCAAAGACACCAGAGGGGCCCCATTGGCCCCCCAAAGAACCAGATCCCCCAGGGGCACCAGAGGGACCACCCAGGGGCACCAAAGGGACCACATTGAACCCCCAAAAGGCACCAGAGGCCCCCCAGGGGCACCAGAGGGACCCCATTCGCCCCCCAAAGGCACCAGAAGGACCATGAGCCCCCCCAGGGACCAATCAGGGGCACCAAAGGGACCCAATCTGGCCCCCAAAGGCACCAGAGCCCACCCCAGGGGCACCAAAGGGATGTACAAGGGCCCCCCAGGGGCACCAGAGGGATCCCGGTGGGCCCCCCAGGGGCACCAGAGGGACCCCAGTGAACCCCCCAGGGGCATCAGAGGGACCCAGTGGGCCACCCAGGGGCACCAGAGGGACCCCAGTGGACCCCCCAGGGGCACCAGTGGGACCCCCAAAAGGCACCTGAGGGGCACCAGAGGTACCTGGTCTCAGGTTAGGGTTACTATTTCTGCCCGTTTTATGATTAGGGTTAGTTTTAAGGTTAGGGTTACTATTTCTGCCTTCTTTATGATTAGGGTTAGTTTTAAGTAGGGATGTGCATGGCTGAAAATGTTGTTTTGTTTAGTTTTGTTTCGTTATGGTTTTAAATAATTTTGTTTTTGGAATTTCGTAACTAATTTTGTTTCGTGTTTTGTTTAGTTTTGGATCGATTTGAAATTTTAGAATCGATTTGAAATTTCGAATCGATTCAAATCTCATATATCAATTCAATAGTTGATATCAATTAGTTTTTTGGGTCACTATATAAAACCCCAATTAATCAAATTTTGCTGTTAAAAGAAAAGCTAGGGTTAAATTTTAAGCTGTGTCACAGATTTAGTATTTGAGTCAAATTAAACAGTGAAACAAAATTAATTTGTTTCATAAAGTCCTTTGCTGACTATTACTTGTATTGTAAATTAAGATCAATTCGATAGTTGATATCAATTTGATAGTTCATTTCAATTTGATTGATAGTTCATTTCAGATTCAATAGTTGATATCAATTATTCAAATTTATCTTTTATGATGATGACACGGTGTAAAATGAAATAAATTCATTATATACCATTTCGTTTCAAATTTGTATCGTATCGATTCGTTATTTGGAAGTACTTCCGAACTATGAATTATCAAATTTCGTTACAAATTCTGAATTTTTCTGAAACGAATGCGCATCTCTAGTTTTAAGGTTAGGGTTATTATTTCTGCCTGTTTTATGATTAGGGTTAGTTTTAAGGTTAGGGTTACTATGTCTGCCCGTTTCATGATTAGGGTTAGTTTTAAGGTTAGTTACTGCTTGTTTTTTGCTGCCCGGCAGTGTGCAGATTCATGTGCTGCATTAATTATACTGCAGAGAGGCGCTTCCCAGCAGTGTGTGGATTCATATGCTGCATTAATTATACCGCAGAGAGGCGCTTCCCCGCAGTGTGTGGATTCATATGCTGCATTAATTATACTGCAGAGAGGCGCTTCCCCGCAGTGTGTGAATTCATATGCTGCATTAATTATACTGCAGAGAGGCGCTTCCCAGCAGTGTGTGGATTCATATGCTGCATTAATTATACTGCAGAGAGGCGCTTCCCAGCAGTGTGTGGATTCATATGCTGCATTAATTATACTGCAGAGAGGTGCTTCCCAGCAGTGTGTGGATTCATATGCTGCATTAATTATACTGCAGAGAGGCGCTTCCCCGCAGTGTGTGAATTCATGTGCTGCATTAATTATACTGCAGAGAGGCGCTTCCCAGCAGTGTGTGGATTCATATGCTGCATTAACCCCTTAGTGACCGGGCGGTTTTACACAAATCCGTCCTTTAGTGACCGCTGCTGTTTTTACGTTTCTGCGCTGCTCGTGTTTAGATCAAATTTTCCTCTTACTCGTTTATTCAACCCACACATATTATACACCCTGTTTCCCGCCATTAAATGGACTTTCTAGAAATACCATTATTTCCATCATATCCAATAATTTAATATAAAAAAAATATGAAATATGATGAAAAAAATGGTAAAAACACACTTTTTCGTAATTTAATCCCCTAAAGCTATAACCACCAATAAAGACCCCGGCTAAATAGTTTCCAAATTTTATCCCGAGAATAGAAATACCCAATTTTTACATGTTTTTACCTTTTAACCCTTTCACTGCTGAGCCAGTTCACCTATGTGCGCTGCGCTCATTCTGACCATTTTGTGCTAATTATTTTTAGATGACAGCCTAGGTCCTATTTAATTAAACTCCCCCCAGACAAAAAAAACTTTAAAAAAAAAAACATTTTTTTATTTTATTTAATTTTTTTATTATTTTTTTTTTATTTAATTTTTTTTTACATTTTTTTTTAAAACCAAACCTGGTCATGTTTGGTATCATTTGAAAGGCCATAATCAGGCCTTTCAAATGATGGCAAATATGACCATCTAGCTGCCATCCTTAGGATCCCCTTATCTCTACATGGCAGCTAGAGGGTTAACTGGCCCACTGACATCCTCACACATATGGTGAGGTTGTCAGTGGGTGGGGGGGGGACCTGGAGGCTAGGCTGCCATCCAAGATGTCAGCCCCCCTCCAGGTTTGAATCACGTTTTGGCGCCAATTGGCGCCGCAACGTGATCCGGCGGCGAAATGGTTAATGCCAATACACCGCTGGAAAGGGGAGGCTCTCCCCTCTCCAGCGGTGCAAACGGCATCTCCCTAGCTTCAATGGTTGGGGAGATAGAGGGCTCCGAAGGAGCCCCCCCCTCCCCTCCATTGAAACACATGGGGGCACCTTCTGATGACGTCACCACGCAGCGTGGCAACGTCATCAGCCTCGCCTGCCCATGTAAATCACATGGGCAGGCTTCCTCCCTGTCAGATCGCCGTGGGATCCGACGAGGGAGGTGAGTATCGGGCGGGAGGGGGATTTGGCGCCGCTGACGTACCCTGTACGTCATCGGGTCTAAGGGAGACCCGAACACAGGACCTACAGGGTACGTCATCGGGTCTAAGGGAGACCCGAACACAGGACGTACAGGGTACGTCAGCGGTCGGGAAGGGGTTAATTATACCGCAGAGAGGCGCTTCCCAGTAGTGTGTGGATTCATATGCTGCATTAATTATACCGCAGAGAGGCGCTTCCCAGCAGTGTGTGGATTCATATGCTGCATTAATTATACTGCAGAGAGGTGCTTCCCCGCAGTGTGTGGATTCATATGATGCATTAATTATACTGCAGAGAGGCGCTTCCCAGCAGTGTGTGGATTCATATGCTGCATTAATTATACTGCAGAGAGGCGCTTCCCAGCAGTGTGTTTGGATTCATATGCTGCATTAATTATACCGCAGAGAGGCGCTTCCCAGCAGTGTGTGGATTCATATGCTGCATTAATTATACTGCAGAGAGGCGCTTCCAACAGTGTGTGAATTCATATGCTGCATTAATTATACTGCAGAGAGGCGCTTCCCAGCAGCGTGTGGATTCATATGTTGCATTAATTATACTGCAGAGAGGCGCTTCCCAGCAGTGTGTGGATTCATATGTTGCATTAATTATACCGCAGAGAGGTGCTTCCCAGCAGCGTGTGGATTCATATGCTGCATTAATTATACCGCAGAGAGGCGCTTCCCAGCAGTGTGTGGATTCATATGCTGCATTAATTATACTGCAGAGAGGCGCTTCCCAACAGTGTGTGAATTCATATGCTGCATTAATTATACTGCAGAGAGGCGCTGCCCGGCAGTGTGCGGATTCATATGCTGCATTAATTATACCGCAGAGAGGCGCTTCCCAGTAGTGTGTGGATTCATATGCTGCATTAATTATACTGCAGAGGCGCTTCCCAGTAGTGTGTGTGATTCATATGCTGCATTAATTATACCGCAGAGAGGCGCTTCCCAGTAGTGTGTGGATTCATATGCTGCATTAATTATACCGCAGAGAGGCGCTTCCCAGTAGTGTGTGGATTCATATGCTGCATTAATTATACTGCAGAGAGGTGCTTCCCAGCAGTGTGTGGATTCATATGCTGCATTAATTATACCGCAGAGAGGCGCTTCCCAGTAGTGTGTGGATTCATATGCTGCATATTATTTACTGCAGAGAGGCGCTTCCCAGCATTGTGTGGATTCATATGCTGCATTAATTATATTGCAGAGAGGCGCTTCCCAGCAGTGTGTGGATTCATATGCTACATTAATTATACTGCAGAGAGGTGTTTCCCAGCAGTGTGTGGATTCATATGCTGCATTAATTATACTGCAGAGAGGTGTTTCCCAGCAGTGTGTGGATTCATATGCTGCATTAATTATACCGCAGAGAGGTGCTTCCCAGCAGCGTGTGGATTCATATGCTGCATTAATTATACTGCAGAGAGGCGCTTCCCAGCAGTGTATGGATTCATATGCTGCATTAATTATACCGCAGAGAGGTGTTTCCCAGCAGTGTGTGGATTCATATGCTGCATTAATTATACCGCAGAGAGGTGCTTCTCAGCAGTGTGTGGATTCATATGCTGCATTAATTATACCGCAGAGAGGCGCTTCCTAGCAGTGTGTGGATTCATATGCTACATTAATTATACTGCAGAGAGGCGCTTCCCAGTAGTGTGTGGATTCATATGCTGCACTACTTATACCGCACAGAGGCGCTTCCCAGTAATGTGTGGATTCATATGCTGGCATTACTGTAATTATAACCGCAGAGAGACGCTTCCCAGCAGTGTGTGGATTCATATGCTGCATTAATTATACCGCAGAGAGGCGCTTCCCAGGAGTGTGTGGATTCATATGCTGCATTAATTATACCGCAGAGAGGTGCTTCCCAGCAGTGTGTGGATTCATATGCTGCATTAATTATACCGCAGAGAGGCGCTTCCCAGCAGTGTGTGGATTCATATGCTGCATTATTTATACCGCAGAGAGACGCTTCCCAGCAGTGTGCGGATTCATATGCTGCATTAATTATACCGCAGAGAGGCGCTTCCCAGCAGTGTGTGGATTCATATGCTGCATTAATTATACCGCAGAGAGGCGCTTCCCGGCAGTGTGTGGATTCATATGCTTTTCCTTCATCCCCCACATCAAGTCTCTTTCCTCCTCCTGCCGATATCAACTGCGTAATATTTACAGAATTCGGCCATTTCTTACCGCTGTCGCCACAAAACAACTCATACACGCCCTGGTAATCTCCCGACTCGACTATTGCAATAATCTCTTATCTGCCTCCCTCTGTCCCACCTCTCCCCCCTACAATCCATCCTGAACGCCTCCGCCAGGCTAATTCACCTCACCCGCCGCTCTGTCTCTGCCGCTCCCCTCTGCGAGTCCCTTCACTGGCTCCCCATCCACTGCAGAATTAAGTTCAAAATCCTTATCCTTACCTACAAAAGCCTCACTAACTCAGCTCCCCACTACCTGTCCTCACTAATCACCAAATACACCCCAGCCCGCTCCCTAAGGTCAAACAGTGACCTGCGCCTAGCTTCTCCCCGCATCACCTCTTCCCATGATAGACTGCAGGATTTCTCACGCGCAGCCCCACTCTCTGGAACGCTCTCCCTCGTACTGTCAGACTTTCCCCTAACTTCTCTTCCTTCAAACGCTCCCTGAAAACATTCCTATTTAGGGAAGCCTACCACCCAACTCACTGACGCAACCATCAATCACTCTCACCTTACAGTCCTCTCCTCCTGTTTCCAACCCCAACCCTCCCAGATTGTGAGTTCCTACGGGAATAGGGCCCTCATCTCCTCCTGTACTGTTTGTCAAATGTTGTTCAATGTATTGTAACCCTGTCTATACTGTGCTTATTGTACAGCGCTGCGGAATATGCTGGCGCTTTATAAATAAAGAATAATAAATAAATAAATAAATAAATAATAAATATGCTGCATTAATTATACTGCAGAGAGGCGCTTCCCAGCAGTGTGCGGATTCATATGCTGCATTAATTATACTGCAGAGAGGCGCTTCCCAGCAGTGTGTGGATTCATATGCTACATTAATTATACTGCAGAGAGGCGCTTCCCAGCAGTGTGTGGATTCATATGCTGCATTAATTTTACTGCAGACAGGCGCTTCCCAGCAGTGTGTGGATTCATATGCTGCATTGAAACCTAAGGGTTAAAAAGCCTTGTTTCTTTAAAAAAAAATTGAAAACTAAAATTTCACCCAAATAATGGCTACAAAATCCTAAAAACAATAAAATAAGTAAAGAAACTTTCATTCTATTGGTAGTAATCTATTTACCATCCTTAAATAACCAATAAAAAATGAAATGACTCATAAAAAATGAAAAACTAACCGATCCGAATCGTGTCGGAATTTCGGATCAATCCAAAATTTTCGGATGGTCGATATTTCGTTTTCTGAAATGATCCCAAAATATGAAAATGGTGAATTTCGTCCGAATTTCAATTCGGAACGAAATGAATTGCACATCTCTAAAGGTTACTATTTCTGCCTGTTTTAAGGTTAAGGTTAGGGTTACTATTTCTGCTTATTGTATGATAAGGGTTTTGAAATTTACATTGCAATGTGAGTGTTGGGACTTACCCAACAGCGACCGATGCTTCTCCCCGACGGTGCGGGATGCTGTCAAGTAGTTCCCGACAGTGAATGGCTCGTCGATTCAGAGGCTTCCAAGATGACCAAAATTATAGATATTTGCCCAAATTTCTGTTTGGTTCAAACCAAATTGCACAAGTCTACTGCCTATTGATTAGATAGGACTTTAGATTGATTGATAATTATGCAGATATAGTGGGTAATGCTTAGGTTTCTATAGTTCCTTCTTTTTGTAATTATGAGCATTTCTATATCTATTTGTTTTCATTATTTCTTAAAAATATAAATCCAGCTAATATTAAAGTACCTGTCACATGTATAGCTTTTAAACATATTACACCCATGATCAAAAAATATAAAACCAGAACTCACAGCACACTATTTAAGCTTAATTGCTTAAAACCACATTATTTTTAATTTTTATGCACTATTGCCATTTCATGTTATATATTGCAACAATCCAGTATGTTTTAATGGGTTTAGCTGTAAAAATTAACTCTTGTTAAGAGATGAGCCACCAATATAAAACAACTAACGAAGGAAATATTGATTTTGTAGAAAAAAAAAAATTGTTCGGAGGCAAAAATACTGTCATCTCGGCCTCCAAAACACTATAAAATTGTCTCAAAGATAAATCTAGAAATACATTCCAAAGACACTTGGAAAAAAACTGATAATACAATATTTTTATGACAACATAAAACTTGTGTGAACTTTATAGTGTGCAGTGGAAGTTTCATAGATCATAAGTTTTAACTTTAGTTTTGGAGCCTTGCGAATAGGATTATTTTGTGTGCTAAATAAAGTGTATTTGTAGGGACTATACAATCACTTTCACGACTTAGCTTAGTGCATTTTGGCTATTTAGGAAAACTGTGGGGAGAAATAAGTTATTAGGCTTCTATAAAGTAGAAGTTTAGACTGTATGTTTTTCCGACTAGGTGCAATGTGATGCAAATTCAGATTTTGTCCATTAACTCCCACATTCCTTATCCTGTGCTCCAGGTTTACGCCATACAGAAAATTTTTTATCTCAGTACCAGGGATCTTTTCTTTTTTTTTTCTTTTTATTTCTATAGAAAAATTGTAGCCTGCAAACTTCAGTCTCTTCCAAACTCCGCAGAAACATTTGTAGGGTAAACTTGATGGCCGCATTATACAGGGTGATTCATAAAGAAGTATACAGTTTCCAGATGCTGTAAAACAGTAACAGTTAAAGACACCGACCACAACTGTGAATCGTTAGTTACAGTTCCAACTACCGTAGATACTCGAGTATAGCGAGACCCGAATATAACGCGATCGATAGAGATTTATTATGGAAATGAGAGAATACTCAAGACTCGAATATAACGCTAGAAGCAAAATTTTACTGTGACAGGTAACAATTAAAATCCTTCCAGGTTCTCTGAACACAGTCAGGCTCCCCCTCAGGTCAGGGTGCTCTGCTCTAGAATGATTGCAGTTGTTACTAAGTATGAAGCCGCTGGTCATCCGTCTTCTTTACTAGCGATTAGATGGCCGGCGTAGGCAAGCGAGGTGAATAATTGGCTTAAACCGAGCGTGCCCTCTGGCCATGATGGATTTCAAATCTGGGAGTTCCTGAAGTGTTTGCAAGCATAAGGGAGACCCGTATTAATTTCAGTGAGACTACCGGAACTTCCCTGAGACTTGGGATCCAGAGCACGCAAGTTTTTTTTTTAAAAAAAACTATTATTATTTACACATGGTGCAGATGTCTCGAATATAAACACGACCCCTTCAATTTTAAGGTAGATTTTTGTCACCAAAATCTAGCAGTATACTTGAGTATTTAACTTATACAGCGCCAACAGATTCCGTAGCACTTTACAGTGGGGAAGCACAGACAGGTGACATAATAAACATAAGGAAGAGACGGCCCTGTCCGTAGGATAATTGTCCTGCTATTACAGCACTTTATACAAGTGCTCAGCCAGGCATCCCTTGAGTTTACAATCTAAGGGATTGAGGCAAGTGAAACAAAAGTGAGCAGGGGGAGTGTGGAGATAATTTCCAGAGAGAATATAGCAGACACTAACATGATGGTAGACCAAGAGTATGGGCATGATGAGGTTAAACCGAGCGAGGATTGAAGTAGCTGAGAAAAGGAGGCTATATAATTAGGATAGGGGTTGGGTGGGACAGCAGAGGGAAAAATGGTGGTTAAGTGTGACTGTTGATAAAAACAAATACAGAGTTTAGAGGGGGAGCCATGCATTTGTGCATGCAAAGTAATTACACCAGGGAGGAGCAGAGCAGACTGAGAATCAGCACTGAATTAAACAATCAAAAAAAGAGGGAAGAAAAAAATATATAAACTAGCAGCAGTAAAAATATGGTAAAAAACGTGTTGATTGGGGAATACCTTTCTAGGTAGATGTACTCATAAAGCTTTTGTCCCTCTACTGAGGGAAGTGACGTAGGCGATAGAGCGTGTATCACGTGACTAGTCAGTCAAAATGGCAGCGTCAGCAGTGGAGAAGGCGTTTCGTGTTCTTGAATTGAGCAAAATGGATTCTGTAACTGTCTCGCAACAGCATTTTCGATCATGATTCGGAAAAGAACGTCCAACAATAAAATCTATCTACGATTGTCATAAACTCCGGGCTGTTTGTGCAAACTTAAAAGTCCAGGATGACTATGTGTAGCGGAAGAAGTCTTCGATAGTGTTTGCACCACCATTCAACGAAGCCCGTGAAAATCAACAAGGAGCGTGCGTTGTGAAGTCATAGCCCAAAGTCTGGAGAATTTTGAGAAAGAATCTGAAAATGATGCCGTACAAAGTGTTGTAAAATCTCACTGACCTGGACAAGACAAAGCACTTTGAATTATGTGCCGAAATGCAGCACCATTTTGAAAATGACGGTTTTGCCGATCACATAAGGGGTTATTCAGAGAGAACAGATCTGGCCCCGAAATGGCACCGAACAGGGAATTTCCCCATTTGGTGACATTTCGGGGCCATTCAGCTATTCAGAGTAGAGAGTAGGCAGTACGGTGCTGTTTGACGGCAGTGAAATCCCCCATAGAGAAGCAATGATTAATTTATTCAGAGACACAGAACAGCAGAGAAAAGTTGCTGAAATGCCCTGCTGTTCAGTGGTTTCATTCGTCAGGTTTATTCAGACGAATCCCATAGGCTTCAATGTTAAAAATATTCCCGTTTTTATACAATATCTAATAAAGTGTCTATTATTTTAATCTGCAGTAAAAAGTCCCTTTATTTACTGATTTTCTTTTAGGATCTTTAAGGCTAGGGTCAGACTGAGGCAGTGCGAACGCGCGTGCAGCCGCACTTAATCACGGCCGCACTAGCAGCAAGTGCCAGGCAATGACGGCCAATATACGAAGTACGGTCGCACAAAAGTCCGGCTGCGCAACGCAAGTGGAAAATGAACGCATTTTTTCGAGAACGTCAAACCGCTAGTACTGACGTACAGAGTGCGCTGCGTCCGCTAGCGGCGTGTGTGCGTGATTAGGAGACGTCAGACGCTGCTAATGTCCGGCCAACATAACGTCCAGACATAAAATGTGTTTTATTGATGATCCGTACAAAATCACGGACGAAAATGCGCATAGTATGACCACTATCACGTATTCTGTGAAAAAATGCGTCCATTCGTTCGAACGCACTTTTTCACAGACAACATAAAAATGCGTTAGTCTGACCCTAGCCTTAGGCATTTCTCTGGAAAAAACTTTCTTCCAATTTTTTTTAATTGCGGTTTTTCTTTTTTCTGTAACAGATTTTTTTTATTATTATCATTCATAGGATCTTATATGTTATTTCCAGGCATTTTCGTTCAGTAGTCTTTTTGCAAACAGCATTTCAATTCTGACACTTTCAATTGTACTGTTTTTTTTTTTTTATACCTGTCCGGCAGCTTGTCGGCTTTTTTTTCCGGCTGGTCGGCGCTATGCATGGCGACTCATCGGCTGCATTTGGCGGCTGTCTGGTGTGTTTATGGCGGCTGTCCGGCGGGTTAGCGGTGACAGGCAGTGGGTTTGCGATACTGTCTGCTCTCTGAATAGCTGAATGGCTCCAAAATACGCTGAATTTTGGTGTCCGTTAGATTTCAGGGCCAGATCAGCTCTCTCTGAATAACCCCTCACGTGTACAGTGATTCTTGTTATGTGTTAGCCACCTGGCCATTCACAGCAGTTCACCTCCACACGCCTCGGTAGGCTGCGGAGCCCTGGCGGCCGACTCCAGGGGCCGGCACGCATGTGTCTGGCTGCTGACCGTCAGGTTCCCAGTCCCTGTAGCGTCACCCCCCCTCATATCGCCTCCCTTTATGCCCTGGATCCCGTAGGCGCCTGACAGCTACATGTGGGCGGGGCTAAATTCACAGCTTTATTTAAACCTGGCACTTACACTGTAGTATAGTGTTCTGCTTCTTATAGTTCTGTATTAATGTTTGTATCGACCTCTGGCTTTCTCCTCCTCGTCCAAGAACCTATGCTGCTGACCGTTGACCTCTGTTTAGTTCTGAGACCACTCTTTTGGATTGTCCTGGTGTACTACGCTATTGATTATATATATTGTATTGTCATTCCATGTGCGGCGTATTAGGGTCCTCCCCCGCTTTGTTCTAGATACCCAGATCCTGACATCAGGTAACAAAAGTAAAGTGCAAATAATCAGAGTAACTGTATAACTAGAGTAGCTATGGCTTATGTAGTTAAAGTGAGGCTTAATGGGCTAGATTTGATGCTAAAAAACCTACTCCTGCAGGGTCTCTTGTAACGTCCTCATTTTAGCTTGAGATTCTGGGGCAAGTGCTTCTTCAGCACCTTGCCCCGGAACGAGGCACTACCCTCAGGGATACTCACGGTAGCGATTCTGCACCGCCACGGGTATCCCATCCTGGAGTCCATAGGGCATCATGGAGGGTTGCACTGCTGGGCTGCGAGCCCTGCACGATCACTCTCTAGCAAGATCACGCAGCGCCGCAGAGTAATCACAGAGGGAAACTGGGGACTATTTTTCCCCAGTCTCACTCTGCTCCCGGCAGCAAGAAGCAGCAGATCGTGCAACCGTTCTTACCGTGAGATGAGAGATGAGTATCAGATTTTTTGGGGGTTTAAGTGGTGCTAAATGATTCTGCAGAAGTGGAATCAGTTAGCACCAACTTTTAAGACACACAGGGTTATTCAAAGAGAATCGAAAAGTCACCGGTGACTTTTCGATCCCTCCACTTCGGGGCGATTCAGCGATCCTATTTTGCCGACCCTGCGGTGTCTTCAGCAAGCACCGCAGGGCCCCCGTAGTGCTGGGAAAACCTGCCGCAAACCCACCGAACACTCGTCGCAAAGCCGCCGAATACTCACCGAACCCCACAGAAAAAGGCTGGATTAAACATGCCGAACACGCCAGAGAAATCTGACTAGCTGCCGATCAAAGTACAGAGCAGCTGCCGTAAAAAGCTGACACGCAGACGAACGAGGTGGGAAAAAAAAGTATGCTTGAAAGTTTGAAAATTGTAACGCTGTTTGCAAAAAAAACTACTGAACGAAAATGTCTGGAATTTACATATAAGATCCAATGAATGATAACAAAAAGGTCTGTTACAGAAAAAAGAAAAAACTATTTAAAAAAACGGGAAATAAAGTTTGTGCAAAAAATTCCAAAAAGTGCCTGAAAGATCCTAAATAAATCTAAAAATATTTTTTATTTGCCGGTGAATAAAATAATAAACGGTTTATTACATATTGAATTAAAACTGAAATGTTTTTAACATTGAAGCCTATGGGATTCTCCTGAATAAACCTTTCGAATGAAACCACCGAATGGCAGGGCATTTCAGCAACCTTTCACTGCTGTTTTGTGTTCTCTGAATAGACCCACCCAGTGGCGTAGCGTGGGGTGGGCCTCGGGGGTGGTCGCCCTGGGTGCAATTTTCTTAGGGGCGCAAAATTTCAAAAGAAGTTTGAACCACTAAATTTTCCAGCAGGGATCAGCAAGGTGTCTGGTCATGGACACTGGTCAGTTTTGCGGTGCCAGTGGTGATTTAGCACTCAGCGTCCAGAAGGGAAGACCAGTACAGAAAATTCTGGTCCTCTCCTGACTCCTCCTTACTGACATAAGTCACGCGAAGCAGTGCAGCATTATTCAACCGAACACCCTGTACCACGTTTGTCAGCCCCATTGAATCACTGTGCCAGCCCCCCACCGCTAGCAGGCCTGCAACTGCTGAACAGGAGAAGGGAGGGAGGCGCCTGCCCTGCAGCATATTTAAAATCCGGTCCCCACTAAGCCCCCTGCACAGCTCCCCCACCCCGGGCCACCAGCAACTCCACGCAGGTAGGCAGCATGACCAACACACAGTGAGGGGGTACGGGGAGAGGATGACTGGAGGTTCAGGGAGAGAATGACTGGGGATACTGGGAGAGTGTGACTGGGGGTACTTTGACAGAGAGAGTGACTGGGGGTTACTGGGAGAGAGTGACGGGAGGTTTGGGGAGAGAATGACTAGGGGTACTGGGAGAAAGTGGGGGTACTTGGAGAGGGAAAGAGTGACTGGGGATACTGGGAGAGAGTGACTGGGGTACTTGAAGAGAGAAAATGACTGGGGGTACTGGGAGAGTGACTAGGGGTACTCGAAGAGAGAAAGTGACTGGGGTACATGGAGAGAGTGACTGGGAGAGAGAGTGACTTGGGGTACTGGGAGAGAGAGAGTGACTGGGGTACTTGGAGGGAGAGAGTGACTAGGGGTACTGGGAGAGAGTGACTTGGTATAGTGTGAGAGTGGAACTATGTTAGGGTATACTGGGACAAGGTGACTGGTAGCTGTGGTGTAGTGTGGGGGGCATGTGTGTTTAATTTTTTTATTATATCAGTATTTTGTTAATATACAATACATGTGCTTGTTGAGTAAGGGGTCAATACTCTGCTGGCGGAAGGGAATCAGGGTGTGTTACCGTGTCCACAGGTTGGGGGGGGCGCACAATTCTTGCCTTGCCCCGGGCACCGACAACCCACGCTACATCACTGGACCCACCCTACCTGAATGGGCTGCTTCCGCTAGCAGTTCCCTCATCCTATAACCTCCGATCCAGGACCTGCAACTTACTTGCAATACCACAATACAAAAAGAAAGTGGCTTGATCCTCATTTTCCTACAGAGCACCACAATTATGGAATAACCTCCCAGACGTCATCGAATCTTACCCCAGTCTAAAGTCCCTTAAGAGCTCCATATTACATACCTCAATACGGAATGCACCTGTAAACATGTAACATAGTGACTATATTTCCTACATACAGTTGCAAGAAAAAGTATGTGAACCCTTTGGGATTACGTGGAGTTTTGCATGAATTGGTCATAAAATGTGCTCTGATCTTCATCTAAGTCACAACAATTTGAAAACACAGTCTGCTTAAAATAATACAACACAAACATTATATGTTTTCATGTTTTTATTGAACAGAACATGTAAACATTCACAGTGCCGGGTGGAAAAAGTATGTAAACCTTTGGACTTAATAACTTGTTGAGGAAAAAGAGTGTCATCTGCGCTCGTTTCTATGTGTTCCATGTACAACAAAAATGAGGTTTTTGTTTGTTTCAATGGCCATTGCAACGTAAGCCCACTCGCCACTTCAAGGCACCTCTTTAGAGTGGGTACCTAACAATTGTAACCAAAAGGCCGCTCTACTGAGCAGCTCCAAGCCCTTCCAGCTGCTTTTCAGCCAAGGAGAGGCAAAGATGGTGGCTTTTATTTATACACGCACCAAACACTTCCCATTTGGGATCAAAAACAAAAACATGGAAAGAGGAACAGCTGCAGAACGACGGACTGGTGTTACAAGCATGATATACATAAATACAGAAAAAATGGCGTCGCGCCCATACTCACCGGAGTGGCAGCAACTGCCAGGAGTAACAGCCCAGTCAATGTATAAAACATAACAAGGAAAAAGAGTGTCATCTTTTATACATTGTTTTATACATTGACTGGGCTGTTACTCCTGGCAGTTGCTGCCGCTCCGGTGAGTATGGGCGCGACGCCATTTTTTCTGTATCTATGTATATCATGCTTGTAACACCAGTCCGTCGTTCTGCAGCTGTTCCTCTTTCCATGTTTTTGTTTTTGATCCCAAATGGGAAGTGTTTGGTGCGTGTATAAATAAAAGCCACCATCTTTGCCTCTCCTTGGCTGAAAAGCAGCTGGAGGGGCTTGGAGCTGCTCAGTAGAGCGGCCTTTTGGTTACAATTGTAAGGTACCCACTCTAAAGAGGTGCCTTGAAGTGGCGAGTGGGCTTACGTTGCAATGGCCATTGAAACAAACAAAAACCTCATTTTTGTTGTACATGGAACACATAGAAACGAGCGCAGATGACACTCTTTTTCCTTGTTATGTTTTATGCATTGACTGGGCTAATAACTGGTTGACCCTCCTTTGGCAGCAATAACCTCAACCAAACGTTTCCTGTAGTTGCAGATCAGACCTGCACAACGATCTGGAGTAATTTTGGACCACTCCTCTTCACAAAACTGTTTCAGTGTAGCAATATTCTTGGGATGTCTGGTGTGAATCGCTCTCTTAAGGTCATGCCACAGCATTTCAATCGGGTTGAGGTGAGGACTCTGACTGGGTCACTCCAGAAGGCGTATTTTGTTTTGTTGAAGCCATTCTTTTATTGAATTACTTGTATGCTTTGGGTCATTGTCCTGTTGCATCACCCATCCTCTGCGGAGGTTCAGTTGGCGGACAGATGGTCTTACGTTTTCCTGCAAAATGTCTTGATAAACTCAGGAATTCATTTTTCCATCAATGACAACAATCCGTCCAGGCCCTGAGGCAGCAAAGCAGCCCCAAACCATGATGCTCCCTCTGCCATGTTTCACAGTGGGGATGAGGTTTTGATGTTGGTGTTCTGTGCCTTTTTTTCTCCACACACACAGGGACATTCGGTGACTTTTCGTTCTCTTCAATTCGGTTCCTTTTGCCGATCCCATTTCGGTGACCCTGCGGTGTATTCAGCAAGCACCACAGGGTCCCCGAATTGCAGGGAAAAGCTACCGCAAACCCTCAAAAACGAACCGCAAAACCCACCGAATGCACGCCGAAAACCCTCAAAAACATCTGGATTAACCCGTTGAAAAACCTGAGCAGGAGCCGAAGCTGAAGCCGAAGCCTCTGGAGAAAGCCGACACCGCAGAGGAGGCAGTGAAGGAATTAGGAAAACAGTTTGTGTGAATGTTTGAAAGTGAAACGCTGTTTGCAAAGAAACTACGGAGCAAAAATGTCTGAAATTTGCATATGAGGTCCAGGGAATGATAATAAAAAGGATTGTTACAGAAAAAATAAGTAGACTTAAAAAAAAAAAATCGGACTTTTAAAAAAAAAAAAGAAAAGTGCTTAAAATATCCTAAAAAATCTATGAATAGAGAGACTCTTTACTGCAGAATTTTATAATGAACAGTTTATTAGATATTGAATTAAAACGGGAATATTTTTAACATTGAAGCCTATGGGATTCTACTGAATAATCTTGCCGAATTAAACCACCGAATGGCAGGGCATTAGGGGAACCTTTCACTGCTGGTTTGTGTTCTCTGAATAGCTGAAGCAGTGCATTTTCATGGGGATTTCCCTGCCCTCGAACAGGCACCGTTTGTTCAGGCATTTCACTAGGATTTGGCGAATAGCCTGCTCTCTGGATAGCCGAATGGCCAAGAAAGGTAACTGAACGCTGATTTTTAGCATTCGGTTACCTTTCTCAAGCAATTCGGAGCTCTTTGAATAACCCTGATAGTGTTGTGTGTTTTTTCCAGACAACTCAATTTTGGTTTCATCTGTCCACAGAATATTTTGCCAGTAGTGCTGTGGAACATCCAGGTGCTCTTTTGCAAACTTCAAACGTGCTGCAAAATTCTTTTTGGACAGCAATGGCTTCCTCCGTGGTGTCCTCCCATGTACTCCATTCTTGTTTAATGTTTTCCTTATTGTAGATGTGTCAACAAAAATGTTAGCATGTGCTAGAGATTTCTGTAAGTCTTTAGCTGACACTCTAGGATTCTTCTTTACCTCATTAAGCATTCTGCGCTTTGCTCTTGCAGTAATCTTTACAGGACGACCACGCCTAGGGAGAGTAGCAACATTGCTGAACTTTCTCCATTTGTAGACAGTCTGTCTTACCATTGACACATGAACATCAAGGCTTTTGGAGATACTTTTGTAACCCTTTCCAGCTTCATGCAAGTCAACAATTCTTGATTGTAGGTCTTCTGAGAGCTCTTTTCTGCGAGGCATGGTTCACATCAGGCAGTGCTTCTTGAAACCAGTAAACCCAAAACTGGTGTGTGTTTTTAAAGGGCAGGACAGCTTTCAGCAACACATCCAATAATATCACACTGATTGGACTCAAGGTTGGCTCACTCCTGGCTCCAATTAGCTCTTGGAGAAGTCATTAGGCTAGGGGTTCACAAACATTTTCCACGCTGCACTGTGAATGTTTACATGTTATGTTCAATAAAAACATGAAAACATATAATGTTTGTGTTGTATTATTTTAAGCAGACTGTGTTTTTCAAATTGTTGTGACTTAGATGAAGATCAGAGCACATTTTATGACCAATTCATGCAAAACTCCACGTAATCCCAAAGGGTTCATATACTTTTTCTTGCCACTGTATTTATTTTTCTGTTAATCTGTATATTTGTTTTTGTGTTAATATCTTGCATTGTATTACTTTGTATTTCTGTAACACTTCAATGTTCTTGAACCCAGGACATACTTGAAAACGAGAGAAATCTCAATGTATCCTTTATAAATAAATAAATAGACGAAGCATTGCTTCTCTATGGGGGAGTTCACTGCCCTCGAACAGGCACCGTACCATGCAGGCAACTCGTCACAATTTGTCGAATTGCCTGCTCTCTGAATAGCTGAATGGCCCCGAAATGTCACCGTTCGTTGAATTTCAGTGTCCGGTTACATTTCGGGGGCCAGATCGACTCTCTTTGCATAACCCTGAATGTTTATAATTTTTAACCCATCGGTGCGTTAATTAGCGCTAAGACTTTGTAATATGTGTACTTATCCTAACACTGATTAATAATTGCACTCCCCATGTTAAGCATAGGACAGTGAGCTTGTGCAAGTTAGCGCAATCACCAATGCACGAATGGATTTTTAACGTGTCTAGCGTTTGGGGTTTAATATGGGGGGCATGCATTAAAGTCACTTATCCAGGCGGTAACACTTACTTATCCGACCGCTAACGTTTATGTATCTAGCCCAATGAGTTTTAATAAAAGTGTCTTTGAGGGCATTGAGAACAAGGAACGACATGTAAAAGAAAAGCTTGAAAAAACAACGCTTGTTCAAAATGTTGAGTTTTTAACAGAGACGCCTCAAATCGGTTGCAGCTGAATTTAACGGCATTTCAATTCGGGTTTGGCTGAATTTTGACGCTCCGAATTCGGCCACAGTTGTATTGGACACTCGGCTCTGAAATACTCTTTCTTTTACACAGTGAGGGTTCGAAATTTTCGTCCAGTAGTTTTTTTGCAAACATTGTTTCAAATTTGGCACTTTCAATCTTTTTCCATCTTTTTACCCATCCGGCGGCCTGTCGGCTTTTTTCTGCTACTGGTCGACACTGTGTTCAGCAGCTCGTCGACTGCATTTGGCGGCTGTTCTTTGGGTGGTGCAGATCGTCTGGTACTTTCGTGATTATATTGGTGGTTGTTGGATCGATCTGAAATTTCGGATCATATCGGTGTAACGTTGGGAGCTTCCAGCCCTACCTGTGTGCTTGAGGGCAGCATATCTGATGCTGCTCGCTGACCAAAGCCCGGTTTAAATGGAGACAGGCAGGGAGGTGGTTGCAAGAGGCGCGGCTTGAGTGGGGGGCGTGGCCTGGTGAAGGTCTTTAAAAACCCTCAGTGTATTCTCAGCAGTTGCCAGATCGTGGTTATCCATACCTGAGCTCCTTGTACCTGACTGCTATATTGAATTAACCCGTTATTGACCTCTGCTTGTTTCTGACTATTCTGCCTTCTGTTGCCCTAGACCATTTTCTTGTACTACGCTACTGCTCTGATATCGACCCGGCTATTCCATTTGACCATTCTGAACTCTGTATTCCTGATTCTGGCTCGGCTGACTACTCCCCGTGTTGTTAACCCTATCTGTCTAGCTAGTTTACCTGGCCAATTCTAAGGACCAGACAGTTAGATCTTTCACGGCTACTCTGTTGGTAGCTTCTGGGTTCTGTGGAGTGTGGGGCGTTAAGTACTGCGTGGTGGGATCTGGGAACCGTGACATTCGGCGGCCACTTCCGACGATTTTAGCAGATTTTTCAGCGGATTTTCGGCGATTTGGTTGTGGATGTGGATTTTTGGCCAGTTCCCCAATGCAGAATTCAGCGCAGAGTCAGGGAATTTGATTCCCTGAAGTGGGGAACGAGAGAGCACCGAAATACCCCTCTGAATAACTCCTATAAGCTTTTTTATTGTGCCTTACTGATCCTCCTGAACAGGGGTCCTTAGAACCAACTATCTGTGTGAATTAACCCCTTCGCTGTGGATGACGTGTGGGGAACGTCCTTATTGACTCCCGCTATATGCGGAGGACGTTCCCCACACGTCACTCGTAAGCGGAGCCCCGGCAGAGATACTCACCTCTCTGTCCGGGGTCCTGCGATGTTCTGGCTTCAGGGAAGCCAGATGCTGAATATAGGCCGGCCCACGATGTCTGACATCTCAATGCCGGGAGATCGCCTGAAAGGGAGGGGGGATCCTTTTGGATCCCTCTCCCTCCCGATCGGGAGGGTTTAAAGTAAAAAAAAAAAAAGCACCACTTTGAAGGGCAGTGTCTGCCCTTTAAAGCGGTGCCTTTTTTAACCCCTTATGTACCAGATTGCGATCCAGCGGCGTTCTGCACCAGTTGCGATCTAGCTCCGGTGTGGGTCGCCATCCAGATAGCCCAAGGAAATCCCCTGGTGGAGATACAGATATCTCCAGAACTGTGGCAGCTAGGGGGTCATGGAGGATGTCATTCCAAAGGCCTGCGCATGGCCTTTCAGATGATATCAAACATGACCAGGTTCAAAGTAAAAAAAAAAAAAAACGAATTAAAAATAGAAAAAATAAATAGAAAAATTAAACAAAAAACATGTTTTTTTGTGTTTTTTTATTAATGCAGCAATATTGTTCACATTTCAATTATAAAGTGAACAATGATGCTGCACTAATGTTTTTTTTTTATGGGGTGCTTTTGCTAAAAATCACGTAATTGCCCTCAAAAAATGTAACGAGTCCCCATTTCTAATTTTTGTAGAAGCCACCCCATAGAAAATATAACCGCAAACGCTCATGTGATAAAATGTGGAAAAAAGACTTTACACGCTGTAGATGATTAAAAATTCAAATTTTATTGCATTTGTTGTTATAATATACAGGCAGGACATGACGTATACATATAATAATGATATATTATGAATCTGCCGAGTCTGCCGGAAAGAACGATATATAATATAATAACCATAAATCACTCTCACCTTACAGTCCTCTCCTCCTGTTTCCAACCCCAACCCTCCCAGATTGTGAGTTCCTACGGGAATAGGGCCCTCATCTCCTCCTGTACTGTTTGTCAAATGTTGTTCAATGTATTGTAACCCTGTCTATACTGTGCTTATTGTACAGCGCTGCGGAATATGCTGGCGCTTTATAAATAAAGAATAATAATAATAATAATAATATGTCTGGGTCATATAATAAAATGTGACTTCAAATCGCATTTAAACATAATGAGCGAAACCGGTAAAAATGAGCTCAGCACGCAGCGGTGAAATGCCTCAGCAGTGAAGGGGTTAATACATGCAGACAAATGGATAAATAGACAGATCTGAAAGTTAATTCATAAAATATTGTGTTTTCTAGAAGAGTAACAGAACAGAGCAATACAATCACGTTAGATTTAGCTTCGATACAGCTGGCTATTGCATAAAACCCACTTACCTTCAATATGAATCCATGTATGACGTTTTATGTTTGCATTAATACTATTTTAAATTAAAGGACAAGATGTCACACTGCTTTCTTTATACATAAGGAGATGTCCCTTCGTTTTGTTTTGAATCGTACTGCCTAGCGATTTAACGTTATGTACTTTAAAGAACTATGTCAGCTTCAAATAACAACTAGAAACGCCAGATCTACTTTATATCAAGATGGTTTAATCATCAGAAACACTTTACCAAAGGAGCGTCTTTTTTTTTTCTATCAAGCATAGTTCTAGTGTTCAATTTGTATATCCAGTACAGAGTCCTACTGGCAAGTCTATCACATGAATAGTCTCTCCTGATGTTGTTTTCATTATGTTCTATTCCTTTGTATTTATACGCCTGAGAACAAAAATCCAGTTTTTAAAACCCCACAGTGAGATCTCGGTGTTCTTTTTGAGGGAGAAAAAAATTAAAATAAACTAACATCACAGCGCATTACGCATTTCTAAAAAAGGAATCCAAGTTTGCATTTCCTTCTTTTGTCCAAAATTTCAAAACCTGGAGAGAATTTTTTACGTTTATTGTAAAAATCGCGTGTTGTTACTTTGAAAGGTATCAGAACCAAGCCCCGGCGGTGACAATATGACCGTTAGCACGTGCGTGTTACAATCACAAGCCAGCCACTATGCTTTGAGATGTGGTCTGTTCAGTAAAGTGGAAAATTTGGGGGAAATAGACATGGGGATTCTAAATATTATAATGAAAAAAATTGTTGATTTGGGCAATTTTAAAAACTCAAGGAGATATAAATTTACAATTTGTGTTTGTAAAATCTAAATCAATTTAGCAACAAAATGTAGTGTTTATAAATGTCTTGAAATGGAAACATTTAAAGATTTATTCCCTTCAAAGTACGTTTAGACTGTTGAATAAATTAGCTAAACTAGACTTTTGCAAATGAGTACTTTTAAGATTCTACTTACAACTCAACTGCCACGTCCGAGTATACTTAACCCCTTCACTACCAAGCAATATTTGTTTTGGAAAAAAAAATGCTATCATAACATTTATTTGAAAAACAGGATGCAAAATCGACAAATAAATATAGGATAAATAGAAAATGTGCACGGAAATTGTTCTGAGCTAAAAAACTAATAATGAAAATTTGCTCATTTTAAATTTTTTATGTATTCATTTACCTGTTACTGAAATATTGCTGGGATAAAAATTTCTAAAATTCAGATGTTGTCCTTTATCTTGCACAATGTCACCCGGGGTCTCCATCACTAGCATACAGGCAGATAGTCTTTCTATTAAATACAGTAGCTGTGATAAAGATAGATAATAAAACGGTCAGATCTCTAGCTTTTTGGGTGTTTGCAGTAACCATAAATGAGATTATTACCAATGCGGTTTCCAAAAAATAACAGAATATAAAAATAATATCTGTATGTGCTGCATAATGCCTGTGTATGGGAATTACAGTAACACCTTGTATCTGTATGTGCTGCATAATGCCTGTGTGTGGGAATTACAGTAACACCTTGCATCTGTATGTGCTGCATAATGCCTGTGTGTGGGAATTACAGTAACACCTTGCATCTGTATGTGCTGCATAATGCCTGTGTGTGGGAATTACAGTAACACCTTGTATCTGTATGTGCTGCATAATGCTGTGTATGGAAATTACAGTAACACCTTGCATCTGTATGTGCTGCATAATGCCTGTGTGTGGGAATTACAGTAACACCTTGTATCTGTATGTGTGCATAATGCCTGTTTATGGTAATTACAGTAACACCTTGTATCTGTATGTGCTGCATAATGCCTGCGTATGGGAATTACAGCAACACCTTGTATCTGTATGTGCTGCATAATGCCTGCGTATGGGAAGTACAGCAACACCTTTTATCTGTACTTTATTACATTATATGTTCTGTATTATTCCTGTACAGCAGGAACTGTCATGCACCCATCCTCTGAAGCTCCTGTCAGCATGCTCCCTATGCTGCTCCTGTCCTGAAACCTGCATTGGGTATAACAGCATCCAGCAGTGAACCAGTTAACACCAAGCATTACTCTGAAAATAAAGGTTCTGCTTTGCTGTTCATTGTAACTCATTTTCTGACAGAGCAAGGTCTTACTCGCTGTAACTCTGAGTTATTCAGCTTTATCTGAGAACCTCATTCATCTACCTGTTCCTGTTCACCGGATCCCCACCAGGTCTCCAGATTCCAACAATCAGTCTCCATTCATTCACCATCTACACTCTTTCCCTCCTGTCTGTGCAGATCAACAATAGACCATGGGCTACCATATCCCAATACACCTGTGCCGGTACTATTCCCGTGACACCTTGCGTCCAATTGATGAAATGAGATTGGAGGTGTTGGTTAGAGCTACTAAGATATATAAAAGGCACTCAGATATTTTAGGCAGTATTCCAACTCTGGTGTAAACTAAACCAGTGGTTTTGTAAACTTTTCAGAGCCATTTAAGTCTATGGAGTGTTTGTATGTTACAACAGCTCTGGTTAATTTTACACCAGGGTTTGACTAGATCACTCTGAGTTTGTTATTTACAAAAAGCATCCGTTGATGTGAATCAAGAAGAGCTCTCAGGAGAAATGCCATGAAAACATAGAAACATAGAAAACATAGAAAAAAATGTCGGCAGATAAGAACCTTTCGGCCCATCTAGTCTGCCCAATTACATGGATACTTGACCTGGATTTATCTTTTGTTTAGGATAGCCTTATGCCTATCCCATGCTTGCTTAAATTCAATTACTGTTTTGGCCTCTACCACTTCTACTGGAAGACTGTTCCATGTATCCACCACCCGCTCAGTAAAATAATGCTTCCTGATGTTACTTTTAAACCTTTGCCCCTCTAATCTAAGACTATGTCCTCTTGTTTGCGCTATTTTGTTTCCTTTTAAATATACTCCCTTCCTCTACCTTGTGGATTCCCTTTACGTATTTAAATGTTTCTATCATATCTCCTCTGTCTCGTCTTTTTTCCAAGCTGTACATGTTAAGATCATTAAGCCTTTCTTGGTAACTTTTCTCCTTCAAGCCGTACACCATTTTAGTAGCCCTTCTCTGAACTCTCTCTAAGATGTCTATATCCTTCTGGAGATACGGTCTCCAGTACTGCACACAGTACTCCAAGTGAGGTCTCACCAGTGCTCTGTACAGTGGCATGAGCACTTCCCTTTTCCTACTGCTAATACCTCTCCCTACACAACCAAGCATTCTGCTAGCATTTCCTGCTGCTCTATTACATTGACTACTTACCTTAGATCCTCTGAAATAATGACCCCTAAATCCCTTTCCTCAGATGTTGAGGTTAGGACTGTATCAAATATTCTATATTCAGCCCTTGGGTTTTTACGTCCCAGGTGCATTATCTTGCACTTATCCACATTAAAACTCAATTGCCACAGCTCCGACCATTTTTTTAGTTTACCTAAATCATTTGTCATTTGGCTGATCCCTCCAGGAACGTCAACCCTGTTGCAAATTTTTGTGTCATCAGCAAAAAGACATACTTTTCCATTAATACCTTCTGCAATATCACTAATAAAAATATTAAAGAGAATGGGTCCAAGTACTGACCCCTGAGGTACCCCACTGGTAACAAGACCTTGCGCCGAATAAACTCCATTTACCACAACCCTCTGTTGTCTGTCACTCAGCCACTGCCTAATCCATTCAACAATATTGGAATCCAAGCTCAAAGATTGCAATTTATTGATAAGCCTTCTATGCGGAACAGTATCAAAAGCCTTACTGAAATCTAAATAAGCAATGTCTACTGCACCACCTGTGTCTATTATTTTTGTTACCCAATCAAAAAAATCAATAAGATTAGTTTGGCATGATCTCCCTGAGGTAAACCCATGTTTTTTCTGATCCTGTAATCTATGTGTTTTTAGATGTTCAACAATCCTTTCCTTTAACATGGTTTCCATTAATTTCCCCACTACTGACGTAAGACTAACTGGCCTATAGTTCCCCGATTCCTCCCTACTACCCTTCTTGTAAATGGGCACAACATTTGCTAATTTCCAGTCTTCTGGGACGACTCCTGTTAACAAGGATTGGTTAAATAAATCTGTTAACGGTTTTGCTATTACATCACTGAGCTCTTTTAATAATTTAGGATGGATCCCATCAGGCCCCATTGACTTATTTGTCTTTACTTTAGACAGCTGCTTTAGAACCTCCTCCTCTGTAAACTCATATGTAAATGTCTCTTTAGTGTTCTCTCCTAACTGAGGTCCCTTTCCTTCCTTTTCTTCTGCAAAGACTGAACAAAAATATTCATTGAGGCAGTCTGCGAGACTTTTATCCTCTTCTACATACCTTCCTTCCTTTGTTTTTAATCTAACTAATCCTTGTTTTACTTTTCTTTTCTCGTTTATGTATCTAAAAAATGTTTTGTCCCCCTTTTTTACTGACTGAGCTATTTTCTCTTCTGCGTGTGCTTTGGAAGCTCTTATAAATTGCTTTGCCTCTTTCTGCCTAATCTTATAGGTTTGCCTATCTTCTTCACGCTGAGTTTTTTTATAATTATTGAATGCTATCTTCTTGTTCTTCACTATTTTGGCCACTTCTGCAGAGTACCACAGTGGTTTCTTCCCTTTTTTGTTTTTGCTAACAAGCCGAATGCAATTTCCTGTGGCCTTCAATAATGCTTCCTTTAAATAATCCCATTTCTCCTGGACTCCCTTTAAAGTCCTCCAGTCTGATAATGACTCATTCACACAAAATCTCATTTTAGAAAAATCTGTTTTTTTAAGTCTAAAACTTTTGTTTTTGTGTGGTGCGGCTCCATCCCTGTTCTTATATTAAACCATACTGATTGGTGATCACTAGATCCCAAATTTTCACCTACAACAACGTCTGATACCAAACCTCCATTTGTGAGTATTAAATCCAATATGGCCTCTTTACGGGTCGGCTCCTCAACTACTTGTGTTAGAGATAATCCCAGTAAGGAGTTTAGAATATTTGTACTCCTGGTGCACCCAGCAATTTTGGTTTTCCAGTTCACATCAGGAAGATTAAAGTCCCCCATGATAATAACTTCCCCCTTCATTGCCATTTTGGCTATTTCCTCAAGCAGCAGATTATCTAGCATTGAATTTCTGCATTGTATAAAACCTCATACAAATTACGAAATTCTTAATGATGTGATCGATGCGTATACTTTTACTGTAATGTATACAGATCTTTAATCCATCACTAAATTCAACCTATTTTATGTTTGTTCCACTTTAGAGAGCTACATCTAACATAGACCATAATATATTCAGCTGAGCAAACGCAAAGATAGTTGCTTACTTGTACCGAAGCAATTTCAGTCTTAATATAAGACCCTACAGACACAAAGCAGACATAAGAACACACAAAACTCTTCTTTGACTCCCATACTTCTACTTATGAGGACCAAATAAAATACAGCCCTTTGTGTAAAGTAATGCCTTTATAGTGGTTTTGATGGATAATGACCTTCATTGCTGGATTTTTACAATACACACAGGGGTGCTGCTCAGTAGAGCGGCCTTTTGGTTACAATTGTTAGGTACTCACTCTGTAAAGAGGTGTCGTGAAGTGGCGAGTGAGCTTACGTTGCAATGGCCATTGAAACAAACAAAAACCTCAGTTTTGTTGTACATGGAACACATAGAAACGGGCGCAGATGACACCTTTTTTCCTTGTTATGTTTTATACATTAACTGGGCTGTTACTCCTGGCAGTTGCTGCCGCTCCGGTGAGTATGGGCGTGACGCCATTTTTTCTGTATTTATGTATATCATGCTTGTAACACCAGTCCGTCGTTCTGCAGCTGTTCCTCTTTCCATGTTTTTGTTTTTAATCCCAAATGGAAAGTGTTTGGTGCGTGTATAAATAAAACCCACCATCTCTGCCTCTGCTTGGCTGAAAAGCAGCAGGAGGGGCGGCCTTGGAGCTGCTCAGTAGAGCGGCCTTTTGGTTACAATTGTTAGGTACTCACTCTGTAAAGAGGTGCCGTGAAGTGGCGAGTGAGCTTACGTTGCAATGGCCATTGAAACAAACAAAAACCTCAGTTTTGTTGTACATGGAACACATAGAAACGAGCGCAGATGACACCTTTTTTCCTTGTTATGTTTTATACATTAACTGGGCTGTTACTCCTGGCAGTTGCTGCCGCTCCGGTGAGTATGGGCGCGACACCATTTTTTCTGTATTTATGTATATCATGCTTGTAACACCAGTCCGTCGTTCTGCAGCTGTTCCTCTTTCCATGTTTTTGTTTTTAATCCCAAATGGGAAGTGTTTGGTGGGTGTATAAATAAAACCCACCATATCTTTGCCTCTCCTTGGCTGAAAAGAAGCAGGAGGGGCTTGGAGCTGCTCAGTAGAGCGGCCTTTTGGTTACAATTGTTAGGTACTCACTCTGTAAAGAGGTGCCGTGAAGTGGCGAGTGAGCTTACGTTGCAATGGCCATTGAAACAAACAAAAACCTCAGTTTTGTTGTACATGGAACTCATAGAAACGAGCGCAGATGACAGCTTTTTTCCTCGTTAAGTCTATGGAGTGTTTGTATGTTACAACAGCTCTGGTTAATTTTACACCAGGGTTTGACTAGATCACTCTGAGTTTGCTATTTACAAAAAGCATCCGTTGATGTGAATCAAGAAGAGCTCTCAGGAGAAATGCCATGAAGAATTTCTGCATTGTATAAAACCTCATACAAATTACGAAATTCTTAATGATGTGATCGATGCGTATACTTTTACTGTAATGTATACAGATCTTTAATCCGTCACTAAATTCAACCTATTTTATGTTTGTTCCACTTTAGAGAGCTACATCTAACATAGACCATAATATATTCAGCTGAGCAAACGCAAAGATAGTTGCTTACTTGTACCGAAGCAATTTCAGTCTTAATATAAGACCCTACAGACACAAAGCAGACATAAGAACACACAAAACTCTTCTTTGACTCCCATACTTCTACTTATTACCTTATGAGGACCAAATAAAATACAGCCCTCTGTGTAAAGTAATGCCTTTATAGTGGTTTTGATGGATAATGACCTTCATTGCTGGATTTTTACAATACACACAGGGGTTTTCTTGTAGATTCCTTGTCACGTGTCTATAAAACACTTTCCAGTAAAGCAGCCTATTATTATTTAACCATTTCCAATGCAGGTAGAATGTTGTTTCGCTGATCAGGTTCAGACATGGCACTTTTTCAGATGTGTACATATGTAAATGAAATACATCTCTTTAAAGTCAAAAAAGTAAAACTAGATCCAGTGAATGAGCCTCAGTGAAAACCTTAAACACACCCCATAATATTTAAAAAAAGAAAGAAAAAAAAGACAATACTGTATGTGCTAAAAATATCCATTTTAACCATAGTGTATTAACCCCTTCACTACCAAGTGATTTTTAAAAAATAAACATCAAGGTCTATGTAACCCAATAGTAACCGGGCTGTTTTACAAAAGTCTTTACGAAAGTGCCCGCTGCTGTTTTTACGTTTCTGCGCTGCTCGTGTTTAGGTCAAATTTTCCTCTTACTCGTTTATGGAACCCACACATATTATATACAGTTTTTCCCGCCATTAAATGGACTTTCTAAAGATACCATTATTTCCATCATATGAAATATGATCAAAAAATGGAAAAAACACACTTTTTCAGAATTAAATCCCCAAAATCTACAACCACCAAAAAAGACCCCAGCTAAATAGTTTCAAAATTGTGTGCGCTGAGCTCATTTTGACCATTTTATGCTCAACCTTTTTAGATGCCAGCTTAATTCCTATTTAATTAAACCCCCCTCAGACAAATTTTAAAAAAACAAACCTGGTCATGTTTGGTATCATTGGAAAGGCCATGACCAGGCCTCTTCAATGATATAAAACATGACCCCCTATTGGGAGAAAGATCGGGAGATACGGGGATCCAAATGATCCCCCTATCTTCACTTGGCAACTAGGGGTTTAACTGGCCCACTGACATCCTCACATATATGGTGAGGATGTCAGTGGGTGGGGGCTGACCCGGAGGCTTGGCTGACATCCAAGATGTCAGCCACTTCCAGGTTTGAATCATGATTCAGCAGGAGTCACCATGGGAGTCACCGCTGAAAAGGGAGACTCTCCCCTTTCCAGCGGTACCACTTGTTTTTTCTATCTTAAACAGTTGGGAAGCGAAATGGCTCAAAAAGAGCTGCCCCCTCCTCTTCCTCAATTTTTAACTGCAGGCTCTGGGGGGCCGCATGGTCATGATGTCATCATGCACTGTGATGATGTCATCACGCCTGCTGGCCCCCTAAAAAGGCGGGGCAGGGTTCTAGCCTGCCAGTCCACCGTCAGAACCCAGTGAGAGAGGTGAGTATAGGGAGGGAGGTTAGGACACTGTGACGTACCATGTACGTCCACGGTCGTTAAGGGTACTTCCCGATTGGACGTACTATGTATGTCAGAGGTCGAGAATGGGTTAAGAAAAGGTGAAACTCAGGAGAACTGGCAGGAGAATGGAAAATTCTATGTCAATTCTCCCATTTATCTCACTTTCCATATCGGCTATTTGGTCTAGATTGTTCTCTTCTTCTGCCATTTCTACTGATTTTCCCCTTTCTTTGAATAGACCTGATTGTCAGGAAGCAGTGTTTTTTTTAAAAAAACCTTTTTAATTAATTATACAGTAATAAATATTTGGAAATATTCCCAGTGTATTTCCTATTGTAATAACCTATTGGGCAGGCAGATGGCGCTATCTACTGATCAAATGGAGTTACAGCCGTTTGAGCTTCAGCTCATGGTTGTCTGCATTGGCTGCTGAAAGCCCAATAAATCAGGGCATCCTTCAGCTGATTTGACACAGTTTTAGCAGCATCATGTTGAGATTATTATCAACTTAATCCAAAAAATATACAAAAATAGCTCTTAATAGCATTAGGATTGTGGTTGTCAAAAAAACAAAAACAAACGTATGCCCCATTCGGGCAGTGGACAATCTCCTGTACAACACCCCAGAACCTGAATAGCCTCCCTCATCCAATAATAAGAGCAATGGGGTCTACTACACATTAAATAAAGGCCATATTGTCATTTTAAAAGATGTTTCAACATCGCTCAGAAGACCTCCTGATTGGACTCATGACTCCACTGGTCTGACTGTCCTACCTGTCCAAGCGTAGTTGCCTTTATATGTTGGCACACGCCAGGTTTACATCTTCTTAAATTCTATGTTCAGTGAACAGAAGCCAGAGAAACATTAACGGTGCAAATTGTCATTAATCATTCCTTTTCTTCCCCAACCTTGCGACGTGTAGAGGTAAAGCACCCCAGCCTAATGACAGCAACATGAGAGAGTCCTCTTTTTTTTTTAGATAAAAAAATACATTTTTAGATAATAGACTCCGTACGTCTGTGTTTCGCACAAAAGGTTTCCACTACTGTATGGATAAAATAGTTATTTTTACCAAGTTAATATACACTTTCTGAAAGCTTCTAAAGGAAAGTATGGGTTTCGCCTGTAAGAAATGCTTTCATGATAAAATAGTGGAGTGTGTTGGTGCAGATTGGTATCTCGGTCACGCTTCTTTCTCTCCCATTTATACAGTCTGCAAACAACCTGCGCCTCTGTTTCTCGCTGCTAATGGGTTTCTGAAAATCTAAAGTGGAGAGATGAGGAGAAGCAAAACATATCCTCGCTTTTCATGTTACCTTTGCCTCTTACTTGCTGTGCGGAATGCGTGCGATCATGTTCCTTATCATCTTGCTGTAATCAAGCCAATTAAAAGAATGTAACGTATCAACTCTTGATGAGATTGCTTAAATGTCAATTATGAAAAAAGTATCCTAAAAGAGACTGATACGTTTAACAGCGGCTTCTCTATACACTGTTGTACAGGTAGGAAAGGGTTAGGAAGTCAAGGCTTCACATGTCGGGCGTCCTTGGGTTGACATGACTTACATCGACTCAGACCTCCACTTAATTCGGCCTGATGGCTAAATTAGAGTGCTTTTCCCACCACATTGTGGCCATTTTTCAGTTGGGGAGATTCAAATCCTAATTTAGAGTAACGCACAACGTTCGACTTGTAAACTAAATTCTCGCAAACTCGCACAGTAACATTTGCGCCGGGATCAAACGAGCGCACAAACTGCTCGATTTTTCATTGGAAACAAAAACACATAGGGTGATACCCCCCAGCCAAAATGAGCACAAAGTGTAGACTTAGCCACTCACAGGCTGTCACTACTGGGAAGACACGTAGCAGGTTCTTGAGTTCTCCAGACTGGAAATGATAGCCTTAAAGAGAAAATAGTAATAATAGTGTAGATAGCCAAGCAAACATTAAAAACCAGCGTTTTTATTGCGCTTACAAAATCTTAAAACAAATGGAGCATAACGTCACCAACTCCCATGACGCGTTTCGTCACATGGACTTCATCAGGAGCGTCCTGATGAAGTCCACGTGACGAAACGCGTCGAGCAGCACCTATAGATGATCTGGGTCATGGGAGTTGGTGATGTTATGCTCCATTTGTTTTAAGATTTTGTAAGCGCAATAAAAACGCTGGTTTTTAATGTTTGCTTGGCTATCTACACTATTATTACTATTTTCTCTTTAAGGCTATCATTTCCAGTCTGGAGAACTCAAGAACCTGCTACGTGTCTTCCCAGTAGTGGCAGCCTGTGAGTGGCTAAGTCTACACTTTGTGCTCATTTTGGCTGGGGGGTATCACCCTATGTGTTTTTGTTTCCATATATTTTGCTTTGATACCTATTATCGATTTTTCATTGAATGTCCGATTTCAGGCATTCTTCAGTCGATTTTACGGTTTTTGCCCTTTGAGTATTATGCCCACAGGGCTAAAACTTTGGGGACACCTTCTGCATTCCAAAAGCAAACGAAATTCGCTTGCAGGAAACTAATTTAATTTGCTTTTGGGTTGCAGATCGAGATATCTCTATCGGGCAACGGATGGTGCTGAAAAACAACAACATAGAATGGCGCAATATACAGGGTTATTCAAAGAGATTCGAAAAGTCACCGCACGTTCGGTGACTTTTCGTTCTCTTCAATTCGGTTCCTTTTGCCGATCCCATTTCGGTGACCCTGCGGTGTATTCAGCAAGCACCACAGGGTCCCCGAATTGCAGGGAAAAGCTGCCGCAAACCTGACGAAAACGAACCGCAAAACCCAGCGAATGCACGCCGAAAACTCTCAAACATCTGGATTAACCTGCCGAAAACCACAGAGAAACCCGAACAGGAGCCGATCGCAGCCTTCGACACAGCAGAAGAGGCAGTGAATAGATTAGGAAAATAGTTTGCATGAATGATTGAAAAGTGAAACACTGTTTGCAAAGAAACTACTGAGCGAAAATGTCTGAAATTTACATAGGAGGTCCAGGGAATGATAATAAAAAGGGCTGTTACAGAAAAAACAAGTAAAGTTAAAAAAATAAAGAGAAAGGACTTTAAAAAAATTAAAAAAATTCAGAAAAATGCTTAAAATACCCTAAAAAAAATCTATAAATTAAGAGACTCTTTACTGCAGAGTTTTATAATAAACAGTTTATTAGATATTAAATTAAAACGGGAATATTTTTAACATTGAAGTCTATGGGATTCTCCTGAATAAACTTGCCGAATTAAACCACCGAATGGCAGGGCATTTCGGGAACCTTTCACGGCTGGTTTGTGTTCTCTGAATAGACGAAGCAGTACTTTTTCATTGGATTTTCACTGCCCTCGAACATGCACCGAACAGGCACCGTATGTGCAGGCAATTCACAAGGACTTGGCGAATTGCCTGCTCTCTGAATAGCCGAATGGCCAAGAAAGGTAACTGAACCCTGATTTTCAGCGTTCGGTTACCTTTCTCAAGCAATTCGGATCTCTTTGAATAACCCTGATAGTGTTTTTTACCCAGTGGGATCACCCCGATACAGTTAGGGTGGTCCCAATTTATTTTCAGATCCACTTCTGATCTAGAAAAAAATGGAAAGTACAGGGTGAGCCAGTCAAACCTGCATTTTTGAAAAGGGCGGGAGAGCCGTGAAAGTGGGCGGATCGAGTTACCAAGGTTACCATTGTGTCCCCCACAACTAAGCATTTCAGTCGTCATGGAGCCGTGGTCTAAACAACAACGTTCATTCGCTGTGAAAGCGTTTTACCAAAGTGGTAGTTATGCAGCCGCTCAGCGTCGTTTCCGGAAGAATTTTCAAATTAATGGAAATAAGCCAGTGCCGTCTGTTAATTCAATCAAATTGTGGGTGACAAACTTTGAAGCAATTGGTGAAACGAGAAGCAGAAGGGGTGGCAGTGCAAGATCAGTGCGAACTCCCACGAATATTGACCGCGTGAGAGTTGCTGTGGAAAGAAGCCCTCGGAGATCGGCGCGTCGACAGAGTGCTGCGCTTGGCATGGCAAACACGAGCGTCCGAAGAATCTTGAGGTTAGATTTACACCATCACCCATACAAAATTCAGGTTGTTCAGGCTATGAATGAAAACGATTTTGCAGCTCGACCCTCAACAACTCCATCAAACACCACTCCATTCAAGCAAGGTAACAGTTTGGTGCGCAATGTCCTCATTGGGAATCATAGGCCCATATTTTTTTGAAAATGACAGGGAGCAAGCAGTTACTGTGAATGCACAACGCTATTCGGAAAGGTTGCATTCGTTCTTCATTCCTCAGCTTCGTCAACATGGAATGAACAATGAAACCTTATTCCAGCAAGACGGTGCCACAAGTCATACAGCCCGTGTGAGCATGAATGTTCTCAACAATGTTTTTCCAAATCGGGTGATATCCCGAAATGGAGCAATTTCTTGGCCTCCCCGATCGCCCGACCTCACAGTGTGCGATTTTTTTCTTGTGGGGGTACCTGAAGAGTAAAGTCTTTGAACAATGACCTCCAACGCTTGGGGAACTCAAGAGGAGAATCCGGTTGGAAATCGAGAGAATTCCTCAGCGTATGCTCCGGGATGCGATGGGCTGTTTCAGAAATCGCCTACAAGAATGTCTCAATCGGGAAGGACACCATCTTACTGGAGTTATTTTTAAACAGTGAATGTTGCTTCTTAAATGCTTTTTAATGTACATTAAGATAGTAACAATAAAATTTTGAAATATCCATCCGTTTATTTTTTACAGTCATTTCAAAAATGCAGGTTTGACTGGCTCACCCTGTATATATAGTGTAGTATTTTGGTAATAAAAAATATTTAATAAAATTCCAAAAAACAAACCCACAAATAAAATGCACATAACAAAATGTGTATATGTACATTGGCCGTAGTGGCCCAAACCTCCCGATTAGTGTCCCATTAGGTCCATCATCTGTCCTCCGAAAGATATAGGTCCATCAGTTGGTCACAATCGTGGTTCTTTGGTCCAATACTACACTATATATGCTTTCCATCTTTTTCTAGATCAGAAGTGGATCTGAAAATAAATTGGGACCACCCTAACTGTATCTGGGTGATCCCACTGCGTAAAAAACACTAAATTGTGCCATTCTATGTTGTTGTTTTTTTGTATATGATTGAGGAGATTGGGTGCACCTCAGAATTAGCAGCAGAGGGCGGGGAACTATACCTACTATTGTTTTTATTGACCGGATGGTGTCTGTGAAGACCGAGATATCTTGATCTCAGTAGTGAAGGGGTTAAATAATAAAATAGAGAGAAAAAAAAGTAATTGGCAGGTGCTGTCAACAGCATCTGCCCAATTATTTAAGGGTAAAAAAAAGGGGTGGGAAATTTTGGTTAGAATGTCCCTTTCATAACCTATAATAGCAGCTGGTTGTAAAACGATCCATTTACTTAAAATTCTTCAATCCTAATAATATGTAACCTGCTCCATACCAGCTGTTTTTCTGTTTGTCACATAAAAGTGACTCCGGTACGATTTGCTGTGACGGGAATATCGTGGGAGCTACTAATAGGTGCTATTGTAGGCATAGGCGACTCTACAGGGGGGCAAGGGGGGGCAATTGCCCCCCCTGGGTTATTCCTTGCCCCCCCATGTGCCCCACCACCAAAAATCAGCATCCAGCTTCCCACACTGTTTCGGACCGCTGTATCTCTGTCCCTGTGCATCGTATATGGACAATCTATGTGTCATTGGAAAGGGCAGATTCTGGCCTTTCCAATGATACCCAACATGACCATATTCAGTTTGAAATAAAAGTCATAAAACATTAAATAATAACGGGCACTTAATCTTAAGCATTTTCACAGGGTTGAAATGTCTCAGCAGTGAAGTGGTTAATGTTCAGACTATACATTACATTGTGTATTACGTTAGTTTTTGCCTTGGTTTAGTTGTATATTAAGGGTTAATGGGTAGGCTTCATCCCTCACAGTATACATTTTATTTTTTCCTTGATTAATTGCATTGTAGGGGTTAATAGGTAGGCTACATGCTGCACAGTGTATTCATTTCATGTTTTCCCATGATTAATGGCATATTAGGGGTAAAGGGGTAGGCTAAATGCCACATTGTTTATTATTTTTATTGTTTTTTCCTTGGTTTTATGGCATTTTAGGGGTTATTATGGAAGTTAGAATCTAAAGCGTCTAATCATCTTTAGATCCTTTGCTTTCATCACATTTCGGGGAATTCATTTAGCCGAAAATAGTGAATTCCTATTTAGTGAATGGTCACTGTAATTTGCTAAAAGTGGAGTCGCTGAAGCAGCAATCAGACATTCAGCGAAAACTGCCGAATTACGGCAAATAAAGTATCAGGTTAGTACAATAAAAAGGCATCATTGCATCACATTACTCATTGCATCACATTACTCTGGGGTTTTGGAATCTTATTTATATATACTTATTTAGGGAACTATTACCTGGTGTGGTTCGCATGGTTTTGCGTTAGCGCCAGGTTAATCGAGTCTTGCGCCTGACCAACAGATCGTTTGCCTCCTGCTACAAATGGGAAAAATCACTTAGTGTGTTGCTATTAGCGATTTGTACCGCGATCTTAATGTACTTTCCGCGTCCTTTACTTAACACGGAGAGCGCTAGAGATCTCTAGCGCTTTTGCAGCTAACAGATCACTTGGTGCCAGCGCTAATTTTTTAGGGGCGCTAATTGCAACATTTTACCTACTGCTCAACCCTGGTGCTATCTCCAAAAAAACTGTAAAAACAGGTCCTCACCCAAAATTAACAGGCAATTGAAAGGAATGCAGCACAGGTGTTCTCTTTGCCCCATACACCATAGCAATGGATCTGGTCCGTATTGTCGTTGCTGTTGCAGTAGGCTCTATTATAAATGTATCCTTTATCCACATATATCCTAATATATTGCCTAGTTTTAAACATTTTATGCTGGAGGTTATTCATAGTATGGAAGTGGTTGATTATTAGGGTGACCGTGTGGACCATGTTTAAAGTGACACATGGATAAGTCTTGCCCTGAAACATGTATTATTTATATGCTGCAGCAGGGAAAGTTTTGTCGCTCACCTGGCCTTCCTTTTGGATCTATTAAATGCAGTGTAATGTTTCTACATGCTGTTGGGTGGCATTTATCATGCAATGTCCATCAGCCTTAATACATGTGTGCATCAAAACATGGATGATACAGCCACCTTGGAGGCTTTTAATAATGCAGGGTGTGAGGTTATTCACTGGATGTGTTCATATTCAAGCTTGTGAGGGCGGGGGATAGGTATGGCCCGGCACTCTGCAATGGAAAGAAAAAACTGTTCTATCCTGTATACAACCGCATTAGCGCTGGGTCTCAGCTCGGGTCTTCGAGTTTTCCTAGCGTGCGCCAAACGACCTTGTTTATGGACTACCGCAGACAAGGTGATCTGTTAGGCACTAAGTTTTAGCGACTCGCGCTAAATTTTTCCTTTAGTGATGGTGTTTTAGCTCACACCAGGTGACAGGGCCCTTAGTTTCATTCAGTGATATGATTTAGTGGTGAAAATTATTAGCGCCCCCCCAGTTTTGACTGCGGTATCTTCTGTGCCCCCCCTAAATATTGTTCCTAGAGTCGCCACTGATTGTAGGTAGGGAACAGGCATTTCTCATCACCTACCATGATATTAGCATATATCTAGGCCCCTCTGGTACGGATCAGGGTCGGGATTATTTGTCAGGCTTCTCCAGTAACATTTGTAAATCATCAGCTTCATGATTTATAAATTCCTCCTTTAAGAATTTTTTCCCAAAAACATATATTTTTTTTAATTCATTACTTTACAATTTCTAATTGCTATCTTTCCAGCGTTTCTTAATAATCAATGTGGGGAAATAGTAAATCGAGGCTTACGCGGATTGAAAACAGCTTTCTGGAATTGCTGTCACAATGAACCGACTGAACTTCCAAAGAATAACAGGGTTATTCAAAGAGATTCGAAAAGTCACCGCGCGTTCGGTGACTTTTCGTTCTCTTCAATTCGGTTCCTTTTGCCGATCCCATTTCGGTGACCCTGCGGTGTATTCAGCAAGCACCACAGGGTCCCCGAATTGTAGGGAAAAGCTGCCGCAAACCCGCCGAAAACTAACCGCAAAACCCAGCGAATGCACGCAGAAAAGCCTCAAAAACATCTGGATTAACCTGCGAAAACCCCGGAAAAACCCGAGCAGAAGCCGATCACACACAGCGAAAAAGCCGAAACCGCAGACGAGGCAGTGAATAAATTAGCAAAATAGTTTGTGTGAATCTGTGAAAATGAAACGCTGTTTGCAAAGAAACTACTGAGCGAAAATGTCAGAAATTTACATATGAGGTCCAGGGAATGATAATAAAGAGGGCTGTTACAGAAAAACTAAACTTAAAAAAAAAATAAAAAAAAAAATGCTTAGAATATCCTAAAAAATCTATAAATAAAGAGACTCTTTACTGCAGAATTTTATAATAAACGGTTTATTAGATATTGAATTAAAACGGGAATATTTTTAACATTGAAGCCTATGGGATTCTCCTGAATAAATTTGCCGAATTAAACCACCGAGCAGCAGGGCATTTCGGGAACCTTTCACTGCTGGTTTGTGTTCTCTGAATAGCCGAAGCAGTGCTTTTTCATGAGGATTTCACTGCCCTCGAACAGGCACCGAACAGGCACCGAATGTGCAGGCAATTCGCCAGGATTTGGCGTATTGCCTGCTCTCTGGATAGCCGAATGGCCAGGAAAGGTAACCGAACGCTGATTTTCAGCGTTCGGTTACATTTCTCAAGCAAATCGGATCTCTTTGAATAACCCTGTAAGAAACTCACCGCGGGAAGCATTGTTTTGACATTAGTATCTGTTTTCTACAAATCGTCGACTCTGTACCTAGTGCTTTTGAAGATTTAAGTAAGAAAAATGTGAGTAGTGACTGTTACTATGATCCTTTTATTAACACCTTCACTGCTGTGATGGAGTTAAAGAGAAGCTATGTTGAAAAACAGAGTTCCCTTTATGTTCCTTTAAATAATTGAGCAGATGATGCTGACAGCCTGTGCCCAAATATTTTTTAACCCTTTCGCTGCTGAGACATTTCCCGCCTCTGTGCTGAGCTCATTTTTACCGCTTTTGCTCATCATGTTTAAACGTGTTTTGAAGGCTTATTTTAATATATGACCCAGACATATTATATATCGTTCTTTCCGTCAGACTCGGCAGATTCATAATATGTCATTATTATATGTATACGTCATGACCCGTCTGTATATTATAACAAAAAATGCAATAAAATATGAATTTTCAATAATTTACAACGTGTAAAGTGTTTTTTTTTCACATTTTAAGATGCGAGCAGTTGCGGTTATATTTTGTATGGGGTGCGCTTGTTAAAAAAATTGGAGATGGGGTCTCATTACATTTTTTTTTGGTGAAAATTACGCGATTTTTAACAAACGCACCGCATACAAAAATTGTTAGTGCAGCATCATTGTTCACATTATAATTGGAATGGGAACAATATTGCTGCATTAACAAACCAAAAAGAAGAAAAAAAAAACTTGTTAATTTTTTTATTTATTTTTTATTTTTATTTTTTATTTTATTTTTCTAGAACTTTTTTATACTCATGTTTGGTATTGTTGGAACGGCCATGCTCTGGCCGATCCAACAATACCAAACATTAACCCCTAACTGCCACGGATCGGGAGATAGGGGGTTCATTGGAACCCCTATCTCCACCATTGGTGGCAGTTAGGGGTTAACTCCAGGACTGGCGTCATCGTGCTATGCACGATGACGCCAGTCCTCAGGAGGCATTCCCAGAAGCTTGGCCGACATCCAAGATGTCGGCCAGCTCCGGGAAAGGATCACGAACCGGCGCTTTTCGGCGCCGATTCGTGATCCAGCCCCCATGGGGTTAATGCCAGGTACCATTTGGAAGGGCAGGCTGTGCCCTTTCAAACGGTGCCTGGGTTAACCCCCTGCACGCTGCCGATCGGGAGGGAGAGAGGTCCGAAGGACCTCCCCCTCCCTTTCAGGCGCATCCTCCGCACATGCGGGGGGGCGCCTGAATTAGGTGTCATCGCGCCCCCGCAATGACACCTAATTACTCCGGCGGCAGTTCCGGGTGCTGGGCTGACATCGAGGATGTTAGCCCGCACCGGGGGGGCCAGCGATCGGCCGGAACCCGGCCGAACGCTGGCCCCAAAGGGAGGACGCGCTCAGCGCGTCCACCGCATGGAACGCTACCTGCGGTTGGACGCGCTGAGCGCGTCCACCGCTGCGAAGTGGTTAAATTTGTTTTTAAGTATTTTACTTGCTTTTCGTCCCTTGCTGTGCGCTGCTTCTCCTCTTTGACTCAGGGACTCCCGATCCATTGGTTGCCTCTCTGACAACGCTCGCTACAGTGATTAGTCTCAGTGCAGGTGACATCAGAACGCTCTCTGCCTGCTGATGTCACTAGTGACCAATTTGGTGAAATTTTTAAAAATCCTGTCTGCTGGTGACGCAGGGTGGGGTGGTGGAAATCCCTCCACTTCAATGAGTGTTTACACCAGATCTGGGGTGCTGGGGGAGAAGGGGGATACTTCTCACATTTGACTACTTTACAAATATAAAGGACTCTATTACATTCTTCACGCAAAAATGCACGGTAAACGCGTGAATTTTTGCACAAAGCGTCAAACGTTAACGTGCGTAAATCAACGCTGGAATTACAATCCTCATGCAAATTTTCATCCGCCAAAAAATAACGCTCGTAAAACGGATGCGCAAAACGCACGCGCAGTAACGTTGCCCGCAGAAATCAGTGTGCGGACTGTTTTTTTCACACGATTCAGCCAATCAGAATTAAAAACCTTAATTGTCTCACGTTAAGTTTTTGCGTCTGTCAAAGTCAATCTGCGCATATATGCTGCATCAATGAAAAAAAAACTACGCACAACTTCTCCATTTTATTGGTTTGGTATGTGTAGAATGTGTAACTATACTTTGCTGCTTATTTTTTTTTTGGGCTGGTGTATTTGGGTTCGGCCAGGTGGATAGAATTTGCCATTAACACCAGCTTTTAGGAGTTGCTAAAATTATGAGCGCAAAGGCTGTGCGTTACAAACTGCGCATAGATTGTAATACCATCCGCGTATCAGCGCACAAACGCATTTGCGCTCACAATGTTAAGTATAGGATGCGCGCTGTACATTACGCTCACGCAGGGTTCGCGCAGGTTCACCCGCAGTAGATATTAACGCACATTTTTTGCACGGACATTGTAATACGACGTTCTGCGCAAAGGGTTTTGCCCCTCGGGTTAATGCGTTTTTGCACATGCGTTAACGTTTGCGCGAAGAATACATAGAGCCGGGCAGGATAAAGTGGGCAGGATGAGTATAGTGTCCCTTTAGCTTCATCTGCAAAACCAACATCAGATACACAAGATTGATCTGGACATATACTGTATATGTAAATATGTCCTTAAAGTTACAGTACAACAAGTATAAAAGCTTCTGTACAATATCTCGCAGAACATCAGACACTGCAGAGTAGACATGTGCATTCGTTTTAGTACTAAATTGATTTAGTCCGAATTTTGGGATAATTTAGTTTTCGTATGACTCCAGAGATACGAAACTGCTCAGTACAAAAAACTAAAGAAACTAAAATAAAATGCACTACATTTTAGTTTCAGTCCTTTTTGTGATATTACATTGATAAGTGAAGGAGACCAGCAATGAAGAGCGGAACATTTCAAAGCTACAGAAAAGGTTTGTATGTGTAATCCTTCCCGACCCCTACCCGTAAATATGACAGTGATAGAGCTCCAGAATACTCACTCGCAGCACAGCCAGCCAGCAGAGGAGAGGAAACCTTTACTTAACCCTTACATGTCTATGAGGCAGACAAGATGATAAAAGCAGCTGGAGAAGGAAAACATTCAGATAAATCATCCCTGGATTTAAAGTGCTTTATTTTATTATAAAAATAAATTTGAACCAGTCATCTCTTCTCTGAGCTTTCAGACCGATTTACGTTAATATTTTCCCTCTCCCCTGCTTTATATTCCTGTCTCTCTCCCCCACAGAGATACAAAGTTTAAGTAAAAGCTCCCTCTCCTGTGCTGGATAAGCATTACATTCTGAAGTTCTGCACCCTCCACATGCCATTGCAGTAGGTCCTACTGAGTAGAATGTTCTATACAGAGAGGAGCATTAATTAATGCAGGAGGATGTTCTATACATTATACAGAGAGGGGTATTAATTAATGCAGGTGGATGTTGTATACATTATACAGAGAGGGGTATTAATTAATGCAGGAGGATGTTCTATACATTATACAGAGAGGGGTATTAATTAATGCAGGTGGATGTTGTATACATTATACAGAGAGGAGCATTTATTTTGAGCCCTTTAAATCCAGTGGCTATGAGCGCTGAGATCAGCTACTTGTTATTTTATCTCTCAGTACAATGTATCAGGCTCAGCTGTTACAGTAACTGACTGTAACAGCGCTCAGAGTTTCAGTAAAACAAGGAACTAATATTGTTCTAACCTCTTATATATAAAACTATATTAACTAGTTTGACTGAAACTCTGAGCGCTGTGATGAGCAGCAGTCAGTTACTGTAACTGCTTTGCCTGACACATTGTGCTGAGAGTGAGAGATACTGTAACAAGCAGTGATCTCAGCCCTCTGAGGAGCCACTACAATAGTAATTGTATCCACTGGTTTTCGGATGAATGAAATTAGTTTTCATACTAAAGAGCTGAAAACGAATTTCTTTAGCAACTAAATAAATTGCATTTTAGGACTAATCCATTAGTTCAAAACGAAATTTTGTGCTGTGCACATGTCTACTGCAGAGTCTCCTTGCAGCAAACTGGCGCAATATCGTGACTGACCAGCAGAGGGTGCTGTCAGATAGTGAATACAGTCTCAAAATGCACTGTGAGAGATTTACAATGCATTTCAACTGTGTGTGCGTGTGTGTGTAAGTTTCTGTGTGTGTAAATGGATTTTTCCATAAAACCATTGGTTCCTGCCAGTTTTCTTTTCTTTTATTTTTACAGAAAACCGCTTGGCAGAGAAGGGGTTAATGCCTCCATTTTAAAAATAAAAAATCTCTTCTGGATATGATATGTAGAGGTATATTTGTGTATAACATTCCAGAGCTTTGTTGCCAAATTAAAAATAACTTAATAGAAACCATCATCTCAACTGAATATTTAAACTTCTATTGAGAGTGAAAATTATTAACACGTGTTTTTTTATCATTGGGAAAGCAATTTGCAAATTAAAAAAATATTTTTACCAGAAGAAACATGCATTTTTGTTTCTAAATACAAATCGTAAGATGCTTAAAAGTGCATTAAGGATCCATTAACTTGAAAGCAAAGGACGTACAGGGAATATCCTCCCACTTCACTCCTGTGTGCAGAGGACGTTCCCGCACCTCTTTGCGTCCAAGCTGCCTCCGACTGATATTCGCCTCTCCGTCCGGGGTCCCACCCAGGTCTGCTGATTTATACTAGGGATGTGCGTTTCGTTTTGTGCCGATTCGGTGCTTCGGATTCGTCTGATGTTCCGAACCGGACCAGCAACGAAATACACACCATCCGAAATAGTTCCCGATACGAAACGAAAAAGTTTCGTTATTTCGTATGGACAAGAAATTTGTAAAATCGCGTCATTTTCGTTCTATTCGCGATTTCGGTTCCGTTTCGGTTCATTTCAGACAACGTATTTTCGTATCGTTTCGAGTCATTTTCGATTCTGTTGCTGATTTCGTAATTTCGTTTTGTCAGTCACTTTTTTCACTTGTTCCAGTGCAAAATTCCCGTTTTTATTAAATACATCTTAAAGCATTTTTTTCACTTACAGCAAGAAGTGTCTGCATTTATTTATTTGTTAGGATTATTTTTGCATTTTCCGTGAATTTTTGGGTTAATATTTAGGGTTCTTCCTAATTTATTTTATTTATTTATAACGAAGTCTGTTTTTTTGTTTGCAGAACACATACAGCCTGATTATCTTCTCTCAGTCCGTCCGTATGTGTTCTGTTCAGCAATGAATTTTGATACATTTTGTCAGTATTAGTACCATGGATAGTAACAAGCCTGTCGTTAACCATGGTGCTGATATGAAGAAATAAATCAATAATATGTGTTTCTCCATCGGCGACTGTCCATGGTTATGACTCATTTTTGCAGGCATTTATGCCTATTCAAGATTAGCTCTCACCATCAGTATACAGTATGTGATGCATTGTGACTTTGGTGATTCTCTTCGCATCCTGGACGACTTCCATTGTGCTGAAACGACCCATCTAGGTCAATGCCTCCTCTGTTCATGACAAATGAGCGTTCCTCGAAAACCAGGCCCTAAATTAACTGCCTGCTGAGCAACTAGAGCAAGCATCTGTGTGAATATCCATACCGAAGTCAACTTGTGAACGAGGGGTGTCAAGGGTCTGGGATGGAGTGCCAAATAAAAGTCCAAATGACTGAAGAATTTAGATGAGTGTGTTCCGGCTACTGTATCCGACAGAGGTCCAACGGCACTCGAGTGTATGAAATTAGGACGGTATGATGTCCTTTAAATGGTTTGTTCTCCTGCATTACATTAAGAAATGCAGAAATTCAGACATTTGCTTCGACCTGTGTCCGTTCACATCCTCCCATTCAACACACACCCCAATAAAAATGAGATCGTAATGGTTTAGACCTCTAGTCCGCCATGGTGACAGGTTTAATTAGTGCGTCCTTGTTGGGTGGTGGAGGCACTGTTGCGTTATTCGCGCTGCTCTACTGCTTTCTTCCCAATGTGGGGCCCTTGTCACATTTCCAAGAGTACGCTGGTTATTTTCCCAGCAGCGAAAATAGACTTGAGGCACAGAGCTTAGATTTCTAGACGTTGCCTGCGTGCGTGGTTACTGAGCAGTAATAAAGCATTGTACTGGCTATAACCTAGCCGAAAAATGAGTTCTCGCTGCATTTCAAATAGAACATGGGATAAATAATAAGTCGTGTGTATGTGTCAATATCTTCTTTTTATACATCTGGGCTCAATTTAGTAATATTGACCAGTTTTCTGAAATCTGGGCTGATTCAGATGAAAACGTTTGGCTTGCGCCAATATTCCAAAAAATGCAGCCGGCCCAAAAAAGGGCCGGTCCGAAAAAACTAGAACTTATTTTCAGCCAGCATCCTACAGATTTTATCTTTAAACATGTCTATTAGAGCTATCTAGGGCCATATTACAATGTTAACGCTAACATTAGCGCTCCCTTGTGTGAGCGCTAATGTTAGCCTTGGTTTCCCTAGCGCGGGCGCACCATATTACAATCCAAACGCCAAGAAGTTAAAAAACCCGTTAGCGATTTGGATCTTGCGCTTTTCAGCGTGAGCTTACTGTACTTTACGCGCCCAATACTTAACATGGGGAGCGCAAAGAGTTAATTAGCGTTTGGATTACAAAGTCCTAACGCTAATTACCGTCCTGCTGCGGTTACTGAAAAGTTACTCACAGCTAGGAGCTGGTAAGAATTAATTCTGCGTCTGAGGAATCAGTCAGCACCAGCTGAACCCCCCCAAAAAAAATTTGCATACTCACCTCCCATCGTGTGGCGAGAAATGCCACTCCATCCACCTCATTTTGCTGTCGGAGCAGAGAGACTGGGGAAAAAGTCCCTCAGTCTCCCTCTGCACATCACTACGCCTACCTGCCGGATCTCGTGAGCAGAGATCCTGCAGGTCATGTGACCGGCAGCGTTAGCCTCAATGGAGTCCTATGAACTCCACGGAGGGGATGCTCGCGGCGGCGCTTACCGCATTTTATTATCAGAGCCTTTGCAGTTATATATTCTATAGGGTACGCTTCTTAAAAAAAAAAATTGAAATGGAACCCCTTACATTATTGTTCTGAGAAAAAAACACAAATTTAGCTAAAACTGGTAAAAAAAATTGTTAGTGCAGCATCATTGTTCACCTTATAATTGAAAAGTGAACGATAATGCTATATTAATAAAAGAAAAAGAAAAAAACGAAGTTTTTAATTTTTTACACTTTATTTTTTCATGTAACCTGGTCATCTTTGGTATCATTGGAAAGGCCATGCTCTGGTGTCTGCAATAATACCAACCATGATCCTCTAGCTGGAACCCATTGAGAGATAGGGGGTCCAAAGACCGTGGAGATTTCGATGCACCTGATCAGCGCGCCCATGTGGGAGGTGCCTGAAAGTGACATCATTGTGCGCTGATCTCCATGCACCAGGATGAGTCATATGGGACGGTCTGACTTCAATAAACCCCAGGACTTGGTCCTGATCAGTTGTCATGGGTCTCTGCAGGGACAAGGGAGATCGAGCCAACTAAGTGGTGCTATTCACACAGCACACAGGGTACTGCCCCTACCAAGGGTCTCAAGCACCGACACCGCCATATGCTTATTGCCTACAGTTCCCAATTCTTTGAAAGCAAGTTAGCCAGAGAATCATGGGAGAATCATGGGCGTAGTTCAGAAACATCTGGGGGAGGGGCAAAGTATCAGATCACTAGTCTAAAGGGGTTATTCTGAGAACACCAAAATGTTGCCGACATTTCGGTGCTCTCTCGTTCCTCGCACTTCAGGGAATCAAATTTCCCCACCCTGCGGTGAATTCAGCATTCACCGCAGGGTCCCCGGAGTGCAGGGAAAACCCGCCGAAAATCCACCGAAAAATAAAAGCCAACGAGCCGCCCATAACAGCGCAGAGCAGCCGCTGGAAAAAGCCGACAAGCTGACAAACAGGGTAAAAAAAAAGGACGCTTGAAAGTTTCAAAATTGAAACGCTGTTCGCAAAAAAAAACTACTGAACGAAAATGCCTGGAATTTACATATAAGATCCTATGAATGATAATAAAAAGGTCTGTTGCAGAAAAATGACTCAAACATTAACCCTTCCGCTGCTGAGCCATATCATGTCTGTGTGCTGAGCTCAGTTTTACCGATTTTGCTAATCATGTTTAAACGCGATTTGAAGTCACATTTTATTATACAACCCAGACATATTATATATATCCTTGTTTCGGCAGACTTGGCAGATTCATAATATATCATTATTATATGTAAACGTCATGTCCTTTCTGAATATTATAACAAAAAGTGCAATAAAATTTGAATTTTCAATCATCTGTAGTGTGTAAAGTGTTTTTTTTCATATTTTATCATGCGAGCATTTGCGGTTATATTTTCTATGGGGTGCGCTTGTTAAAAAAATTAGAAGTGGGGACTCGTTACATTTTTTTGGGGGAAATTATTTGATTTTTGGCAAACACCCCCATAGTGCAGCATCATTGTTCACATTATAATTGAAATGGGAACAATATTGCTGCATTAATAAAACAAAAAAAAACTGTTCATTATTTTTTTTAAATGTTTTAAAAGATTTTTTACACTTAACATGGTCATGTTTGGTATCATTGGAAATGCCATGCTTTGGTTGTTTCAATGATATCAAACATTAGCTGCCATGGATCGGGAGATAGGGGTTAATTGGAACCCCCTATCTCCACCATAGGTGGCAGCTAGGGGGTTAACTCCAGAACTGACGTCATCACGCTATGCGATGACGCCAGTCATCAGGCGGTGATCCCGGAAGCTTGGCCGACATCCTAGATGTCAGCCAGCTCCGGGAGGAGACCGCGATCTGGTGCCTGTTGCCGCCGAATTGCGATCCAGCCCCCCAGGGGTTAAAGACAGCCACCACTTGGAAGGGCAAGCAGCGGCTGCCTTTTTTTGCTGCCCCGTATGGTTGGAGAGGGAGAGAGGTCCAAACGACCTCCCCACTCCCCTTCAGGCACCTTCCCCACACTGGTGGGGGGGGGTGTCTGTAATAGACGTCATTGCGCTGGTGCGATGACGTCTATCGTGCCAGCCTGTGTCCCGGAGGCTGGACTGATATCCAGGATGTCAGCCCACCCCAGGAGGCCGCAATGATCAGCTAGAATCCCGGCCGATCGCGACTGCAAAGGGAGGACACGCTCAGCACATCCTCTGAAGCCAAGTGCCGATGCGGCAGGACGTGCTGAACGCGTCCTCCGCATCGAAGTGGTTAAGAAAACAGAAAAAAAAAATGTGCCCAAAAATGCCTAAAATATCCTAAAAAATCTAGAAATAAAAAGACTTTTTACTGCAGAATAAAATAAACAGTTTATTAGATATTTATTAGAAAACGGGAATATTTTTAACATTGAAGCCTATGGGATTTGCCTGAATAAACCTGCCGAATTAAACCACCGAACAGCAGGGCATTTCAGCAACTTTTCTCTGCTGTTTGGTGTCTCTGAATAGATTAACCATTTCTTCTCTATGGGGGATTTCACTGCCGTCGAACAGCACCGTACATGCAGGCAATTCGCCAAAATTTGGTGAACTACCTGCCCTCTGAATAGCCGAATGGCACTGGTTAAAATTCCGGGCCAGATCTGTTCTCTCTGAATAACCTCTTAAATAAATATATATATATATTCTCATTTACTTTTTTATATTATTTTTCCAGTTGTTTTTTTTTTTTTACCCTTTTTATTTCCGCCGCTTCCGTTCCCCATGATCTGGGCTTGATTTATTCCTGCAATGACCACGTGGGAAATATCCGATAGGACGTCAAACATAAATACATACATCTGCGACTGTGTAATTGTCGCTCAGGACAGCCTTTGCGCCGTATTATTTCACAGGCCTGCTAAAACAAGACGCCGTGCAGTCAGAAGTGCGTCCTCGCCGGCAAACGGCATCGAAAGGAATTTTGGGATAAAACAGAAAATTATTTGGCGAGATGGACTAAAACAAGCTAAAAATAACCCAACTTCCACGAAAGCAAAAAGTCATCAAGGAAGCGCAAAACGAGCGAGGCCATGTCGCGTAGATCATATCATTAGGGCAGAGGCGGCTTTGAATGACTTCTTTCTACTTTCGCAGGACTAAAAAATTGCCTTTGAAATGCGAATAGGAGTCACGGAGTCACTAGTGTAGCTTTTCCTTTGATACGGAAACTCTCCAGTCTGACTTGTGCGATATAAGCGCGACGCGGACTCCGCACAGAGCGGATCTGCTGTAATAGGTTTACGCTCACCCGTCAAGAAGCCGTTCTTTGATCAGTGCAGCTTGTTATTCAAACTAAAAGCACACACATAGATCACCGTTTGTGTATTCCTTATGTCTCTGGCGTTTTATGAAGCGGCGCTGGAGGCGTGGCCAGAGACCAGGCTGTTACGAAGGGTTTTTAGGTGACTTAAAGGTGCACTGTAGTGAAAATCTTGACACCCCCTTTTCGTTGTCCATAAATAATTGGACAGGTGATGCTGAGGGCATCTGCAAAATTATTTCTTAAAATGTACTGATGAAAACACTGACCTTTTCACCCTCTGCGCATGCTGCTCATAGCCCGTCAGCTAGGGCTTTCAAAATGTGGAAGTCCCTGCAGCTCTTTTTACACAATTTGTGTACCTACACAAATTGCTTTGCATAGGATACGCAAAATTACGCGCATAACTCGGAAATTGCACACTAAAGCCGGGGTCAGACGAGAGCACTATGTGCCTCCCGTACTGACATGCCTCCCGGCATCTCTCGCAGCACGGAGCCGGTCATATGCTGCAGGGCACACGACGGAGCCGGTCACACGCTGTAGGGTGCACGATTGCACGTGCTACAAGCAGGCGTGCAGAAAGGCTAGAAAGCCTCCCCGTTGAAGCGCTAGACGTGCATTGACATCATCAGTGATCGTGTTGGTGACTGGCAGACGGGAAATTCAAGTCCCTGGTTGCCTGGTGACACGTGTTTGGGTGGAGGAGAGGAAACTCTTACATTTCAAACGGCACCGGATGGAGAAGTGGTGGTGGGGGTCATTCCATACAGCCTGACCAATTTGAATTAGTAAATTGGTCAGGTTTAGGGATGAGCTGTTCGGGTTCGGTCGGTTCGACGTTCAGCCCGAACTTTGGCAGTTCGAAAGTTTGCGAACTTCAAACTTTTTGGGCGTGTTCGGTTCGAGTTCGGAAAAAAAAGAGATTTTGAAAAAAGTATAAACAATGCTTAAAAAATACTAAAAAATCTAGAAATAAAGAGACTCTTTACTGCAGAATATTATAAGCAATGGTTTATTAGATATTGAATTAAAAACTAATGTGTACGTGCAAAGATTCTTCGCACCTCTAAATGACCTTTTTTTTTCTAACGGCATAACAACAACAGATGTTTTAGTCTGGTCTAATCAATTTGATACATTTTATGTAGAATGAAGGTGTGGGGTGTCTGCTTCTGTTCTGAGTGAGTGTTAATTTCCCTCCTAAAACTTCCTAATATGCTGCATTTAACTGCCTCAGGATTAACACCTCGGGATTAAACATTCACAGGGTTATTCAGAGAGCAGTGAAAAGCAGGAGAATAACTGGAGAAATGAAAATTCTAGGTCAAAAATAGCCAAACCAGAAAAATTCTCCCATTTATCTCACTTTCCAAATCGGCTATTTGGTCTAGATTCTTCTCTTCTCCTGCCAGTTCTCCTGGCTTTCACCTGTCTCTCAGGGTTGTTCAGAGAAAGGTGAAAATCAGGAGAATGGCAGGAAAAGAGAACAATCTGGACCAAATAGCCGATTAGGAAAGTGAGATAAGGCTAGGGTCAGACTAACGCATTTTTCACAGCAACCGTCAAAAAGTGCGTCCGAACGCATTGCCGTATTTTTTCACGGAATGCGCGAAAACGGTCATAAGATGCGCATTTTTGTGCGTGATTTTTTTACGGATCCAAACCAGGAAACTTTGGGTGTCTGGACGTTATGTTGGCCGGACATGAGCAGGGTCTGACGTCTCCAAATCACGCACACACGCCGCTAGTGGACGCAGCGTACTCTGTACGTCCGTACTAGCGGTTCTGCGTTCTCGAAAAAATGCGTTCATTTTCCACTTGCGTTGCGCAGCCGGACTTTCGTGCGACCGTACTTCGTATATTGGCCGTCATTGCCCGTCATTGCCCGTCATTTGCTGCTAGTGCGGCCGTGATTAAGTGCGCCTAAACGCACGTTAAAAATTCGCTAGTCTGACCCTAGCCTAAATGGGAGAATTTTTCTGGTTTGGCTATTTTGACCTAGAATTTTCCATTCTCCAGTCATTCTCCTGCTCTTCACCGCTCTCTGAATAACCCTGACAGGGTTATTCAGAGAAAGGTAAAACTCAGGAGAATGACTGAAGAGAAAATTCTAGGTCAAAATAGCCAAACCAGAAAAATTCTCCCATTTATCTCACTTTCCAAATCGACTATTTGGTCTAGAATTTTCCATTCTCCAGTCACACTCCTGCTTTTCACCGCCAAAAAATCTGTAAACGTTTTCTGCGTGTACGAAAATGTCTCCTCTTTTCATACAGGCTGCCGCCCCAAGCAGTTGTTTATGGATAGATTAAAGGAAAAGCATTTACCGTCATTTGAAATGTCATTTTTTGGTTTTTAAGTGTTTCTATACATCCTAGAAATCCGCCACTTCACGGGCAGGTTATGGGGACCTCCTAGGTACGATATTTGAAGGAATTTTTGGTTTTTATTTTTAACCCTTATTTCATGGAAAACTCACTGTCCCTTTAAAAAGTTTTTTTTTTTTACTTTTTGTACTTGTTTCCTGTCCCCCAGGGCACTACCCGGACCCCCATACACCTTTTATGACAAATATCTAGCATATATGCCCTCTTGGAGGGCACTCTAAAAACCGAATTTTCAGCCCCATTGACTTGCATTGAGTTCGAGATCGGGTTCGGGTTCGGATCCGAACATATGGAAAGTTCGGGTTCGGGCCCGAACCGAACTCGGGGGGGGGGGTGTTCGGCTCATCCCTAGTCAGGTTGTGTAGAGTGTCCCTTAAACGACCTATCAGAGCCCTTTATGGCAATAGAAATGTAATTTTTAACAAAGGCAAATTATATTATTTACAAGAAATGATTTTAACAACATGTATTATACTTTACGCACTTATTGCTGGTTTTATAGCTTCGCAGCCCTGTAATAAACCTGCACAATGCAAACACGTAGAACCCTCAAGATCAGAGGTACAACAGGCAAGCGAAGAGTGATTTGGCACCAAAGTATAACGTCATTGCTTCCTAAGCAGCAACGTTTGCAGGTACCGTAATGCGTATTGTATGTGTTTATGCTTGAGGATATGATTTCAGAGATATTGCGTTCAGGTGTAAAGAAAATTTGAATTCTACCACATACATACAGACAAAATATCACTTATCCCATTATACTGTGCTACGGAACTTGTTGGCGCTTTATAAAACTTGTAACTGTAACTTATATATAATTTGTTATGAAGCGATTACACACAGGGAGACAATTGATCAAAGTAACATAAGTACATTTTTCCGGGGAAGGTATATCGCATCCCAGAGATGGAAAATAAAATTCCAAAGAACAGTATTTGTTTGAAAAGTATTTGCACCTAGACCTGAAGAATAACAAAGAGAACAGAGCAAACAATGACCTTGTGTTCCCTTTATTTGAGCTAATTAGAGCACGGTTTAGCGATAGACAGCTGCCATCTAGTGGCAAAAAGTGGCATTACACTATTCATTTAAATAAATCAACGCATTTCTTTATGTTAGGAGATAATTATATGTTCAAGAGGTGCTATAAAATATTTCACAATATCCCAGTAAATCTAACAGGAGAACCGTAACTGTTGATGTTAAGAACTACCTTGACGGGCGATGTATGGTGCGTGCTCCAGCCTGCAGGTTTATGATAAAGATGAGACAGACAAACATATGGATCAGGAAGCTAAATTTCTGGGTCCCCCAAATGATTATGGCCTGCAAATTCCAGAATTCTTTAAATGCCATAGATGGCCAGATAATCATGGGACTTGTAGTTCAGTAACATCTGGGGGGCAGAGTTTGGGATTAGATAGTCACAGGGATAGATAGACAGATAAATAGATAGTCACAGGGATAGATAGATAGACAGATAAATAGATAGTCACAGGGATAGATAGATAGATAGATAAATAGATAGTCACAGTGATAGATAGTCACAGGGATAGATAAATAGTCACAGGGATGGATGGATAGATAGATAGACACATAGATAGTCACAGGGATAGAGAGATAGTCACAGGGATAGATAGATAGATAGATAGATAGATAGATAGATAGATAGATAGATAGATAGATAGATAGATAGATAAATAGATAGTCACAGGGATAGATAGTCACAGGGATAGATAGATATAGATAGTCACAGGTATAGATAAATAGTCACAGGGATGGATGGATAGATAGATAGATAGACACATAGATAGTCACAGGGATAGATAGATAGATAGAGATAGATAGATAGTCACAGGGATAGATAGATAGTCACAGGGATGGATGGATGGATAGATAGATAGTCACATAGATAGATAGTCACAGGGATAGATAGATAGATAGATAGTCACAGGGATGGATGGATAGATAGATAGATAGTCACATAGATAGATAGTCACAGGGATAGATAGATAGATAGATAGATAGATAGATAGATAGATAGATAGATAGTCACAGGGATGGATGGATAGATAGATAGATAGTCACAGGGATAGATAGATATAGATAGTCACAGGGATAGATAGATATAGATAGTCACAAGGATAGATAGATAGATAGATAATCACACATCCTAGGCACACCCTAATCCCACCCGCAGCACACTCTGGGTCCCGGCTGGCCGCATCCCACGGATAGCTGCCGGGACCCTTTTGCCTCGGCAAGCCTGTACTTCCCTGGTGGTCCGGTGGCTGTGGGCTCTGCAATGCGATCAGAACGCAGAGCACGTCCCACACAGGACCCGTGCGCTAGCGATCCTCCGATGACCTGTCACCTGATCGCCGGCGCACACTGACTATGTCGGAGAGCGCCGGCAGTCAGGTGAAAGGTCATCAGAGGTTCGCCGGTGCACGGGTCCAGTGTGGGACGTGCTCTCTTTAAGGGTTGTTCAGAGAAAGGTGAAAACCAGGAGAATGGCAGGAAAAGCGAACAATCTGGACCAAATAGCCGATTTGGAAAGTGAGATAAATGGGAGAATTTTTATGGTTTGGCTTTTTTTACCTAGAATTTTCACTTCTCCAGTCATTCTCCTGAGTTTCACCCCTCTCTGAATAAACCTGATAGTCATAAAACACAATCGGCCACAATACTCAGCCACTAATTGGGTTAGTCGAGACTCATGGGAAATGTAGTTCAAAAACAACTGGATGGCCAAGGTTGCTGCACCTCTGAATTATAAACATAGAGGGTTATCCAAAGAGATCCAAATGGCTGGAGAAAGGTAACCGAACGCTGAAAATCAGCGTTCGGTTACCTTTCCTGGCCATTCGGCTATTCAGAGAGCAAGCAATTCACCAAATCCTGGCGAATTACCTGCACATACGGTGCCTGTTCGAGGGCAGTGAAATCCCCATGAAAAAGCACTGCTTCGTTTATTCAGAGAACACAAACCAGCAGTGAAAGGTTCCCCTAATGCCCTGCCATTCGGTGGTTTAATTCGGCAAATTTATTCAGGAGAATCCCATAGGCTTCAATGTTAAAAATATTCCCGATTTAATTCAATATCTAATAAACTGTTCATTATAAAATTCTGCAGTAAAGAGTCTCTTTATTTATAGATTTTTTTTAGGATATTTTAAGCATTTTCCTGTTTTTTTTTTAACTTCTTTTTTCTGTAACAGTCCTTTTTATTATCATTCATTGGATCTTATATGTAAATTTCAGACATTTTCACTCAGCAGTTTCTTTGCAAACAGCGTTTCACTTTTAAAACATTGAAGCAAACTGTTTTGCTAATTTATTCACTCCATTCGTCTGTGGTTTCAGCTTTTTCCGGCGGCTTCGCTGTGTGTGATCGGCTCCTGATCGGCTTTTTCCAGCGGGTTATTCTAGATGTTTTTGCAGGTTTTCGGTGTGCATTCGCCTGGTTTTGCGGTTAGTTTTCGGTGGGTTTGCGGTGACCTTTCCCTGCAATTCGGGGACCCTGTGGTGCTTGCTGAGTACACCGCAGGGTCGCCGAACTGGAAATCGTCAAAACAAACCGAATTGAAGAGAACGAAAAGTCACAGAACGAGCGATGCCTTTTCGATTCTCTTTGAATTACGATGATTATAATGATATATTTAGGCTGAATGTGTGAGAGTGTGTGCGTGTGTATATATGCATAAGGGTGCATACATACACAAAACATTTTTTTCATGTGTTTGAGCTTTTGGGTGCACACCATAACGCAATAGGCTGCGCACGCCTATGATGATGGCGCATCTGTGACTGTCTGTGAGCATGATGTGAGCTGGCCTGGGCCTGGGCAATATATATACGCATGATGTGAGCTGGCCTGGACAATATATATATGCATGATGTGAGCTGGCCTGGGCCTGGCCAATATATATACGCATGATGTGAGCTGGCCTGGGCAATATATATATACGCATGATGTGAGCTGGCCTGGGCAATATATATATATGCATGATGTGAGCTGGCCTTGGCAATATATATATATATACGCATGATGAAAATTTGCAAAGGTCAAGGCACGCAAAGTGAAATTTTGATGTGTCTGAAATTGAAACTTACGTGACAACTCTTATTTTTTTTTTGTTAATTTATATTTGTTCAATACAGTTAATTTTAATTTATTTAATAGAGTTAATTTAAAATGGTTTAATACAGTTTATTTAGATTTATATTACCTGTACTATTGGTGCTTTTCAAACTTTATTCTTAAATAAAAAGAAATTTAGCAGTTTCATGTTGTGTCGTTTTGTTTTTTTGGCGGGGTGCAAGTAGCTGGTCTTGCCTAGGGCGCAAAATAGTCTAGCACCGGCCTTGACCGCATGGTCCACCGCTGAACTCTTCCACAATACCGCAGAGGGGTTACTGTATGATGGCACTTGCTGGCCTGGCACCAAAGGCACAATATTTGACTGCACTGCCACTGACGCCTGTATCAGATTCATATCCTCAGAGGGGTTACTGTGTGATGGCACTGTTGCCGATGCTAAAGGCCCAATTTTAAAGCACCTATTGTTACTTTCATCCAAAGCCTGCATAAGTTTCACAATAATTTAGCTAAAAAATCAGTAAACTTTTTCTGCGTGTCCGAAAATGTCTCCTCTTTTCATACAGACTGCCACCCCAAGCAGTTGTTTATGGATAGATTAAAGGAAAAGCATTTACCGTCATTTGAAACATCATTTTTTGGTTTTTACATATTTCTATACATCCTAGAAATCCGCCACTTCACGGGCAGGTTATGGGGACCTCCTAGGCACGATATTTGAAGGAATTTTTTGTTTTTATTTTTAACTCTTATTTCATGGAAAACTCACTGTCCCTTTAAAAATGGTTTTTTTTAAAACTTTTTGTCCTTGTTTCCTGTCCCCCAGGGCACTACCCGGACCCCCATACACCTTTTATGGCAAATATCTAGCATATATCCCCTCTTGGAGGGCACTCTAAAAAGCCGAATTTTCAGCCCCATTGACTTATTTGGAAAGTTCGAGTTCGGATGCGAACCGAACTCGGGGGTGTTCGGCTCATCCCTAATAGTCACAGGGATGGATAGATAGAGATAGATAGATAGATAGATAGATAGATAGTCACAGGGATGGATAGATAGACACATAGATAGATAGTCACCGGGTTGGATCGATAGATAGATAGTCACATGGATAGATAGAGAGATACAGGGATAGATAGATAGATAGATTAGATAGTCACACGGAAGGATAGATAGAGGGATAGGGATGGATAGATAGATAGATAGATAGATAGATAGACACATAGATAGTCACATGGATAGACAGAGAGATACAGGGATAGATAGTCACAGGGATGGATAGATAGAGGGATGGATAGATAGATAGTCACAGGGATGGATCGATAGTCACATGGATAGATAGAGAGATACAGGGATAGATAGATAGAGATAGATAGATAGATAGATAGATAGATAGATAGTCACACGGAAGGATAGATACAGGGATAGATAGAGAGATACAGGGATAGATAGTCACAGGGATGGATAGATAGAGGGATAGAGGGATGGATGGATAGATAGATAGATAGATAGATAGATAGATAGATAGATAGATAGATAGATACAGGGATAGATAGAGAGATAGAGAGATAGAGAGATAGTCACAGGGATAGATAGAGAGATACAGGATGATAGATAGATAGATAGATAGAGGGATAGATAGTCACAGGGATAGATCGATAGATAGATAGTCACATGGATAGATAGAGAGATACAGGGATAGATAGATAGATAGATAGATAGATACAGGGATAGATAGAGAGATACAAGGATAGATAGATAGTTACACGGAAGGATAGATAGATACAGGGATAGATAGAGAGATACAGGGATAGAGAGATACAGGGATGGATAGATAGAGGGATAGAGGGATGGATAGATAGAGAGATACAGGGATAGATAGAGAGATACAAGGATAGATAGTCACACGGAAGGATAGATAGATACAGGGATAGAGAGATACAGGGATGGATAGATAGAGGGATAGAGGGATGGATAGATAGATAGTCACAGGGATGGATAGATAGATAGTCACAGGGATGGATAGATAGATAGTCACAGGGATGGATAGATAGATAGATAGTCACAGGAATGGATAGATAGATAGATAGATAGATAGTCACAGGAATGGATAGATAGATAGATAGATAGATAGATAGATAGATAGTCACAGGGATGGATAGATAGATAGTCACAGGGATGGATAGATAGATAGTCACAGGAATGGATAGATAGATAGTCACAGGAATGGATAGATAGATAGTCACAGGGATGGATAGATAGATAGATAGATGGATAGATAGATGGATAGATAGATAGTCACAGGGATGGATAGATAGATAGTCACAGGGATGGATAGATAGATAGTCACAGGGATGGATAGATAGATAGATAGTCACAGGAATGGATAGATAGATAGTCACAGGGATGGATAGATAGATAGTCACAGGAATGGATAGATAGATAGTCACAGGGATGGATAGATAGATAGATAGTCACAGGAATGGATAGATAGATAGATAGTCACAGGAATGGATAGATAGATAGTCACAGGGATGGATAGATAGATAGTCACAGGAATGGATAGATAGATAGATAGTCACAGGAATGGATAGATAGATAGTCACAGGGATGGATAGATAGATAGTCACAGGAATGGATAGATAGATAGATAGTCACAGGAATGGATAGATAGATAGATAGATAGTCACAGGGATGGATAGATAGATAGATAGTCACAGGAATGGATAGATAGATAGATAGATAGATAGATAGATAGATAGATAGATAGTCACAGGGATGGATAGATAGATAGATAGATAGATAGATAGATAGATAGATAGATAGATAGATAGATAGTCACAGGGATGGATAGATAGATAGATAGATAGATAGATAGATAGATAGATAGATAGATAGATAGATAGATAGATAGATAGTCACAGGGATGGATAGATAGATAGATAGTCACAGGAATGGATAGATAGATAGATAGTCACAGGGATGGATAGATAGATAGATAGTCACAGGGATGGATAGATAGATAGATAGTCACAGGGATGGATAGATAGATAGATAGATAGTCACAGGGATGGATAGATAGATAGTCACAGGGATGGATAGATAGAGGGATAGATAGATAGATAGAGAGATAGAGAGATAGAGAGATAGTCACAGGGATAGATAGAGAGATACAGGGATGGATAGATACAGGGATAGACAGAGATACAGGGATAGATAGTCACAGGGATAGAGAGATACAGGGATGGATAGATAGATAGATAGATAGTCACAGGGATGGATAGATAGAGAGATACAGGGATAGATAGATAGTCACAGGGATAGGTAGATAGACACATAGATAGTCACAGATAGATAGATAGATAGATAGTCACACGATGGATAGATAATCACAGGGATGGATGGATAGATAGATAGATACTGTAGAGATAGATAGAGAGATACAGGGATAGAGAGATACAGGGATAGGTAGATAGATAGATAGATAGATAGACATAGATAGATACAGGGATGATAGATAGATAGATAAATAGATAGATAAATAGATAGATAGTCACAGTGATGGATGGATAGACGGACACAGGGATAGATAACTAGATAGACGGACACAGGGATAGATAAATAGAGCTGCACGTCGATATCAGGGTACATCATGTCCATATTGCACGTCGATATCAGGGTACATCGTGACCACATTGGCATCGCAAAAGTGTCTGCCAAATAAGAAAACTCTCCACTTTGGCTAATATGAAGTTTCCTCGTTTCCCTCCACATTTCATTGTTTAGTAAGTAAACCCCAGTATCCCTCCGTGCATGCTGTACTTTCTCCTGCAAACCTTCTCTCATCCTCAAATTCTATCCATATGCCATATGCCACAGGAGGTAGCACTGCCATACTGCCATCTAGAGGCCAACTGGTTTATTACAGATGTGATCAGCTACAGAAAAACTGATAATAATATGCAACGGCTGAAATCCAGTAAAACAGGTGGTTAAATTTCCTAATGGAATTAAAATGCTGGGGATTTTAAATCAGAACTAAAAGTTGCAGAAGACTTGGAGTTCTGGACTTATAAAAAAAAAAATTACTTTATATATACTGCACATGTACAGTATATGTAATGTTTCACATTTAAATATGTATAATTGATTAAACATGGCAAATATATATAAAGCAAAAAACTAAAGTGCACACAATCCTTAGGTCTCCTAAAGGTGTTAATGCCCAAGTGCTTAAATCCCCAAAAATAATATCCAAATAGGTCCTAATAAAACAACAGATCTTTATTTTTGCTGCAATAAAAACAACCAACGTTTTGGCTCAAGCAGAGCCTTTATCAAGGACTATAACTGGCATCTCAGTTACATACAGACAGATACATACCACAATGAGATACAGACAAAGGCAGACACATTCACCAATACATACAAAGACAGATACATTGTCACTGCATCATCGTATCCCATCCGTGGCAGGTCCTATTCTTGTCACGTATTGACCGCAGTTATAGAAACATCGAAACATAGAAAAATGTCGGCAGATAAGAACCTTTCGGCCCATCTAGTCTGCCCAATTACATGGATACTTTACCTGGATTTATCTTTTGTTTAGGATAGCCTTATGCCTATCCCATGCCTGCTTAAATTCAATTACTGTTTTGGCCTCTACCACTTCTACTGGAAGGCTGTTCCATGTATCCACCACCCTCTCAGTAAAATAACGCTTCCTGATGTTACTTTTAAATCTTTGCCCCTCTAATCTAAGACTATGTCCTCTTGTTTTGTTACTTTGTTTCCGTTTAAATATACTCCCTTCCTCTACCTTGTGGATTCCCTTTACGTATTTAAATGTTTCTATCATATCTCCTCTGTCTCGTCTGTTTCCAAGCTGTACATGTTAAGATCATTAAGCCTTTCCTGGTAACTTTTCTCCTTCAAGCCGTACACCATTTTAGTAGCCCTTCTCTGAACTCTCTCTAAGATGTCTATATCCTTCTGGAGATACGGTCTCCAGTACTGCACACAGTACTCCAAGTGAGGTCTCACCAGTGCTCTGTACAGTGGCATGAGCACTTCCCTTTTCCTACTGCTAATACCTCTCCCTACACAACCAAGCATTCTGCTAGCATTTCCTGCTGCTCTATTACATTGACTACTTACCCTTAGATCCTCTGAAATAATAACCCCTAAATCCCTTTCCTCAGATGTTGAGGTTAGGACTGTATCAAATATTCTATATTCAGCCCTTGGGTTTTTACGTCCCAGGTGCATTATCTTGCACTTATCCACATTAAAACTCAATTGCCACAACTCCGACCATTTTTTTAGTTTACCTAAATCATTTGTCATTTGGCTGATCCCTCCAGGAACGTCAACCCTGTTGCAAATCTTTGTGTCATCAGCAAAAAGACATACTTTTCCATTAATACCTTCTGCAATATCACTAATAAAAATATTAAATAGAATGGGTCCAAGTACTGACCCCTGAGGTACCCCACTGGTAACAAGACCTTGCGCCGAATAAACTCCATTTACTACAACCCTCTGTTGCCTGTCACTCAGCCACTGCCTAATTCATTCAACAATATTGGAATCCAAGCTCATAGATTGCAATTTATTGATAAGCCTTCTATGCGGAACAGTATCAAAAGCCTTACTGAAATCTAAATAAGCAATGTCTACTGCACCACCTGTGTCTAATATTTTTGTTACCCAATCAAAAAAATCAATAAGATTAGTTTGGCATGATCTCCCTGAGGTAAACCCATGTTGTTTCTGATCCTGTAATCTATGTGTTTTTAGATGTTCAACAATCCTTTCCTTTAACATGGTTTCCATTAATTTCCCCACTACTGACGTAAGACTAACTGGCCTTTAGTTCCCCGATTCCTCCCTACTACCCTTCTTGTAAATGGGCACAACATTTGCTAATTTCCAGTCTTCTGAGATGACTCCCGTTAACAAGGATTGGTTAAATAAATCTGTTAACGGTTTTGCTATTACATCACTGAGCTCTTTTAATAATTTAGGGTGGATCCCATCAGGCCCCATTGATTTATTTGTCTTTACTTTAGATATCTGCTGTAGAACCTCCTCCTCTGTAAACTGATATGTAAATGTCTCATTAGTGTTTCCTCCTAACTGTGTATGTGAGATTAAGTCACATACTGAGGACAGAATCCTTTCTGGGGCTCCCAGAAATTCAAGGTGAAACAGAACCTGTGATAAAACACCTGTGGTGTGGAGGGATGCATGTCTAGAGGGTTGTCAGCCATTTTCATAAAGAATACAGCAACCAAGAGGGTAGAATTTTAAACTTTAGACAATAAGACCTAAAGAATGGGTCCTGTCGCCGATGGGATACCTTGACCTTGTGACAGGCTTAAGCAATTTATGGCCAGGTTTGTGATAAAAATTCCAATAATTTATTATCAGAGTTCAGGGATGCTGGATTCATATAGCCCAACGCCCCAGACATGGAGATTTTGACTCCGGGCAAGTATAGATTATCACATTTAGCCCCTTGGACAGGCAGAGCCCTGGACCTGTTGCAGAGCACTTTTATTCTTTTGGTTTCTCTGTTGGGCTGAGAACCCACATGATATGTGTCCATGGCAGTGTACGTTGTAGGATGTCTGGCAGTATGTATTGGGGAGTTATTTAAATGCTATTTTGGCGACATTATTTTGTCTATTGGGACAAGTAGATTGTCAGTAGGGGCAAGTAGATTTGATACCAATTTAGTCCTTCGGACAAGTCGATTTTTTTTTAATCACACCTCTGTGAGTTAGGCTGTGGGAAAACCTGTGAAAAAATGAAAATCTTGCCAACTCTTTAAAAATGAACATGAATGTCCTTAAATGTTGTGTGTAGTTTGTGTAGTGGAGTTCTGACCCCTTGGTGTACTGTGTCTATTTATGACAAGAAGCACTCTTATGTTTATTAAGGTTTTGCGTGCTGCCCTCTTGGTTGATATATATGCACACATTGCACAAGGTTATGACTGAATAAAAAGTTAGGGTTATTATTGTATTTAGGAATTATTTGTCACTGTTTTTTCAAATAAGAATATTATTATTATTATTATTATTATTTATTAAGCGCAAACACATTCCGCAGCGCTGTACAAAAGATGCAATGAGTAAAGACAGGACAATTCTACAATACATACAAGAGGCCGGTCAGTATTCCTGTCAGGAGATACAGGAGGACAGGAGGGCACACACACATTTGTAACGTTTATTTTTTTGAGAAATTCTTCATTATTTTCTTTCAAAAATAATTTGTTTGTCAACAAATGATATTAAAATAGCAACAGATGCTGGTAGACCACCTGCATCTGTTCGCAATTTGTATTCCCCCCAATATGAGGAGGCAAAGGACTTCTAGCATTTTTATGACATTAAAAAATGTTTTAAAGCAGCTAACTATAAAACATATATGTATCATCGTGACATGAAGTGTCTTCTCACACCATGTCTGGGCGATCGCAGGTTAGCATAAGAGCCATCTGGCTTTGGTCCCTGATTGTCTGCACTGTAAGCGAAGATTGAGAGCAAACTTTTAATTGTTTCAGCTCAGACATGTGAATTAACTTCCAATTTCAATAATATTGACTCTTCTCTTCCAGCATCACGGCTTAACTTGTTGTGATCTGAGCTGCCAGCACTGACCCTTTGATTGTTATTTTTAGTGGAAACTTTTCCAGTCGTCTTCTTGGCTGGCTCCTTGTTGTCCGTGCTCAGATCAGCCTTTCAGAATTTATTTTTTTTCTGTATGATTTTATCCCAAAACATTGGGCGGGGGATAACTTGCACTGAGCAACTCCGTTTTATGACCAGATGCATCAGAGACCATCGACCTCCCAGACGGAACCACATTTCCCATGAGGCTCTCTCAACCTAGCAAGGAGCTGAGCATCATGGGATGTGTTCTTCAAAAAAATCAGGGGTGCCAAGGTTGCTGAGATACATCAAATAATAATTGGCATTGCGTATCAGTTGCCATTTTTATTTATGAACCAGGACAATAAATGTCTAAACATCATCTACTTGGAGTTAGTTATCGGCTAAGATTGGTTTTGTGCAGAAATGCAAATACGAGGCCAAAATAATCTCGTCAAAAGATTTGGAAATATGTTTAAAGGGAAACTCTATTGAAAAATGGAGTTCCCTTTCTTTGTCCTTAAATAATTGGGTAGGCGCTGCTGGCAGCCTTTGCCCAGTTATTTATTTATTTCTATTTCCGGTCATTTTTACTTTTTGTCCCTCGCCATGAGAGCAGCTCCTCCACTTCAGATGTGGGACTCCTAAGCCTGGAATTTTGCCTTGGTGGTCTGGCAGGTGAGCGATCTGTCTGTACCCCTACTTGGTGATGACCATACTGACGGACTCACCACTGAGAGAGCAGAGTGCTTTAACGGGACCCAGATGTCACGGCCAACTGGGAAATGTCTCGTTATTCAAGTTGGTCTCTCTTGGGTGGCATGCAAGGACCCTCATACCCAAGACACTTCGTCAAGTTGCAACTGGGTTTGGCAACACTCCGGAGTCGCAGGACCCCTTAACGTGCATGCGCTGTCACCTGCCTGATGGTGACCCTGACCGTAAATTGCGCATAGCAACGGGGTTTACACAATTACATACGCAAGTTCCATGGCGCCTGCATAGAACAATGAATTTCCCGGCTGCCGGTCACTGGAAGGGGGGCCGCTCCTCACATCCTGACCATTTTAAAACTATAAAGTGGTCAGGATGAATAGAGTGTCCATTTAAATATATAACTACTTTGAAATAAATTATGCAAGTTCACCCCCCCATCCCTGCGTCACCTCTTAGTGAAAAGCCCCATGGATACCTAACTCTTCTTCCTAGCCGTAACCTTCGTCCTCAATCCGCCATCTTTTCTATATGTATCTTTATTTCTCCTCACTGGCCAAGAATCCCTTAGTGCCGTCTCTAACCTGGCAGTTGGTCATCCTAGTCTGTATGGAATATCCTTTAACCCCTTCACTGCTGAAGACGTGTGGGACACGTCCTCATTGATGCACGTTGCATGCTGAGGACGTGCCCCACACGTCATCAGCTGTGCGAGACCCCCGGCGGAGATACTCACCTCTCTGTCCGGGGTCCCACGGCGTTCTGACTTCAGCGTCCTCAGACGCTGAAGTCAAGCTCCTCCCGGCGTAAATGACGTCATCGCGCCATGCGCGATGACGTCATTTCCAGGCGACCCCCCGGCAATGCCGGGAGATAGCCTGGAAGGGAGGGGGCGGATCCGTTCGGATCCCTCTCCCTCCCGATCGGGAAGGAGCAGCGGTAAAAGCCAGGCACCGCTTAAAAGGGGAGAGTCTCCCCTTTTAAGCGATGCCTGGCTTTAACCCCTCAAGTGCTGGGTTGCACTTCAGCGCCTCGCGGCGCCGAAGTGCAGCCTATCTCCGGTGGGGCCGCCATCTTGGATGGCGGCTCCGCCCCCGGGACTCCCCTCGCTGTCTGACGTCATCACGCATAGCGTGATGACGTCAGATAGCCGGGGAACCCCTAGCTGCCGGGGATTTCCCAAGGAAATCCCCTGGTGGAGATAGGGGGTTCTTGTGAACCCCGATATCTCCAGAACCGTGGCAGCTAGGGGTCATGGAGGGTGTCATTTGAAAGGCCTGAGCATGGCCTTTCGAATGATACCCAACATGACTAGGTAAAAAGTAAAAAAATAATAATAAAAAAAAAAATTAAAATAATAAATAAATTTAAAAAAATAAATAAAAAAAAACATGGTTTTTTTTGTGTGTTGTTTTTATTAATGCAGCAATATTGTTCACATTTCAATTATAATGTGAACAATGATGCTGCGCTAATGATTTTTTTCTATGGGGTGCGTTTGCTAAAAATCACGTAATTCCCCCCAAAAAAAGTAACAAGTCCCCATTTCAAATTTTTTGTACAAGCGCACCCCATAGAAAACATAACCGCAAACGCTCATGTGATAAAATGTGAAAAAAAACACTTTACACACTGCAGATGATTAAAAATTCAATTTTTATTGTATTTTTTGTTATAATATACAGGCAGGTCATGACGTATACATATAAAAATGATATATTATGAATCTGCAGAGTCTGCCGGAAAGAACGATATATAATATGTCTGGGTCATTTATTAAAATGTGGCTTCAAATCGCGTTTAAACATGATGAGCGAAAGCGGTAAAAATGAGCTCAGCACACAGTGGTGAAATGCCTCAGCAGTGAAGGGGTTAATCCTGACTAGACATGTGCACAGCACAAAATTTCGTTTTGAACTAATGGATTAGTACTAAAATGCAATTTATTTAGTTGCTAAAGAAATTCGTTTTCAGTTCTTTAGTATGAAAACTAATTTCTTTCACCCGAAAACCAGTGGATACAATTATTATTGTAGTGGCTCCTCCAGAGGGCTGAGATCGTGGCTTGTTACAGTATCTCTCACTCTCAGCACAATGTGTCAGGCAAAGCTGTTACAGTAACTGACTGCTGCTCATCACAGCGCTCAGAGTTTCAGTAAAACTAGGAAATAATATTTTTATATATCAGAGGTTAGAACAATATTATTTCCTTGTTTTACTGAAACTCTGAGCGCTGTTACAGTCAGTTACTGTAACAGCTGAGCCTGATACATTGTACTGAGAGAGAATATAACAAGCAGCCGATCTCAGCGCTCACAGCCACTGGATTTAAAGATTTAAAAAAGAAGCTCCTCTCTGTATAATGTATAGAACATCCTCCTGCATTAATTAATACCTCTCTCTGTATAATGTAGATAACATCCTCTTGCATTAATTAATACCCCTCTCTGTATAATGTATACAACATCCACCTGCATTAATTAATACCCCTCTCTGTATAATGTATAGAACATCCTCCTGAATTAATGTCCCTCTCTGTATAGAACATCCTCCTCAATTTATACATTTCTCCGTATAATTTATATAACATCCTCCTGCATTAATACCCCTCTCTGTATAATGTATAGAACATCCTCTTGCATTAATTAATGCCCCTCTCTGTATAGAACATCCTACTCAGTAGGACCTACTGCATTGGCATGTGGAGGGTGCAGAACTTTGTAATGCAATGCTTATCCAGCACAGGAGAGGGAACTTTTACTTAAACTTTGCATCTCTGTGGGGGAGAGAGACAGGAATATAAAAGCAGGGGAGAGGGAAAATATTAACGTAAATTGGTCTGAAAGCTCAGAGAAGAGATGACTGGTGCAAATATATTTTTATAATAAAATAAAGCACTTTAAATCCAGGGAAAACATTCAAATAAATCACACTGACCGCTCACAATGACAGAGTAACTGTGAGTTGGATACTAAATGTATCAGATGAAAAAAAAACCTTTATAAACAAGCAGCACTGGGAGAGGAGAGGGACTTTATATAAAACGTGTATTATAGATGAGGAAAGGGGATAGTGCTCCTGGATAATATAAAATGTATCAGACCTAAGCCCCTATTATGCAGAGTGGGAGGGGAGATAACACACGTTTTATAAAGTCCCTCTCTTCTCCCAGCGCTGCTTGTTATAAAGGGGTTTTTACTATCCAGCCCTCCTCTGTCATTAGCTTTCAGTGTGATTTATTTGAATGTTTTCCTTCTCCAGCTGCTTTTATCATCTTGTCTGCCACATAGACATGCAAGGGTTAAGTAAAGGTTTCCTCTCCTGTGCTGGCTGTCTGTGCTGTGAGTGAATATTCTGGAGCTCTATCACTGTCAGATTTTCAGGTAAGGGGTCGGGAAGGATTACGCATACAAACCTTTTCTGTAGCTTTGCGATGTTGCGCTCTTCATTGCTGGTCTCCTTCAATCCATGTAATATTACAAAAAGGACTGAAACTAAAATGTAGTGCATTTTATTTTAGTTTCTTTCGTTTTTTTGTACTGGGCAGTTTCGTATCTCTTGAGTCATACTAAAACTAAATTATCCCAAAATTCTGACTAAATCGTTTTAGTACTAAAACTAATGCACATGTCTAATCCTGACCCTCAAGTCTTCAATGCCTATTTTAATGCCCAGAACCACTATTTAACCAGCTGTGTCATACACAGGGCCAGATTGGGGCTACTGGAGAAGCAGCACCAGGCCCATGCCCATAATAAGCCCAGAGAAAGGATAACTATAGGACAGTGTTTCCCAAATCTGTCCTCAGGACTCTCTGCCTCGCCAGGTATCTCTGAAGCACAGCACAGGTGACATGATTTGCTGCTCAGTGATTGCAGGATTCAGTCTGAATTTCCCCAAGGTGATCTGCAAAATCTGGCCTGGTTGAGAGTCCCGAGCACAGGTTTGGGAAACACTGATCTAGGGTTTATTCAGACAGCACAGAAATGTCACCGACATTTTGGTGCTCTCTCAAACCACGCACTTCGGAGAATCAAATTCCCCGACCCTGCGGTGAATTCAGCATTCACCGCAGGGTCCCCGACGTGAAGGGAAATTCCGCCGATACGATCCAAAAAATAGGATCAATTCAACATGGCACAGAACGCACCCGACGATCTGCTGCAAACCCACCGAAAGCATCCGACAAAAGCCGATCCGCCAAACATAGCGCCAACCAGCCATTGGAAAAAGCCGACGAATAGAGTAAAAAAAAAAAAAAAATACTGGATAAAAATGCCTGGAATTTACACATAAGGTCCTATGAATAATAAGAAGGTCTGTTACAGAAAAAAAAAAAACTGGTTGTCAGGTTTTAACCTCTTCGCTGCGGGTGACGTGTGGGGAACGTCCTCATTGACTCACACTATATGCAGAGGACATTCCCCACATGTCATCCGCTAGCGGGAGCCCGGAGAGATACTCCCCTCTCTCTCCGGGGTCTCGCGGCGTTCTGACTTCAGGGAAGTCAGACGCCGCTTTTATAGGCCTCCTGACGTGAATGACATCATTGCGCCATGCGTGATGATGTCATCTTCAGGCGACCCGGGAGATCGCCTGGAAGGAGGGGGGATCCTTTCAGATCCCTCTCCCTCCCGATTGGGAGGTCCTAGCAGGACAAGCCAGGCACCGTTTAAAAGTGTAGAGTCTCCCCTTTTAAGCGGTGCTGGCTTTAACCCCTGAGGTACCGTGCCGAGATTCGGCGCAATGACGTCAGTTAACCGGGGAACCCCTAGCTGCCCAGGGATTTCCTAAGGAAATGCCCTGGTGGAGATAGGGAGTTCCTTTGCACCCCCATATCTCCCGAACGATGGCAGCTAGAGACTAGAGGCCAGAGCGTGGCCGTTCGAATGATACTTTAAACATGGTCATGTTTGGTAAGAAAAAAAAATATATATATTATTTTTATTAATGCAGCAATAACGTTCCCTTTTAAATTATAATGTGAACAATAATGCTTCACTAATGATTTTTTTCTATGGGGTGCGGTTGCAAAAAATCACGTAATTCCTCTCCAAAAAATGTAACGAGTTCCCATTTCTAATTTTTTTAACAAGTGCACCCCATAGAAAATATAAGCGCAAAGGCTCGGATGATAAAATGTGAAAAAAAACACTTTACACGTGTAGATGGTTAAAAAATTCAAATTTGATTGCATTTTTTTGTTATAATATTCAGGCAGGACATGACATATACATATAATAATGATATATTATGATTCTGCCGAGTCTGACAAAAAAGGATATATAATATGTCTGTGTCGTATAATAAAACGTGGCTTCAAATTGTGTTTAAACATGATGAGCAAAAGCGGTAAAAATTAGCTCGGCACAAGGACGTGAAATGGCTCAGCAGCGAAAGGGTTTAAAAAACAGGGGGAAAAATTGACGAAGAAATCCCGAAAAATGCCTAATATTCCTAAAAAAATAAATAGACTTTTTGCTGCAGATTAAAAGAATAAATGGTTAATTAGATATTGAATAAATCGGGAATATTTTAACATTGAAACCTATGGGGTTCGCCTGATTAAACCTGCCGAATGAAACCACTGAACAGCAGGGCATTTCTCTGACATTTCTCTACTGTTCGGTGTTTTCTGAATAGATTAACCATTGTTTCTCTACGGGGATTTAACTGCCGTTGAATAGGCACCGTATTTTGCTGGCAATTTGCCAAAATTTGGCGAACTGCCTACTTTTTGAATAGCCAAATGGCCACAAAACTGCACGTTTGGACTCCCATATCTCCCGATTGCTGGCAACTAGAGTATCATGTTTGATATTGTCGGAAAGACCAGAGCATGGCCTTTCCAATGATACCAAACATGACTAGGGTAAGAGTAAAAAGATGGACCCGGCGACAGGCAACTAGAAAATTGAGCAAGCAGGTAACAGGGCAAAAACCAGGATGGTCCTGCATAAATCCGAACAGTTGGGAGGCATGCTATGGGATATACAGGTTACATGTGTGTGTGGAACACAGCTGAACAGCTCTGCTGGTTCTATAGCAGAAAGGGGATTGTGCAATCCCTTTCCTTTCAGATTGGATTATTCTGGATTCTGAAATCCGGACATATCCGATCCCAAGCATTCCAGTTTACGGGTGCTCAACCTGTGGTGCGTATGTTACACCTCTCTTCAAGAAGAAATAAGATCAACTAACTGATCTGATCAGACTTATAGCAATAAATAAATCTGTTCATGAAAGTCTGTTTTGTATAATAACCCACTTATCCGTGTGTTACTCCCCATTCTCCCTTTACAATACATGGAATTATTATTTATCGGCATATTTAATGACACACGATTGTTCAGTGCAGAGGTCGCGGGGAATCCTGTTTCTATATCAATAACCATTTCGCTCCTTTGATGTTTTACAGTTCCTCTGGCTGCGGCGTTTCTGCCGCCCTCTTCTTCGGGATTAGTCACGCTCCTTTTTAGAGTAAGTGGTTACACAGACGTCTGTGGAATTAATAAGAATGTTTTGATTAAAATGTCACAGACTTTCCACATTTCACCGATTCCCCTGATCACTCTGAATAGGACTCATAAATACTCATATTCGTCCGTTATTAACATGCGGACCAGGAGCGCGCCGGAGTTTTAACCGCGTTTGGGAAAAAGTAATCAATAGTAATTTATACAGTTCTCAATCCTTTTAAATATTTTATATGCCGTGACTTTGCTGAACGTATTTTCTCTTTATAAAATGAAGTCGGCAGACGCAGATTGTATAAAGTAAAATAATTTGCCGGTACCTAAATCAGTTAAGTCTTTTGTTTGTTTTCTCGCTGCCAATTGTAATCTGTAGTATTGTATTTTTATTTACAGACGCTGCCGGTACCTAATGCTCCTTCTTCTGCGAGAAGTAACTTATTCGGTTCGGAATGTTTAACAAAGTGGAAACTTTTAACTGATCTTAACACTTCAAAAAGCAAACATTGACAGGTAACAGGTATGACCTGTATATCTGATCAGCCACAACATTAAAACCACCGCCTAATATCATGCAGGTCCCCCTTGTGCTGCCAAAACAGCTCTGATGCATCGAGGTATGGACTCCACGAGATATCTGAACTTGCCCTGTGATATCTGGCACCAAGTCATTAGCAGCAGATCCTTTAAGTCCTGCAAGTTGTGAGGTGGGGCCTCCAAGGATTGAATTTGTTGCTCCAGCACATCCTCAGTCAGGTTGACATCTGTGGAATTTGGAGGCTAAGGCAACACATTGAACTTTATTACATATTCCTCAAACAGCTTTTGCAGTGTGGCAGTTATCCTGCTGAAAGAGGTCACTGCTATCAGGAAACACCATTGCCATGAGGGGTGGAAGTGGTCTGCAACAATCTCTAGGTACGGGGTATCTGTCAAGTGTGTTCTGGTTCTTTCTGTCATGGCCAGCATTACGCATTTCAGCAATTTGATCTACACTAACTCTTCTATGTGACCGGACCAGATGGGTCAATTGGTCAGTTGTAGGCAAGCTTCTCAGGAAGTTTGGAAATGAAACAAAGTAGGGATACAGGAAGGTAGATGGGGATGTTCGATTAAAAGGGGTTTTTTTAGGATTGGGGCTACAGTAACTTTCTTGAGGGGGAGCGGGGAAGCCACCAAAAAACAGAGAGGGATGAGTTAAGGTTGGTACAAGATAAATTCCTCAACTTGTGATAAGGTGTGAGGGTCGAGACTGGAATCGATGGGGCTGTTGGGACTGGAATCGATGGGGCTGTGGGAACTGGAATTGATGGGGCAGTTTGGACTGGAATCGATGAGGCTGTTGGGACTGGAATCGATGAAGCTGTTGGGGCTGATGGGACTGGAATCGATGGGGCTGTTGGGACTGGAATTGATGGGGCAGTTTGGACTGGAATCGATGAGGCTGTTGGGACTGGAATCGATGAGGCTGTTGGGACTGGAATCGATGGGGCTGTTGGGACTGGAATCAATGGGGCTGTTGGGACTGGAATCAATGGGGCAGGTGGGATTGGAATCAATGGGGCAGGTGGGACTGGAATCAATGGGGCAGTTGGGACTGGAATCGATGAAGCTGTTGGGGCTGTTGGGACTGGAATTGATGAAGCTGTTGGGACTGGAATCAATGGGGCTGTTGGGACTGGAATCGATGGGGCTTTTGGGACTGGAATCAATGAGGCTGTGGGGACTGGAATCGATGGGGCTGTGGGGACTGGAATCGATGGGGCAGTTGGGACTGGAATCAATGAAGCTGTTGGGACTGGAATCGATGGGGCTGTTGGGACTGGAATCGATGGGGCTGTTGGGACTGGAATCGATGGGGCAGTTGGGACTGGAATCGATGGGGCTGTTGGGACTGGAATCGATGAAGCTGCTGGGACTGGAATCGATGGGGCTGTTGGGACTGGAATCAATGGGACAGGTGCTAGGGCAAGAGGATAGTGGGAGTCCAGATATCTCCTGCTCAGTCACTCAAGGAATGAATTAAACATAGGAGAACAGACAGGATGAAGGCCCTGTTGTTGGTTAAGGATGGTAATGGCGAAATTCCACTTCTCAAATGGTCTATTATGCAGAGAACCAGTTTGAATTATCTGTTTATCAGATTTGCATCAAAATCGCAAATTTCTATAAACGCTGATTTATTTTTCTCCACAAACAAACCAGTTTGTTTTTCAATATTAAAAGAGTTTGGCCAACTATAGTTTATTTCTTCTTCTGTCTTTATTTCTTTTGGTTTGCCCCCCCTCTTTTTTTTATATCTGCTTTATTCTTGTTTTGTTTGTTATAAATATATGGTGCATGAATCTCTGTTTACAAGGTGACACATTTAAACGGTAAAAGCAACATGACATCGCAATGCTAGCAGCTGGACAATGGAAATGCATTGTAAACCAGTGGTTACAGAATAGAAAAGGCCACAGACCCTCTCAGATGTGTATTAGTGTGACTTCAAGCTGGGACAGTAATGGCCTTGCGTTTTCCCGAATGGCGCATGTATGCGCGAAAAAAGCAACAAAACTACTATAAAAGTCAGTTGTAATTGCAGAAACCACATTTTAATGCAATCCATTTGCTGGTGTTTTATTTAAAAGTTTGAGAGTTTGTCTTCTCTTTTATTTCTCATTCATTTGTGTCTTTTTTACTGACCTCCTTAACCCTTTCAACACCAAGTGATGTTCCAAACATACGCTGTCAGGAACCAGTAGTTTTTGGAAAATCATTTTTCATTAACCCCTTAGTGACCGGGCGGTTTTACACAAATCCGTCTTTTAGTGAACACTGCTGTTTTTACGTTTCTGCGCTGTTAGTGTTTAGGTCAAATTTTCCTCTTACTCGTTTATTCAACCCACACATATTATACACCCTTTTTCCCGCCATTAAATGGACTTTCTAGAAATACCATTATTTCCATCATATATCAATAATTTACTATAAAAAAAATATGAAATATGAGGAAAAAATGGTAAAAACACACTTTTTCGTAATTTAATCCCCAAAATCTACAACCACCCAAAAAGACCCCGGCTAAATAAGTTCAAAATTTTTTCCCGAGACTAGAAATACCCAATTTTTACATGCCTTTGCTTTTTAACCCCTTCACTGTTGAGACAGTTCACCTATGTGCGCTGCGCTCATTCTGACCACTTTGTGCTAATTATTTCTAGATGACAGCCTAGGTCCTATTTAATTAAACCCCCCAGACAAAAAAAACTTTAAAAAAAAAAACATTTTTTTATTTTATTTAATTTTTTTTTTTTTTTTTTTTAAACCAAACCCGGTCATGTTTGATATCATTTGAAAGGCCATAATCAGTCCTTTCAAATGATATCAAATATGACCATCTAGCTGCCATGGATCGGGAGATAAAGGGATCTTTAGGATCCCCTTATCTCTACATGGCAGCTAGATGGTTAACTGGCCCACTGACATCCTCACACATATGGTGAGGTTGTCAGTGGGTGGGGGGGACCTGGAGGCTTGGCTGACATCCAAGATGTCAGCCCCCCTCCAGGTTCGAATCCCGTTTTGGCGCCAATTGGTGCCGAAACGTGATCCAGCGGCAAAACAGTTAATGCTATACACCGCTGAAAAGGGGAGACTCTCCCCTTTTCAGCGGTGTAAAAAGCATCTCCCTAGCTGCAATGGTTGGGGAGATAGAGGGCTCCGAAGGAGCCCCCCCTCCCCTCCATTGCTGTGTATGGGGACGCCTGCTGATGACGTCACCACGCAGCGTGGCAACGTCATCAGCCTTGCCTGCCCATGTAAATCACATGGGCAGGCTTCCTCCCTGCCAGATCTCCGTGGGATCCAGCGAGGGAGGTGAGTATCGGGCGGGAGGGGGATTAGGCGCCGCTGACGTACCCTGTACGTCCGCGGGTCTAAGGGAGACCCGAGGACAGGACGTACCGGGTACGTCAGCGGCCCTTAAGGGGTTAATTAGAGTTAGAACGATTTTGAATATCCTCAATGTATTCCTTAGTGTAAAAACCTATTTGGCAGGTAGATGTCGCCATCTGCTGGCTAAATGGAGTCACTACAGTTCAGAACTCCTTGCAGGATCAACAGGGGAAAAATCCATTAGAGACATTCCCCAGCTGCTCTTAACACATTTTAGCTCCTCGGGCATCATGCCCACGGTGCTAAAACTTTAGGGGTGTATTCCTCTGCAATACAAACTGACTGGTAAACAAGCTTTTTCAACCACAAACAGTAAAACCCCGATGTTTGATACACTTCAAATTTTAACGTTTTGTTGGGAAGAACGTTATTATTTTATTCCCCTTTGTTTACAGAGTGGACGGTACAAGATCGCCAGATATGTGTGTGTCTGTGTACGTATGTGTGTGTATAGAGACATAATTTAGAAAAAAAAAAAGATACTTTAGGAATGGAAGACCCATTACTATGGGAATTTAAAACATTGAAAAGAATTTGGGCTATAGAAGCAATAGGGAAGGGAAGTGCAAGGCTACTGGTGCATTGACTAAAGTGAAATTAGTTCAGACTAGTGATGTGCGTTCGTTTCGGAAAAATTTGGAATTTGGAACAAAATTTGATAATTTGTACTTCCAAATACCAAATCGATACAATACGAATTCGAAACGGTATATAACAAATTTAATTTCGTTTACACTGTCATCATCATAAAAGAAAAATTTGAATAATTGATATCAACTATCAAATTTGAAATGAACTAACAAATTGATATCAACTATCGAATTGATCTTAACTTACAATACAAGTAATAGTCAGCAAAGGACTTTATGAAACAAATTAATTTTGTTTCACTGTTTAATTTGACTCAAATCTGTGACACAGCTTAAAATGTAACCCTAGCTTTTCCTTTAAACAGCAAAACTTGATTAATTGGGGTTTTATTTAGTGATCCAAAATTTGAATTGATATATGAAATTCGAATCAATTCAAAATTTCGAATCGATACGAAATTTCAAAACGAAACAAAATACAAAATGAAATTAGTTACGAAATTCCGAAAACGAAATTAATTAAAAACGAAACTAAGCAAAACAAATTCTTCAGCCATGCACATCCCTAGTTCAGACATCTATAAACAGGGTGTCGCATACCACTAGTACCACCCACTGGCACAACCGTGCTTTGCAGAGAGTAAACGCTCTGATATTGATATCTATAGAGCTAGTGTTGTGCATTTATATATATATATATATATATATATCTCTGCTTGCTTACTGGAGTTGCTTTAACAGCTGCCTGCATTATTGCCTTATCGACTTTGTTAACGGACAAAGGGCTATATTACGTTCTAAATGCTAAAACGGGGATGTTAAGGAGGAAAACTGAGCCTGGAGGTTTCTCCTTAGCGTCCCCATTTTAGCATGAAATTACGGTGCAGGCGCTACACCAGCAGTCTGCCCCGTAATGCAGCGCTAAGCCTTGGGATGCTCACGGCAGCGCTAGCGCTGCCGCGAGCATCCCCTCCATGGAGTCCTTAGGACTCCAATAAGGTGTCCACTGCCGGTCACATGACCTACAAGATCTTACCTTGTTGAGCCCATCTGATTCTTGTATATGTATGTGGATTTACGTTTGGGCACGTTTGAGTATATATAAGGGGCACTATTGGATGATAGAACCTGTTGCTTACGTTAGGTAGATGTAAAAGTATTGCACAGTAGAAGAAGAAGACACCTGATCTGCCAACGTTTTCAGTTTGGCAGCAGTTGATGTCAAAGGAGCTTTCGATGATAGTTTTCAAGACACTCTTTTGTGCAGAATTCCAGTTCGCCCAGATGCAATGTACAGGTAGATTTCAAGTATAATGGAGACTTGACCGTATAATCAAACTTCTAATTTCAGCACTGCAGTACAGATCTTACCAAAAAACAAGTAGGAGCAACTTTTGGAAAGGACGTTGCTTTGGAAACACATTTTAGTTTTGGGAAATAATGCAGTGCTAAACCTTACAAACACTTACATAGAGTGAGATTTTCAGAATCGTATTATTAGACCTGATATTTCCTTCTAAACAGCAAGCACATTACTTAATTTAAGTGGCGCCCACCTGCTTCACCCTTTGGGTGCTTGAAGGAATACGTAATGAGACGGGTAGCCAGCTGATATATGTGTGTTAGGTAGGGTCTGTATATTTTATAATTAGCGTGTCTGAAGGAGAAGAAATGTGTTATTTTACATGAAAATTCTAAGGAATAAACACATTAGTAAAACAGCAACTGTACGTGTAAACCCCTTCTGAATGCTAGATAGGAAATGTGTTATTTTAGGTGGAAAGTCTAAGCACCTGCTGAAAAGTTACCGGGACATAAACAAGTTGAGGTTTGTTGTCTGGCAATTTATGAAATGAGAAGCAATTTGCTCAAAGTGAACATGTTTAACACAACGTATATTAAACTGCAACAGGTTCTGCCTTTTTACTCAATTGCATGGGAAAAAATCAATAAAAACATAATAAATAATTAAGGTTTAGGGCTTATATTGTGAGTAGGGGTGGGCTGCCGGTTCGATTCGTACATCGACCGTACGAAAGTTCGGTGAACTTTTTGTGATGTTTGCGAAAAGTTCGACTCATAGTGAAACGCTGTTTGCAAAAAAACTACTGAACGAAAATGTCTGGAATTTACACATAACATCCAATGAATGAATGATAATAAAAAGGACTGTTACAGAAAAATTAGAATTTTTTTTTTTGCAAAAATAAATTCCAAAAAATGCTTAAAAGATCCTAAAAAATAAAGAGAATCTTTACTGCAGAATATAATAATAAACGGTTTATTAGATATTGGATTAAAACGGGAATATTTTTAACATTGAAGCCTATGGGATTCTCCTGAATAAACCTGCCGAATGAAACCACCGAACAGCAGGGCATTTCGGCAACTTTTCACTGCTGGTTTTTGTTCTCTGAATAGGCGGAGCATTGCTTCTCTATGGAGATGTCACTGCCCTCGAACAGGCACCGTATGTGCAGGCAATTCGCCAACATTTGGCGAACTGCCTGCTCTCTGAATAACCGAATGGCCAAGAAAGGTACCCGTACACTGAATTTCAGTGTTCGGTTACCTCTCGGCCACAATTCGGATCTCTTTGAATAACCCTGTTAGATTCTCGGTGTCGTGCACCACCGACTAAGACACAATTTTTCTGCACTTGAATGTGACAGGTGCATATCATTTGAATATTTGACCGCAGGGTCCAATCGTGCACTCTTCCCCAATACCTCAGAAGGGTTACAGTGTGAAGGCACTAGCTGGCACCAAAGGCCCAATATTTGGGTGCACTGACCCATGTACCGGATGTATACAGGGCAGCCATCAGAAATGATGGGGCCCCTTACTGAACCTCACGATGGGGCCCCACCGTAAACTTCCTCAACCCGTAACAGCTTTTTGCCCCCTTCCAAAACAAAAAAAGGACATAACACAGTTCCATAGCAATAAAACTCACAGTAATGTGTGGTGTGTATGAGCATATCTGTCACGTCTGAGGCTCAGAGGGGGCCCCGGCACCCGGCGGTGCCATAGACAAGCCGGGTGACAGGAGTTGTGTCGGCTTCCGGAGCTCGTAGGCTGGTCAGGAGGCAGGGCAAGGCATGATGACGCGCGCCCGCCGGGTTTAAATAAAGACAGTGCGATCCGGCTCATCGCCCTTTCGTGGAGTTTGCTTCCCTCAGTGCTGAGTGTCTCCTGACGATTCACTACTTGGTTGATTTTTCAGTCTCCGTTATTACCTGACTTGTATGAGAACCACCCCGTGTACCAGTCCTTGGCTATTCCTTGACCACTCTAACTCTGATTTTTGGCTTATATGATAGATACCCCTTGTGTACCGTTTTGGCTATCCCTGACCACTTTAACACTGATCGATTTGGGCTTGTGTTAGAATGCGTCCTTGTATACCATCTGACCTATTTCAGGTATACCCTATCCTGTGTGTTGGTCAAACATTTCCCACTCATTTTTGGTCAAACATTTCCCACTTGTTGTTGGTAAAACATTTCCCATGGCTTCAAATTGCATTTAAACATGAGTAAAAGCGGTGAAATGGCTCAGCACACAGTGGTGAAATGGCTCAGCACTCAGCATTGAAAGGGTTTAAAACCTTTTTTTTTTTTACTTTTTTTTACTTTTTTCCTGTCCCCCAGGGCACTACCCAGACCCCCATACACCTTTTATGGCCAATATCTTGCATATATGCACTCTTGGAGGGCACTTTCATTTTTGGAAGTTCGACCCCAATTGACTTACATTACGTTCGAGTTCGAATTCGAACGTTTCGGCCATTCGGGTATTCGAGTTCGAACCGAACACTGGGGTGTTTGGCCCATCCCTAATTGTGCAGCAGTGTATGCAAAATGATATTAATGACATACATCTTCCTAGCGTAATCATGTATAATATGTAAACAGTAAAGAAAAGAAAGCAATAAACTTAAAAAATACTTCAATGTAATATATTCATAATCCACTGCCTGGCCAAAAAAAGTCACCTCCCACTGTACAAGTCTGTTGTGACACATGGTGGCTTCATTTGTCAGGACTAGGTTTCAAAGCCCTCCCAACGCGAGGACAGCATAGCATGTCCCGCGATGTCAAGGGGTTAAAATAATACCAGTCTATTGCGCTGCTTCTATGTCATCTAATTCTTTTTTCATTGATTGGTGGAAGACGTGGCGTTTAAAGTGACACAAAATCTAAAACAAAAAAGTCTGTACTCTTCAGATGAAATATAAGATGTAAAGGATGTGGATTATTATGGAAACAACAAAAACATACATTGTTGTTATGGTCTGCATCAAATTGCAGAAGTATAATGAGCTGTGTGTTCATAAAGATATCAGATGGGATTTGAATTGGAAATGCAGAGGAAATCACTGAGGAATGTAAATTTTAGTTCTAGGAAAATCTCCAACTAGCAGACAAATGCTTAAAACAAAATATAACAGATATCTCACACAGTGCATTGTAGTGTTATTATTAATATTAACCCATTCACTACCATGAGGTAGGGTAGCGGTAGCAGACACATCAGTCCTAGATCTTCTTAACACAATTTGGAGCTATGCTGTATCAATGCAAATGAATTTAATACTTTAAGGACCACTGATGTACATAGTGGGAGTTTTTCCCAGGATGTACTATGTAAGTCATGGGCCTTTAACTCCCTCCTTCCCTCCCTATACCCACGTCGACCTGGTTTCCTTGAAGCCAGCCGAACAGTCACACTGACGTCATCGCAGGATGTGATGATGGCAGTTTCAGGCGCCTGCCAGGGGAGACCGTGAAGAGGGGGAACTTTGACCCCTCTCCCTCCCGAACAGCTAAAGACAGAAAGACAGAAAAAGACAGGAAAAAAAGGCACCACTGGAAAGGGCAGAGTCTGCTCAGCACGTCCTCCGCATGGCTGCTGCTGTGCTGAGGACGCGCTGAGCGCGTCCTCACTTTGGGGTCAGCGTTCGGCCGAGTTCCGGCCGATCGCTGGCCCCCCGGTACGGGCTGACATCCTCTATGTCAGCCCAGCATCCGGAACCGCCGCCGGTGAAATTAGGTGTCATCGCGGCAGCACGATGACACCTAATTCAGGCGACCCCCCGCATGTGCGGAGGAGGCGCCTGAAAGGGAGGGGGGGGAGGTCCTTCGGACCTCTCTCCCTCCCGATCGGCGGCGTTGCGGGGGTTAACCCATGCACCATTTGGAAGGGCACAGCCTGCCCTTCCAAATGGTACCTGGCATTAACCCCTGGGGAGCTGGATCGCGAAATCGGCGCTGAAAAGCGCCGGTTCGTGATCCTTTCTCAGAGCTGCCCGACATCTTGGATGTCGGCCAAGCCTCCGGGAACTCCCCCTGAGGACTGGCGTCATCGTGCATAGCACGATGACGCCAGTCCTGGAGTTAACCCCTAACTGCCACCAACAGTGGAGATAGGGAATTCCAATGAACTCCCTATCTCCCGATCCGTGGCAGCTAGGGGTTAATGTTTGGTATTGTTGGATCGGCCAGAGCATGGCCGTTCCAACGATACCAAACACGAAAGTGAAAAAAGTTTGTAAAAAAAATAAATAAATAAAATAAAAATAAAAAAATATTTTAAAAAAAAATTATAAAAAAAAAATAAACACTTTTTTTTCTTTTTTTTCGTTTGTTAATGCAGCAATATTGTTCCCATTTCAATTATAATGTGAACAATGATGCTGCACTAACGATTTTTGTATGCAGTGCGTTTGTTAAAAATCGTGTAATTTTCCCCAAAAAAAATGTAACGAGACCCCATCTCTAATTTTTTTAACAAGCGCACCCCATACAAAATATAACCGCAATTGCTCGCATGTTAAAATGTGGAAAAAAAACACTTTACACGCTGTAAATTATTGAAAATTCCTATTTTATTGCATTTTTTGTTATAATATACAGACAGGTCATGACGTATACATATAATAATGACATATTATTAATCTGCCGAGTCTGACGGAAAGAACGATATATAATATGTCTGGGTAATATACTAAAATAAGCCTTAAAAACACGTTTAAACATGATGAACAAAACCGGTAAAAATGACCTCAGCACAGAGGCGGGAAAAGCCTCAGCAGCGAAAGGGTTAAATAGGGCTTCAAATCACATTTAAACATGATGAGCATAAAATGGTCAAAATGAGTTTAGCACACAGAGGTGAAATGGCTCAGCAGTGAAGGGGTTAAAAAGGAAAACCTGTAAAAATTGGGTATTTCTAAACCCAGGACAAAATTTAGAATCTATTTAGCCGTTTTTTTTTTGGCGGTTGTAGATTTTGGGGTCAAAGTACGAAAAAGTGTGGCTTTTCATATTTCATAATTGTTTTTATAGTAAATTTTATGATATGATGAAAATAATGGTGTCTTTAGAAAGTCCATTTAATGGCGAGAAAACTAGTATACAGTATAATATGTGTGGGCTCCATAAACAAGTAAGAGGAAAAATTAGAGCTAAACACAAACAGCGCAGAAATGTAAAAACAGCAGTGGGTACTTTCAGACAGACAATGGTAAAATCGCCTGGTCACAATGGAGTTAAAAAGTGTTAGCACTTCGAGCATCAGGCCCAGGGTGCTAAAACTTTGGTGGCATGTTAACACGATCTTGGGCTGCTGTATCTGCTACTGCTGACCGTGTAACCTCATGCTAGTGGTGGGGTTAACCGACCCGTAACATAAATATGAGTTAAAGCATAAACAGCAATATCTGTTACTCTGTCTTCAAAATGGATTAACATAAAGCTTACAATCCATAACTAATTTGCAATAATAAGTGATTTTTCAGCGGACTTACATTTAGGAGATTTAGGTTGCCCATTGCATCATTGACCCTGTGTTCACGGAATGTTGTGAGTGACAGAGTTCAAGCGTAAAAAAAAAAAAAATCATTAAGATTAAACTCAACATAACTCCTGTGTTTCTTTGTGTAGCTCCCGGCAATAAAGAATTTCATTTTTTTAACCTAAGAAATCCTATTCAGCTGAAACAGCAGCTACTCTATATTAAGAGGCGCAGCTCCGTGCACCATATGTTTAGCTAGATTACTGTTTATTATTTTGTTGCTTTGTCAGTATCCGAGTTACTCTATTAATACATCTTCCTAATTGCTACTATTATCCGACTCGAATCATTCTTTTAACCTTTTCAAAAATGATTTGCTTTCATTTAATGGTATCATTGAATAAAACATACAGCTGCATTAATATATCCAGATTTGAGGGATTAAATGGGAATGTTCATCGCTAGGACAGAGAAAGTAATTTACATTTCTAAATCAAACATAAATATATTCCGGGCTATTCATAGACCTGAAAAAAGAGGTTTTTTTTTTTTTCTTTTAATCTAAATGCAGAATTCAAAACTCTCAATTTCAGTGAGTTTCATTCAATTTACAAATGTGTTTATCATGGCAAATGAAGGACGTTCCAATTATAAACACTAATATTCGGAAAGGGCAGCAGAAAACTGTTTTATTTTGTGAAATAAAGGGAAATAGATTTTATGCAGCTGCTGTTTTACTATATCTATAAATATATATATAAAATAATATATTTTTTTTAGGGAAAAAAAACTTAAAACTTGCTCATAGTTTAAATATATTGCCTTACCAGATTTTCTCCATCACTTCGGGGCAAGAAGTGTCAAGTTAATACGCACAACCTTAACATTCAGATCCCTAATAAGGTGTATTTTTTAATTGTTATATTTTATTCATATACAAATTCTGCAGTGCTTTACAAGATCAGTGTACAAGGAGTTGATACGTTAGAATACCACACATGGATGATACGGCCTGATTCAGGGGATCCTGTCACCAAGGGAATTTACAATCTATGAGATTGTCAGGTAATTTCAGATATGAAATTTCTATAATTCTTCATATTTTAGGAAGAACGAATTTCTTTCAAACAGATAACCCTAAATTTTAACACCAGGTAAACAGACTGAGCTTCCCAGACAATGGACCCCCTAAACTCGTTAGCATACCTAAAGATTCTGAAGCACTCTGGCCATAAAACCAGATCTCCAGGAGGAGATTTTGCGAACCGCATTGTCTAGAAGCTGAAGGAGTACAATGGATAGTACATAGAACTGAAACTCATGGTATATTCAAGGGCATTTCAATTTGGTCACATGCAAAATCAAGTCACACAAATCCTTGGATGATTTTGAAATGTCCAATATAAAGAAATATGTGTCAGATCCCTTTTCCTATATTAGGGATGGTTATCTTCGTATCAAATTTGTCAGAAATATTATTCAATACGAATATAGCCAATGGGATCTGTAACATTATATTATACTATGTATAAGTGTCTAGGTGGTATTTGAATATGTAACTTATGCGGTGAGTTATAATAGATAATCATGGTACTGATACTCTTATAAAAGATAGAGGCCATATCACATTTAATTGATTATTAAATAACAAGTGTCTCGTTTATTAACATTCAGAAAACAGTAGATTAAATCTGTTAATTATGAATGAATCTTAAGGAATGTCACGAAACATGTATGCCTGTCTGCAGAATTATCCTGCAGACACATATCTCTAGATATAAATAACGAATGTATTGTGCATGCACACTGCGGCGAAATATGCTGGCGCTTTGTAAATAAAGAATAATAATAATATTGGTAGAAGTTGTCATGGAACTGACATAGCGCTCCCCGCGTCAAACCCCAAGACTGGCGAAAACCCCAAAAGACACAGACATTTGACGGTGCCGTAATGTCTGGGGGGCGGGAATATTAACTGTTGTTATCGGATTCTGAACCAAATAAAAGCAGGCTATGTGAAATGGCCAGTGTGGATCCTGTAATGAACATACATCCTGCCTGGTGTCTCTTTCAGCTACGCTACAGCTATAATCACTCTTAGAAGGCACAGAGCGGCATTCTGGAAATGCAAAGAGGCTCCAAGGCAGGAGTTCAGAACAAGCGGGTCTGGAGCTGCAGATCAGGCTGCTCGAGGCACTGAGTTCCGAGCAACTCAGAGGCCGGGCTGATCCTGGTAAGGGCGTGTCTGGAGAGCCAGGACAGACGGGAAGAGACGGCATCCTGTCACATTGGTGGCAGCAGTGGGATAGAGGCTCTCCAACACTAAGACACCCCGAGATGACAAACTATGCAGCCTGCAAGCGGGACACCCTGAGAGACCTGCTGGAGAGCCGAGGAGGGATCCAAGGATGCCCTAATCAGCGAGTTGACCAAAGTGGACCAAAGACCTCGGTCAGCTGAGGAGCTTTTCCACCAGAAGGTCCGGTGACGAATGGTCCTGTATGGGAGCGATACGTCCGAGGAAGCCATTAGTCGGGCCATCTCGGACATAATGCTGCAGGATTCCCAGCAGGAAAGAGAGCTGGAACATCAGGAAAGAGAGCTGGATCGCCAGGAGAGGGAGTGTAAGCGGCAGCACGAAGTCCGGCTGGCCGAGATGCGAGGTAGGATGAGGCTGTCTGAGGTCCCAGAGCCTCTAGACTGGGACAATGATTTGGTGCCGACCGAAGTGCAGACCACGGCGCAGCATGCCTTGGGCCTCTACTGTCAAGAGCCAGAGGATTACTGGCAGACAATGGTGGATGAGACAGCGGTCTCCACCAGTGTGACCCAGCAGGATGTCTGGGCACTTTTAGAAGAGGACTGCCTCGGGACAGTGGGTGAACCGGAAGTCCACACTGGAGAGTGGTGGGGATGTGGGGCAGATGGCCCAGTTTTGCCCCAATGTGCTCCCAGCCACGGATGGCTGAGGGAGCTTGAAGGCCTAGATATGGCGGTGACAGAGGCCTGGGACTGTCTGGCAGAAGGAGCGGACAGTCTGGATGGGGCAGAGGAAGCAGAGGAAATGGAGACAGAGGTGCTCCTACGTTTTCTTGTATTTCCCGCTATGGGAGAAGTGGCGGTGTGGCACAAAGCACGGCAGGTGCTAAATTGCCAGGATGAGCCTGGGGTTGCCCATGCCATGCCTGAGCAACCGACGGACAGGTCCGGATGGCCCTCTCCATCTCCCCCGCGAGTGGAGGATGCCTTCCCCGTCCCCTTCAGCGGACACTACCCCAGTGTTCATGCCCCCCGCAGAAATTCTGGCTACGGGGCAGAGTGCCGCTGGCCTCTGCCCACCCGCAGACTTGAATCTGGAGAGTCTGACCAAGGATCTCCAGGGGCGGCTTCCACAGCGCAAGTATCTCCACTGAGAGTGGAGGAATCCACCCTCCCACCCCCACCAGCGGACACTACCCTTGTGTCCAACCCCCCAGCAGAAGCGCTGGCTATGGGGCAGAGTGCCGCTGGCCTCTGCCCACATCCTAATGTAGCTCTGGGAAGTTTGGAGGGTGATCTCCAGGAGCTGCTTCTCCATCAGCGAGTATCCCCACTGGGAGTGGAGAGAGCGGACCCTCAACCCCTTGTGCTGGGGGAATTGGTCACCCCATGTTGCTCCCAGTCGCTGCCCGGAGCACCAGGAGCGGGTGCAGTTGGCACATTTTTCACACTGTATCTTGATACCCTGAGCGGAGATACAGGCGGTACCTCTTCCCAGCAGCAAGCCCTTTTCCCAGGAGGGGGTACCAGCACTGTGTTGTACCCACAACAGCCCGGGCAAACTGGAGGGGCCTGCAATGCGCTACTAAGGCTGGTTGTTTCCCCGAGCCAGGACAGCTGGAGAAGAGGGGGGCTCATCTCCTCCCAACAGACTATGATCCAAGGTATGTAATATTGCTCCAACGACCCCTAGTCGACCCGTTGGGGTCCAACCGTGGCCGTCAGACTCCTTTGTCGAGGGGAGATATGTCATGGAACTGACAAAGCGCTCCCCGCGTCAAACCCCAAGACTGGCGAAAACCCCAAAAGACACAGACATTTGCTTTGGGGAAGTCCTTATGTTCATTTATATTGTGTGGTTTTAAATGTATAGTTGTTGCAGAACCCTTTGCTCAGAGACTGTATTAACCCCTCGCTCCTCTGCTATTCCCCTCAGTTAAGCTATTTGTCTGTTAGTGTTTTAAAGTGGTGTTTTTGTGACTCTCCCCCCTATATCAGTACGTAAACACAATGCCTTTAAGCCTGTCCCTTATGCTCACTGTGTTATCCGACCACCAGGGTTAGCCTGGGATTGAAAGCATGAGCTGGGTTTGAAACCCCAGCCAATCACAATACAAGGAGCTAGAAGGGCCAACCAATCCCATTCCTGGAATGCACCTCATTGCCTGTAATGGAGCCATCTGCAGAAACTTCAAACATCTGCACCCCGAAAACTAACTGCTCCAACGGGGTGATTTTTCAAAGGTGGGGTGATCCTCATGCGAGCTACTGCGGTGGTGATTTTCAGGAGGGAGCTCCATTGGGAACTCACTTTGCTGAGCCTTTCTTGACCCCAGGAGCTTAAACAGCCCTGACCATGCGGCATCCAAGGGGGATAGCTACTATATGCTGCCATCCGTGCCCCTGCCCCCAGATCTGGGTGCTTTTTGGACTGTGACACTCTAGGGACCCGAGCTATCAAACAGTACCCCTGGATTGCCGCTGCTCCCCTGGAATCCCCCCAAACAAGGACCTGTGCTCTGTATGACTGCAGTTACAGTATTTATAAGACGACACCAAATACCGTAGCACTGTACAATGGAAAAGACAGAATAACCAATATACATGCAAGTTAAACACATAGAACAGTACCAGAGAAGCCCCTGCTCATGAGCTTGCACTCTGAGAAGACCAGATGGGGAACTGCTGAATGACGGTGCCGTAATGTCTCGGGGGTGGGAATGTTAACTGTTGTTATCTGAATCTGAACCAAATAAAAGCAGGCCATGTGAAATGGCCAGTGTGGATCCTGTAATGAACATACAGCCTACCTAGTGTCTCTTTCAGATACGCTACAGCTATAATCACTCTCAGAAGGCACAGAGAGGCATTCTGGAAATGCAAAGAGGCTCCAAGGCAGGAGTTCAGAACAAGCAGGTCTGGATATGCAGATCAGGCTGCTCGAGGCACTGAGTTCCGAGCAACTCAGAGGCCGGGCTGATCTTGGTAAGGGGATGTCTGGAGAGCCAGGACAGACGGGAAGAGGTGACTTTCTGTCACAGATGTTACATAGAATACTTGTATACATTAGGTTATTACCTGGTCATATATATTAATTAATTCCTTTAGGATTTTAGTCCCTAAGATCTGAGAAACTCCAAAGTTAGGATTTTGATCTTAGGGAGACCTCTGCTGTACAGGTGCCAGGAGCACCTAGTTAAATATTGGGGGAAAGAATAAAACGACCCACCAATCCCAATGTCAAGCTACTCCCTTGTAGGCCAGTCTTTAGATAAAGAAATCTGGAACATAAAAGGGGGTGAGTTTTAGACAGAGGGGGGAAAAGGAAGGGAAGAAAGGGCCAGAAATCATCAGGGCCCCCACCACCACCAAATTCCACTGAGACCCCACCCGAATCCTCTCACACCAGTATCTATCTACACTACCAGATGGTAAAGTATAATTGCATAATTTTAACTTGATATCTATTTTCTAATTGCATTGTCACTGTTTTATATGTCTTCACCTATTAAAGGAATATAAATTTATTATTTTGCTGTTGAAGCCTAAACAGTAGAATAGTTAGCCTTTCCGTTCCACTGCAGAGGAACGCTAAAGGAAGAAAACTATTATGTGCGGCTTGTTGCTCCCCCTAATTTAGCGAATTTATTTATATTTCAAGAATGCTGTGTTTGGACATCTAAAGATAATTCTTGTCCCCATAGTGAGATAAGTTGGAGCTGAGAAATAGCTTTTATATATCAAGTTACCATCAGAATAAAACGAACATAACCCAATTCTACATCTTGTAAACGCGACTATTGAATGTATGCTAAGTCAATAGGAAGTTTTTGTTAACTCATGCTGAATACATTTCTGAGTCTAGATTGCAAGTGATTAAATATACAGGTTATCTTGCTTGGTCCATCATATGTGTTATAGAGTAGCTGCAGTGAATGATATTGTAAACAGAGGAAGGATGCTGTGATTAATCTGTAGAAGAGATAGGTAAACTATCGATAGTGTTATGTATCTCCCTGAAGAGGATAGGCAAACCTATAAGATTAGGCAGAAAGAGGCAAAGCAATTTATAAGAGCTTCCAAAGCACACGCAGAAGAGAAAATAGCTCAGTCAGTAAAAAAGGGGGACAAAACATTTTTTAGATACATAAACGAGAAAAGAAAAGTTAAAACAAGGATTAGTTAGATTAAAAACAAAGGAAGGAAGGTATGTAGAAGAAGAGGATAAAAGTCTCGCTGACTGCCTCAATGAATATTTTTGTTCAGTCTTTGCAGAAGAAAAGGAAGGAAAGGGACCTCTCAGTTAGGAGAGAACACTAAAGAGACATTTACATATGAGTTTACAGAGGAGGAGGTTCTAAAGCAGCTGTCTAAAGTAAAGACAAATAAGTCAATGGGGCCTGATGGGATCCATCCTAAATTATTAAAAGAGCTCAGTGATGTAATAGCAAAACCGTTAACAGATTTATTTAACCAATCCTTGTTAACAGGAGTCGTCCCAGAAGACTGGAAATTAGCAAATGTTGTGCCCATTTACAAGAAGGGTAGTAGGGAGGAATCGGGGAACTATAGGCCAGTTAGTCTTACGTTAGTAGTGGGGAAAATTAATGGAAACCATGTTAAAGGAAAGGATTGTTGAACATCTAAAAACACATAGATTACAGGATCAGAAACAACATGGGTTTACCTCAGGGAGATCATGCCAAAAGAATCTTATTGATTTTTTGATTGGGTAACAAAAATAATAGACACAGGTGGTGCAGTAGACATTGCTTATTTAGATTTCAGTAAGGCTTTTGATACTGTTCCGCATAGAAGGCTTATCAATAAATTGCAATCTTTGAGCTTGGATTCCAATATTGTTGAATGGATTAGGCAGTGGCTGAGTGACAGACAACAGAGGTTGTGGTAAATGGAGTTTATTCGGCGCAAGGTCTTGTTACCAGTGGGGTACCTCAGGGGTCAGTACTTGGACCCATTCTCTTTAATATTTTTATTAGTGATATTGCAGAAGGTATTAATGGAAAAGTATGTCTTTTTGCTGATGACACAAAAATTTGCAACAGGGTTGACGTTCCTGGAGGGATCAGCCAAATGACAAATGATTTAGGTAAACTAAAAAAATGGTCGGAGTTGTGGCAATTGAGTTTTAATGTGGATAAGTGCAGATAATGCACCTGGGACGTAAAAAACCAAGGGCTGAATATAGAATATTTGATACAGTCCTAACCTCAACATCTGAGGAAAGGGATTTAGGGTCATTATTACAGAAGGATCTAAGGGTAAGTAGTCAATGTAATAGAGCAGCAGGAAATGCTAGCAGAATGCTTGGTTGTGTAGGGAGAGGTATTAGCAGTAGGAAAAGGGAAGTGCTCATGCCACTGTACAGAGCACTGGTGAGACCTCACTTGGAGTACTGTGTGCACTACTGGAGACCGTATCTCTAGAAGGATATAGACATCTTAGAGAGAGTTCAGAGAAGGGCTACTAAAATGGTGTACGGCTTGAAGGAGAAAAGTTACCAAGAAAGGCTTAATGATCTTAACATGTACAGCTTGGAAAAAAGACGAGACAGAGGAGATATGATAGAAACATTTAAATACGTAAAGGGAATCCACAAGGTAGAGGAAGGGAGTATATTTAAAAGGAAACAAAATAGCAAAACAAGAGGACATAGTCTTAGATTAGAGGGGCAAAGGTTTAAAAGTAACATCAGGAAGCATTATTTTACTGAGAGGGTGGTGGACATGGAACAGTCTTCCAGTTGAAGTGGTTGAGGCCAAAACCGTAATTGAATTTAAGCAAGCATGGGATAGGCATAAGGCTATCCTAAACAAAAGATAAATCCAGGTAAAGTATCCATGTAATTGGGCAGACTAGATGGGCCGAAAGGTTCTTATCTGCCGACATTTTTCTATGTTTCTATGTTTCTATGATAGATAGACACACACTCCCTCCCTCCCTCATGATGCAGAGTCTCACCTCCTCCATGATCTGGCCACTCTGTGTCGGTTTAGAGGGAAGTTCTGGTCACATGACTGCTACAGGGTAATCAGCCAGCAGTGAGGTAGGTCCTACAGGTCAGGAGGGGGCACTTGCCCCTGACTCTGCGTACAAGGTAGAGAAGTAACAATAGTCCAGGTAGGAAAATTTGGAAGTTCTGGCTGACAGAAGAAAGAAACTGCCAAACTGCAACGTAGGTAAATATTTACATAACATCATCAAAAGAAGCTCCAGGAAAAAAATATTTGAACAATTGGCGCTAGTTAATTACACATTTTTGTATTGACATACTGTAGGTCTTTTTCATGGTACTCATTAATGCCCCATCAAAAATAAAGAAAAAACCCTCTGGCATTCTTTTTTTTCTTAAAGCCTTAAGGACGGTGGCAATTTTATGAGTTCAGCACTCTTCAAAAAGTAGAATTGTGCTGAGCTCATTTTGACGGTTTTCACTCATCATGTTTAAACGCGTTTTGAAGTCTCGTTTTATTGTATGACCCAGACATATTATATATCCTTTATTTTGACCGACTCATAATCTATCATAATTATATGTAAAAGTCATGCTCTGCCAGAATTCTGTAACAAAAAATGTAAAACAAATTGTGAATTTTCAATAAAATTTCACACATCCACAATGTGTAACGTATTTTTTTTTCACATTTTATCATCCGAGCCTTTGCGTTTATATATTTGATGGGGTAGGCTTGTTAAAAAGATAAGAACTGGGAACGCGTTAAATTTACGTGATTTTAGCTAAAACAAAAAAAAAATCATTGGTGCAGCATCATTGTTCACATTATAATTGAAATGTGAACAAATAATGTTGCATTAATAAAAAAACAAAACAAAAAAGTTTTTATTTTTTATTTATTTATTTATTTTTTTATTTTTATTTTTTAAAATGTTATGTTTACTTTTAACATGGTCATATGTGGTATCATTGGAAAGGCCATGCTCTGACCCTTCGAATGACATCAACCATGACACGCTAGCTGCCACCGTTCGAGAGATATGAGAGATATTGTGGTTCCTTAGGAAATCCCTGGGCATCTAGGGGTTCCTCGGTTAACTGACATCATTGCGCCATGCCCAATGACGTCAGTGGATGTGAGGAGACCCAGAGGTGGGGCTGCCACCCAAGATGGCAGCCCCAACGGAAAAAGGTCGCGATCTGGTGCCAGATCGCGACCTTATTAGCAAGGGGTTAATGCCATACATCCCTGGAAAGGTCAGACTGTGTCCTTTCCAGGGATGCATGGCATTAGCAGCTAGCCCCCGTCGATAGGGAGATAGAGGGATCCAAAGGATCCTCCCCCCCTTCAGGCGCATCCCCCTGCTCTGGGGGGGGGGGACGCCTGAAACTGACATCAGCACGCCCGGCGCGATGACATCAGTGCGCCCAGTGTGATGACATCAGTGCACCCGGAGGAGATAAAACCTCTGATCTGACTTTGTGGAAGTCAGATCATCAAGGGAGCTGCCGGAGGAGGTGAGTATCGGTGGGATATAGAAGGCATGCAGGACGTACTATTACGTCTTGAGGCGTTAAAGCCCGTCTAATGCAGGACGTAATAGCATGAGGTTAAATTACCCATTGGTGATTTAATATAACGCACTATACAAAATAACACCAAACGCCAGCTACCAATTATGATATCTAGCTTGTCTGGTGTTTGCCGTAGCCGCATGTGTAAACTTAAAAATATCTGCACAAATTGCCTCTAATGACACTGTAACGAGTCAGTCTAATCCTCAAGTCCTGTCAAAACCCCATTACAATGCACTGGGCAAGCAAATATACATTTTAAAAGCCATTATTGATGTGTCTCCTTGATCTAAGTGACAACATAAAGATAACTTGCACCAAATGCACCACAAATGTTGGCAGATGTTTTATTTGTTGTATACAGTGAATGGGGGGTGCATAATACTTTTATGCAAAACAGTACAATGTATTTTTTCGTCTATTAATTGCATTATTTTTACATTGAGTATGACCTTCACCAAGGATCACAAAAACTGTCTGTTTTTCCATCAAACGTATCGCACTTATTTTTGTATCACGACTACACTATGAGAAATTTATATATAATTTCTGTATTGCAAAAAAGCTTGAAATTGTTATGTGAAGGTAAAATAACAAGTCAGACCCAGTGATGAAGCTAAACCTTTGGATATATTTCTGACAGTCATCTCCACTGGTTACCATATCATTATCTAGCTTTGTATGCATATTAACCTAGTCGCTGCCATGATCAACCTACATTGATATTCAGAACCAAGTTCAGATGTCTGAGATCGAGTTAACTTGATCTTGTTTTATTCTGGAGGATTGCAAACAAATTGTGTTGATTGCAAATTAAACTGGTTCACAGAATATGTATTTAAAGTTCCAGTACTTTGGGCATGACTGTGTTGTACAGGAACCCTTTGAATTGATGGACTACAGAGTCTCCTTCGGAATCCTGGCTGTATTACAATTGCATTACCACAACTGACCCCCTGACTTTCAAAACATGCCTGTGGCATGTAAATGCATTGTAATGATATTACAGTGCATTTAGCCTGTGTGCATGTTTGTATGTGTGGTTGTAATAAGGTTAAAGTGGTTTTATATAAAACCATTGGTTTCTGCCAGTGGTTTTATGGAAAACACCTGATTGGTTTAATTAGTATCATAAGTTCATTGACAGAAAATACTGTCTGATAAAATTCGTCAAGGGACATCAGCCTACAACTTTACGGCTCATTTGCAATGTACATTATTATTATTATTATTCTTTATTTATAAAGCGCCAGCATATTCCGCAGCGCTGTACAATAGGCACAGTATAGACAGGGTTACAATACAATACATTGAACAACATTTGACAAACAGTACAGGAGGAGATGAGGGCCCTATTCCCGTAGGAACTCACAATCTAGGAGGGTTGGGGTTGGAAACAGGAGGAGAGGACTGCAAGGTGAGAGTGATTGATGGTTGCGTCAGTGAGTTGGGTGGTAGGCTTCCCTAAATAGGAACGTTTTAATGGAGCGTTTGAAGGAACAGAAGTTAGGGGAAAGTCTGACAGTACGAGGGAGAGCATTCCAGAGAGTGGGGGCTGCGCGTGAGAAATCCTGCAGTCTATCATGGGAAGAGGTGATGCGGGGAGAAGCTAGGCGCAGGTCACTGTTTGATTTTGAACTTAATTCTGCAGTGGATGGGGATCCAGTGACGGGACTCGCAGAGGGGAGCGGCAGAGACAGAGCGGCGGGTGAGGTGAATTAGCCTGGTGGAGGCGTTCAGGATGGATTGTAGGGGGGAGAGGCGGGACAGAGGGAGGCCAGATAAGATATTATTGCAATAGTCGAGTCGGGAGATTACCAGGGCGTGTATGAGTTGTTTTTGGTGACAGCGGTAAGAAAATGGCCGAATTCTGGAAATATTACGCAGTTGGTATCGGCAGGAGGAGGAAAGAAACTTGATGTGGGGGATGAAGGAAAGAGCAGAGTCAAGTGTAACTCCAAGACAGCGAACTTGGTTTGATGGGGAGATGGTGATACCTTCCACCGTGATAGAGAGGTCAGGAGGTGGGGAGGCATTGGAGGGAGGAATAAGTAGGAGCTCAGTCTTTGACATGTTGATCTTTAGGTGGTGGGAGGCCATCCAGGAGGAGATGCCAGATAAACAGTCACTGACTTTTGAAAGGACAGGGGGAGAGAGATCAGGGGTAGAGAGGTAGATCTGAGTGTCATCAGCGTAGAGGTGGTAATTAAAGCCAAAGCTGTTGATGATTTTGCCCAGAGAGGAGGTGTAGATGGAAAAGAGCAGAGGACCAAGGACAGAGCCTTGAGGTACACCAACAGATAGAGGCAATGAAGAGGAAGAGTTACCAGCAAAGGACACACAGAAGGACCTGTTGGATAAATAGGAGTCAACCCAAGCGAGTGCAGTGTCACCGAGACCCAGAGAGTTGAGGGTCTGTAGAAGGAGGGGGTGGTCACAGTGTCAAAAGCAGCCGAGAGGTCAAGCAGGATGAGAATAGAATAGTGGCCGTGTTTTTTAGCAGTTAGGAGGTCGTTGGTGACTTTGGTGAGGGCAGTTTCAGTTGAGTGTAGGGGACGGAAGCCAGATTGCAGGGGGTCAAGTAGGGAATTGGAGGACAGGAAGAGGGAGAGGCGGTTGAAGACTAGTTTTTCTAAGAGCTTAGAGGTAAAGGGAAGCAGGGATACAGGGCGGTAGTTGGATGGAGAGTTGGGATCGAGGGATGGTTTCTTTAGTAAAGGGGTAACTAGCGCGTGTTTGAAGGCGGATGGAAAGGAGCCAGTGGAGAGAGATAGGTTGAAGATGTGTGTGAGAGCAGGAGTGAGGGAGGAGGAGAGGGGAGGAATTAGATGTGAGAGTGGCAGATAACTATCTTGTGTTGGGATGTTGCTTCTGATAGTTAGAGTTTTACTGAGGAAGTAGTCTGCCAGGTCTTGAGCGCTGAAGGCAGCTGAGGGGGGAGGTGCAGGTGGGTAGAGGAGGGTGTTGAAGGTGGACCAGAGCCGTTTATGGTTGGAGGACAGCGTAGATATAAGAGATGAGAAGAAGGATTGTTTGGCCAAGTGGAGGGCAGAGGTGTATGACCGGAGAATAAACTTGAAGTGAACAAAATCAGCTTCAGAGCGGGATTTCCTCCAGGCACGCTCTGCAGTGCGGGAGCATCTTTGCAGGTAGCGAGTCTGGAGGGTGTGCCAGGGCTGAAGCTGGCGGCGTGGGGCCTTACAGACTCGAAGAGGAGCAAGAGTGTCTAGAGCAGAGATAAGAGTAGTGTTGTAGTGATTAGTGGCAGCATCAGGGCAGGTGAAGGATGAGGTGTGAGGGAGGTGGTGAAGTAGATTGGAGAATTGATGGGGGTCCACAGCATGTAGATTTCTGCGAGTGTGTGTGCGGGGTGTGGGAGCAGGGTGTTTAGGAAGTCCAGATAGGTTGAAAGAGAGAAGGTGGTGGTCAGAGATGGGGAAAGGGCGACAGTTGAACTCAGAAATGGAGCAGAGGTTGGAAAAGATAAGGTCAATAGCGTGACCATCGCGGTGGGTAGGGAGGAGGGAGGATTGTGTGAGTCCAAGGGAGGACGTGAGTGAAAGAAGTTTGGAGGCAGCAGGGGTGGAAGGATCATCAATGGGAATATCAAGAGGACATAGTCTTAGATTAGAGGGGCAAAGGTTTAAAAGTAACATCAGGAAGCATTATTTTACTGAGAGGGTGGTGGATACATGGAACAGCCTTCCAGTTGAAGTGGTAGAGGCCAAAACAGTAATTGAATTTAAGCAGGCATGGGATAGGCATAAGGCTATCCTAAACAAAAGATAAATCCAGGTAAAGTATCCATGTAATTGGGAAGACCAGATGGGCCGAAAGGTTCTTATCTGCTGACATTTTTCTATGTTTCTATGTTTCTATGTTTCTAATATTGAAGTCCCCGAGGATTAGGCATGGAAGATTAGAAGACAGGAAGTGAGAAAGCCAGGTAGCAAAGTGGTCAAAGAACTGGGAGGTTGGTCCTGGTGGGCGGTAGATGACTGCCACCCTGAGGGCCAGAGGAGAGAACAGGCGGATGCAGTGTGTCTCGAAGGAGGAGAAGGAGAGGGATGGGAGTGGAGGGAGATGCTGGTAGGTGCAGGTGGGAGAGAGCAGGATTCTGACCCCGCCACCATTTCTCTCACCCGGTCTGGGGGTATGGCTCAAGTGTAGACCACCATGTGAGAGAGCAGCAACGGAGGCCGTGTCAGAGGGGGTTAGCCAGGTTTCAGTTAAAGCTAGGAGGTTGAAGGAGTTTGAAAGGAAGAGGTCATGGATTGCTGTGAGTTTGTTGCACACAGAGCGAGCGTTCCAGAGAGCGCAGGAGAGTGTCATTCACTCGCTGAACACAGCCACAAAATCACAGGAAAATACCTTAAAAACCAAACAGCGTGATATTGACACATGTAATTAAGTTAGGTAGCACATTAAGTCTGTAGGCTCACGTCCACATGAAAGTAACATATCTGGTGGACCATAATTGTAATCCTTGGATTGGCAGTATTGTGCAATGTCTTTGAGGGTTATTCAGAGAGATCCGAAAAGTCACTGCACGTTCGGTGATCTTTTGTTCCCTGCACTTCGGGGCGATTCGGCGATTCCTAATTTGCTGACCCTGTGGTGTATTCAGCACGCACCGCAGGGCCCCCGTAGTGCAGGGAATACTCACTGCAAACCCGCAGAACACTCGTCGAACACTCACTGAAAGCCACAGCCCAGAGCAGCCGCCAGAAAAAAACAACAAGCAGACGAACGTGGTAGAAAAAAAAAAGTACGCTTGAAAGTTTCAAAATTTAAATGCTGTTTGCAAAAAAACTACTGAACGAAAATGTCTGGAATTTACATATAAGATCCTATGGATGATAAAAAAAAGGTCTGTTGAGGAAAATTGAAAAAGACAATAATAAAAAAAAATAATGGAACAAATGTTTGACGAAAAATCCCTAAAAGATCCTAAAAAAATCTATAAATAGAGACTTTTTACTGCAGAATAAAATAATAAACGGTTTATTAGATATTGAATTAAAACAGGAATATTTTTAACATTGAAGCCTATGGGATTCGCCTGAATAAATCTGTCGAATGAAACCACTGAACAGCAGGGCAATTCAGCAACTTTACTCTGCTGTTTGGTGTCTCTGAATAGACGAACCATTGCTTCTCTATGGGGGATTTCACTGCTCTCGAACAGGCACCGTACGTGCAGGCAATTCGCCAGGATTTGGCGAATTGCCTGCTCTCTGAATAGCCTAATGTCACCGTTCGCTGAAATTCCAGTTACATTTCGGCCACATTTCAGATCTCTCGGAATAACCCCTCAAGTCATGGTTCCCAACCGTGGTCCTCAAGTCCCCCTAACAGGCCAGGTTTTGAGAATTGCCTCGGGGAAATGCAGACTGAATCCTCCAATCACTGAGCAGCAAATCCTATCACCTGTGCTGCGCTTCAGCTATCTGGAAAACCTGACCTGTTGGGGGACTTGAGGACCGTGGTTGGAACCACTACACTAAGTGACTGAGCCTTCACGTCTGCAAGCTCATGTCCACGTGAGTACAGGTGGACATAAGGGGACTGTTTTGGGGAAAATCCCACTATCACAAGAGACATTATTGCATTATGATTGTTTTCTTTCTGTGCTTTCTTTGAGGTCCTGTGAAATGACAGAAAAATCCATCTACTGCAAACAGAGATGGCAACATTCCAATGTTGACGCTAACATGGAATCGGTAAGCAGTATAATGTGTGCTTTTCTCTTACCGTCTCCATTGTTAACGTCCTATTTGGGAAGGTGCCATCTCAGTACCTTGCCCCAGAATGCAGCTCTAACCTCTCTGATAATCGCAGTAGCGCTTCCGCGCCACTGCAAATATCAGCTCCTGGAGTCCATTGGACTCCACAGAGCAGGGGTCAAGTCGAGGGGGAACGCGTGGGAACGGAGTTCCTGCACTAATTTTGCAGAGGGAACAGAGTTCCCTTTGGTCTCATACTCTATAAAGCTTGTAGTCAGGTGTTCAATCATATTTCTCTATTAAGTCACAATAAATATAGGATTTATCATATATTTTTGCTATATTCCACATATTTATTGATTTATAAAGTATTTTACCAGGAAGGAGACATTGAGATTTCTCTTGTTTCAAGTATGTCCTGGGTTTAAGAAATTGAATTTTTACAGTAGGTACAGAAATACAAGGAACACAAACGGTTAGGCAGGCATATTATGGATATATAATATATAGGCAGGTACAGAAATACAAAGTAATAAAATGCAAGATATTAAAAAAACAACACAAATATACAGATTAACCCAGAAAATAAATATGTAGGAAATATAGTCATTATGTTACATGTTTACAGGTGCATTCTGTATTGAGGTATGTTAATAGGGAGCTCTTGAGTGACTTTAGACTGGGGGAAGATTTGATGGTGTCTGGGAGGTTATTCCATATTTGCGGTGCTCTGTAGGAAAATGAGGATGGAGCCACTTTCTTTTTGTATTGTGGTATTGCAAGTAAGGTGCTGGTCCTGGATCAGAGGTTATAGGATGAGGGAGCTGCTGGGGCAAGCAGCCTATTCAGGTAGGGTGGTAGCTACCCAGAAAAGCTCTTAAACACCAAGTTGGAAAGGTGAAGAGTGCATCTGAATTAAAGCGATGGCCAGTTTAGTTCTTTTAACATGTCACAATGGTGGGTCATGTAGTTACATTGTAGGTTTCTGGAGGTGTGTTTGCGGGGCGGCTGCATACACTACATCTCCGTATTCAATAGCCAGCATAAGCATTTGTTGTATAGTCTGCTTTCTTATTGACATATATACATTTAATATATCAGATCTGAGTGTGTTTGTGTTACGTGCGAGGTGATAATTGCTTATTGGGAAACAGAAATCCTGGCGAGTTCCCACACTTCTTTTTTTAGGACTTGATCCCTGCCACAGAGGCTTGCGTTTCCAGGCCGCGAGCTCGTCACGACCTTTCCCTCACGAGATCAAGGAGCTCACCTTTGAGCTGCAATAACTGTTTTTGGAGAGCAGATGGAGACATACGTTTTAACAGCAAGGCATACAATGGGAACATTCCAAAATATTTCTTACTGTAGAATTCATTAAAAAATATTTTCTAAAAAAAAACAAACACTGGCTCCTGACAATGGTTTTCTGAAAAATTCTGTGGCAGTAAAGGGGGGAAGTAGAACTTTTTTATTCCCATTTTTCCTTTTTCCGCCAGGGACTCGAGATACTTTATTTGTTGTGCTTGTATGAGGCATTTCTAAAGGGGCGCCTTTCTTTTGTTCCGGTTTAGGCAACTGCAACTTGTGTTTTGTTTAGATTGAATTAGTCGTTTGAAAAAACGTTATAATAATCTTTTCAACAAACAAAGGCTTGGTAGTGAAGGGGTTATGTAAGTGCATAATTTAATGCAGTTTTATCTGCTTCATCCTTTTGCTGGAAGCAACTTTAAATGAAAGAAAAACACAGGATAAACAATTATTAAATAGTAATTTATTACTAGAGACTTTATTAAGTAGCGTAGTTGGGTTTTTATTCCACTTTCTTCGAATTGCTTAAAATGGCCTTTTAGAAAGTAAATAAAAAGTAAATATACAAAGGAATCCAGACAAGCGACATTTCATGCAATTTAATAAACCAACTTAATAGTCTTATTTATTTACTATTTTTATCTAGCATAAAGTAAAGCAGTCAAATGTAATGAATACTTATAAAAAAAATTGAGTCTTCAACCAGGGGCGTCGCTAGGGGGGCGGGGGTGCGGCCCACACCAGGTGACTCCACCCCCTAGGGTGACACCCTAAAAAAAATATATATATATATTTCAGTGTTCTGTTGTTCCCCGCACTTTGGGAATCACTTTGGGGAATTCACCACAGGGTCCCTGAAGTGCAGGGAATCAGCCACCGAATGCTGCCGCAAACCCGTCGCCTGCTGTTTTAAAAAGAACTACTGAACGAAAATGTCTGGAATTATCATATAATATCCTATGAATGCTAATAAAAAGGTCTGTTACAGAAAAAAAAGAAAAAATACTATTAGAAAAAAAAATGCCTAAAAGATACTAAAAACATAAAATCAATAAATAAAGAGATTTTTTACTATGGATTAAAGGAATAAACGGTTTATTAGATATTGGTTAAAAACAGGAATATTTTTAACATTGAAACCTATGGTGTTCGTTCGCCCTGAATAAACCTGCCAAATGAAAACACTGAACATCAGGACATTTCTCTGCTGTTCGGTGTCTCTGAACAGATTAACCATTACTTCTCTATGGGGACTTTCACTGCCTTCGAACAGGCACCGTACTTGCTGGCAATTTGCCATAATTTGTGTATGAGCATATCACAGAGCTCCAGAGCAATAAACCTCACAGTAATGTGCGCCGTGTATTATGAACATTCAGTGTTACATGGGAGTACGTTATAAGTAAAAGTAGTTAAAAAAAAAAACGTAAAACTCGGGGAGATGGTGACACCATAAGGCTAGGGTCAGACTAATGCATTTTTCACGTTGTCGGTGAAAAAATGCGTTCGAACGAAGGGACGTATTTTTTCACGGAATACGCGATAGCGGTCATACGATGCGCATTTTCGTCCGTGATGTTGTACGGATCATCAATAAAACCCTTTTTGCGTCTGGACGTGATGTTGGCCGGACATGAGCAGCGTCTGACATCTCCTAATCACGCACACATGCCACTAGCGGACGCAGCGCACTCTGTACGTCAGTACTAGCGGTTTGACGTTCTCGAAAAAATGCGTTCGTTTGCCACTTGCGTTGCGCGGCCACACTTTCGTGCGGCCGTTCTTCGTATGCTGCCCGGCATTGGACGTAATTTGCTGCTAGCACGGCCGTGATTAAGTGCGACTAAACACACGTTAATACTGCGCTCGTCTGACCCTAGCCTAAGTTACCGCACCGGGTGACACCAACCCTGATGACGCCACTGTCTTCAACTGAGCTGAGCTGAAGAATATATATATATATATATATATATATTATATATATATATATATATATATATATATCTTACAAGGGTTGTGGTGGAGGACAAAAAGTGAGATAAAAAGCCTCCAAGCAATAATTAATTATGCTTATTATTGCAGAAGCCACTTGCACATCACAGCAATTTAAAGAACTGCATCTAAATTGCCACTGAGGCAAAGTGCAAAAAAAGGGGCTTAGAGGTTCCGGAAGGTGTAAGCGAGAAATCTGGGTGACACGTAAACCGCAGACAGGACCTTTCCTTGCTCTGTTACATACCCTCCCCCCTTGTTTCAACCCCCTGGGTGGAACACTGTCAGCTACACAAGCGTAGACTCTGGACAGAGCATCTACATTGGCCATTTTTTTACCCGGTCGATGCTTCACAGTGAAGCTGTAGTCCTGCAATGCCAGAAACCAACGGTTCACACGTCTATTTGTCTCCTTTTTTAGTGCCATCCATTTGAGGGGAGCATGGTCAGTCACCAGATCAAAATGGCGCCTTAATAAATAATATCTTAATGCGTCCAATGCCCATTTAATAGCCAAGCCTTCCTTCTCAATCACAGCATATTTCTGTTCTTGATCGTTTAGTTTTCTGCTTAAGTACACTACAGGGTGTTCCTCACCATTATGTACCTGTGACAAAACTGCCCCTAGACCAACATCAGATGCATCAGTTTGGACTACAAAGTCCTTGGAAAAATCAGGGGAGTAGAGGATTGGTTGTGCACAAAGAGCCCTCTTCAGGACCTGGAAAGATTCCTCTGCTTCTGGGGACCATTTGACCATTAAATTCTTCCCTTTGGTAAGGTCTGTCAACGGGGCTGCAAGAGTTGCAAAGTTTGGGATAAACCTCTTGTAGTATCCCGTTATCCCAAGGAAAGCTCTGACTTGTTTTTTGCTGGTGGGACGTGGCCACTCCTGAATGGCTCTACTTTGTTTAGCTGGGGTTTTATGACTCCACGCCCAATCGTGTAACCTAAATATTTGGCTTCCTCTAACCCCAGGGCACATTTTTTTTGATTAACAGTGATACCTGCTCTATGGAGAGTTTCCAAGACAGCTTGGACTCGAGGCAAATGAGATTCCTAGTCAGTGCTATGTACTACTATGTCATCCAAGTATGCTGCAGCATACTGTTGGTGGGGTCTCAAAAGTTTGTCCATAGCTCTCTGAAATGTAGCAGGTGCATTTTGTAACCCAAAAGGCATCCTTTTCTATTGAAACGAACTCTCAGGGGTTACGAAGGCGGTCTTCTCCTTGGCACCTTCTGTCACTGGAATCTGCCAATATCCTTTAGTCAAGTCCAAAGTTGTCAAATAACGAGCTGTGCCCAGTCGGTCTATAAATTCGCCTACCCGGGGCATAGGATAGGTGTCAAACTTGGTCACTGAATTGAGCTTCCTAAAATCATTGCAAAATCTCCAACTCCCATCTGGCTTTGGGACAAGGACAATGGGACTGGACCAGTCACTACTGGACTCTTCAATGATGTCTAGCTCAAGCATTTTCTTCACCTCCCCACTGATGTCTTTCCTCCTTGCCTCAGGAATACGGTAAGGCTTAAGCTTAACCTGGGCCCCTGGTTCAGTAACAATGTCATGTTGTGTTACCGACGTCTGACCAGGCAGCTCTTAAAAATTTTCTCAGTTTTTTATTAAAAACTCTCTGACTTCCTGCTTTTGTGACTTAGACAGCGACTCAGCAATTTTTACTTCAGGGTGTTCAGTATCCAGCTGATGGGTTATTGGGATGGACCCAGCAGCTAGCGATACTCTATCTTTCCAGGGCTTTAGCAAGCTCACATGGTATATTTGCTCTGGTTTTATTTTCCCAGGTTGGTGAATTTTATAATTTACTTCCCAACTCTTTCTATCACTTCAAAGGGACCCTGCCACTTAGCAAGGAACTTGCTCTCAACCATGGGAGCTAATACCAGCACCCTGTTGCCAGGTGAGAAAATGCGGACTCGAGCATCCCTGTTATATATTCTCTGCTGAGCTGCCTGAGATTGATCTAAATGCTCTTTTACAATTGGCATTACTACTGTAATTCTATCCTGCATCTGTGAAATATGCTCAATAATGCTTTTGTGGGGTGTCTTCTCCCCCTCCCAGGTCTCTTTGGCTATGTCCAGAAGTCCCCGTGGGTGTCTCCCATAGAGCAATTCAAATGGAGAGTACCCTGTAGAGAACTGAGGAACTTCTCTGATGGCAAACATCAGATATGGAAGCAAATAGTCCCAGTTTTTCCCATCCTTGTCAACAACCTTTTTCAGCATGCTTTTTAAGGTTTTATTAAATCGCTCAACTAGGCCATCGGTTTGAGGATGGTATACCGAGGTTCGCAAATGCGTCACCTTAAACAACTTGCACAATTCTTTTGTCACTCATGACATAAATGGGGTACCTTGGTCCGTCAGAAGGTCCTTAGGGATCCCGACCCGGCTAAACACCTGTAATAACTCCTTCGCTATATTCTTGGCTGATGTCTGGCGTAGGGGAATTGCTTCAGGGTAACGGGTAGCGTAATCCATAATGACCAGCATATACTGATGCCCTCAGGCAGACATCGGAAGCGGGCCAACAAGGACCATAGCAATTCTCTCAAATGACACCTCAATTATTGGCAAGGGTACTAAGGGACTCCAAAAATGAGGTAGGGGTGCAGACATTTGACAAACCGGACAAGATTTGCAATAGTTTGATATCTTTTTGTACCCCAGGCCAGTAAAACCTCTGTAAAACCCTTTCAGTGGTTTTATCGGTACCTAAATGACCCCCCAATAAGTGTCCATGGCAAAGCTCTAATACCACATTTTTGTACGGTTTGGGGACCACTAATTGCTCAATAATTTCATTGTTCTTTTTATACACACAATATAGCCTGTCATCATTACTAATGAAATAAGGAAAAGAGAGCCTATTCCCTGGTTCAACAGGTTCCCCATTGATCATCATAACATTTTCCCAGGCCCTCACAAGAGTAGGATCTTTCCTCTGCTCACTACCAAAGTTCTCTCTATGAGTGTTAAGATCTGCAAACTCTAGAGTAGCCTCAGTTTCAGCAGAGGGCGGTCTATCTTCATTGGCTATAGGGCCTTCAGACTCTTCCAATTCTCCTGCCAAAACAGAGAAGGGAAAGTCTGGGGACCCCCAAGAGGAATCCTCTGAATACAACTGCTCTGCAGCATCCATGCATTCAGATTTAGTCTCTGGTTTAGAAACTGTGGCACAGTCTGGGTGTTCCCAGAGTTTCCAAAATTCAGGGAAGTCTCTCCCTATAATTACATCATGCACCAAGTGAGGCACAACCCCAACCAAGTGCCTCAGATCACCCCGTGCGGTTCCAAACTTCACAGCTACTATAGGATACTCCCGAGTATCACCATGCACACACTACAGCAACATTTTTAGCCCAGGAGTTCACAGAGCCTATCAATTCAGCCTTAATAAGGGTTACTAAACTTCCAGAGTCCAGCAAAGCAGTAACATGCTTCTCATTCACAGTTATTGCACACATGTGTTTTCCCTTCACTGGCACTGCGGTGCATGAAAAAGTGGAAAACAAAGACTGCCGTCTTTCCTTGAAAGACAAGTCACACTGCATAGGCTCATCAGTTAATGGACAGTTCGCAGCTAAATGCCCAAGTTCCTGGCACCGAAAACATCTAACATTCCTCAGGTTAGGTCTGCTGACGGGCACTGGTGTTCCCGCTTTGGAATGCCAACCTCCCTGGTTTAAATCAGCAGTTTTTCCCTCTGCCTCCTTGCCACGCTCACCACCCACTTTCCCTGGAACAGACTTACCGATTGCCGAGGCATGCCTTGGTTTTGGGCGGAAAGTCCATGGGCTCACCGGGGAGGCATTCAAGTCCTCAGCTGCAAAGTACCTCTCAACAATCTCCACAAGCTGATCCACCGACTTGGGGTCCCCTTGGGTTACCCATTTTTGCAAGACGATCGGTAAGGATCTTAGGAAGCGATCCATGACTACCCACTCAATGATCTGTGGCCCCGATAGGGACTCCGGTTGAAGCCATTTTCAGACCAGGTGGATGAGGTCAAACATCTGTGACCGTGGTGACTTCCCAGCTTGGTAGGACCAGTTGTTAACACGCTGTGCTCGCACTGCTTAAGTAACACCTCAACGAGCTAGTATCTCCAGCTTGACCTTGTCATAATCCATGGCACCCACAGACTCCAAATCATGATATACTTTCTATGATTCACCAGTTAGCAAGGGCGCCACCAGTCCTGCCCACCGTGTCTTAGGCCATGCTTCCCTCTCAGCGGTTCTTTCAAATGTTAACAGGAAGGCCTCTGGATCATCCTCTGTGGTCATCTTGGAAAGGAAGCGACTGACATGGATGGGTGAGGAGTTGTCAGAAGAATCTGCAGCTTGCAGGGGAGACATCTGTGCCAGCGTCTTCTGCACCACCTCCATCAGAGTCTTCCGATCGCCTTCAGCAGCAACTGAAAGCTTTTCAAACAACATTTGTGTCTGTTCCTGTACAGCACTGATCTGCTGCTGTGTGTGCGTGTGCAGCACCTGAGTTTGCTTCTGCAGAGCATTTAACTTGTCCCACTGTGTAGCATTAGCCTGTTGCTGTGCTGCATTAGCCAACACCAACTGCTTTATAACGTCCTCCATTTTTTTTTTCTTTTTTCACTTCAGGTACTGTCCCTTTAAATAGCAAGTTCTTGCTATCACTTGCCCGCATTCTCCACCATATGTGAGCTGGGAAACAGGTAGCGGGTGCAATTGCTCTCTGGGGTGAGCACTCTTGAAAGGTTCAGAGACCAGACCAGTGACTTTTCTTCAAATGGTGGTACATTTATTGCAGCAACCCACAGGTTATACACCACACTGTATATTGCTCAAAAATAAACACTTCAAAAGCAAATAAAATTCCTAGCCATGTCCCGGCACTAACTAAACATACAATAGCCCTGACTAACAACCTGTGCAAACCTAGTGTTTGTCAGGCTTCAGCAAACTAGCATGACCAACCTTGTGCTCCAGCAGATAGAGACTGTCTGCTCCCCAGGCTCCAGAGCAATGTCTGTTTGCCTCACCTGCACTAAATTGCCACTGAGGCAAAGTGCAAAACCAGGGGCTTAGAGGTTCCAGAAGGTGTAAGAGAGAAATCTGGGTGACACATAAACCCCGGACAGGACCTTTCCTTGCTCTCTACATGATGCCCTGTTACAATATATATATGCAGCATATACAGTATAAATCATAGCAGTATGTAGTGATATCTTTTTTATTGGACTAAGGCTACATTAAAAAGACAAGCTTTCGAGAGTAGCTTGTCTTTTATGTGTAACATTAGTCCAATAAAAAAGGTATCACTACTACTGCTGATTTTGGCATTTGGACTACCACGTCTTATCCAATCTAATATATATATATATATGTTATTGCGTTAATCATTGAGCAATGACATTACAGCCTAATCACTCATTAGTTATATGTCGCATCTAATGCTTTTCTTTGTCAAATTTGCATTACTTTGAATATTTCACATTTGAATGTCATCCTCCAACTTGACGATGCAACTTTGTAACAAAGTTCAGCATTCCACAAAATGCCACATTGCCGGTGAGTGTGTGTTGGTTTTCATACTTCAAATACTCTTATCTCTGGCAGAGAACATAACTGAAGGGCAGGAATAAAGAAAAAATTGCACAAATAAATTATAAAACAATCATTCTTCAAAAGTTTGAACACAAGTGATTGGATGATGCAATATATAATACAAATGCAATGTATCTAATACGACAAATATAGGACAGTGAAAATTCAAAAAAGATGTCAGAGGTGGCTATATATCCAAGTTCAATAGTAATAGCTGTCAAAAAAGTGAAAAGTTTGTAGATTTCCAAAAATAGTCAAAAGGCTTGTGAGATCACAAAATCTCACAGTAGGAAACTCAGGCACTCTCAAAATAATGACGAGCATAATAAATATCCTTGGAACACGGTGTTTCATGTCAATCCTGCTCCGTAAATGTGAAAATGATAAAACATAGATGGAGAAGTCCTGAAAAGAAAAGCCAATATTCATAAAAGTTTAAGTAAAAAAATAACTCAACTCTCAAGTGTGCATTGTGAAGCACTGGGAAGAAAAATGTATGACCTGTTGCAGTAAGGTAAGGGGGGACCTGCTTAACCTCTTGACTAACATCATCAAATATACTCAATGTTCAAATGCTCCTACAGGAGCCCAACATTGAGTAAGTTTGATCTGGTTCTATTCTGAATCAAAACAAAAGAATTTTGCTAACTGCAAACAAAATTAATTTGCAAATGCGCTCCAAAACGTGCCCCCAAATTTACAGCACCCCGGACATGTCAGCCAAAGTGCTGAAGCTGTTTGAACAGCTTAGTGTTTTGTTTTTCTTATACTTAAAGTGTCATGGCCCTCACCGCCGGCATCTCAGGGAAACAAACTCCTCCTTTACATGTTAAAACTCCCGCTCAACCTTTCCTGTTATATGTTTCAGCCCAGATCTTGCCAATGTCCCGTACCATGTCCTGATTCCCAGAACTCCACTCCAGATCTCCTGTCTCCTCAGGTGTGGGTTGGCTCCTGGACTTCCATATAGGTGTGCTCCACCCATCCTGCTTCGCTTCAACTTTGAAGTCTGGCTGTGTGCATCGGAGCAGTCCACTTGTTTCTTCAGCTGCTTGTGGTCCTGCCAAGTTACTCCTCTTGTCTCCTGCCAGGTGTACCATCATGTCCCTACCAAGCCACCTATTGTGTTTCTGCCAAGGTACTCTCCATGTCTCTAACAAGCCACTGTTGAGTTTCTGCCAAGGTACCCAACGTGTCTCTACCAAACCACCTATAGTGTTCCTGCCAAGGTACCCAACGTGTCTCTACCAAGCCACCTATTGTGTTCCTGCCAAGGTACCAGCCATGTCTCTACCAAGCCACTGTTGTGTTCCTGCCAAGGTACCCAACGTGTCTCTGCCAAGCCACCTATTGTGTTCCTGCCAAGGTACCATCCATGTCTCTACCAAGCCACTGTTGTGTTCCTGCCAAGGTACCCAACGTGTCTCTGCCAAGCCACCTATTGTGTTCCTGCCAAGGTACCATCCATGTCTCTACCAAGCCACTGTTGTGTTCCTGCCAAGGTACCCAATGTGTCTCTACCAAGCCACCTATTGTATTCCTGCCAAGGTACCCAACGTGTCTCTACCAAGCAACCTATTGTGTTCCTGCCAAGGTACCCTCCATGTCTCTACCAAGCCACTGTTGTGTTTCTGCCAAGGTACCCAATGTGTCTCTACCAAGCCACCTATTGTGTTCCTGCCAAGGTACCCAACGTGTCTCTACCAAACCACCTATTGTGTTCCTGCCAAGGTACCCAATTTGTACTTCTGCCCTGCTTTTTGGATTACCTGTGAACGAATACTTGTTAGAGATTAATATTGACCACATTTTCGCCTGCTAACTGCCAAGACCCCTTTACCACGGATTCTGACCATGTTTTTCCCTGCCACCTACCTAGACCCTAGTCAAGGACTTTAACTAAGCTTATATCCATTTATCACTGGTTTCTACCGTTTGTGCCCAGCCTTATTCCTGTGCTGTCAGTCTTGCCTGTGTCTAGTTAGTCCTGTCCTGCCCCACCTATCCTTTAGTTCTGTGTTTAGTGTTTCCCCTTGTGTGCTCCTTCTTTCTCCCTGTCTTTCGGTTCTTATTAATTTTTAGTTTCTTATCTCTACTCCCACTACCCTCAGTCCTCACCTCTTATATTAAATCAGCCGTTTTTCTACATCTCCCCTTTGTCCTTTGATTATTGCTGTGCTGTTTTCTCTGCCTTGCTTTATTCCTGTTCTTCCCAGCCTCCTGTTTGCTCAATTCATTCTCTTGTTTGTTTTTGTTGTTTCTCTCTTTAATATATTCAGCTTGCTGTGCCCTGCAATCTGTTTCCTCCCACTCAGTATAACTGCATCTTGGTCTCACAGCAGCACTGAGTTCCTGACAGAAAAACGAAACTCCAGATTTATTATTATACACATAGTAGCACTTTTTGGCCAGCAGGGGGAGCACTGTGCCTGTCAAATACGTTCACTGTCACTAAAATATATTTTTTTATGAACGATACATACATTTTTACATTTTCTCCAATGGAAAACGGTTTTCCATAAATCCACCATGTACCAGTAGTGGTTTTAAGGAAATCATTTTGGTAGTGATGGGTTTAAATGGTTTGGATCAGTAATGTGGACACTTTAATGTTGTGCAGGGATGATATGGCCATTGGTTAAGGGGTTAACCATTACTTCTCTATGAGACAATTTCAAGATCGCTGAACTTTCATGGATTTTTCAGAAATCCATTGCCAGGGAACAGTGAATGTTTGAAAAATCATTCTTTGTTAATTATGAAGTGGGAACAGTCCCAGAATATGATTAATGCATGATTTACGGTACTAGTCCCATTTGGCAGGCAGACATCGCCAACTTCTGGGCAAAAGGAGCTATTGCAGCTGGAGCTCTACGCTGAAGCAAGTGGATATCTCTGTGTTACACACAGATGTTCACATGTAAAAGCTCTTGTAGCCCCTCAGCTGTCATGTCTGAGGTGCTGAAACTTTGGGGTCAACCTCTAAAGCCCAATTGCAAACAAAATGCTTTGCAACAAACAAATTTAATTTGCAATGACAGCATAGCTCCAGATCGTGTTAACAGGATCTCAGGCTGCTGTTTCAGATCATGTACATGTATAGTGAAGAGGTTAATGATAAATTGACGTCAGGACCGTTCATTTACAAAAAGTTTTTTTTAATATATTTTAGATTTATTCTATCCATATTTTGGATTCTGCGCCCTACTGTTTTACAGTACAGCTGGTCAGTGACCCTAAAAATAATTAAACTCAATCAATTCCCTGGTAATCTGCTCAGTGCAGGTATTGATTCCCTCTCTGGCATTCTCTGCATTTGAAAAGGTTGCCTAAGGACAAATGATAAATGGTTTGACATTATAAATAGATCAAATATGTAAAGGCTATTTTTTCTCCCATTCTTGTCAGGCAGGTAGGAGTATTCTGCCACTTTGGGAAGTTTTCTTGGAAACGTGAGTGTCTACAAAACTTTCTGGTAGATGGACTGGAGGACTTGCGTGAAAACATCTGATGGAAAATATTAATTGTAATTTATGGAAAGAGCGATTCGATAAGAAGAGGTCCAACAAACCATTAACCTCCCTGGCGGTCTAATTTTTTCAAAATTTCGTGTCTAAAAGCGTCTAAATTTTTTTTAAAGGAAACGTGTTTTTGTACATAGTTAGTCTGTAATAATTAGGAATCACGCACTGAAATCCGTGAAATCAAGAGTCCTTACTGGTAAAATCCTTTATAAATAAATTAATAAATAAATAAAAAATAAATAGTAAATACACTGAGTCCGATAAAGTTTGAAACACGAAATAATAATTTATTATCCCAAAAATAATTCTCCAAAATAATGCAAATATATTATATTCAATAAAATACAACAAAAAACACTGAAATCTGTCTGCAAGCAAGGGTGAGACGATGTATGGTCTATATATTATCCTGTACTGCCATGTACGTGACCATGTAAAATCTAAAAGAGGAGAAAACTAAAAACCTTTCCATTTACTTATTTTTAGTTCCGAAGCGATGGTATTGTCCATTTGTCACATATAAAATGAGCAATACCTCTGCCATTACTCACCTTTAAATTTCCCACTCTGGGAGCAAGGTCAGTGTTTTCTACATAGTCATATTATTCATAAAACACCATCCTTCAAACCACACGGGAAGTATTTCATTTTTTTTATTTTTTTGGATCCAAAGCAAAGTTCATACAGAGGTAATTAGTAGTGGAGATATATTTGAGGTTTGGCAGAATACACAGTAGATAGGCTTGGCATGAACACAGGGGTATCTTGAGGATGCAGAACAGGGAGCTGCCAGTGGCAAGTACTAATAAGATGCACCGCCAGACTTCAATGTTGGAGTGTGGAGGAGAGGGCGTAGCTTTCTTTTAAGGAGGCCTCATTAGGTGGTGTGGAGTACACCCGAGGCTCCTTTGAATAAGCAGGACACACAGGGCTTTCTGGAACCTACATATAAGGTGGCAGACAAAACCTTGGGCAAAATCAATCATTCATGATCAGAGCAGGAATGGGGCTGCGGGTGTCAGGTCCGTACCTGTATGAGGGGCACAAACTTATCTGGGCCTGTTCTCCTGACATACCCTGATATCGAGTTTACTTAATGTGGGCTAGTACTGGGGCCAGGGGTGGATCCAGACACAGGTTTCGGGGGGGGGGCACTCTACCAGTTTTGGTTAAGAGCTAGTGTTGGGTTTGCAGTGACAGGCAGAGTTGCGCCTAATCGCAAGCTGTGCTCGTTACACTCACTCCCCCAGAACATTGCACAGGGTCTGTCCTCATGTGGCTCAAGAGCCCTGTGAACCCTTTCCATATGAGGGGCCCAGGGTACCCCCCAGCTCACATGTAATATATTGCCCCCAGCTCACACATGGATATACTGTATTTGCCCCCAGCCCATATGGATATAATGCCCCCGGCTCACATGGGTATATTTTCCCCTAGCTCACATGGGTATATTTGCCCCCAGCTCACATGGCTATATTTGCCGGCAACCTATCACATGGATATATTGCCCCCAGCTCACATGGCTATATTTGCGCCCAGCTCACATGGATATATAGTTGCCCCCAGCTCACACATGGATATATATTTGCCCCAGCTCACACATGGATATATATTTGCCCCCAGCTCACACATGGATATATATTTGCCCCAGCTCACACATGGATATATATTTGCCCCAACTCTCACCTCATCTGCCAGGCTCCGAGTACCCACCGTCCGCTTTTCTCCCTACGAGCGGCCGCTGGCATGCAGCTTGACCGCTCGCCTGGGAATCACCTGACCACATAAACTCTGCGATCACAGCTGCGCTGGTCAGATGGTTCCCAGGCGAGTGTCCAAGCTGCATGCCGGCGGCCGCTCATAGGGAGAAAAATGGCCGGCGGCGGCGGGTCGGTATCTCGGTGGGGGCCAATTGCCCCTTTGCCCCCCCTGGATCCGCTTCTGGCTGGGGCAATGTAAAGGAATTTTCATTTTTCCTGCCCTGCCCCCTAAATCTGGACTTTCAGCCAAAGCCTGTTTACATATTTGGATTCAATAAACCCAGGTTCATAAATAATTCAACTGCTTCTCTCGTGTGTCGCTATATCTTGGGTTCATCCACCTGCCTACTTGCTCGATCCTTACATTTGTTTTCCATAAATCCACGGGGTCCTGGCAGTGTATTTATGGAAAAAAAATTCTAATGAAGGGGATAAATATTTTCAATAAATGAATGTAGCTCAACTCGGAAGTGCAGCGGAGTTGGTAACATTTATGAGTCGAAACATCTATCAGCCGACTTGGAATCGAGTCCTCAGTGTTCACATATAAATATATTCTTTTTACTAATTTATTACCATAGCCTTATGCCAATATCCTTAATTTTACATGGATTGCATTGAGCTGTACATTGTATTTAATGTTTACTGACGAACCAACCGGCATTATGTAATCGAGCTAAAATAAAACTTTTGGCATTGTGTTCATAAATTAGGTCCCTATTGGCCTCTTCCATGCGTGCTTTCGGATATTATTACGAGATCTGCATAAAAATGACAGGAAATATTAAGCCGTCCACTAGAGCAGCAATTCCGTACGTCATCCTGTTAAATAGCTAGAAATAAATATATTCCTAAGAGCTGAGTGCTTGTACGTAATGTATGGCATTGCTGCGTTCTTGGCTGGCCCCGTTGCCGTCCTGTAGCTCGCTGCTATTTATTCCTCACTTCCTGCTAATTTCAGCATATGTATCCATACAAATCGTCAGTCCCAGCAGTAAACACGTGCTCGCGCGCTCGCAGGCCTCCGCTGCTGTTCAATTGTAAGCGTTTGCCAATTTGTTAAGAAAGGTCGTTCACCTCCATCGTCCAACCATGATTTGATTTTCGCTAAGCAGGCAGGTGGGATTAGGCTGCCGCGGACAAAATATTTTAAGATGTTCTCCTATGTAGATTTTATGATTTTATATCCATATAATGATTTATTTATTATTTTGCAGTTTTGTTTTTTTTAAGTTCCAAAAATTGGTGGCAGAATCGTCATCGTATTGTTCGATGCATCTCTTCACCTATAGCTTTTGCTCAATTAAGTATCTTTGTTTCAGCGCATTTAATTGTCGATAAATCGCCAACATTTTCCGCAGCGCTGTACAATGGGTGGGACAAAACAAATATATAATTAGCAAATAAGGTTGACACACGGAGAACAATAGGAAAAGAGGATCCTCCTCCTCCTCTATGGGCCCTAACGCTAGCGCCCACTTAAGTTAGGTTAATTGAGGTGAATGCGGTACGGGCAGATCACCTCCCAATCGCTAACGGGTTAAAAAATTCATAAGCACATCGGTATTAGCACTTTTTAGTACAAGCTTACTGCACTTTGCTCTCTCTATGCTTAACATGAGAGCGCAAAGAGTAAGCAGAGGGTAACTAGCGATAGGATCACAAAGTCCTAACTCTAATTACTTACCGCTGCAGCAAACTGCCGGGATCAGAGTGAGACTGGGGGGGAGTTCACAGTCTCCCTCCATGATCACTAGCAAGAGGCGAGATCCTGCAGGTCATGTGACCCGGTAGCAGAAGCAGAAGGCACTTAAAAAGCTGCCTGCATTGATATCGCGCGCTACGCCCTGGGATCACATGACCTGCCGGATCTTGCCTCGATAGATCCGGCCGGTCGGCATAGTGATACGCATGGAGAGACTGGCGGGACTTTTTCCCCCAGTCTTTCCCTGCTCCCGCTGGACGGAGGAGGCGGACAGAGCCGCAGTCCTCGCCGCAGGACAGGAGGTGCGTATACGATTTTATTTTTATTTTTTTTGATGGTGTTAACGGATTCTGCAGAAGCGGAGTCCATTAACACCAAGTCCTGGCTTAGGTTAACTTTTTGTTAACTGCGGCCGGACGTTAACCCTTTCACTGCTGAGGACATGTGGGACACGTCCTCATTGACGCATGTTACATGCTGAGGACGTGCCCCACACTTCATCAGCTGTGCGGGACCCCCGGCGGAGATACTTACCTAGATGGCGGCTCCACCCCCGGGTCTTCCCTCGCTGTCCAACATCATCACGCATAGCGTGATGATGTCAGATAGCCGGGGAACCCCTAGGGGATTCATTTGAACCCCGATATCTCCAGAACCGTGGCAGCTAGGGGGTCATGGAGGGTGTCATTCGAAAGGCCTGAGCATGACCAGGTAAAAAGTAAAAAAAAAAAAAAAAAAAAAAAATTAAAAAATAAATAAATAAAATAATAAAAATAATAAATTTAAAAAATAAATAAAAATAATAAATAAATTTAAAAAATAAATAAAAACATGTTTTTTTTTGTGTTGTTTTTATTAATGCAGCAATATTGTTGACATTTCAATTATAATGTGAACAATGATGCTGCACTAATGATTTTTTCTATGGGGTGCGTTTGCTAAAAATCACGTAACTCCCCCCAAAAATGTAACAAGTCCCCATTTCTAATTTTTGTACAAGCGCACCCCATAGAAAATATAACCGCAAATGTTCATGTGATAAAATGTGAACAAAAACACTTAACACGCTGCAGATAACTAAAAATTCAATTTTTATTGCATTTTTTGTTATAATATATAGGCAGGACATGACGTATACATATAAAAATGATATATTATGAATCTGCTAAGTCTGCCGGAAAGAACAATATATAATATGTCTGGGCCATATAATAAAATGTGACTTCAAATCGCGTTTAAACATGATGAGCGAAAGCGGTAAAAATGAGCTCAGCACACAGGCGTGAAATGCCTCAGCAGTGAACGGGTTAATCAACGTTAGGACTTTGTAATCCTAACGCTGATTAACACTTTGCGCTCCCCATGTTAAGCATAGAGAGCACAAAGTACAGTAATCTCGCGCTGAAAGCGCAAGGTACCAAACGCAAACGGGATACTTAACCCGTTAGCGTTTGGATTGTGATATGCTGTAGCCACCGCGACTGACGTTAATCCTCACGCAGGTGAGCGCTAACATTAGCAACAGGAGTGTAATGTAGCCCTTAATTTTTTAGGACGTCAAAATATGTCATCTTCTGGATATTGATATGTTCATGGTTAACCCCTTTACTACCAAGTGATTTTCCAAAAAAAAAAAATTAGGGGTTATTCAGATAGAGCCGATCTGGCCCCGAGATGTCACCGAACAGGAAATTTTCTCATACGGTGCCATTTCGGGGTCATTCGGCTATTCAGAGAGCAGGCAGTTTGCCATATTTTGCCAGCCAGCCAGTCCAGACCTTAACCCCATTGAGAATCTTTGGGATAATGTGATAATGTGCTGGAGAAGACTTTACGCAGCGCGTAATGCCACTCTGGACGCGAATAAATGCTGTGACATTGCATGAGCTTATCGACAAGATGCGTGTCGGAAACACAACAGTGCCATGGCAAATGCGAGACGTAATAACAGCAAAAGGCTCTCCAATGAAATATTAGAGTGTGTGACTTTTTTGGCCAGGCAGTGTACATTAGTGATGGGCCGAACACCCCCGTGTTCGGTTCGCATTCGAACTCGAACACCCGAAAAGGTGGACCGTGATTTTGAACTCGAATACAATTCGAACACCATGCAAGTCAATGAGGCTCGAACGTTCGAAAATGAAAAATGCAAGATATTGGCCATAAAAGCTGTATGGGGTCTGGGTACTGCCCTGGGGGACAGGAAACAATGATTTTGTTTAAAAAAAAAAAACGTTTTGAACCCTTTCACTGCTGAGTGCTGAGCCATTTTACCGCTGTGCACTGAGCTCATTTTCACCACTTTTGCTCATGTTTAAATGTGATTTGAAGCCATGGGAAATGTTTGACCAACAAGGAGTTTTAAATGTTGGACCAACAAGGAGTGGGAAATGTTTGACCGACAATGAGTGGGAAATGTTTGACCGACAATGAGTGGGAAATGTTTGACCGACAATCAGTGGGAAATGTTTGACCTACAATGAGTGGGAAATGTTTGACCTACAATGAGTGGGAAATGTTTGACCTACAAGGAGTGGGAAATGTTTGACCAACAAGGAGTGGGAGAAATGTTTGACCAACAAGGAGTGGGAGAAATGTTTGACCAACAAGGAGTGGGAAATGTTTGACCAACAAGGAGTGGGAAATGTTTGACCCACAAGGAGTGGGAAATGTTTGACCAACAAGGAGTGGGAAATGTTTGACCAACAAGGAGTGGGAAATGTTTGACCAACAATGAGTGGGAAATGTTTGACCAACAATGAGTGGGAGAATGTTTGACCAACAAGGAGTGCAAAATGTTTGACCAACAATGAGTGGGAAATGTTTATGAATCCCATAAGCTTCAATGTTAAAACTATTCCCGTTTTAATTCAATATCTATTAAACCATTTATTATCATATTCTGCAGTAAAGAGTCTCTTTATTTTTAGATATTTTTTAGGATCTTAAGCATTTTTTGCAATTTTTTTAAAAAACTTTTTTTTTCTCGAACTTTCTGCGAACTTCCCAAAAAGTTTGAGGTTCGCGAACCGCCGATGTTCGAATCAAACTTCGTACCGCTTCGAACCGGCAGCCCATCCCTAGTGTACATCTGATTAAAATGAAATAAAATAAAAAATCTGAAATAAAAGCAAAAAAGCCGAGCGTGAGACAGAGACTGTGTGCTAATTTGGTCCACATTGGAGAAGTTGTTAGACTGTATAATGTTGCGGCAATAAATTCCTATTATTTAATTAAATAGCTTAAATGTTGCATCTGATCTAACAAACAGATTGTCAGATAAAAAGAAAAACAGAACAAACTGCACAAATCAAATCATTTGTTGAATATGCGCATTTATGCAAATTAAATTGTTGTGTAGGTTTTTTTATGTCTCGTTCACTAGTTCTTATTTGCAAATGACAAAAATGATCAGATTTAGACTAGGAGAAATATGTACATCAAGGAGTCAAGGTGTGTCAGGAGATTTATCTTTATTATTTTTGATTTCAGAATGTCTGGATTTTTTTTTTTATTTGATGGAAAACGGCCTAAAAAAGAAGATTAAACAAAATATAAAAGCTATTACATCCAAGAGGTTTGAGATTGTGTCTCGTCTACAATAAATATGTATAACTTTGTATAATTAGGAGATGAATGAACAAGGAAAAACATAGACCAGGCAGAATTAATGAAGCTGTCCAGGAAACCATTGAAGATTTCAGCAATGAAGTGTACCGGTAATGAAAGAAAGACTTAATTTGAAGACTCCACTGCTTCGTGCACGTTATACATCGCAAAGCAAATAAAGACTACAGAGGCATGTTAATTTATTTTGTTAAATAAATGGCATCTTTTTAAATGGAACACGGAACCAGTGATAACCAGGTACAGAAGCACAAACTCTGCAATAACGACATAATATAAGGGGTTATTCAAACAGCACCAAAATTTCGGTGCTCTCTCATTCGGTACACTTATTTATGGGTCGCACTATGATATACTCTCTTCTTGTCTCCATTTGAGGGATATCTTGAGAAGAGGACCATAATAATTCTGGGAACCATTACATTTCAAGAAGGACATTGCTATCGCTACACTATCTCTCTGACTTATAATTTCATATATTGCAAACAAAATTAATTTGCAAATCGGTTCCAGATTATGTCCCTGAAGTGTCAACACTTCAGATATGACACAATACTGTATGTGGAAACTTTGAGTTCCGATTTTCCATCATTGAGACACAGAACCCAAGCTGTAATGTACATCTAAAATCACCAGGAGAGACCTCTGTCTATCAAATAGGGCTTAGCAGGCATGTACTGGCCATCGGGACTACCGGGAGAGTCCCGGTGGGCCGATGGCTCAGTGGGCCAGTGTGTCCGACTGCCTGAGCGCCAGGTTCGCTTAAGCCGGGCGGCTGCCCGTGGCTCTCCTGGGCCAGGTGGTGGCCTGAGCCTGCCAGCAGGAATGATCTGCAAGGTGTCCGCACACAGACACTGATGTCCGCATGCGGTCCTTGCAATGTCTGCCGCCACGGCTGTGCCATTTTGTGGCAGCCTTGCTGTGAGTTGGTCTGGAGGGAAAAGAGCGAGCTACTCAGTGCACAGGTGCCACGCGTCTAACAATTGGGTCGTGCCTGAGTGTGACATAGAGACGTCACATGTACCGCGGGAACTCTCCACCTCACCACCTGCCTGATTCGCATGGCGCCCAGGAGCTGCTCCTACATCAACCGCGAGGAAATGCCAAATTCAGAATCCGGTGGTGAGTGATAACACTGCGGAGTGCTGCTCTCTGCAGGATCAGCGAGGATGGCGACTCCACATCCACCGTGTATATCATCATACCGGCCAGCTGCTCTGCTTAACTGCAACAAATTGCGGGCAACACGTCGAACGGGGGCAACACGTCGGTCAGTCCCTGCTTCTTGCATGTAAGGGATAATTAATTACATGGGCCTGCCCGGGGGCAGGGTGGGGGGTAATTAATTATAGGAGCCTGCCCGGAGGGGGGAATTATATGGGACTGTGGGGGGGATTATATGGGCCTGCGGGGGGATTAATTATATGGGTCTGCTTGGAGGGGTAATTAATTATATGGCAGTGTAGATGGGATCCCTTAGGCGCAGTTGATGTGAAAATGACACAATTGCTCGTTTACTGCAAAAAATAACGGGTCTCTGTGTAAATTTCAGATGGTGATATATACTGTGGTATACATAATATACAATGGATACAGCTGTTCAATAGAAATATATCAATACATAACACAAGGTTTGATATAATCTTAGGCTCTTCAAATTTTACTAAAGGTGAAAAAAACCATTCATATGTAAGGGCGGCATAAGAACTTTGCTGGCATAAAATGCAGATATACCACGATGATGAAGGGTTACTAGATCTAGTTTTTTTTTCACCTTTTTTAATAGAATTAAAAAAGTAAATGAGCAATAGTATCATTTTCACATCAACTGCGCCTAAGGGATCCCACCTACACTGCTAGTTTTTGTGTCTGATCTGGTCATCCCTAGAGGCCTGCAGCTTAAATACACTGCCATCCAAACCCATTTTTTTCACTCTTTCTAACACCATTAATTAAATTCTATTTTATTATTATTTATTATTATTCTTTATTTATAAAGCGCCAGCATATTCCGCAGCGCTGTACAATAAGCACAGTATAGACAGGGTTACAATACATTGAACAACATTTGACAAACAGTACAGGAGGAGATGAGGGCCCTATTCCCGTAGGAACTCACAATCTAGGAGGGTTGGGGTTGGAAACAGGAGGAGAGGACTGTAAGGTGAGAGTGATTGATGGTTGCGTCAGTGAGTTGGGTGGTAGGCTTCCCTAAATAGGAACGTTTTAAGGGAGCGTTTGAAGGAAGAGAAGTTAGGGGAAAGTCTGACAGTACGAGGGAGAGCGTTCCAGAGAGTGGGGGCTGCGCGTGAGAAATCCTGCAGTCTATCATGGGAAGAGGTGATGCGGGGAGAAGCTAGGCGCAGGTCACTGTTTGACCTTAGGGAGCGGGCTGGGGTGTATTTGGTGATTAGTGAGGACAGGTAGTGGGGAGCTGAGTTAGTGAGGGTTTTGTAGGTAAGGATAAGGATTTTGAACTTAATTCTGCAGTGGATGGGGAGCCAGTGAAGGGACTCGCAGAGGGGAACGGCAGAGACAGAGCGGCGGGTGAGGTGAATTAGCCTGGCGGAGGCGTTCAGGATGGATTGTAGGGGGGAGAGGTGGGACAGAGGGAGGCCAGATAAGAGATTATTGCAATAGTCGAGTCGGGAGATTACCAGGGCGTGTATGAGTTGTTTTGTGGTGACAGCGGTAAGAAATGGCCGAATTCTGGAAATATTACGCAGTTGGTATCGGCAGGAGGAGGAAAGAGACTTGATGTGGGATATGAAGGAAAGAGCAGAGTCAAGTGTAACTCCAAGACAGCGAACTTGGTTTGATGGGGAGATGGTGATACCCTCCACCGTGATAGAGAAGTCAGGAGGTGGGGAGGCATTGGAGGGAGGAATAAGTAGGAGTTCAGTCTTTGACATGTTGATCTTTAGGTGGTGGGAGGCCATCCAGGAGGAGATGCCAGATAAACAGTCACTGACTTTTGAAAGGACAGGGGGAGAGAGATCAGGGGTAGAGAGGTAGATCTGACTGTCATCCGCGTAGAGGTGGTAATTAAAGCCAAAGCTGTTGATGATTTTGCCCAGGGAGGAGGTGTAGATGGAAAAGAGCAGAGGACCAAGGACAGAGGCTTGAGGTACACCAACAGATAGAGGCAATGAGGAGGAGGAGTTACCAGCAAAGGACACACAGAAGGACCTGTTGGATAAATAGGAGTCGACCCAAGCGAGTGCAGGGTCACCGAGACCCAGAGAGTTGAGGGTCTGTAGAAGGAGGGGGTGGTCAACAGTGTCAAAAGCAGCCGAGAGGTCAAGCAGGATGAGAATAGAATAGTGGCCGTGTTTTTTTGCAGTTAGGAGGTCGTTGGTGACTTTGGTGAGGGCAGTTTCAGTTGAGTGTAGGGGACGGAAGCCAGAAGCCAGTCAAGTAGGGAATTGGAGGACAGGAAGAGGGAGAGGCGGTTGAAGACTAGTTTTTCTAAAAGCTTTGATGTGAAGGGAAGCAGGGATACAGGGCGGTAGTTGGATGGAGAGTTGGGATCTAGGGAGGGTTTCTTTAGTAAAGGGGTAACTAGCGCGTGTTTGAAGGCGGATGGAAAGGAGCCAGTGGAGAGAGATAGGTTGAAGATGTGTGAGAGAGCAGGGACTATTCTAGGGCCTGTCTTGTTCTCACCATTACCGTTCGCATTCAATTAATTATATGGGCCTTCCGGGGGGGGGTAATAAATATATTGTGATTGTATAATTAAAGTGGGCCGGTCTGGTTGAAGTCCAGGGCTGATTTTTTCTCCCAGTCCAGCCCTGGGGCTTAGTGACAGTGAAAACACACAAGGGTTATTCAATAGTGCCGAACTTGCCACCGAATTGCACCAAATGGTGAATTTCACCGTACGGTGCAATTTCGTAGCAGTTCGTCTATTCACAAAACTGTCAATTTGCCAAATACAGGCAAACTGACAGCAAAATATATGATGCAGATCACTGCAATTCGGCAATCTTCGACAGGCAGCGAAACTGTCCCATAGAGAAGTAATGGTTAATCTATTCACAGAACACCGAACTGCACCGAAATGACAGTGAAATGCCCTGATTTTCGGTGCTTCAGCTTTTAAACAGGTGAATCCCACAAGATTTAATCTAAAGACATATTATCGATACAATTTTCTTTATTCAACCGTTTATTCTTTTCAGTTTCATCAAAAAAGCCTTTTTATTTATTTACTTATTTATTTATTAGAATTTTTCGGTATTTTCTGGGAGTTTTAGGCAAAATTTTTGATTCCAATTTTTTTAATGGTGTTTTTTTTAGATTTTGTATCAGACCGTTTTATTATTTTCTGTAGGACCTTTTCTACTATTTCCACACATTTTCATGCATTTTCATGCATTTTTGCTATTTTTTAAAAGGCGTTTAAAACAATAGAGTTCTGTTTTTTCTTTGTTCGACGGCGTTCGCCGGTGAGTTCAGTAGCGTTTGGCGGGCTGATCGGCTGTCTTCGGCGGCATTCAACGGTCTGTTTGGCAGTGTTCGTCACCTCCACATTTGGCGCACTTCAGGAACCCTGCAGTGAATAGTGAATTCACTACAGGGTTGGCGAACTGGAGTCACCAAATCGCACTGAAGTGCACTGAGCGAAAGAGCACCGAAATTTCCCTAATCGCTAATAACAAAAACTGCTCAACCCTGGTGCTAACTCCAAAAAACCCGCAAAAAACAGGTCTTTGCCCAAAATGAACAGGCAATTGAAAGGAATGCAGCACAGGTGTTCTCTTGGCCCCATACACCATAGTATTGGATCTGGTCAGCAATATTGCTGCTGTTGCAGTAGGCTCTATTATGATGTATATGTATCCTTTATCCACAAATGTCCTAAATCTAATATATTGCCTTATTTTGAACATTTTATGCTGGGGGTTATTCATATTATGTAAGCAGTTGAGTATTAGGGTTAGGACCATGTTTAAAGGGACACATGGATGAGTCTTGCCCTGAACCATGTATTATTTATATGCTGCAGCAGGGAAATTATTGTGGCTCACCTGGCCTTCCTTTTGGATCTATTAAATGCAGTGTAATGATTCGACATGCTGTTGGGTGACATTTATCATGCAATGTCCATCAGCCTTAATTTATGTGTGCAACAAAACATGGATCATACGGCCACCTAGGAGGATTTTAATAATGCAGGGTGTGAGGGCTATTCTCTGGATATGTTCATACTTATACAAGGTTCTATCCTGTACACAGCCACATTGGTGCTGAGTCTCAGCCCGGCTCTTAGCGTTTCCCTAGCGTGCGCTAAATGACCTTGTGTGCTGACTCCTGCGGACAAGGTGATCTGTTAGTAGGTCGTCAGGCGCTATGTTTTAGCGACTTGTGCTAAATTTTTTCTTTAGCGATGCCGTTTTAGCTCACACCAGGTGATAGGGCCCTGAGAGTTTAATGATCCGGCAAATCTCGCACACTGCTGGCAATTCTCTATCTCTTTCACGTGATGTACATAAAGGATGATGTCACAAGACTCATGCAGTGCTAGCACGTCCTGCTAGGGTGAAATGGTTAAATGGATAAACTGACCTACAGTAAATCTCCAATCTGTCTCTTTATAAACTAAAAATATAATTGCAAAAACACTATTATTGATCTGGTATCCGATTGTTTCCCGGGAAAGCTGCACCGGTGACATGTCATTGTTGTACGCGGCACGCAACATGGTTCCTTCAACAAAGAAAATAAAATAAAAACGAGCTGGATCCAGCCTTAGAAACGTATCGATTATTATAGGAGGAAATTAACTTTGTACACTTGCCGGCGTCAGCCAGCAATGCTTTGGCCTTGATGATTGGGATGCAGGATTTCAAAGAATAACAAGACAAAAATACAGTATATCGGGGTCATGTGAATGGAAGAATCCCAAGATTAAAATTAATGATGGAGATCAGTGATCTCCTCTTGCCTTTTTGAAAAAGCCGCACAAGGATGAACTCCGTGTGAACCCAACAAGGACTTCATCAAAATTAACCGTAAGTCCCAAGTATGTGCGTCCATTCTTTCTTCTGAGACAGATATTCTGTAAACATACCAGTTAAACGTACATAAGGCCTTATGGTTTCATTGCGAGTGTGGTTTTTTCTCTCCATTTTTATTAATCCCCTTTATTATCATTTTTATGATAACATTTATTTGACACACAAAGGGCTAAATTGCATTCTTCCCGCTAAAACGGGGGCGTTAGGGAGAAAAAACTGCACCCGCAGTTCTCTCCCTAGCGCCCCCGTTTTAACGGGAGATTACAATGCAGGCACTTAAAAAACTGCCTGCGTTGTTACCAGGACCTAGCTCCGGGATGCGCGCGGCAGCGCTAAGCGCCGCCACGCGCATCCTCTCAAAGGAGTCCATTGAGTTTCCCCCTGCCGGTCATATGACCTGCTGGATCTGGCCTCGCAAAATCCGGCAGGTCAGTGTAGTGATCTGCAGGGAGAGACTAGGGGACTTTTTCCCCCAGTCTCTCCCTCTGCTCCGGAGACACAGGAGGCGGACGGAGCCGTGGTCCTTGTCGCGGGATACTAGATGAGTATCTGATTTTTTGGGAGGGGGATTTCTGCTGGTGCTAACGGATTCTGCACCAGCGGAATCCGTTAGCACCAGGTCCAGGCTGGGGTTAACTTTTGTTTAACCGCAGCCGGACGTTAATCAGCATTAGGACTTTGTAATCCTAACGCTGATTAACACTTTGCGTTCCATATACTTAACATGGGGAGCGCAAAGTACAGTAACCTCGCACTGAAAACCGCAAACTACCGAACGCAAATACGTTAGCCCGTTAACCCGTTAGCGTTTGGATTGTAATGTGCGGTGGCCACCAGGGCTAACGTTAACGCTCACTCAGGTGAGCGCTAACATTAGCACCAAGATTGTAATGTGGCCCAAAATGTGAATTTAACAATCAAATATAGGGTAAATAGAGATTTCGCACAGAAATCGTTGTTCTGAGATAGTAAAAAAAAAAATGAAAATAATGTGAATTTGCTTGTTTTTAATTTTTCATGTATTCGTTTTCATCATTTATCCTTTACAGAAATATTGTTGGAATGAAAGGTTCTGAGCTCTAGGTGGTGTACTTTATCTTGAACAATGTCACATGGGGCCTGCTTTAACCCCTTCACTACCAATATCGAGATATCTCAGGTTTCAAAGGCACCATCTGGGGCCCCGGTATTGAGATTTCTCGATCCGCAGCCCAAAAACAAATGAAATTTGCTTGCTGCAAATGAATTTCATTAGCTTTTGTGCTGCAGAAGGTGCTCCCAAAAGTCTTAGCCCTGTGGGAATTATGCCCAAAGAGTTAAAATTCTGTAAATTCAGCAAAAATGAATGTCGGACACTGGACATTCAGCAAGCTGATTCAGTTGTAGTTTTTCAATTTGGCCAGTAGATGGCACCATCAATCGGCTGAATATGTTAGCACAATATATAAATAAAAAAAATCATTGAATGTGTTTTTAAATGTCTTAAAGTATAATTAATTAAAAAAAGATTTTTCAAAAAAACTCATTCCTGACAATGTTAATAAGCTGTGAAACTTGGTTTTTGATCTGCTATTGAGTGCTTTTCAATGTATTGCAATGGAAAAGCGAGTTATCTTGATTTTGGGAGTGAATGTGTTAAAATATAAGCTGTGCTCAAATAATGATTTCAAATTAAATGTTTCTTTATTTATAGCAGAATAAAGTGCAAGATGGTGGGCCAAACCATTTTGATGGTTTTGTTGTAAATCATATCACTCTCACGCCCCATCTATACTCATCACCCTGTGTCTAGATCTCATACCTTCCTGCGTTACAAAATAGGCAGCACTTTTCACTCACTACTCAGCACTGCAGCAAGCACGTATTATTATATAAAGTATATATTTTTTTAAAAACGGACAATCTAAAAGTAATGAGTACATGGAGCTATAAAAACATTTTTATGTAACCTTGTATTTAAATAACCTTATAATAGATACATATGAGATGGATTAAGTACAGATTCCCGGCAGCTCAGCCTCGTAGACCTTTTTTACCTAAACTAAAGCGTTTTGAATACTGTGACCACAAGGACAAGGTCTTTGCACTATCGCCACTCTATCAAGCCGAGCTTGTTACGCTGCCTCGAGCGTTTGTTTATTATAATGCTGAGCTGTGTGACCCAGAAAGGTTGCAATGCTTTGAGGTTCTTTCAAACTACAGTATCTCTGCCAAGGTTTAACTGCCGGGTGAGAGAAAGAGAGCTCGCTGACATGCAGTACTCCAACTCTCTGCCAGCTAGTCGACGGCAGCTGATGATTATGCCTTTGAAATGGGTACCACACTCAAATATCTTGGGCGATGTCTTGCTGAAAAGTATGAAAGGTGCACAGAGGGGTTTTTCTGATTTTGACTGATTTTGGCAATTTAACTATTTGTTGGTTCCAATATAAATATTTTCTGCTCGCTTGTCATGTACACACTCGATGTTCAAAAGCGCCAACCATTCGCCCAACACGAAGTACGCTCGATCCGCTCTTATTATGGAGCAGTGAAAAAGGAATTTCATTCACTGCGAACGAAATTAGTTTGCAAATGCCTCCAGAATGTGCCCCCCCCAGCAGTGTCACACTCATGGAAACAGGCGCTGGCAGAGCCCAAGTGTTGGGGCGGCGCAACACAGGAAGCAGGTTATGGTGCAACAGGTGACTCTTCAAGATCAGGGTCTGTCAGGAATTCGAATCAGCAGGTGAGGATATGAGCCCACAATGCAGTTACATAGGCTGAAGAGAGACATGCGTCCATCAGGTTCAGCCTTTCACACATCACTTACTGCTGTTGATCCAAAAGAAGGCAAAAAACCCAGTCTGAAGCGCTGGCCAATATGCAACATACTGGGGAAAAATTCCTTCTTGATCCCAGAATGGCGTCAGATTTCTCCTTGGATCAAGCAGCTTTTACCCACATATTAAATATAATGACCCTTAATATTCTGTGTCTGCAGAAAGTCATCCAGTCGTTGTTTAAAAGTCTGTACAGTCAACTGACCCAACCACCTCAACAGGCAGAGAATTCCACAGCTTTATTGTTCTCGCAGTAAAGTAACCCTTCCTATGCTTTAGGCTGAATTTAAGGTGACCTCGTGCCCTGTGTATAGTCCTGTTAATGAATAGGTTTCCAGATAATGGTTTATAATGGCCCCGTATATATTTATATAAAGTTAGCAGATCCCTTCTAAGGCCCCGTATATATTTATATAAAGTTATCAGATCCCTTCTAAGGCCCCGTATATATTTATATAAAGTTATCAGATCCCCTCTAAGGCCCCGTATATATTTAAATAAAGTTATCAGATCCCCTCTAAGGCCCCGTATATATTTATATAAAGTTATCAGATCCCTTCTAAGGCCCCATATATATTTAAATAAAGTTATCAGATCCCCTCTAAGGCCCGTATATATTTAAATAAAGTTATCAGATCCCCCCTAAGGCCCCGTATATATTTATATAAAGTTATCAGATCCCCTCTATGCGCAGTATATATTTATATAAAGTTATCAGACCCCTCTAAGGCCCTGTATATATTTATATAAAGTTATCAGATCCCCTCTAAGGCCCCGTATATATTTAAATAAAGTTATCAGATCCCCCCTAAGGCCCCGTATATATTTATATAAAGTTATCAGATCCCCTCTATGCGCAGTATATATTTATATAAAGTTATCAGACCCCTCTAAGGCCCCGTATATATTTATATAAAGTTATCAGATCCCCTCTAAGGCCCCGTATATATTTATATAAAGTTATCAGATCTCCTCTAAGGCCCCGTATATATATTTATATAAAGTTATCAGATCCCTCTACGGCCCCGTATATAAAGTTATCAGATCCCCTCTATGAGCCGTATATATTTATATAAAGTGATCAGATCCCCTCTAAGGCCCCGTATATATTTAAATAAAGTTATCAGATCCCCTCTAAGGCCCCGTATATATTTATATAAAGTTATCAGATCCTTCTACGGCCCCGTATATATTTATTTAAAGTTATCAGTTCCCCTCTAAGGCCCCGTATATATTTATATAAAGTTATCAGATCCCTCTACGGCCCCGTATATATTTATATAAAGTTATCAGATCCCCTCTATGCGCAGTATATATTTATATAAAGTTATCAGACACCCTCTAAGGCCCCATATATATTTATATAAAGTTATCAGATCCCCTCTAAGGCCCCGTATAAATTTAAATAAAGTTATCAGATCCCCTTTAAGGCCCCGTATATATTTATATAAAGCTATCAGATCCCCTCTAAGGCCCCGTATATATTTAAAGTTATCAGATCCCCTCTATGGCCCCGTATATATTTAAATAAAGTTATCATATCCCTCTACGGCCCCGTTTCTCTAAACTAAACAGGTTTAAGCTTGTTAGTCTTTCTTCATAACTTAAACCTTCCATTCCCCTTATTAATTTAGTCGCCCGTCTCTGCACTTTTTCTAGCGCTATAATATCCTTTCTTAAGACAGGTGCCCAAAATCAAATGGCATATTCAAGGTGCGTCTCTTACCATTGATTGATTTGGGTTTCGCTGTATTCCGGCACTCTTCAGTGACTCCACTTCACCAGAAATACAGTAAATTCACTATTTAGTGGATGTACAACGTGTTTTGCCGAAAATGGAGTCACCGAAGTAGTTATCAGGCGTCTGTGAACACCGCAGAATTGTGCCAATAACCTCTGAATCACGCCAAATTGGCAATGTCAATGACATTAAATACTGGTGAATTGACAGCAAATACAGTGCAATTCACTGCAATTTGGCAACGTTTGATGACAGCAAAATTGTCCCATAGAGTATAGTTTATTCTTTTCATTTTTTGCAAAATCCATTTGTATGTTTTAGACAACATTTTTGATATTCTTATTTTTTAAAAGACTTTGGGCTCTCTTAAATTCATCGTGCAAAAGCGCGCTCGCAGCGCTATTTTTTTGCGTGCAGCGTTAAACGTTAACGCGTGAAAAATAACAGTGGTATTATAATCTGTGTGCATTTTTTCGTCCATCAAAAAATAACGCGCGTAAAAAAGACGTGCAAAAATGCGTGCGTATTAACTTTACGCGCAGAAATCGGTGGGCAGACTATTTTTTAACACGATTCAGCCAATCAGAATTAAGGACCACAATTGTCTCCGGTTCAGTTTTTGCGCCTGTCAAAATCAATCTGAGTATATATGCTGCAGCAATAATAAAAACACGCACAACTTCTCCATTTTATTGTTTGGGTATGTGTAGAATGTGTAACTATACTTTGCTGTATTTTTTTTTGGGATGGTGTTTTTGGTTTCGGCCAGGACGTTCAGATTTGCCGTTACCACCAGCTTTTAAAAGACATTAAAATTCTGCTGGCAAACGTTGTCCGTTAAAATTTGAGCATAGATTGTAATACCATCCGCATACCCGTGCACAAACGCATTTGCGCTCACAATGTTAAGTATAGGACGCGCAACGTACATTACGCTCGCAAAGGGTTCGCGCAGGTTCATCCACGGTAGACGTTAAAGCGCATTTTTTGCACGGACATTGTAATTAAGGATGAGCCGAACACCCCCCGAGTTTGGTTCGGGCCCGAACCCGAACTTCCCATATGTTCGGGTCCGAACCCGAACTCGAACTCAATGCAAGTCAATGGGGCTGAAAATTCGGTTTTTAGAGTGCCCTCCAAGAGGGCATATATGCTAGATATTTGCCATAAAAGGTGTATGGGGGTCCAGCTAGTGCCCTGGGGGACAGGAAACAAGGACAAAAAGTAAAAAAAAAAAACGTTTTTAAAGGGACAGTGAGTTTTCCATGAAATAAGGGTTAAAAATAAAACCCAAAAATTCCTTCAAATATCGTGCCTAGGAGGTCCCCATAACCTGCCCGTGAAGTGGCGGATTTCTAGGATGTATAGAAACACTTAAAAACAAAAAAATGACGTTTCAAATGACGGTAAATGCTTTTCCTTTAATCTATCCATAAACAACTGCTTGGGGCTGCAGTCTGTATGAAAAGAGGAGACATTTTCGTACACGCAGAAAAAGTTTACTGATTTTTTTGGCTAAATTATTGTGAAACTTATGCAGGCTTTGGATGAAAGTAACAATAGGTGCTTCAAAATTGGTCCTTTAGCATCCCCAACAGTGCCGTCACACCTCTGAGGATATGAATCTGATACAGGCGTCAGTGGCAGTGCACCCAAATATTGTGCTTTTGGTGGCAGGCCTGCAAGTACTATCATACAGTAACCCCTCTGTGGTATTGTGGAAGAATGCAGGGGTGAACCTTGTGGTCCTATATTGAAAAGATATGATTCTGGTCAAGACGTCAGTGCACCCAGATATTTTGCCTTTGGTGCAAGACTGCCAGGCCAGCAAGTATCATCATACAGTAACCCTACAAAACCCTCACTAACTCAGCTCCCCACTACCTGTCCTCACTAATCACCAAATACACCCCAGCCCGCTCCCTAAGGTCAAACAGTGACCTGTGCCTAGCTTCTCCCCGCATCACCTCTTCCCATGATAGACTGCAGGATTTCTCACGCGCAGCCCCCACTCTCTGGAACGCTCTCCCTCGTACTGTCAGACTTTCCCCTAACTTCTCTTCCTTCAAACGCTCCCTTAAAACGTTCCTATTTAGGGAAGCCTACCACCCAACTCACTGACGCAACCATCAATCACTCTCACCTTACAGTCCTCTCCTCCGGTTTCCAACCCCAACCCTCCCAGATTGTGAGTTCCTACGGGAATAGGGCCCTCATTTCCTCCTGTACTGTTTGTCAAATGTTGTTCAATGTATTGTAACCCTGTCCATACTGTGTTTATTGTACAGCGCTGAGGAATATGCTGGCGCTTTATAAATAAAGAATAATAAATAATAATAATAATAATAACCCCTCTGTAGTATTGTGGAAGAATGCAGGGGTGAACCTTGCGGTCCTATATTGAAAAGTAATGGGCGACAGTGCACCCAGATATTGTGCTTTTGGTGCCAGGCCAGCAAGTGCATTCATACAGAAACCCCTCTGTGGTATTGTGGAAGAGTGCAGGGCTGGACCCTGCGGTTCAAAAAATTAAAATGATATAAATCTGGCACAGGCGTCAGTGCAGCCAAATATTGTGCCTTTCATGGCAGCAAGTGCCTTCACACCATAACCCTTTTGTGGTATTGTGGAAGAGTTCAGTGCTGGAGGTTTTGTGAATGCAGAAGAGGACATCCCCGATCTATTCCATTACTTCAGCATCAGGGGATTGATAGCTGCTGATCCAGGACTGATTCATTTTTAATAAATGTCAGCCGGTCTACAGAGTCGGTGGACAGACGCACTCTTTTGTCTGTGACAAAACCTCCAGCGGCACTAAACTTCCTTTTGGAAAGCACGCTAGATGAAGGGCAACCTAGTAGCTACATAGCATATTGGCTAAGTTCTGGCCAGTGATCCAATCTCAACACCCAGTAAGCCAGCGGATCATCTGCTGGAAAGGTATCTAGGTCTGCCCTTGCCCCTAGGTAGTCCTGCACCATATGGCGAAGACGCTGGCAATGGGTGCCTACATTTGACGTCCCTGGGCGTCGAGGACTAAAAATTTTTTAAAAATGCATCAGTCAAGCGGCCCTGGCCTTCACCACTATTCCTCTGATCATCTGCAGCCTCAGAAGCACGTGTGTAAGCACTTGGTAATCTACCAGTGCCTGGAAAGGTGTTACACAAGTGTAGCTTTAGAGCGTCCTCAAGTTTTTTCATCCTATGCTCCCTCTGTGCGGGCAGGATGAGCTCTGCAACTTTACCCTTGTATCGTGGATCAAGAAGGGTTGCCAACCAGTAATGATCCCTCTCCTTGATAGCACGAATCCTGGGGTCCTTTAGCAGGCTTTGCATCATTAGGGAGCCCATGCAGCGTAGGTTGGAGGTGGCATTAGCTTCCGAGTCTTCCTGGTCAATGAGGATGACCGTATCGTGCACTTCCTCCTCCCAGCCACGCACAAGCCCTTGTGTTTCTGGGCACACGAAACCCTCCCTTGAGGAATCCCCACCTTCAATGCCCCACTACTTAAATATTCTGCCTCCTCCTCCTCCTCATCCTCCTCCTGTCTGATCGGAGTAGGACCCGCTGGAATGCTGTCTGCGGAAAGACTAGGGCCTTGAGAGCTAGGGAAGGCCTCCTCTTCCTCCGGCTGCTCTGCCTCTAGAGCCACATCTATAATTCCCCGCAGAGTGTGCTCCAGCAGGAACACTAAAGGAATTGTGTCACTGATGCATGCACTGTCCCTGCTTACCATCCTCGTTGCCTCCTCAAATGGTGACAGTACAGTGCATGCATCCTTGATCATCAGCCACTGCGGGGGAAAAAAAAAACAAGTTGACCTGAACCTGTCCTTGTGCCATACTCACACAGGTACTCGTTGATGGCCCTCTGCTGCCTGTGTAGACGCTGCAGCATTGCTAATGTCGAGGTCCACCTGATGGGCATGTCACAGATCAGACGGTTTGTGGGAAGGTGGAATTCTCTTTGAATGTCTGCCAGGCGAACGCTTGCTGGGAATGACCATCTGAAGTGGCTGCAGACTTTTCTGGCCTGGATGAGAAGCTCTGGCAGCCCTGGGTACTTGGTTAGGAAGCGCTGTACCACTAGAATTAGGACGTGTGCTAGGCATGGTACATGCGTCAATTTACCCTTGCGTAGGGCAGAGAGAAGGTTGCTGCCATTATCGCAGACGATCATTCCCAGCTGAAGCTGGCGTGGTGTTAACCATCTCTGAACCTGCCCCTGCATAGCTGACAGAATTTCTGGCCCGGTGTGGCTCCTGTCCCCTAAACAAACCAGCTCAAGCACAGTATGGCATCTTTTAGCTTGAGCCATTGCGTAGACCCTGTCAGGCGTCGGTTTAACTGCCACTTCGCCAGAGACAGAGAAGGAGGAGGAAGAGGGAGAGGTGGTGGAGGAGACAGACCTCACACAAGCAGCTTTCTGGAGGTGTGGTGGATGAACAAGCTCCAGCACAGAGCCCCGTCTTGGATCCCTCCCAGCTGCAGTCAGAGTTACCCAGTGTGCCGTGAAGGAAATGTAACGACCCTGTCCATGCTTGCTGGACCACGTGTCTAAAGTCACATGCACCTTGTTGCTGACTGCCTTTTCCAATGACTCGATAACATTGTCTTCCACGTGCTGGTATAGTGCTGGAATGGCCTTGCGTGAAAAGTAATGGCGTTTTGGAACCTGCCACTGTGGTACAGCACATTCAGCAAAGTCACGGAAGGGAGCAGAGTCCACCAGCTGGTAAGGCAGCAGCTGCAATGCGAGTAATTTTGCTAAGCTGGCATTTAGACGCTGTGCTTGGGGATGGTTGGGACTATATTTTTTCTTACGCTGCAGCAGCTGCGGCAACATAATCTGACTGCGTAAATCTTCAGCTGCTGGGATGATGTCACATTGTGAGGAAGGAGCTGGTACATCCATTACTGTAGCATCATTCCTGTCGGTGGAGGTTGTAGGCAATGACATGGCAGAACATACAGTGGGGGTAGAGACAGATGAGGAGGAGAAGGACCTACACAAAGTTTTGCGCCAACGGGATGTGTGGCAGTTGTTCATATGTCGCCTCAAGCACGTGGTACCCAAGTGTCCGGTATCTTTCCCACACTTAAGCCTCATCTGACATAGATTACAAATAGCAACGCTGCGCTCTACTGCACATTTCTTAAAGAACTCCAAGACAACAGAGTTCCTGCATGTGTTCTTTGAGACAACAGCGCTCTGCACCGGAGAAGCTCTGACATGTGATGTCTTGGACTGGCTAGTGCTACGGTTGGTCACAGAGGATGTTGTGCCTCGTGTTTGCTGTGCCTCCTCCTCCCCCTCTTCCTCACTTAATTCCTCTGTTCGATCAGGCACCCAGGTGGAGTCAGTGACCTCATCATCATTGTCATCATCACCCCCTATCTCTTCGTCACTGGAGACAACTTGGCAGTATGCTGCAGCTGCTGGGGCAACATGAGTGCCAGTTATTTGTGCGTCATCACTGGCACCCCCTTCCTCTAGGTTGATTGAATCAGAGCACTGTACTTGCTGCGCATCCTCAAGCAGCATGTCACTGTCATTGTAGTCAAACAATTCAGCTGACTCCTCCGTGTGTGTTAGCGAGGCTACGGCAGGAGTACTGTGGACATGGAGGCTGCATTAGATGCTTTTGGCAGCTGAGGTGGACTGTAAAACACTAGAAGCCTGGCTGGCAGAGGACTCCGAGGATGAGGATGGCCTGGTTAGCCAATCCACCAAGTCCTCTGTATGTTGCTGCTGCTTAAGACGGCCAGCACCAGTTAGAAAGGACAAGCATGCCCTGCAGAGGATGCACCACATCCACCACGACCAGAGGCACGGCCTCCCGACACAGGGGCTGCTTGCCCGCTTATCTGTGTCTGTGTCATGCCCCGCTCCGCAACCTTCCCCCGGCCCACACCGCCATGCTGGGAGAGGTTCCCTACTCACCCGAGGTCCCTCGTGGCGCGTTGCTCCGAGTTCCGGGTCCGCAGGATGGAGAGGAAGAGCCAGGAGACGCCCCACGCCGCCGGCTGGATCCAAGCCCTGTAAAGGAATGCGCGCACGCGCGAGAACAGACCCTCCTATGTACTGTAAAATCAGGTACTCTGGCGCCCTCGGCTGGCCGATTAAGGGTACTGCGGGACACCTGCTCTGGAGATCCTCGAATGCCTCCCATTGACCTATCAAAGATCCAGGTACCTCAACTCCACCTACGAGAACCAGGTGAGAGATATTCTCATGATCCATGAACCCTATTTAAATCCGCCTTCCTTCCCAGCACATTATCCAGGTTCTACTGTGCCTTCCGCCTCAGTTTTCCTAGAGTTCCTCGTATTCCTTGATCACGTATCTTCTGACCCTTCGACCCGGATTGTACCAACGACTACGCCACCTTCTTCAACCCTTCGACCCGGATTGTGCCAACGACTACGCCATCTTCTTCAACCCTTCGACCCGGATTGTGCCACCGACTACGCTGCCCTCTTCAACCCTTCGACCTGGATTGTGCCACCGACTACGCTACCTTCTTCAACCCTTCAACCCGGATTGTGCCAACGACTACGCCACCTTCTTCAACCCTTCGACCCGGATTGTGCCACCTACTACGCCGCCTTCTACACTCTTCGACCCGGATTGTACCATCGGCCACGCCACCATCCTCGTTATTATCCGTTGTTCTTCCTGGGACTTTGTTACGAATTCCACTCCAACCTTATTGGCTGTATTATTTTCTGGACTTCAACTACTATTTATGGTTCACTAAAAGATTACTTTACTCTCCATCGCCTCCTGATTTCCTTATCCATAGCTTGCCATTGGGTTCCATACACACACTTCACAGAGGATCCAAACCCTGCATTACAGAAGAACCTGGATCATCATGGAACCCGCAAGCACCGCTCAGGTTCTTGCTATCCTCACCGAACAGATGGCCGCCCTAGCCAAGATGGTACAGAACCTACATACCAGCCAAGAAACCTTACTCCACAGAGAGAGGAGTCGCGCCGAGGCCACAGCATTACCTCCTTCACCCTCTGGTTCCGTCATTCAACAGACCGAACTTCTCGCTCCAGAACCCAGAGCCAATGCACCCGAACGGTTTTCCGGTGATCGCACAAAGTACCGCACCTTTATCACCGCCTGTGAACTTATGTTCTCTCTTTGTCCCCGTACTTATGGATCTGACTCCGTAAAAGTGCGCTCAGCCATTTCATTGATGTCCGGGGCTCCACAGGACTGGGCCTTCCAACTTCTGCGTGAAGGGAGTCCTCTTCTATCCTCCTGGAATTCCTTCGTCCAAGCCATGAACCCTATATATGATGACCCTCTGCGTTCATCAACCGCATTATCCACAATTCGACATCTACGACAAGGACGACGACCAGTGGAGGACTACATCTCCGAGTTTCGAGCTGTGGCCGCAGATACAGGCTTGAACGACGTGGGTCTTAGAGATCATTTCCGTCATGGTCTCTCTGATCAACTAAAGGACGAACTGGCCCGAATAGGGGTTCCCACAACACTGGACGCCATGATCCTGCGATCCCTAACCCTGGACCAACGTTTCAGAGAGAGACGTCAAGAGAGAATGGCCACCGCTCCTTCCTTACCTGTCCGGCGGTCTGAAACTCCATCCACGACCTCTGTCAGATCCCCCAACTCCACTCCTTCACCTCCCGAACCCATGGAGATTGGCTTAGCACGAGGTCCCTTGTCCCCTGCTGAACGAAGCAGACGACGCGCGCAAACAGGGCCGTCTTTAACGCGGGGCAAAAGGGGCAGTTGCCCCGAGCCCAGTCACTTGAGGGGCCCAAAGCAGCTGCCCCCTTGGGCCCGTGGCAACAACCGCCGCCGAAAACGACTTGTTAACTGTCCTCCTCAGCTCCGGTATGAAGCTCACTGCCGGCGCCGTCTGACTGTGTCACAGAGGGGCGGGGCTGGCAGCCGCTGCAGTGTGCGTGCCTTCTTTCCAGCAGACACAAGGCTGGGAACGGCACTCACACTGTTGGCGCCTCCCTCTTCACCACGTGGCTAAAGGTGGCTCGGGTAAGGTTTATGGTTGACGCACTGTGCTCTGTGCACATCAGCTCAGCTAAAGGTCAGTTAATTTCTGGGGCAGGCATGTACTGGGCTGGCCATCAGGACGGGGGGGGGCTGATGGATCAGTGGGCCGAGGTGCCATCCAAGCCTGGGTGGTGGACATGGAGGATTTCTGTGGTAAAAGGTACGAGCGCGACAGTAACTGGTCAGACCTGGTGACCTTTGGGGCAGATGGAGAGCTGCCTCCAGAACCAGCAGGTCTGCATCACCGACATCCTGCGGGATAAGGGCCTGGGAATCACCTGGACTGGGCCCCGTCTCCCCAAGCAGCGGCTACAGAGAACGCAGAGAGAGTTAACCCCTCTGTGCCCAGTGCATGGGGACTGCCTCTCATAGAATGGTACCCAACCATTCTATGAGAGGCAGTCCCCATGCACTGGGCACAGAGGGGTTAACTCTCTCTGCGTTCTCTGTAGCCGCTGCTTGGGGAGACGGGGCCCAGTCCAGGTGATTCCCAGGCCTCAAAGGGTTAACAAGCTAACGAGCGCAAGATGTGAGGAGCCTGCCCAGAACCTGATAGACGACACCAACGCTGCTGTAGTGCAGCACAAGCCACCCACCCTCTCTGCATGAAGGTGCAGCTCGTGAGTTCGCAGGCCTGCCCTGATTTCCTCCTACCTCCTGTGTCTATTATTTACACCAAACTCCGGTGTTACTCGCCTTCTTTGCTGAAAGCAGCTGTCTGGGGGATCATGGGAAATGTAGTCAGCAGCCCCAGAGCCGGTGTTTACAGCCCTGGGCTGGTGTCAGTGGGCCTGGAATCTTAGGAATCAGTTACCCTGTGTATTTATTCTGTGTGTTCTGTTTTACCACCTGTGCTGGGAGGCTGATTAACCCCTCAGTCTCTATGAAAGTGTGTCTTCTTTACAGCATCATTTCCTGATCTGTATGTCTAATCTGGTCGCCCCAGAGCCTTGTCAACTACATTTCCTTTTGATGCTTTTCTACTTCATCCTTAAATCCTATTTCTTAGTTTTTGGATTGCTGCTACCAGGTAGCCATCTGGCATCATGGGAGTTGTAGTTCTAAGGCTGGGGTCAGACTAATGCATTTTTAATGTGCGTTTAAGTGCACTTAATCACGGCCGCACTAGCAGCAAATGACGGGCAATGACGACCAATATACGAAGTATGGACGCACAAACGTCTAGCTGCGCAACGCAAGTGGAAAATGAACGCGTTTTTTTTGAGAACGTAATACCGCTAGTACTGACGTACAGAGTGCGCTGCGTCCGCTAGCGGCGTGTGTGCGTGATTAGGAGACGTCAGACGCTGCTAATGTCCGGCCAACATAACGTCCAGACGCAAAAAGTGTTTTATTGACGATCCATGCAAATGCGCATCGTATGACCGCTATCGTGTATTCCGTGAAAAAATACATCAATGTGTTTGGACGCACTTTTTGACGGTCGCTGCGAATAATGCGTTCGTTTGACCCTAGCCTTAACCTTATGGACTCTCCACAGGTCACGATAAACATACACAGAATGAAACACACTGACACAAGTTACACCGACCATAACATGGCAGTCCTTACTGTCCCATAGAAAGTATATTTTCTATAAAGGTGAAGGTGTAATGCTTTGATACTGAAGAATGTGTGGGTTTTGCATTTTTGACAACCTTAAACAAACTCTGTCATGATCACCTTTATTACAAATGCTTAGTGGGAAATCCCTCCTTATGCCCCTTTATGTCACAGCTGCTGATCTATGAGAGGAAGCGGCTGATGTGTCCCAGCTAATCCTGGTCCTCAGCACATCCAGCGCAGCGCTGCCCAGTGACAGACACAACAAAGTGTGATTATATGGAGAATGAAAGGAACATAGAAGCCCACTTCTGTGAGGTTACAATCTAAGCGGGGAAAATAGGAGCCTTCTCCAACTCAAGAGCTTACAATCTCTAATATTCATCCCCTTTCAAGAGGCACATAGTGAATTATCCAGGAGCACAAATCCTCAGACATGTGGAAGAGAGCCAGACAAGGAAACCTACTCTTTCACATGCATTGTGTGTGGCGTGCGTGTGTGATCTGCATTCCATGTTGTATTCATGATAAAGAGCAGGAAAATTGATAACGAGTAATTATAGTAAAGCATAAAAAGTTTATTATGAAAAATCATAGCGCTCTCCTCTGAACTGGTACAGGGTCAGCAACCTTGGAACTACATCTCCCATGATGCTCAGCTACTCATTAGATTGGGTGAGTCTCATGGGAAATGTAGGCTCAAAACATCTGTAGAGCCAAGGTTGCTGACCCTGCACATGTATCACAGAGCTGCACAAGAATAAGACTCAGTCACATTAATATATACAGGGTTATTCAGAGAGCGGTGACAAGCAGGAGAATGACTGGAGAATGAAAAATTCTAGGTCAAAATAGCCGATTTGGAAAGTGAGATGAAAGGGAGAATTTTTCTGGTTTGGCTATTTTGACCTAGAATTTTTCATTCTCCAGTTATTCTCCTGCTTTTCACCTCTCTCTGAATAACCCTGATAGTGTGTGTGTGTGTGTGTGTGAGTGTATTGCAGTGCTTCACCACAGCAATAAAACTCACAGTAATGTGCTGCGTGTGGGTCACAGTTTTTTGTTTTGTGATGTTGGGGGTGGAGAGCAAAATTATGCGGTTGGCGAGCTTTCGGGGGGGGGCCCAAAAAAATTTTTGCCCAGGGTCCAATCAATATTAAAGACGGGCCTGCGCGCAAAACCTCTGCCTGTACTGCGGTCAACCCGGTCACCTCTTGCGTGGCTGCCCTATACGACCACCACTTCCTTCTGACGGAGGTAAGAACCATCCCTCCGTAATATCACTTCAATGTGTATTTGGTTCCACCTCCGCTCATATGACTATTCCTGTCATCCTGCAGTGGGAAGATAGAAGTGTGAACGTGTCCGCCATCATAGACTCCGGAGCTAGTAACAACTTCTTCGATCTCACCCTCGCTACCTCCCTAGCGATCCCTACACGACTGAAGAAGACTCCCACACCGTTACAAATGGTCGACGGAAGCACACTACGTACCGGCCCCATCACCCATGAAACCACTCCTTTGTTGCTGCTCATCGGTACTAAACACCAGGAGCGCCTCCAATGGGACATTGTACCTTCTCCTTTGTTCCCTCTGGTTCTAGGTCTTCCTTGGCTTCGCACCCATAATCCTTCCATCGACTGGTCCTCCAACACCGTCTCTTTCCTTCTCACCATTGCCAACACTTCTGTATGAATGGGTATACCACCGAAAAGATTGGGTTTTCTACCTACCCAGCTTCTGAACTACCGGTCAAATATTCTGACTTCCAAGATGTGTTTGAGAAGAAAGGGGCCGACACGCTACCTCCACACAGAGAATATGATTGCCCCATCGACCTTCTTCCAGGAGCACCCATACCCCATGGGCGCATTTATAACCTATCCGTTCCTGAATCCCAATCCTTGAAGGAGTATATTGAGGACGGGCTCCAAAAAGGATTCATACGTCACTCCACTTCGCCTGCCGGGGCCGGTATCTTCTTTGTTGGGAAACGAGATGGTGGGCTCCGACCATGCGTCGACTACAGAGCATTGATCGCAATCACGGTACGTAACCGTTATCCGCTACCACTGATTCCCGAGTTACTGGATAGAGTGAAGGATGCTTGTATCTTCACAAAGATTGATCTCCGCGGAGCCTATAATTTGGTGCGAATGAGACGAGGGGACGAGTGGAAGACCGCCTTCCGTTCTCGATACGGTCACTTTGAGTATCGCGTCATGCCGTTCGGCTTGTGCAATGCCCCAGCTGCCTTTCAACACTTTCTCAATGACATCTTTCGTGACATCCTGGATACCTTCCTGGTGATTTATTTGGATGATCTACTGATATTCTCCCGCTCTCTCCAAGAGCACGAACAGCACGTCCGACTCGTCCTGTCTCGCCTCCGTCAGCACAAATTATATGGTAAAATTGAAAAAAGCACCTTCGAAACCCCATCCATCGAATTTTTGGGATACATTCTGTCACCAGGGCATGTCGAGATGGATGAAGCCAAGGTCAAGGCCATCCTCGATTGGCCAACACCTAAAGACAAAAAGGCGGTCCAACAATTCATGGGGTTTGCCAACTTCTATCGACGTTTCATCCGATCCTTTTCACACCTCAGCGCACCTATTACATCGCTAACCAAAAAGGACGTGCGATTTCAATGGTCCGCAGAGGCTCAACAGGCCTTCGAGAGACTTAAAAAGAGCTTCACCCAAGCACCCATCCTAAAACAGCCTGAGGCCCACCTCCCATACTATTTAGAGACAGACGCCTCCGACATTGCCCTGGGCGCAATCCTATCTCAGAGATCCGGGGACAAGAAACTCCTGCATCCGGTAGCCTTTTACTCCAGACGCCTCAATTCTGCAGAACGAAACTATAACATAGGTGAGAAAGAACTGCTTGCGATAAAAAACGCTCTCGAGGAGTGGAGACACCTTCTCGAAGGAGCGACACACCCTGTAACCGTGTTTACTGACCATCGCAACCTTGAATATCTCCGTACTGCCAAACGACTCCAACCCCGACAAGCCAGGTGGGCGCTCTTCTTCTCTCGTTTCTCACTACTCATCACGTATCGACCTGGAAAGAGAAACGGAAAGGCGGATGCCCTCTCTCGTCAGTATGATTCTGGTACGCCCTCTACCACGACACCAAACAACACGATCCTGCCTAGTGGCTTCTTCTGTGCTACAAAAGACACCTTAATGGAGCACATACGAAGGTACAGTCGACATCCACCTACAAACATCCAAGGACTCGTCCCCATCAAAGGATACCTGTATCACGAAAAGCAGATATATGCGCCTCCGGAGACCCGTCTACAAGTACTACAAACTGCGCACGATATTCCAGCTGCCGGCCACGGGGGTATCAAGAAGACTATAAACACCGTACAATGATATTTCTGGTGGCCATCAGTCAAGAAGGATGTTGCTGCCTTTGTTCTTTCCTGTCCTATCTGTGCACGTAACAAACAACCAAGAGCTCGCCCTGCCGGTCTTCTACAACCCTTGGCGCTTCCACAACATCCATGGAAAGACCTCTCGAGGGATTTCATCGTTGACTTACCCCCCTCACGCCAACACACAACGATCTTTGTAGTGGTGGACCATTGCACCAAAATGGCCCACTTCATTCCAGCGATAGGCCTTCCTACCGCTGCCCAGACAGCTACACTCTTCATCAGAGAAATATTCTGACTGCATGGCATCCCTCATTCCATCGTTTCAGACAGAGGATCCCAGTTCACTTCTCGCTTCTGGTCTCAAATGTGCCGTAGTCTAAAAATTTCTAGATATCTCTCCTCTGCATTTCATCCTCAGAGCAACGGACAAACCGAACGGACGAACCAGACGTTGGAACAGTACCTCCGCTGTTATACCACACATCTCCAAGACGACTGGCTGGACATCTTGCCACTCGCTGAGTTCGCCTACAACAACCAGGTACATTCGTCAACACGTCTTTCTCCTTTCTATGCCAACTACGGATACCACCCCGATATTCTACCCGACATCCCTCTGAACACTCCGGTTCCTGAAGTGGCAAACCGTCTAAGAACCTTACGCCTCCAACTACGAACATTACGCCATCAACTACAACAGGCTCGAGACACCCAAAAAAGGTATGCAGACCGTAACCGAAGACCCGCTCCGCGATACGCACCCAGAGACAAGGTGTTGCTGTCCACTGCTCATCTCCGACTAGACTGCCCGTCTAAGAAACTGGGGCCTCGCTTCATCGGCCCGTTCCAGGTCCTCAAAATGGTCAATCCGGTGGCAGCCCATTTAACCCTTCCTTCCTCCTACAGGATTCACCTTGTTTTCCATGTCTCCCTCCTAAAGCCTTGGCGTGACAATCCTTTACCGGGATGACACGCCGACCCGATCACTCCCGTGTCGGTGTCCGGAGAAGAGGAATACGAGATCTCAAGGATCCTGGATTCCCGACTACGTTATGGCAAGTTGGAATACCTGGTCCACTGGAAAGGTTACGGTCCGGAAGATCGCTCCTGGGAACCTGGCACCAATATTCATGCTCCAGCTAAGGTTCGTGCCTTTCATCTTCGTTACCCCTCCAAGCCGTCAGTGAGGTGCACCCGGGGGTCGCGCCTTGGTGGGGGGTCCTGTCATGCCCCGCTCCGCAACCTTCCCCCGGCCCACACCGCCATGCTGGGAGAGGTTCCCTACTCACCCGAGGTCCCTCGTGGCGCGTTGCTCCGAGTTCCGGGTCCGCAGGATGGAGAGGAAGAGCCAGGAGACGCCCCACGCCGCCGGCTGGATCCAAGCCCTGTAAAGGAATGCGCGAGAACAGACCCTCCTATGTACTGTAAAATCAGGTACTCTGGCGCCCTCGGCTGGCCGATTAAGGGTACTGCGGGACACCTGCTCTGGAGATCCTCGAATGCCTCCCATTGACCTATCAAAGATCCAGGTACCTCAACTCCACCTACGAGAACCAGGTGAGAGATATTCTCATGATCCCATGAACCCTATTTAAATCCGCCTTCCTTCCCAGCACATTATCCAGGTTCTACTGTGCCTTCCGCCTCAGTTTTCCTAGAGTTCCTCGTATTCCTTGATCACGTATCTTCTGACCCTTCGACCCGGATTGTGCCAACGACTACGCCATCTTCTTCAACCCTTCGACCCGGATTGTGCCACCGACTACGCTGCCCTCTTCAACCCTTCGACCCGGATTGTGCCACCGACTATGCTGCCCTCTTCAACCCTTCGACCCGGATTGTGCCACCGACTACGCTGCCCTCTTCAACCCTTCGACCCGGATTGTGCCACCGACTACGCTGCCTTCTTTAACCCTTCGACCCGGATTGTGCCACCGACTACGCTACCTTCTTCAACCTTCGACCCAGATTGTGCCATCGACTACGCTGTCTTCTTCAACCCTTCGACCCGGATTGTGCCACCTACTACGCCGCCTTCTACACTCTTCGACCCGGATTGTACCATCGGCCACGCCACCATCCTCGTTATTATCCGTTGTTCTTCCTGGGACTTTGTTACGAATTCCACTCCAACCTTATTGGCTGTATTATTTTCTGGACTTCAACTACTATTTATGGTTCACTAAAAGATTACTTTACTCTCCATCGCCTCCTGATTTCCTTATCCATAGCTTGCCATTGGGTTCCATACACACACTTCACAGAGGATCCAAACCCTGCATTACAGTCTGGGAGCGTCTGCCTGTCCTTTTTGTTCTTTCAGACATGGTGAGTGATATATAGATTAATATATACAGAACTCTGATTCAACTCTGGTATAAAGATTTAAAGAACTCTGGTATAACTCAGTGAGACACACTGATAGCTGGCAGCCAATGACAAGAGACAGATCACCTTAATTCACAAATGTTTTAAAGAAATTAGTGAGCCCCAAAATACTGCGTGGTACTGGTTGTGTGACAAGACACAGATCACCTCAATTCACAAATGTTTTAAAGAAATTAGTGAGCCCCAAAATACTGCGTGGTACTGGTTGTGTGACAAGACACAGATCACCTCAATTCACAAATGTTTTAAAGAAATTAGTGAGCCCCAAAAAGACTTGCTGGCACAGTGACAAGACACAGAAGATCACCTCAATTCACAAATGTTTTAAAGAAAGTTGTAAACCCCAAAAAAAACTTGCTGGCACAGTGACAAGACACACATCATCTAAATTCCCTTATATTTGGTAGAAATTAGACCCCCCCAGTAGCGTGACAGACCGGCAGTAACAACACACAACTATCTCCTCTGAAATCTCCTCTGAAATGCGTGCAGAATCGGCGCGTGGAAATGTTATATAGTGTGCTGCGGGACTTAGCTCTGTGAGCCCATGATTGGGCAAAATTTGCCCAATCAGGACTCTGAGCCGTGATTGGCATACTGTTGAACCAGTCTTGCACCAGACCTGTGGTCAGGTGCAAGGCTGTAGCCAATTACGAGCTTCAGGCCAGTGGGAAAATGCACATGCGGCGAACACCCGGAAATGTTCGGTGTTCGCGATCTAATCGAACAGGCTAAGTTCGGGTCGAACTCCGAACCGTCCGAACCGAACAGCTCATCCCTAATTGTAATATGACAAAGGGTTTTCCCCTCGCGTTAATGCGTTTTTGCGCACGCGTTAACGTTTGCGTGAAGTAGTTAATAGAGCCCTTTATTTTGTAACAGAACTTTGTATCTTTTTTAAAGGACTTTATTATTTGGACACATTTTTATTGATTTACACTCCTATTAGGAGAGGAGGAAACTTTTTTTTTTTTGCAGTCCGGTGGAATTTGCCGTTGCCAGTTCGGTGGTTTTTGACAGCATCCAATAACCGTTTCGGCGACTCCAATTTTGGCAAAATACGGTGATCGTTCGCAAGTGAATCACCGTATGTACGGCAAAATGGAATCACCAAAGTGGGGTGAAATGGGCCGAAACGCGAAGCACTGAAATTTCGGTTCATGGTGAATAGACCATTAAAACAGATGTTGAGAGGATCAAAATCCACATTCGTGGCGGTCAGCAGACGCAGATGCATGGTATTTGTATTTTGCTGATGTGGTGTGTCTGGGGTATCTGTGGCCTGGGGGCATCTGCTCTAATTTACAGTGGAAAAATGTGGAGAACAGACACTCAGAGCAAAATGAAACGTGAACCCCGTCGCCCAGAGCACCAAAAGTGCAGTCCCAAACCACACCAAATACAACAAAAAAGACAGAGAACCGGTGCTCGGCGCTCCCGCGTCCACGGTATAAAAGGGAATCTCTTCCGTATAGAGAAAAAGATATACGTTATAACATAGGGTAAATATTTTACTGTCTTGGACAATTCATAGTTCGTCGGAGTATTCCTAAAAGGAAAAAAAATGTATAATAGTGAAGTCCAGCTTTCACAAAAATTAAAAAGTGTGGGGGAGGGGATGGATCCACTCACACTTTCCAGAGCCTCGATCACCTCGCCTGCGGGTGTTTCACACGGCTCACCCGATAGCCCTCAGTGGTTGTCTCGTCTTGTAGTCTTGGTATCCCTTCAGGATCCTAGGCAGTCAACAGGTCCTCCAATGGTTGAGTACCAATGGCCGTCAGTAGTTAGCTTATCTTGAGGCCTTGGTATCCCTTCAGAGTCCTGGGTAGTCAATAAGTCTTCCGCTGGTAGAAGTCTGCAAACTCAATAATGTAGAAAGGATTCTATCCTATTACATAAAGGATATTTATTGGAACATATGAGTGAAAAACAGAAGAAAGAAAAAACAATACGCGTTTCACCCTTTAGGGCTTCATCAGTTGATCGAAAATAAAAGAAATAAAATAAAAAGCACAATAGTATAGGTGCGCTCCCCCCATTGGGGGTGACATTTATAGCCCAGTAAAGAGGCGTCTGGTCATGCCAGATAGCCAATTACTTCCACTTGTTTCAGGTGGGTGGGAGTCCCAGGTGCGGCTATTTGTTCATTAATTAGCAGGTGTGTGCTGGATGCCTGCTTCCACAATCCACACTGGAAAGCATACATTCTATTTACGTCCATATCCATTTCCGCGTTCCACCCTGGAACGCATGCACTTCCGCCTCCTCCTCCAATCATGAGGTCTATCAGTCGTCTTTTCCTTCGGGGTATCCTATCTTTACAGCGCCCGGAGCTCCACCATCCCAAACGGAACGAGCATGGAACCCCAACCGTGGGGATGTACAAAAAAACACAAAAGTAAAACACAACATATATCAAAGGGCAGTCAATTATTAGATCTTAATTCTAATAATTGGGGCATCAAGTTGGAATATTTCCATAGTAATAAAGAAGTTAACTTTTTAGATTGTAGCGCTGTGCTAAAAATCTTGCTGTGGCAGTACCTATTTTTGGCCACAAGATGGAGACTATCGCAATCAGAGATACTGGACATTGGGACTACAATAACTGGCATGCTTTGCAAGAAGCCAGGAAGTGGGTGGAGACTGGACACTTACATCCTCTGCCACGTGGAGAAAGTTCCAGAGCGCGCCAGGGAAGGGAAGAGAGGAGACGCATTGTGTGAGATCACGAGAGGGCCTATGCCAGAGACCCAGAGAGAGCCAAGTAAAGACCAAGAGAGACCTGTTATTGCAGAGAGGATCACCCCAGCTGAGGAGAAGAAGACCCGCCGGAATCCAGGCATTGCTGCAGACCGGAGGAATCGAACGGAGAGCAGGCGGTGAGCTGGATAAGCTGTATGGAGTCAGACAACGGATCGGGCCGCTAGTATCCCCAGTCAAAATCGGGTGGAGAGACGTCCTGGGTCAGCGGAGCCTAAAGCAGTCATCGGATGGGTGAGAGGCCTCCAAGGCTGTTGTATGATTAAAGGACGCTCTGCTGTTTCTCTTTAAAGTTTACAGGGCCCCAACTGACTAGTCGAAGATCTTCCCTTAATAAATTCACTGGCCAGTTGAACAGTACCCGGGTACACACACACACACACACACACGGATACGCTTCTCACATTCTGGAACTTAACTTGTACAGGACTCATTTCCTTTTACGAATCGGAACGGGGGTTAAGGACAAAGATACGTTCCGAATACATTTTTCTCTTTTCCGCTGCGCGTTTGCCGTAATACGAAAGGGATTGTATGTTTGGGGTTTCGCTACGTGTCCCTTTTTCTGAACTATCGGGAAATTGCATTCTTTTATGTTCGGTCGCGAATATTTTATTTTCCGAAATACGAAGCCTCGTGTTTCGTTTATTTTCCGCTGCGCGTTTTACCGGAATACGAAAATATTGTAATAACTCTTGTGAATACCGTGTTTCAACATCTGCTCAAGATTTTAGTAAACTATTTAAATGATAAAAACTCACAACTGTGTTGGAGTATATTTATTCCCTAGTGCGGGGAGACTGACCCGTGGTTCATTTTCAGCGGCTCCTCCGGGAGTGAGCGCTACAAGATCTTACAGTATATGTCCAGGACAATCTCCTTAAAACCAAAACCTTTTTTAAAATCGTGGATGTTAATAGTTTTATTGAATTCAATAGTTGCCACGCCAAACCCTGGCTCCAAAGCGTTCCTAAGAGTCAGTTGACTAGACTCAGACGCAACTGCACAGAGGAAAAGATTTTCTTAGAACAAGCAGATAAATTGCAGGGTGACCTATTAGATAAAGGGTACAAAAAAAGAGGATCTAGATATGGTAAAATGAAAACATTAGACAAACTCCGGCAGCTTCATTTCACCAGAAAAAAAGAAAAGAATCACGGGAAATATAAGGATAATGTCACATTTATATATGACTATAATAATCAAACACATGAAGTTAACAGGGTAATAAAGAGATGTTGGCCGATCCTTTTAGGGGACCCCTTTTTAAAGGATATGATAGGGGAACAACACACTATTATTAATACAGGAGCACCTAACATTAAGAAAAAAATAATACATAGTTGTACTAACGACAAAGTAATCATTTTGGTTTGAGCGAAGGTTTCCACAGATGTGGAACATGTCTTGTATGTAGAAATACGGGTTTAAAAAAACCCGTCATAAACCAATTCACAGACCATAAGATGAAAAAACAACACAAATTAAGGGGGATCACGTCATGCAACTCCAAAAACGTCATATATTTACTTATTTGTCCGTGTGGTCTATATTATGTAGGGAGAACCACAAGACCGTTAAAGATCAGAATAATGGAACACATCAGGAATATCCGAAAAGGCTTTGAGAAGCATACAGTATCAAACCATTTTAAAGAAACACACAACTGCTCCCCATTAAACCTTCAGTTTTTAGTATTACAGGAAGTGACGCCAAACTGGCGAGGTGAGGATTTCATTAAAAGGATCAGTCAAGTTGAGATGAGGTTATTTTTTATGTTAGATTCTCTCGTTCCGAAAGGCCTCAATCAAGATTTTGAGTTGTGTCATTTTTTACGCTAATTTATTTTTTATTTCCTTATAATATTTCCTTATAATATTTTATCTGCAGGGGTAGGCCGCACCCTGGTGTTGAGGATTTTTTTATGTGTCTTTTAGATTTTCACGTGTTATTTAGATATATTCCGAGTTTTTCTGTTGTCTAAGGACCATTCTTTTTTTTTTTTTTTGCCGTTAAGGGCAAATATACAGGGTATTATGTTTTAATATGTGCTATTTTTAGATCCTAAGAGTTTTTATAAGGGGTTTCTCCATATGGGTTCCCTTGGAGGTTTTAGTACTTTGGTGTTTATTGCTGTATATTTATCCTTATTATTCCCTAATTTATGGGATATGTACTCGCTATATAGGGCTTTTATATATGTATCGCTGGTTTTAATTTGGCTGCCCTTTGATATATGTTGTGTTTTACTGTTGTGTTTTTTTGTACATCCCCACGGTTGGGGTTCCATGCTCGTTCCGTTTGGGATGGTGGAGCTCCGGGCGCTGTATAGATAGGATACCCCGAAGGAAAAGACGACTGACAGACCTCATGATTGGAGGAGGAGGCGGAAGTGCATGCGTTCCAGGGTGGAACGCGGAAATGGATATGGACGTAAATAGAATGTATGCTTTCCAGTGTGGATTGTGGAAGCAGGCATCCAGCACACACATGCTAATTAATGAACAAATAGCCGCACCTGGGACTCCCACCCACCTGAAACAAGTGGAAGTAATTGGCTATCTGGCATGACCAGACGCCTCTTTACTGGGCTATAAATGTCACCCCCAATGGGGGGAGCGCACCTATACTATTGTGCTTTTTATTTTATTTCTTTTATTTTCGATCAACTGATGAAGCCCTAAAGGGTGAAACGCGTATTGTTTTTTTCTTTCTTCTGTTTTTCACTCATATGTTCCAATAAACATCCTTTATGTAATAGGATAGAATCCTTTCTACATTATTGAGTTTGCACACTTCTACCAGCGGAAGACTTATTGACTACCCAGGACTCTGAAGGGATACCAAGGCCTCAAGATAAGCTAACTACTGAGGGCCATTGGTACTCAACCATTGGAGGACCTGTGGACTACCTAGGATCCTGAAGGGATACCAAGACTACAAGACGAGACAACCACTGAGGGCTATTGGGTGAGCCGTGTGAAACACCCGCAGGCGAGGTGATCGAGCCTAACGAGGCTCTGGAAAGTGTGAGTGGATCCATCCCCCCCCACACTTTTTCATTTTTGTGAAAGCTGGACTTCACTATTATACATTTTTTTTCCTTTTAGGAATACTCCGACGAACTATGAATTGTCCAAGACAGTAAAATATTTACCCTATGTTATAACGTATATCTTTTTCTCTATACGGAAGAGATTCCCTTTATACCGTGGACGTGGGAGCGCCGAGCACTGGTTCTCTGTCTATCTGCTCTAATTTACCCGCGCCGCCTGCATGTGTGCTAGAACGTGCCTCACGTGCTCTCGCCCATGCTCCCATTATATCTTTACACGATCTTGTGGGAGCGCGGCCGATAGTACAAGAGCAACGTTCAAGTATAGATGCAGGCAGCGCTCGTGGGTAAGTGGTCCGTGCGATAGAGAGTAGACATGTGCGATTCATTTCGTTACGTATCGAAATTCATACGAATTTCCTAAAATTCGTAGATTCGGAAGCATCCGAAATGCTATGTTTCCGAATGTATCCGAAATATGAAATTCCTTTAACGAATTTCGGCTCCGAATCCTAATTTCGTTACAATGGAAAAGTGACTGTTTGACCAATCAGAGGTTTTCTTCTGCTGCTGAGGGAGGGTTGGGAAAATTACCTTTTTTAATATGGGAGTGGGAGACTGGTAGTCGATGGGAGATTCAGAATTGGATGATACAAGAATGTTTGTTATTATAATTTTTAGGGATGCACCAATACCACTTTTTTAAGACCGAGTACGAGTACCGATACTTTTTAAAAGTACTCACCGATACCAAGTACCGATACTTTTATTTAATGTCATGTGACCGCTTTCCAATAAGAACAGACCATATAAAAAATGCCCCCCCGCTCACATGTATATCCCCCCGATATATATATATATATATATATTCATACTGCCCCAGCTCATGGATTTGCCCCAGCTCACTCATGGATTTGCCCCAGCTCACTCATGGATTTGCCCCAGCACATGGATAATGCCCCAGCACACACATGGGTTATTATGCCCCCACAGCTCACACATGAGTATGCCCCCCAGCTCATGGATATGCCCCCACATGGATATTGCCTCCAGCTCATGGATATGCCCCTCATGGATATTGCCTCCAGCTCATGGATATGCCCCATCATGGATATTGCCTCCAGGTCATGGATATGCCCCCTCATGGATATGCCCCCTCATGGATATTGCCTCCAGCTCATGGATATGCCCCCTCATGGATATTGCCTCCAGCTCATGGATATGCCCCCTCATGGATATGCCCCCTCATGGATATTGCCTCCAGCTCATGGATATGCCCCCTCATGGATATTGCCTCCAGCTCATGGATATGCCCCCTCATGGATATTGCCTCCAGCTCATGGATATGCCCCTCATGGATATTGCCTCCAGCTCATGGATATGCCCCATCATGGATATTGCCTCCAGGTCATGGATATGCCCCCTCATGGATATGCCCCTCATGGATATTGCCTCCAGCTCATGGATATGCCCCCTCATGGATATTGCCTCCAGCTCATGGATATGCCCCTCATGGATATGCCCCCTCATGGATATTGCCTCCAGCTCATGGATATGCCCCCTCATGGATATTGCCTCCAGCTCATGGATATGCCCCCTCATGGATATTGCCTCCAGCTCATGGATATGCCCCCTCATGGATATTGCCTCCAGCTCATGGATATGCCCCATCATGGATATTGCCTCCAGCTCATGGATATGCCCCCTCATGGATATGCCCCCTCATGGATATTGTCTCCAGGTCATGGATATGCCCCCTCATGGATATTGCCTCCAGCTCATGGATATGCCCCTCATGGATATGCCCCTCATGGATATTGTCTCCAGCTCATGGATATGCCCCCTCATGGATATTGCCTCCAGCTCATGGATATTGCCTCCAGCTCATGGATATGCCCCTCATGGATATTGCCTCCAGCTCATGGATATGCCCCCTCATGGATATGCCCCCTCAAGGATATTGCCTCCAGCTCATGGATATGCCCCCTCATGGATATGCCCCCTCATGGATATTGCCTCCAGCTCATGGATATGCCCCCTCATGGATATTGCCTCCAGCTCATGGATATGCCCCCTCATGGATATGCCCCCTCATGGATATTGCCTCCAGCTCATGGATATGCCCCCTCATGGATATTGCCTCCAGCTCATGGATATGCCCCTCATGGATATGCCCCCTCATGGATATTGTCTCCAGGTCATGGATATGCCCCCCAGCTCATGGACCGCCCCCCCGACGATACTTACCTTCCTGGGCGCCGCCGAGAATGTCTCCGCGCGCGCGCTCGTTGGAAGGACCCCAGCCGCGACCACGTGATCCCGGCTGGGGTCCTTCCAACGAGCGCGCGCGGGGAAACTTTCCCGGCGGCGCCCAGGAAGGTAAGTATCGTCGCGGAGAGCAGCTGCAGGGCCTGTCTGAATGCTCTATCAGCATTCAGACAGGCCCTGCAGCTGCTCAGTGTGTTTAATACTTACCTTCCTGGGCGACGCCGGGGAATGTCTCCGCGCGCGCGCTCGTTGGAAGGACCCCAGCCGGGATCACGTGGTCGCGGCTGGGGTCCTTCCAACGAGCGCGCGCGTGGAGACATTCCCCGGCGGCGCACAGGAAGGTAAGTATTGCGGAGAGTGCGGGCCGGCTGTCCGAATGCCGATAGAGCATTCGGACAGCCGCCGCAGCCCCTCGGATGCCGGAAGCCGGCTCAATGCCGGCTTCCGGTATCGGAAAAAATATCGGGGGTACTGCACGAGTACCAAGTACTCCTGCAGTACCCAGTATCGGCCCCGATACCGATACTAGTATCGGTATCGGTGCAACCCTAATAATTTTATTAGCATAATAATTACGATTATTCGTTATGATGAAATTAAATTACTTTTTTTAATATTTGAAATGGGAGTCACCAGTAGGGATGAGCTGTTCAGTTCGAACATTGCCGTTCGAAAGTTCGCGAACGTCGAACTTTTTGGGGTGTTCGCCAAAAGTTCGGAAAATAAATAATTTTGAAAAAGTATCAAAAAATACTAAAAAATCTAGAAATAAAGAGACTCTTTACTGCAGAATATTATAAGCAATGGTTTATTATATGTTGAATTAAAACGGTAATATTTTTAACATTGAAGCCTATGGGATAAAACATTCTGGTTACTAAAACATCAGGCAGACACGGCCCTCTAATCAGGCAATGTAGAGGGCAGCCTGCCGGGGCCTCCCAAGGATCCCCTTGAAGAGCATGCGGCCGCCGGATGACAGAGCTGCGACTATGCGGGCTAGCCGCCCGGGTGCATGTGGCAGAGACAGGCAGCGCAGGGATGGAGCCACTGCACCTGCGGCCACGGCAGACCCCTCCCACAAGCAGGATCCAGGGAGCCCCCACTGACCACCAGGCTACGGTAAGGTGACACATTTAAAAAAATAAAGTCCGAGGACATTTTTAAATGTCCCCGGGAACATAAAATAAAAACTTTTTTTTCTTTCTCTACCTTGCTGAATGTATTTAATTATATATATTAGATACATTCAGCCAGGTAGAGGGGGTGGCATGTGGGCTCCGCAGGGTCTCAGGCAGTGGTTTTTTTTTGTGTGTGTATATTTTTAGCAAATTTATAGGGGAAGGTAAGGGCAGGTATGATTATATATATATATATATATATATATAGATATAGATATAGATGTGTTTAATATTGCAGAAGCCACCTGCACATCATAGCAATTCAAGGAATTGCATCCCAGAGCTCCTGTGCCACATTCCCCATATGCAGCAAGGAATTCTGGGTAGGATATGCAAATGACCTCTGTCTCACTTTTATACATTCTGGATCTGTTATTACACAGAACCCTAAAATCAATGCTATGCCACACTGTGGCTTTGTAGCAAAGATAAGGTTATACAACTGGTCAAAGCCACTCCCAGGACAGCGCTGTTTCAGGTTTGTTGAACCTTCATCAGCTAGGAGGCAGGCATGACCAGTTGCAGTGGATGCTTGGACCATAGGTAAGTAAGTGTCTATAAGGGTTGTGGTGAAGGACTAAAAGTGAGCTAAAAAGCCTCCACACTATAATAAGTGTGTTTAATCTTATCCTTATCTTTGCTACAAAGCCACAGTGTGGCATAGCATTGATTTTAGGGTTCTGTGTAATAACAGATCCAGGATGTACAAAAGTAAGACAGAGGTCATTTGCATATCCTACCCAGAATTCCTTGCTGCATATGGGGAATGTGGCACAGGAGCTCTGGGATGCAATTCCTTGAATTGCTATGATGTGCAGGTGGCTTCTGCAATATTAAACACACTTATTATAGTGTGGAGGCTTTTTAGCTCACTTTTAGTCCTTCACCACAACCCTTATAGACACTTACTTACCTATATATATAGATAATATATATATTCTTATAAACATATATATCCAGACTTGACACACATTTTGGCAACTAATTACCCTCCCATTTGGCTGATCCCTCCAGAAGAAATGTTGAACCCGATAGAGCAGAGAATATATATATTATTCTCTGCTCTGTCGGGTTCAACATTTCTTCTGGAGGGATCAGCCAAATGGGGGGCGGCACATTTAGTTTAGATTGTCCACATGCCACCCCCTCATATGCGTATGTGTATATATGGTCTGAGGTCTGTGGGTGTATATATAGGTCTGCGTGTTGATACAGTATATACGTATATGTCTGTGTGTGGTATCAATGCATCCCTACTCTATACACAGCGCTCCATGTCCCTATAATATATATGATCAGGGGTTACGTTTTTTTATATTTTTATACTATTCCTATTAAATTAACAGTAATTTTTGATGTATTTTATTCAGTAGAAACTTTTTTTTGCCTATATAACATGTGCTTTTTGAAAATAAAACATTTTTGTGTGTGCATTTTAATTTAGTCCTGTCCAGTGCGGTGAGAAGCAAACGTAATGCCAGTGTAGACACGCTGCGAGGCGGAGTGGAGTGAAGTCAAGCCTACAAAATGTTTGCTTCGCTACGCTGTTCGTTGCTACACGCTCAGTGTGTCTCAGCCTTTATTCCTGCATCGCTAGCTTACCAAATCAGTTTGTATACTTGTTACTGACCCTGCTTGTTCTGAGGACCCGATCTGTTGCCGACTTTGCCTGCCATTTGACTATTCTCTCTGTGTATTCTCTGCCTGTTCTGTTTGCTTCCTGTTGCTACTGGTGTGCGCCGATTCTCACCATATACAGTAGCGCAGTACAAGTGCCTAAACATTGCTGACCCAGTTTTATTATAGCTGCTGATGTAACTGAATAGATCGGGGATCTCTTCTGCATTACCAAAACCTCCACCACTGCACTCTTCCACAATACCTCAGAGGGGTTACGGTGTGAAGGCACTTGCTGCCACCAAAGGCACAATATTTGGGTGCACTGCCACTGACGCCTATACCAGATTCATATCATTTTAATATTGGACCGCAGGGTCCACCGCTGCACTCTTCCACAAGACCACAGAGGGGTTACGTTGTGTGAAGGCACTTGCTGCCACCAAAGGCACAATATTTGGGTGCACTGCCATTGACGCCTGTACCAGATTCGTATCATTTTAATATTTGACCGCAGGGTCCAAACCTGCACTCTTCCACAATACCACAGAGAGGTTACTTACAGTGTGAAAGCACTTGCTGCCACCAAAGGCACAATATTTGGGTGCACTGCCACTGGCGCCGCCTATATCAGATTCATATCATTTTAATATTGGACCGCAGGCAGTGGTGTATTTTGGCCTAGGCCAACAAGGCCTAGGCCTAGGGCGGCACTTTCCAGGGGGCGGACGCCCGCACTGGTGTCCCCACCCCTAAAAAAAAATGTTTATTTATTTTTTTACTTTTGCAAAGTATTTTGCCAGGAAGGATACATTGAGATTTCACTAATTTTCAAGTATGTCCTGGGTAGGCAAGGCCTAGGCTTTCACTTTCCAGGGGGCAGCAAAAAACCTCACCACTAAATGGGTTTCTCACAGAGCACCGAAATGGCGCCAACATTTTCGTGTTCTGTAGTTCCCTGCACTTCGGGGAATAAAATTTCCCCACCCTGCAGCGAATTCACCATTCACCACAGGGTCCCCAAAGTGCATGTAGTCGGCCGCTGAATGCTGCCACCGCAAAACCGTGGCCTGCTGATTTCAAAAGAACTACTGAACGAAAATGTCTGGAATTTACATATAAGATCCTATGATTGATAATAAAAAGTTCTGTTACAGAAAAAAGAAAAAATGCTATTAAAAATAAGGGGGGAAATTATGCCGAAAAATTACTAAAAGGTACTAAAAAAAAAAAAATAAAGACTTTTTACTGCAGATTAAAATAATAAATGGTTTATTAGATATTGCATAAAAACGGGAATATTTTTAACATTGAAAGGGTTCAGGGTTCGCCTGAATAAACCTGCTGATTGAAACCACTGAACATCAGGGTATTTCACTGCCATTTCTCTGCTGTTTGGTGTTCTCTGAATAGATTAACCATTACTTCTCTATGGGGATTTGCAATGCCTTCAAACAGCACCGTACTTGCTGGCAGTTCGCCAAACTTGTGTGTGAGCATACAACAGAGCAGTGGTGTACTGTAGGGGAGTGGCAGAGGGCGGCCGCCCCAGGTACCAGTGATTATTTGGGTGTCATTAGGGGATACTAGGAGGTGCCACTGTCACTGTGTGTCAGCTTTGAGCTGTGTTCTCAAACAACGAGCAGTGGAGCAGGGCGTTTGCATACGGAATAAAATCGATCAGAATAAAAATCCCCCTCTCCTCCCTCCATAGCTCCTACCCTGCCCCACAGCAGCTCTAGGAGAGGGGAGGGAGATGTGATTTGTGTGCAGAGAGAGAAGATGACAGTAAATGGCAGGTAAAGGGGGGTATCAGCAGAATATGAAGCCCTGTCTGCTTACTGCTGTTTAAAGTGGACCTTTCCTTAACCAGCACTGCAGTGATAGAAATTTGTCATTGAGCTGCCTGGCTCCTGGTGAGGCTGCGTGCGTGCAGGTCATGCGGTCCGGCCAGTCAGGTGGTACTGAGTCTCAGTACCACCTGACTGGCTGAACCACGTGACATGCACGCAGCTGCCCGCCCTTTCGTTAACACGGACTCTCACTCTATTCTGGACGGAACACCCACCGGGAAGAGAATCAAAGCCACGGTGCACCCTCTGGCAGTGGCACCCCACTGCTGACAAGATGGCTCCACGCACAGGCACAGCTGCGATCCTAACGTGGCCTGGAGGGACCTCCTGCTGAGTCCGTGCACAGTCCCTGCTGACTCTGCACACAGCCCTACCACGGACGGAGGCTGGTAAATATAGAATAAATAATTGCTGTGTTCTCACATTCACTCGGTTTGCTGGGAGTCTTATTGCAGTGGATTCTGATGCACTCATACACACCGCACATTGCATTGCTGGGAGTTTTATTGCTGTGGATTCTGATACGCTGACACACACCACACATTGCATTGCTGTGAGTTTTGTTGCTGTGAATTCTGATACGCTGACACACACATACTGCACATTGCGTTGCTGGGAGTTTTATTGCTGTGGATTCTGTGATACACACTGCCTATTACTGTGAGTGTTTTTGCCCTGGAGCTCTGGGATACGCTCATACACACTGCACATTACTGCGAGTTTTATTGCTGTGCAGTTCTGATATGCTCATACACAGTGCCCATTTCTGTGGGTTTTATTGCTGTGCAGCTCTGTGATACACTCATATGAGTGTACGTTTCTGTGAATTTTATTGTTCAACCAATTAGAGTGGCTGTGATCCAGTATACTTGACATGCATGGCTGTTCTTTGTAAAAATGCTTGAATTTAAACATTTCATAATTTTATTTATCTCAATAGATACATTTGAAATGGTATACAAAATATACAAGTAGGCACTTGTTATCCACTTTTAAAATAAAGAGAGGAAAAGGCGGAGCTCTAAGAGGAAAAGGTGGAGCTTAAAGAGGAAGGGTGGGGATTAACCAAGAAGAGGTGTGACCTTGACAGGAAGGGGTGCCTCAAATTTAAATGAGGGGGTGCACGAGTTTAGTCAGGCCTAGGGCAGCACAAAACCTAAATACACCATTGACCGCAGGGTCCACCACTGCACTCTTCCACAATACCACAGAGAGGTTATGGTGTGAAGGCACTTGCTGCCACCAAAGGCAAAATATTTGGGTGCACTGACGCCTGTACCAGATTCATATAATTTTAATATTTGACCACAGGGTCCAACCCTGCACTCTTCCACAATACCACAGAGGGGTTACGGTGTGATGGCACTGTTGCCGACACTAAAAGCCCAATTTTAAAGCACCTATTGTTACTTTCATCCAAAGCCTGCATATGTTTCTACATAATTTAGCCCAAAAAAAATCACTAAACTTGTTCTGCGTGTCCTAAAACGTCTCCTTTTTCATACAGGCTGCCGCCCCAAGCAATTGTTTATGAATAGATTAAAGGAATACCATTTAGCGTCATTTGAAATGTCATTTTTTTGTTTTTAAATGTTTCTATACATCCTACATATCCGCCACTTCACGGGCAGGTTATGGGGACCTCCTAGGTACGATATTTGAAGGAATTTTTAATTTTTATTCTTAACCTTTATTTCATGGAAGACTCACTGTTCCTTTAAAAATGTTTTTTTTTTACTTTTTGTCCTTGTTTCCTGTGCCCCAGGGCACTACCCGGACCGCCATACACCTTTTTTGGCAAATATCTTGCATATATGACCTCTTGGAGGGCACTCTAAAAATCGACCGTTCGAGACTTACATTGACATCGAATCGTGTTCGAACCCGAACTTTTGAAATTGTTCGAGATCGAATGCGAACCTAACACGGGGGTGTTCGGCTCATCCCTACCTGCCACCATATAAATCTTCACGACCACCCGCATCACAGAGACTTCTTAAAAGTATATTCAATTCTTAATTGTAGTTCATCTTTTCAGTCCACACAGGGACTTTTATCAAGATATTATTATTATATATTATATTATTATTTATATTTTGTCTTGATAAAAGTCCGTGGGCCATATTGCATTCCTCGCGCATCGGTTTTGCGCGAGGACAAAACCATTTGCGCAGAATGTCGTATTTCAATGTTCGCGCAAACGATGCGCGTTATTGTTTGACGCGGATGGACTTGCGCGAGCGTGATGAACTGTGCGCGTCCTATACTTAGCATTCTGAGCGCAAATGCATTAAGCGGATGGTATTTCAATGGATGCGCAACTTCCTACGTACGACGTTTGCGCGCATAATTTTAACGTCTTTGAAAACTTGGTGTTAACTGCAAATCTGAACGTCCTGGCCGAAACCAAATACACCAGCACGAAAAAAAAAAAAAAATCACACATCCCCAAACAAATAAATTGTGAATTCGTGCATATTTTTTTTATTGCTGCAGCATGTATACTCAGATTTATTTTGACAGGCGCAAAAACGTTAGTGAGTCAATTAAGGTGAATTGATGTTAATTAAGGTTCTTAATTCTAATTGGCTGAATCCTGTGAAAAAAACAGTCCGCGCACTGATTTACATGCGCAACGTTACTGCGCGTATTACACTTAGTTTTGCGCGTTTTTTTTACTAATGTTATTTTTTGACGAATATCACGTTAATTTTCGCGCAATAACGCTGGACACTGCACACAAAAAAAAAAGTCACTGCACGTTCGGTGACTTTTCGTTCTCTTCAATTCGGTTTGTTTTGCCGATCCCATTTCGGCGACCCTGCGGTGCATTCAGTAAGCACCACAGGGCCGTCGAAGTGCAGGGAAAAGCAAAAACATCTGGATTAACCCGCCAAAGACGCCGGAATAACCCGAACAGGAGCCGATCACATGCAGCGCAGCCGCTGGAAAAAGCCGAGACCGCAGACGAGTGAAGTGAATAAATTGGCAAAACCGTTTGCTTGAATGATTGAAAAGTGAAACGCTGTTTGCAAAGAAACTACTGAGCGAAAATGGCTGAAATTTACTTCTGAGGTCCAAGGAATGATAATAAAAAGGGCTGTTACAGAAAAAATAAGTAAAGTTAAAAAAAATCCGACTTGTTTTAAAAAAAAAAAATTAAATCCAGAAAAATGCTTAAAATGTCCCAAAAAAATCTATAAATAAAGAGACTCTTTACTGCAGAATTTTATAATGAACGGTTTATTAAATATTGAATTAAAACGGGAATATTTTTAACATTGAAACTTATGGAATTCTCTTGAATTAACCTGTTGAATGAAACCACCGAATGGCAGGGCATTAGGGGAACCTTTCACTGTTGGTTTTTGTTCTCTGAATAGCCGAAGCAGTGCTTTTTTATGGGGATTTCACTGCCCTCGAACAGGCACCATATGTTCAGGCAATTTGCCAGGATTTGGCGTATTGCCTGCTCTCTGGATCGCCGAATGGCCAAGAAAGGTAACCGAATGCTGATTTTCAGCATTCGGTTACCTTTCTCCAGCCATTCGGATCTCTTTGAATAACCCTGATAGTCTCCGTGTGCATCTGAAATTTGGAGGATGTTTGGATGCGGTCAGAATTTTCGCACCGGAGCAGAATAATCCTCTATGTGAAGTGCGGGGCTACTTGGCCTTATACATATTTTTAGATATTATTCAAAAATAAATTGTATAATAATAATTTTAATAAATTTAGATTAATATTCTATGAAAATGAATAAGATATGAATAAATTAGATATAAGTAACTAAATTTAAATATTAAAATGGACATACATTAAAACATACTAAAATACAATTAAATATTAAAATATATGAAACTATACATTAGTAAAAGACATAAGGAATATTATACATATTATATTAAAAAAAGTATAATAATTTTAAAAAATGTATTAAAATATATTTAGATTAAAATTCTATGAAAATGAATTAGATATTTAAGTAAAGAAAATGTAGGTATTTAAATGGACATACTGTACATTAAAATATACTAGAATACATTTAAATATACTAGAATACATTTAAATATTAACATATATATGAAAGTATACATTAGTAAAAAAACAAAAGGAATATTTTATATATATATATACACACTGTATTAAAATAAATTGTATAATAATTTAAAAAAATGTATTAATATAAATTTAAAATGCTGCCCCTATCAAAGTACTGCCTGGAACCATGGCCTTATTGGGACCCATGGATGGCCCGGCCCTGAGGCCAACTGAACACATATACATCGGATTCTAAACCAAGCTGTAATTCCAAACATAAAACTAAAATTAAATTGTCTCTGATTGTACATTAAAAATGCAAATACAAATCCTTAAAATTAGAATTAACCCAAATATTGGATTCGGGATTAATTTGTATAATAACCAAAGCTCATACAAACAGTACAGTAAACCACAAACAGCCAGGTTAGAATTACATCTTAATAAAACTCAGTGACACAGCGAGCATGAATATTTTCTTAATGCTTCTACTTATCATAACAAATTTAGCGAGCTCTGTAAAACATTACAGGCAACACGACTTATTTAATTTCACGCAACGGACTGGTGCCAGGAAGGCAGACAGCAAATATTCTTGGCAAATATAGTTATAATACATTTAATCACGTGCATGTGTGGGAATTATGCACAATGCGCTGCCCAAGAAATCAATCAGCGAAACAACTGCCTCCCCTCAAGCAACAAATCCCTTCATGTTCCATGTGCTGGAGAAGATAAAACGTACTTACAGGTTTACAAGTGATTTCTACTGCATTATTTGTCGGCACCGAATATAATAATGTGCTCGTACCTACATCGTTTTACGTTTTTCACCTGAATTAAAATAAAACATATTAAGTGTGCCCATATAATGTTAATAAGCCAGGCAGGTAAAGATATTATCATGTTCTGGTTCTTGAACCCAGGATATACTTGAAACCGAGAGAAATCAAGGATTTCTCTTCCTGGTAAAATACTTTCTAAATAAATAAATGAGGGCCTCCTTAACGCTAGCGCTCACATAAATTACACAGCGCTTTACAAGATCGTGTACAAGGGGTTGATACATTGGAATATCACACATGGATGATACGGCCTGATTCAAGGGGACCCTCTTCCCAAGGGAACTTACAATCTATAAGATGTACAAGTATTTTGTGAGGTAGGCGCATCCATATGGTTGGGTGTCTTGCCCAAGGACACTCACTGGTGGCGTCTTCTGAGTGGGATTGAGTCTGCTTTCCATGATTATAGAGCAGTGACCTGGTGGTTAGGTTGAACCCCTTCTCGTAAATTTGAGACTTGCTTCTTCGAAGGGATGTGCTGAATGGTATTTTGACTTGCTTCTCCACTGTCGAAGGGTAGAGACGTTACCACTGGACTCCACAGCCGATATTGTGTGGTAGGTAAGTATGTACCGTTAGGTGTCTTGCCCAAGGGCACTTACTGGAGAGGTGCTCTTGCAGTGATTCAAACCTGGATCTCCACGGTTTTAGAGCAGTTATGTTACCTCTACTCCATCCAGCCGATTAAAAAAATCCGTTAACGAATCAGTATTAGCCCTTTTTACCGTGAGTTTTCTATACTTTGCGCTCTCTATGCTTAACATGGGGAGCGCAAAGAGTAACAGAAAATAATTTGTGTTAGGAGCACAAACTCCTAAAGTTAATTACGAACTGCTGCCGCTAACTAAAAAAGTTTGCTACAGTTTAGAGGTGGTGTGAACTGATTGCTCCAGTCTCCTCCGCAATCACTCCGCCGGCCAGCAGGATCTCACAAAAGGTGAGATCCTGCCAGTCATGTGACCCAGCAGCAGAAGCCTCCATGGAGGGGATGCCTGCGACGGTGCTTTAGCACTGCCTCGAGCATCCTGGAGCCTAGCAGCTAGGGACAGGCTGCTGGACTCAGCGCCTTCCCCATAATCTTCAGGTAAAACAGGGATGCTAATGGGAGATTGGCAAACGTGAATTTTTCCCCTTAGCATCTCCATTTATCACCGTTTTAGCTGTAGGCAGCTGCTGGAGCCCTAAATATTTTAAAGGACACCCCAGATTATTAATGTTCTTATTACCAAAGGGCACGGTGCCCATATTAATGACCACAGAAGGGCAAAAACTGCAATACTAGCTCCAAGATTAATTTAAGGCTTTAATTAATTGAGCACGGTCTATGGAACTCGCTCCTTTACGCAGTAATGGAGATATTGGCTGTAGCCTTTCCATTCAGTTATTTTATGGGAATTGTTTGTTCTTAGCCTCACTCTTCTTCCAGCTAGAAGAAGCGATGGATCGGGTCACCCTTCTCGCCGTGGGATGAGAGGAGAGTATTGTGCTACATAATCCTGCATTTGATATGCAGATAATGGAGTGTGATCGCCCTCTGTTAAAATGGCCCTGAGGATTAAGTGAGGGCGGATGTTGTTATATGGAAACCAGGAACCGGAAGTGCGTCACAGCTGACAGCCACACGTGGTGTTCTGGCACATGTGGGAACCTCTCATATGTGGGGACCGGCGCACTTCCGGTGACGTTTCAGCCGCTCACATCAAGAAACCACCAGCAATGCGCATGCGCGCGCGTACCGCCGATTCGTCGGAGACGCGCTCGCTGCGATTACAGCCATCTGTAATTGTACTTGGGGCTGGGGAGACACAGGGTATATATAAATAAGAACTTCACAGGGACTGCTTCCTGTTATTTGCTGAAAATATCAGCAGATGGCAGGACAAACACTGTATCGCCCTTGCAGGACCTCATACAGCTGTGCTCTGCAAGCAGCCTGCGTGTGCCTGCATGAGAGCTGGGGTATCCAATCGGCGGTACGCATGCGCATTGCTGGTGGTTCCTTGATGTGAGCGGCTGAAACGTCACCGGAAGTGCGCCGGTCCCCACATATGAGAGGTTCCCACATGTGCCAGAACAGTGGTCAATTGAGACAGAATGCTGTCAGGTGCTTGGATACAAGGCGTGGACTCTAATCACCGGTATGCTGTCTATATAAACTCTGTGATAAAGCATGTACGTAACCACTTTTAAAAAGACTATGGTCGAAACGCATTGTGTAATCTTTTATTCATTAAATCTGGCCGGTTTATGGCCTTTTACATAAGTTACCGAGTCTTCTTCCACAAGGATCCGACTTCCTCCTTTGAATAAGGTGTCCACTGCGGATGGAATAAGGGGAGATCAAACATGGGAGTGGTGAGACCTGAAACTGTTTACACATATGTGTTCATGCTGTTTATAGTTCAGAGCTGGCTGCTAATTGGCTCTTGAAAAAGTGAGCAATATTCTTGGCTGGGATACTGGAGGGTCCACATTATACAGGATATACTACGCTATGTGCGATCAATTTCTTGTATTTCAGCACCGGTCCATGTGAGAGATATTTGAGAAGCACTCAGCAACGTGCTGGGATCTGCATGCGCGAGGACAGTAATTTGCGCCGGCACTTTGTAATACCTTACTTGTTGAGATGCTAAAAGAATATTGCACTATTGTTTCAATACAGTAAGCTTGCGCAAGCTGCAAAACGCAAAACTTTTTCACCCAAGAGTAGTGTCAGGACTGGAATATCGATGACAGACGTTAAACTTACTTCTAGCGCTAACGATTATATATCGAGACTCGAATTTAATTAGCACCAACTATGGAACAGAGCCTGTAGATTGGTACAGCACTGCGGAATGCGTTGGCACTTAATAAATAATAGGGATTTTATGTGGTGAGCGATGGCAAGTTCATGAATAGTCATACTAAAAGGCACCACTAGGAATGTACAAAAATGGATATGAAGAGCAAGAGGGACACTACCGCTTACCACTAAAACAATGTGAAAGTAAGTTAATAATGGCCTTTAGCACCAAATTAAATGATTAATAGCGTGAATTAATGGAAGCCAACAAAAACCCTCAGAAGCCTAAATTCAGCCCACCAAAACTAAATCTTATGTGTAAGCCCACCCAAACACAAAAGACTCAATAATCATATAGTAAAAGCAGCAAGCGTAACCACTAGAGATGTGCACCGCTGAAAATTTCGTTTTGTTTCGGGTTTTTTTCCAGGTGTTTTTTCGTTTTGAGTCATTTCAGGCCGTTTTCGTTTGGATTCGGGGATTCAATTCGGGGATTCCATATCGATTCGAAATTTCGGATCGATTCGGGTCATTTTGGCGTTTGGATCATTTCGGTGATTCGGTTCAGTTTGGGTTTTCGTTTAATGAATTATTTGTTTTTTTATTGCTTATTTAAGAATGACTAGTAGATTTACTACCAATAGAATGAAAGTTCCTTTACTTATTTATTCTTTTAAGATATTTTAAGCATTTTTGGGTGAAATTTTAGGTTTCTTAACGTTTTTTAAAGAAACAAGGCTTTTTAACTCATAGGTTTCAATGCAGCATATGATTCCGCACACTGCAGGGCAGCACCTCTACAGTGTAATAATGCAGCATATGAATCCAAACACTGCTGGGCAGCACCCCGACAGTATAATAATGCAGCATATGATTCTGCACACTGCTGGGCAGCACCTCTACAGTAGGATTTATGCAGCATATGAATCCGCACACTGCCGGGCAGCACCTCTACAATATAATAATGCAGCATATGATTCCGCACACTGCTGGGCAGCGCCTCTACATTATAATTAATGCAGCATATGAATCTGCACACTACCAGGCAGCACCGCTACAGTATAATAATGCAGCATAAAACGAAAAACCCAACTGAACCGAATGACTCGAAATGATCCGAATCCCGAAATGACCCGAATCACCAAATCAACCCGATTTATCGACTCGACCCGAAATGTCGAATCATCCGAATTATCGAATCGAATGACTCTAAATTTCAATTCAATCCAAAAATTCGTGTGGTCGACATTTCGGATTAGGGATGCCCTCGGAAGCACGAAAATGGTAAATTTTGTCTGAAAATCGATTCGGTACGAAATGAATTGCACATCCCTATTAACCTTACCTACTGTGATATTTGTCTTAATGCATTGTAAATGACACTATTACAGAAGCTGCAACTGTAGAATACTCTTTCCCTATGGACATCATAAAAGGATCAAATTGCTAAAGTGGTTGTGGTATAAGGACTGTGTCACATCTTGTTAAAATAAAGAAATCAGAGCTTCAAACCTGAGCTTAGATATCTGCACATAAACCTTGTAAATCTGAGAGCCAGAAACTTATATTTCCCGGCCAAACACTAAAACAGACATCAGTAACTTGATTGAAGTGTTGGAACTGCATCTCCCATGATGCTCAGTTACTCATTAGGCTAGCAGATCCTCATGGGAAATGTAGTTTCAAAGCATCTGGGGGGCCTAGGTTTGCCAATCCCTGCCCTAAAGGATCCAGTAATGTTATGTAACAGGTGTCATTTCCAGGAGAGCCACCCATCTCATTTATAATTAGGGATGTGCGTTTCGGAATTTCGGAATTTTCACGAAATTTCCCGATTCGTGTTTTCGGATGTGGCCGAATTTCCGAAACTTTTTAGATCCGAAAATGGCAGATCCGAAAAGTTTTCCGAGCCGAAACTAAATATTTTCGAATGGACTTGAAATGTGTCAAATCGAAATTTATTGCTTTGAAACGAGGAGAACAGACGTTCCGAAAAAACGAAAAATTTCCGAAATTACGAAAAGTCGATACAAAAACGAGCAAAGTAACACAAAAATACGAAAAACGGTCGATATTCCGAAAACATGTGCAATTCCGAAAAACGAAAATTTCTGAAATTACGAAAAGTCGATACAAAAACGAGCAAAGTAACACGAAAATACGAAAAATGGTCGATATTCCGAAAAAAAAGTACACGAAAAAAGAATCGATCCGAACCGAATCGAAACAGAAATCGGTCGAAACTAGCCGAATCGAAAAGTTTAAAAATCCCAAAAAAAAAGAAAAAAAAAAAAAAAACGGTGCACAAGCCTATTTATAATTCCCAAAATCTTATTTTTCTGATTACTTATTTGTAGTTGCAAATGGGCAAGCATGTTGACTTTATTATAGCATTGTGTGAAACGTCAGATTAGTATCAGGGTTATTCAAAGAGAATTGAAAAGTCACCGCACGTTCGGTGACTTTTCGTTCTCTTCAATTCGGCACGATTTGGCGATCCCATTTCGGTGACCCTGCGGTGTATTCAGCAAACACCACAGGGCCGCCGTAATGCGGGGGAAGTCGCCGCAAACTCACCGCAAAACCTGGCGAAGGCACACCGAAACCCCGCAAAAACATCTGGATTAACCCTGTCGAAAATGCTGGAAAAACCCGAGCAGCCGCCAGAAAAACCCGACACCGCAGACGAATGGAGTGAAGAAAAAAAAAAAAAAAAAATGTTCACTTGAAAGTTTGAATAGTGAAATGCTGTTTGCATAGAAACTAATAAGTGAAAATGTCTGAAATTTACATATGATCCAACGAATGATAATAAAAAGGGCTGTTACAGAAAAAAGACAAAACGTTTAAAAAAAAATAGGCAAAATTTTTTGGCCAAAAAATGCTTAAGATATCCCAAAAAAACTATAAATAAAGAGACTCTTTACTGCAGAATATTATAATCAACGGCTTATTAGATATTGAATTAAAATGGGAAAATATATAACATTGAAGCCTATGGGATTCGCCTGAATAAATCTGCTGGATGAAGCGGCACCGTATGTGCAAGCAATTCGACAACATTTGGCGAATTGCCTGCTCTCTAGATAGCCAAATGGCCAAGAAAGGTAACTGAACGCTGATTTTCAGCGTTCGGTTACCTTTCGGTGGCAATTCGGATCTCTTTTGAATAACACTGTATGGCTTCTAGATTCACTGGGCCCTATTACGATCATCACGCAAAAACAGGGGCGCTAAGGAGAAAAATCTGCGATTCACGAGATCCGGCAGGTCGGCTTAGGCTGGGGTCAGACTAACACATTTTTAACATGCATTTAGGCGCACTTAATCACGGCCATAGTAGCAGCAAATGACAGGCAATGACGGCCAATATACGAAGTACGGCCGCACGAAAGTCGGCCGCGCAACGCAAGCGGCATACGAACGCATTTTTTGGGGAATGTTGAACCACTAGTACTGACGTACAGAGTGCGCTGCACCCGCATAGCGGCGTGTGTGCGTGATTAGGAGACGTCAGACGCTGCTCATGTCCGGCCAACATAACGTCCAGACACCCAAAGTTTCCTGGTTTGGATACGTAAAAAATCACGCACGAAAATGCGCATCATATGACCGTTTTCGGGCAGTCCGTGAAAAAATACGTCAATGCGTTCGGATGCACTTTTTTATGGACGACGCAAAAAATGCGTTTGTTTGACCCTAGCCTTAGTGGTTCGCAGAGGGAGACTGAGGGACTTTTTTTCCCCAGTCTCTCTCTGCTTGTGGCAGCAAAAAGAGGTGGAGTCGTCGTTCTCATTGCGGGATGAGAGGTGAGTATAAGATTTTTGGGTTGGGGTTCAGCTGGTGCTGAAGGATTCTGCAAAAGCCGTATCAGTTAGCACCGGCTCCTAGCTGTGAGTAACTTTTTAGTAACCGCAGCGGGACGGTAGTTAGCGTTAGGACTTTGTAATCCAAACGCTAATTAACACTTTGCGCTCCCCATGTTGAAAACCAGGAAGTGGAGGGGGCTTTGGAGTCCTCTATATCTCCAACCATGGCACCTAGAAAGATGCTTTTTACACCGCTGGAATCGCAATTTAAACCTGGAGGTGGCTGATATCTTGGATGTCAGCCAAGCATCCAGGTCACCCCCCACTGACATCCCCACCATATGTTTGAGGATAACAGAGGGCCAGTTAACCCCCTAGCTGCCAAGGGGAGATAAGGGGATCCAACAAAGAATCCCCCTATCTCCTGATAATGGCCTTTCCAATGATACCAAACATGACTAGGACTTTGGTGTAAGAAAAAGCTAAAAAATAATAATCAAATTTTTTTTAAAATAAATAAATAAATAAAAATTATTTTTTAAAAAATGTTTTTGGTCTGGGGGGGTTTAGTTAAATAGGACCTAGGCTGTCATCTAAAAATAATGAGCAAAAAACAGTCAGAATGACCTCAGCGCACATAGTAACTACTGTATTTAGCTGGGGTCTTTTTTGGCGGTTGTAGATTTTGGGGATTAAATTAGGAAAAAGTGTGTTTTTACCTTTTTTTCAACATATTTCATATTTGTTTTATAGTAAATTATAGGATATGATGGAAATAAAGATATTTTTAGAAAGTCCATTTAATGGCGGGAAAAACGGTGTATAATATGTGTGGGTTGCATAAACGAGTAAGAGGAAAATTTGACCTAAACACGAACAGCGCAGAAACGTAAAAACAGCAGGGGTCACTAAAGGACGGATTTGTGTAAAACTGCCCGGTCACTAAGGGGTTAAGGTGCCCCTAAAGTTTTATCACCATGGTACCATGGGCATGATGCCTGAGGTGCTAACTCTTTTTTGAAACCAGCTGGGAATGTTCCTGACTGCCACCTCCAGCTGATCCTGCAAGGAAACTGAACTGCATTAACTCCACTTTTGCCAGCAGATGGCAGCATCCACCTGCCAAACAGGTTATTACAGTATGGAATACATTGAAAAAATTCCCAAATATTTCTTATTGTATAATTCATTAAAAATATTTTTTTTTAAAACCCACTGCTTCCTGAACCTGTTTTTCTTTTTTAATCACTTGGTAGTGAAGGAGTTAATCGGTGTGGGATCTCAAGTGAACTATTTATTTTTCCTTCTGCAACTACTGAGTGATGCAAAGCAGTATCTACCCTTTGTAGTGTGAGTCAAAAAAAATCCACGGTGGGTCTGGCAGGCCTAGATATTAGCTAAATGGTGCAATGTGTCGGCTTGATTGATTTGTTTATGTGGATGTGAAACGCGTCAGTTTGATAAATCCTATATGTTGTATGTCCAAACAGTTCTCTGCGAAAAGTAATGATCATTAGGAATGCTGGATGATATCACAGTGGATGCGTCAGTTTAGTGGTTCTCCAGTGGATTAAATATGAGTTATAAAACATGTTTTAAAACAAAATAAACCGCAAAATAAGACGACTAATTCACTTTTTATAATGTTTGGATACTAGCCTTAAAAGATTTACATTTGCTCTTAGTATCTAGTTGAAGCCTGTTGTAATTCCTGTGTCAAATGATAACACGCCATACTGTAACATTTATGATGAATTATGAGTTCTTCAAATTGCTGCAAATCTAAAATGATGCAATTCAACCTATTCAAATGTAAACATATTGATTATGCAAAATACATGCAATAATGCATGAAATTATATGAGCCAGTTTTGGTTTACAACCAAATATGCAAACTTGTAAGGCCCCGTTCACACCTGGGCGTTTTACAGCGCGTTCCTGTGCGCTGTAAAATGCCTAAACACGGAAATCCCATGATTTCCTATGGGGCCCGTTCACACCTGGGCGTTTTACAGCACTTAGAAACGCGATGTAAAATGTCCTACGCCCAAAGAAGTACAGGAGCTTCTTTGGGACGTATTTCAGCGCGTTCGCAGCCATAGACTGCAGCGTGAACGCACTGCAATGCGCGTTCGCTCGCTTTTTACGTTTGCGCTATGCGGTGTGAGCCCAGCCTTACTCATTTTTCAACTTCTTTATAATTAAGTATCTCCTTCTACAGAAAAGCTTTAGGCTGGGGTCAGACGAGCATTTTTGAGAGCGGAAGGAACATCAGTCACTTTGACGCCTGTCTGGCCACCTCGCCAAGCGCAGTTAGTGCGCTCAGCGCTGCAAGGCTCGATTCTCCAATGGAGGATCGCGCTTTGCAGCCCCGAACACGCATCGTAGTGCTTCAACGGAGAGACTTTCAGCACGGCGTCAACAGGTCCGCTGTAACGTGCGCGATACGTGCGCGTGGTACAACGTGTGGCCGTCCACGTCGACGCGTCACAAAGCTGCAACGGACGCCGTGAGGCACTTAAGTGTGTGCGAACGCAGTGCGCTCGTCTGATCCCGGCCTTAACAGATGTTATATGGTTTAAAGAGGACAGGGAGTAAACGGAGGGGTAAAACACTCCCTCTCCATTTTGGGTCCTTTATATTCCTTTAAAAACATTCCCTTGAATCCAGCGGTGCTCTCCCTCTGATCTCAGCAGGATTTGACATGTTTCCAGCTCAGCAGGTCATGTGCCCTCAGGGGGGGTTGGACGCTTCAGCCAATCCAGTGGCTTTCAGTGCAGGAAGCCTTTGATACCGTTGGATAAGGCTGTTTCCCAAAGGTCTCCAAACCCTGAAACCTGAGCTGATGGGTTCCTGAGCCGAGGGTCTTGGTGGGACTAAGCGTCTGTCTGCGCAGTGCGTTTGCTCACAGTACTGCGTCCACTTAGAAAAGATTGACTGGTCGCGCTCTGTAAAGAATCCCTTAAAATATTGTGCAAACCTTTAAAATAATAACACTGCAATCTGCTCATGGATATCTTAAAGGAATACTAGCACTCGGGAGGGAATAAAGCTAATTATCCAGCACCTTGACATTTTTTAGTCTGTATGCATGCCAGATTCTAACATGGCAGCCTGCTCACTGTACCCTGCCCTGGAAACCCCGCCCACACTTCCTGTGCTGTAATGTCACGTCCTGCAGTAATAGCTGTATAGCAGCCAATACATCTTTATTTTTTTTTACAAAGCAGCAATAATGAACATAAATGGCAAGCATAAGAAAGAAAAAAACAATAGTGTATGCAAATAAAGCCATATTGCAACCAGCAAGCAGCAAACTGAAATATCACATGAAAATATAGATAAACTTACAGTATATACTACAGGGTGATCAGGGGCGTCGCTAGGGGGGGACGGGGGTGAGGCCCGCACCGGGTGACACCACCTTCTAGGGTGACACCCTAATTTTTTTTATTTTTTTTTATTTATTTTTTTTTTACACAAAAATATTTTACCAGGAAGGTTAAAAAAGAGAGCTATGTGTTGAAATATGTAAACCTCTGTTCTTAATCTTTCAAGATTCTTTTCTTTCAGGAATAGTACCAGAGGATTGGAGAAAAGCTGACGTGATCCCTATATTTAAGAAAGGTTTAAAATTTGTGCCTGGGAATTATAGACCTGTGAGCTTAACATCTGTGGCTGGGAAAGTATTGAGGGGTTACTAAGGGATAATATTCAGAATTTATTGGGAGGTATAATGTAATTGGCAAAAATCAGCATGGTTTCATGAAACACAGATCATGTCAGACTAACCTAATTACGTTCTATGAGGAAGTAAGTAGAAGTATAGATCAGGGGATTGCAGTGGATGTGATTTACTTAGATTTTGCCAAAGCTTTCGACACAGTTCCACACAAAAGGTTATTACTTAAATTAAGAAAAAATGGTCTAGATGAAAATACTGTTCTTGGATAGAAAACTGGCTAAAAGATAGGGTACAGAGAGTGGTCATAAATGGTACATTTTCAAGATGGACACCAGTGGTAAGTGGTGTCCCTCAGGGGTCTGTTCTAGGACCAATACTATTCAATTTATTTATAAATGACCTTGAGATAGGCATTGAAAGTCATGTATCAGTGTTTGCAGATGACACAAAGCTAGGAAAAGTAATACAATGTGAGCAGGATGTTACTTCGCTGCAGAGGGATTTAGATATATTGGGGGACTGGGCACTTAAATGGCAGATGAGATTAATCTAGATAAATGTAAAGTTATGCACTTTGGAGTGAAGAACACACAAGCAATTTATACCCTAAATGGTACGGAGTTAGGGAAATCCAAGCAGGAGAAGGATTTGGGAATAATCATAGACTTCAAACTAAGTAACAATGTGCAATGTCAAACAGCAGCCGCCAAGGCCAGCAAAGTACTGGCATGCATTAAAAGGGGAGTTCACTCACGGGATGAAAACATATTTTGCCTCTGTATAAATCAATGGTCAGGCCGCACCTTGAATATGCCGTGCAATTTTGGGCACCTGTCTTAAAAAAAGATATTATATCGCTAGAAAAAGTGCAGAGACGGGCAACTAAATTAATAAGGGGGATGGAAGGGTTAAGTTATGAGGAAAGACTAACAAGCTTAAACCTGTTTAGTTTAGAGAAAAGGCGCCTTAGAGGGGATCTGATAACCTTATATAAATATATACGGGGCCATTATCAACCATTGTCTGATAACCTATTCATTAACAAGACTATACATAGGACAAGGGGTCATCCATTTAGACTGGAAGAAAGAAAATTTAGCTTAAAGCATAGGAAGGGTATTTTACGGTGAGAACAATAAAGCTGTGGAATTCTCTGCCTGTTGAGGTGGTTGGGTCAGAGTCTGTACAGACTTTTAAAAAACGACTGGATGACTTCCTGCAGACACAGAATATTAAGGTTATAATATTTAATATGTGGGTAAAAGCTTCTTGATCCAAGGAAAAATCTGACGCCATTCTGGGGTCAAGAAGGAATTTTTTCCCAGTATGTTGCATATTGGCAAGCATTCAGACTGGGTTTTTTGCCTTCTTTTGGATCAACAGCAGTAGGTTATGTGGGAGAGGCTGAACCCGATGGACGCATGTCTTTTTCAGCCTATATAACTATGTAACTATGTAACTATGTAACTATGTTACATTGAGAATTCTCTCATTTTCAAGTATGCCCTGGGTAGGCGAGGCCTAGGCTGGCACTTTCCAGGGGGTGGGAAAAAAAAACACCACAAAGAGGATATTCACAGAGCACCGAAATGACGCAGACATTTCAGTGTTCTGTTGTTCCTCGCACTTTGAGTAATCAAATTTCCCCGGTGAATTCCCCACAGGGTCCCTGAAGTGTTGGAAATCAGCCACCGAATGCCGCCGCAAACCCGTCGCCTGCTGTTTTAAAAAGAACTACTGAACAGTACCGGCTGGGTGAAGTAGAGGTAACATCCTTGCTCTGCGTGGAGAGAGCCTGTGGAGACATTGGTTCAATCCCCAGAAGCACCTCTCCAGTAAGTGTCCTTGGGCAAGACACCTAACAGTACATACTCACCACCCAGGACATACTTGAAAACGAGAGAAATCTCAATGTATCCTTCCTGGTAAAATCCTTTCTCAAAAAAAAATGTCTGGAATTAACATATAAGTTCCTATGAATGATAATAAAAAGGTTTGTTACAGAAAAAAAAAGAAAAACCGCTATTAAAAAAAAAAATTGATTTTTTTTTTGAAAAATGCCTAAAAGATACAAAAAAAAATAAAATCAATAAATAAAGAGATTTTTTACCATGGATTAATGGAATAAACGGTTTATTAGATATTGGTTAAAACCAGGAATATTTTTAACATTGAAACCTATGGTGTTCGTTCGCCCTGAATAAACCTGCCAGATGAAAACACTGAACATCAGGACATTTCTTTGCTGTTCAGTGTCTCTGAACAGATTAACCATTACTTCTCTATGGGGACTTTCACTGCCATCGAACAGGCATCGTACATGCTGTCAGTTTGCCAAAATTTGTGTATGAGCATATCACAGAGCTCCAGAGCAATAAACCAGTAACGTGCGCCGTGTATTATGAGCATTCGGTGTTATATGGGAGCACTGATTTATGAGTAAAAGTAGATACAAAAAAACCCTGTAAAACTCAGGGGGGGGGGTGACACCATAAGTTACCGCACCGGGTGACACCAACCCTAGTGACGCCACTGATGGTGATTCATATTTACCAAGCCCAAAGGTTTTGTTAAAAATCATAAGCAAAGGAAATTAATGAGAGTTGCAAAAATATAACTCCTCTTATGTTGAGCACATACAATCACAGCACCTGCTGGAAGTGGCTACTAGGTGGCAGCACATCCATGACAACAGCCAGTCACAAGAATAACATTCCCACGAAAAAAAATGGCTTACTCTTTAGAAGAGAACAAGGTTACTTCCAGCAAGATGGTGCAACGTGCCACCCAGCTTCTGAGTCAATTGAGGCAAGCCGGAGGTTTTTTTGACTGTTGTGTTATTTCCAAGGATCTGCAGCCTCCCATGTCTCCTGATCTTACCAGTAACTTCTTTTGTGGGGCTATCTGAAGGAACGAGTGCACCATATAACCAGGGCCGGCCCAAGCCACTGTGCTGCCTGGAGCAAAGAAGTGAATTGCTGCCCCCCCCAGAAAAAAACCCCAAAACATGGGGTGTATGACTCCTATCACAGAGCGCCACAGCTATACATATTCAAAATAATGCTACATAACTCATCCCACACCACATTAACCTCACACAAGCACCCCTATGCTCTGTTGCATTAACCCCTCACAACCTGTTTTCTGCTATATTAACCCTTCACACACACACACTCATGCTCTTTGCCACATTATCCCATCACCCCTCCTTGCTCTGTGCCACATTAACCCATCACACCTACGTGCTCTCTGCCACATTAACTCCTCACACCTCCTTGCTCTCTGCTACATTAACCCCTCACACACACTCATGCTCTCTGGTACATTAACCCTTCACACACACTCATGCTTTGTCACATCAAACCTTCACACACACTCTCATGTTCTTTGCCACATTAACCCTTCACAGTCATGCTCTCTGCCACATTAACCCTTCACACACACTCATGCTCTCTGCCACATTAACCCTTCACACACACTCATGCTCTCTGCCACATTAACCCTTCACACACACACACATGTTCTTTGCCACATTAACCCTTCACACAGTCATGCTCTCTGCCACATTAATCCTTCAAACACACGTTCATTGCCACATTAACCCTTCACACACACACACTCATGTTCTTTGCCACATTAACCCTTCACACAGTCATGCTCTCTGCCACATTAACCCTTCACACACACTCATGTTCTTTGCCACATTAACCCTTCACACACACTCATGCTCTTTGCCACATTAACCCCTACACACACACCACATGCTCCCTGCTACAATAACCTTCATGTTTTCTGAAACATTAACCCCATCAGTCCATGTGAGCTTTCTTTCCTGTGACACAGGAGTCCCTGGCTGCATGGAGCTTTCACTGTGTGCTCACACAGGAAGCAGCACGTGAAGAGAGAGGGAATTTGAAAAAAATAAATAATCCTATTCTCTGCGGCAGCTCTCACAGCTAGCAGATCGGTGAGGGGCAGCGGCGCTGGAGGCCCTGGCAGTGACTGGGGCAGGCAGGCACATACCTGGTGGCTGGTGGATGGCTGGTCTTGGGCCCGACGGGAGCCGGGGGAGAAACCAACAAGCTAAGCTCTGCAGCCTGAGGATCCGCTCACACAACACACGTCTTAGTCCCGCGCTGCCCCTTGTGGACACATGCATGCAGGTGCAGTTAGCTGGCCCGGCATCACTCACTGACTGTATCCATGAGCCGGCTGCCAAACTAGATGCTGCTGCCCGCACTGACAAAAAATAGTGCAGCGGCGGCGCAAAAATTTGCCGCTCTTAATGTTTTGCCGCTCGGAGCAACGGCTCCACGCTGCTCCATCGTCGGGCCGGCCCTGACCATAACAAGCTCCTCATAACTGATGTCTTTGCAGATAGCATTAGGAATGAGTTTCAAAGCACTGATAATGCAATATTGAGATATGTTAGCAACAACACGCAGCGCTGCTTTTATATGTGCAGAAAACAATGGCCACTTCCAGGACTTGATGGATGGGCTGGATGGTGAATGATAGGCTTATCACAAGAGAATGTACATTTCCTGAAACTCTCATTAATTTTTCATTTGTTTAAGACCTAAAGCAAAGAATTTGGGTTCGGGCCTATATAAATCATCCTGTACATTAACTGCTCAGAAGTTCAACTTTCCACAATGAGTCTTTTTGACATGGTGTGAAAATCTTGTCTCTATGTGTGATAAGCATACACCCTGGAGGCGGATGGTTCACCTGGAGGCAATGGATCAGCAGAGGTAAAGGAGGAGGGTGCACCAGGATGTCATCTTCCATTGGTCTCCAGGTCCCTCCTTGCACTGTACAAATTTTGTTTCAAATGTTTCATTAAAATCTGTCTTGATTCCTCAGCAATGAGTCCTGCCTCATTTCTGGAGAAAGCCTTAACCACTCTTTCATTGTACCTGTCCTTAAGCTTCCTTAAGCTTCAGCTACGGGCAGGAGAAGGCTTAAAAGAGGCAATAGTAGAAGTAACCCAGCAGGGGTGCTGCGATCTGTTACACTGGGTCAGACAAGAAAATAAGAATTGTGCATCGTGATGTGCTTTGCATTGCAAGTCAATAATAATCAAATCCTTGTGATTAAGTAAGGGTGGAGGTGAAGAAGTAAGTCATACATCTTTTCTACTGCTTCTCTCACTGCTGTTACATAAAGTACGGCAAGAATCCCTTTGTTGCTAAAGAGATGGGCATTTGGGCATAGCTCCTAGATTTCAGAAGCAATAGCTTGCCTGACCTTTTTCGTAAACCTTTTTATTATAGTACAAAATGACTTTTTGGCATAATAGAAGCAAACAAATGTATGTGTGTTTTCCCAGATTCAAACTGCAAAGCCCTTGGGCTATTGGCAAGTTCTAAGCGAACCATTTACAAAATGCATTGACTAATGTGAGTCTAACAAGTCAATTTAGTCTAAGTATGCGGCATAAAGTGTACTCGGTGTACAAAGCTTTTATGATTAAGAACATTTATGTCTCATTCTTGAAAAATAGATAGAAATAGATACTTTAGAAGGTATCCACAAAAGGACAGAAATAATGTAAACTTTGTCTTGTGATGGAATCAAAGTTTGCATCTTTACTCAAGTGAAAACACTGCTGACTGTTTCAAATATTACACCCACATAAACTATTTTTAATTGTATACATAAGTAGTATTAGTAGATGCGTGTACACCATTCAAAGCATTCCCCAACTCTTGCATCTGCTGTCCGACTAGGGGACCTATTCCATCGTTAAGCTAAGCTCTTGTACCGTATAACACTACAAAATAGTTCCCACTGTTCCTTTGCGAATCCTTCCATCATCACAGGGTGAACTCCACACCCAGGAGCTCGAGCAGGATCGCGTCTGGCTCCACAGAATCCTATGGAATCCTGGAGCTTATAACTAGGGATGGGCTGAACACCCGAGCGGGTGAAAAGTTTGAAATCGAACTCGAACGTAATGCAAGTCAATGGGGGTCGAACTTCTGAAAATGAAAGTGCCCTCCAAGAGGGCATATATGCAAGATATTGGCCATAAAAGGTGTATGGGGGTCTGGGTACTGCCCTGGGGGACAGGAAACAATGAAAAAAAAAGGTTTTTAACCCTTTCACTGCTGAGTGCTGAGCCATTTCACCGCTGTGTGCTGAGCTCATTTTTACCACTTTTGCTCATGTTTAAACGCGATTTGAAGCCATGGGAAATGTTTTATCACCAACGAGTGGGAAATGTTTGACCAACAACAAATGGGAAATGTTTGACCAACAATGAGCGGGAAATGTTTGACCCACAATGATTGGGAAATGTTTCACCAACAATAGTGGGAAATGTTTGACTAAAAATGAGTGGGAAAGGTTTGACCAACAATGAGTGGGAAATGTTTGACCAACAACGAGTGGGAAATGTTTTATTACCAACGAGTGGGATAAGTTTGACCAACAACGAGTGGGAAATGTTTGACCAACAATGAGTGTGAAATGTTTTACTAACACACAGGACAGGGTATACCTGAAATAGGCCAGACGGTATACAAGGACGCATTCTAACACAAGCCCAAATCGATCAGTGTTAGAGTGGTCAGGGATGGCCAAAACGGTACACAAGGGGTATCTATCATATAAGCAAAAAAATCGATCAGAGATAGAGTGGTCAAGGAATAGCCAAAGACTGGTACACAGGGGGTGGTTCTCATACAAGCCAGGTAACAACGGAGACTGAAAAATCAACCAAGTTGTGAATCGCCAGGAGACATTCAGCACTGAGGGAAGCAAACTCCACGACAGGGCGATGAGCCGGATCGCGCTGTCTGTATTTAAACCCAGCAGGCACGCATCATCATGCTGCGCCCCACCTCCTGACCAGCCCTGCGAGCTCCAGAAGCCGGCACAACTCCTGGCACCCAGCTTGTCGATGGCGCCGCTGGGTGCCAGGGCCCCCTCTGAGTCCCAGACGTGACAGATACAATCATACACACCACACATTACTGTGAATTTTATTGCTGTGGAACTGTGTTATGTCCTTTTTTTATTTTAGAAGGGGGCGAAAAGCTGTTATGGGTTGAGGAAGTTTACGGGGGGCCCCATCGTGAGGTTCAGAAAGGGGCCCCATCATTTCTGATGGCTGCCCTGTATGCATCCGGTACACGGGTCAGTGCACCCAAATATTGGGCCTTTGGTGCCAGCTAGTGCCTTCACACCGTAACCCCTCTGAGGTATTGTGGAAGAGTGCAGAGTTGGACCCTGCGGTCAAATATTGAAATGATATGCACCTGTCACATTCAAGTGCAGAAAAATTGTGTCTTAGTCGGTGGTGCACGACACTGAGAATCTAACAGGGTTATTCAAAGAGATACGAATTGTGGCCAAAAGGTAACTGAACAGTGAAGTTCAGCGTACGGTTACCTTTCCTGGCCATTCGGCTATACAGAGAGCAGGCAGTTCGCCAAACGTTGGCGAATTGCCTGCACAGACGGTGCCTGTTCGGTGCCTGTTCGAGGGCAGTGAAATCCCCATAGAGAAGCAATGCTTCGTCTATTCAGAGAACAAAAAACAGCAGTGAAAAGTTGCCGAAATGCCCTGCTGTTCGGGGGTTTCATTCGACAGGTTTAGTCAGGAGAATCCCATAGGCTTCAATGTTAAAAATATTCCCGTTTTAATACAATATCTAATAAACCGTTTATTATTATATTCTGCAGTAAAGAGTCTCTTTATTTTTAGATTTTTTAAGGATCTTTTAAGCATTTTTTTGGAAAAAAAAAATTCTGTTTTTGGTTTTTAAATAGTTTTTTCATTTTTCTGTAACAGTCCTTTTTATTATCATTTATTCATTGGATGTTATGTGTAAATTCCAGACATTTTCGTTCAGTAGTTTTTTTGCAAACAGCGTTTAACTAACGGTCGAACATTTCGCGAACATCGCAAAAAGTTCGAAGTTCACCGAACTTTCAAACAACAGCTGTGGCATGTAGTGCCACCACCGTTCTTCTAAAACAGCTCTATAGTATTAACACTTGAGCTTCTGACAAAGTGGCTTGGTGGGAATGCAGACGTTGATGACTGACTGATGAAGCCGTGGTTGCAGTGAAACGCGTATCAGACTAGGCTGAATGATGAAACTGCGGTTGCAGTGAAATGCATATCAGACTACCCTTTTTTTTGCATTTTTTTGTTTTATCATGCATCAATTTAATAAATCTAGTTTGCATTAAGTTATACATGGTTCGAGGCTTTTTTTTGTACTCCTGCTTTCCAGCTGAGGCCAGATAGCATTGGAGGACCATGAGCCTGTGAGAGGGTGTCATGCCCCAGACCTGGGAGTCTGCTGTGGTCAGTCTGGATTTCCATGCACTCCCTGTCTGCGTCCAGTCAAAGGTTAACTCCTGTACCAGATCCTGAGTTTGCATATAACCTGATCACGCCCTCCTAACCTTGCTCTTCCATTTTGGTTTTGTTCCTTTACCCACTTGTCAGAGGTCTTGTGAGCTCCCTCATCGTTTTGTTACCAGTTGCTTTATTTATCCTGCTCTGCTGTGCTTACCAGTGTATGTCATGCTCGCTGAGTTTGCCTTATTCAAGTCCTCCTGGTTCCTGCTTGCTGGACATTTCCTACGTGGCTCACTATCCAGTGGGTCTAGAGACTTTCAGGTGGCTTCTAACCCTCAAGCTCTCTAACGGGGTGACCTACAATCAAGGTTCTGTTGCCAAAGGTTCCTGTTTCTCCTCAAGTATATCCAGAGAGACTACGTGGGTCACCATCCACTTGCCTTTTACACTGCCTGTGTATTTTGTGTTGCTACCTGTGCTTTGTAAGACTGTTTGCTATATCTGCAATACAAGCTTTATTGTGCCTATACAGCCTCCAGTGTCTGTCTACCTGCTCACTCCCAGCGCTTGGGATATTATATTATTACTCAGAGGCCCTGCCATGGCTCCATCCTGGCTCGAGCCTGACAGAGGGGTCGTGGAAAAGACCTCACAGGCCTGCATCCTTGGAGCCGGGTTAAAGAGCTCAAAACATTGTGAGTACCCCATAGGGGGACATACGGGGACAGTATCGCTGTGTGCTGCGCAATGTTCTTTGCTCTCACTTTTATACACTTTGCAGTGAAAAAGGAGTTCCAGTGATCTTCAACTTTCATCCATTAGCACCCATAAAGACTTTTTATCCTGAATTTCATCAGTTTTTATATAATTGCGATTATATAGGATTGAGGAACTTTCTATTTATTCTGAACCATTCCCTGGCTATTTAACTGGGTTTTAATGCATTGTTTGGTTTATGCAGAAATTATATATATTGATATATTATTTATTTATTTATTTATAAAGGATTTTACCAGGAAGGATACATTGAGATTTCTCTCATTTTCAAGTATGTCCTGGGTTCAAAAACATTAAAATGTTACAGTTGTTACAGAAATACAAAGTAATACGATGCAAGATATTAAAAACAAAACACAAATATACAGATTAACACGGAAAATAAATATGTAAGTAATATAGTCACTGTGTTACATGTTTACAGGTGCATTCTGTATATAGTCACTGTGTTACATGTTTACAGGTGCATTCTGTATATAGTCACTGTGTTACATGTTTACAGGTGCATTCTGTATATAGTCACTGTGTTACATGTTTACAGGTGCATTCTGTATATAGTCACTGTGTTACATGTTTACAGGTGCATTCTGTATTGAGGTATGTTAGTAAGGAGCTCTTGAGTGACTTAAGACTGGAGGAAGATTTGATGGCGTCTGGGAGGTTATTCCATAATTGTGGTGCTCTGTAGGAAAATGAGGATCGAGCCGCTGTCTTTTTGTATTGTGGTATTGCAAGTAAGGTGCTGGTCCTGGATCGGAGGTTATAGGATGAGGGAACTGCTGAGGGAAGCAGTCTATTCAGGTAGGGTGGCAGCTTCCCAGAGAAGCTGTTTATACTGCTTATACATTTTCCTATGTTATATGTTTCTAGCACTTTACTTGGATATACAGATTCCTCTCCTTAGGTTTTTCATGCTTTGCTGTCTTTTGGCACAACATTGTCCAAAAGAGCACATGTGTATGGAAGAGGTGTATGTTTTTTTTTCCTTCTTTCCCCTCAGTACTATTGCTTCATTTATTGAAGATATAGGTATACAGATTCCCTCACAGACGTCATTTTATGTCTTGCTATTTTTGCACAAATTTTTTGCAAGAACACATATAGAAAAAGTAATTTTTTTAGCAGCATAGCATTATATAGAATTATATTTATTTATATATAGAATTTTTACATTATAGTTATAAATACTCATCAAGATCATTGAGACAAGCCACTTGCACTGGTGTGATTTATTTCACTACTATATTTGAAAACAGCACTGATGTTTTTGCGCTCTTGAGTGTGTCGCTTACGTTTACTATCTATTTTCCTGACAGTGGACTCTATTACATTCTTCACGTAAAAACGCACGCAGAACGCGTGAATTTTTGCGCAGCGTTAAACGTTATCGCGTCTAAAACAACGCTGGTATTACAATCCTCGCACATTTTTTTCATCCATCAAAAAATAACGCGCGGAATACGCATGCTCAAAAAGGCACCCGCAGCAACGTTTCGCGCAGAAATCAGTGTGCGGACTGTTTTTTCACGCGATTCAGCCAATGAGAATTAAGAACCACAATTGTCTCCCGTTAAGTTTTTGCGCCTGTCAAAGTCAATCTGCGCATATAAGCTGCATCAATAAAAAAAACACGCACAACTTCTCTATTTTATTGTTTGGGTATGTGTAGATTGTGTAATTATACTGTGCTGTATTGGTTTTTTTCATGCTGGTGTATTTGGATTCGGCCAGGACGTTCAGATTTGCCGTTACCACCAGCTTTTCAAAGACGTTAAAATTCTGCGCGCAAACGCTGTGCGTTAAATTTTGCGCATAGATTGTAATACCATCCGCATACCAGCGCACAAACGCATTTGGGCTCACAATGTTAAGTATAGGATGCCGCAGTACAGTTCGCTCATGCAGGGTTTGTTCAGGTTCACCTGCAGTAGACGTTAACATGCATTTTTTGCGCGGACATTGTAATACGACGTTCAGCGCAAAGGGTTTTGCCCCTCGCGTTAATGCGCTTTGTTTTCGCACGCGTTAACGTTTGCGCAAAGAATGTAATAGAGCCCAGAGTTTTTTTGGGGATTAACTGTGTCACTGCACTTATTTATAGAGCAGCACTGTATCAGTAATTATAGCACTTCCTACTTTGAGCGCTCTGCGATATAGGGTTTTGCCATTTGTTCTTCTCTGGTTAAAGGTGAGCCACAAATTGAAAATGGATCGTACTTTTATCATCTCAGTTGAAATCGGGCGCTAAATTCCCAAGAAGCATGTCACCTTTCAGGTGGGTTCTTGGGGTAAGGGGTTTCCACCAATGACCATTTGTACAGCCGTAAAACCCCATTACCGGCCTTGTTAAGCGCCCTCTCTGCCCAAGAGGCCTAGCTGCAGTCCGGGCAGGCACAGCACCACCAGCTGGCATGACAAAGTGAGAGGAAGAGAGAACTCTATTGAAAATATAAGTATTTCTTGCTAGATATATCTACAATACACAGGGTGGAAGCAGGGCCGGTACTCCCACTAGGCAAGCTAGGCAATCGCCTAGAGCGCACTGCCACCTAGGGGCGCAGCCAGCTCCAACCGAGGTTCCATTCTTGTACCCATTCCTCATTGTGCGGCTCATGTTGCTGGCATTGACAGCTTGCAAAGCCGACCCCCGCTAGTGGCGCAGAAGGTGGGCGTCTTATGGTGACGCACAGGTGCCACCAGATGACGTGCGGGTGCCACCAGAGGTGAAGGAAAGAAAGAGGCGCAGTAGAAAGAAAAAAGCGGCAGATGAAAGGAAAGGCGAAAGGAAGAGGCAGATGAAAGAAAGAGGAAAGAAAGAGGCACAGAGTGCAGAGGAAAGAAAGGAAGAGGTAGAGGAAAGAAAGAGGCACAGAGTGCAGAGGAAAGAAAGGAAGAGGCAGAGGAAAGAAAGAGGCACAGACCGATCCCAGGCCCGACCAGCGGAGAGGTAAGATGGCCACCGAACGACCGTGTGGATCCCCGTGGACAGCGAGTGTCGCCCCCCTTGTGTGAGTGTGTCTCCATGCACAGAGTGTTCCACCCCCTCGCACGCAGAGTGTGAGTGTCCCACCCCCGCATTTCAATAGTTAACAATTTTATTCTGGGGGGGCGCAAGCAGCTGGTCTTGCCTAGGGCGCAAAATAGTCTAACACCGTCCCTGGGTAGAAGATTGGTATAATAGGAGCTGGACATTTACTTCCTCGGATTTCACAGTTAGTGCTGTAGGGAATTACTATTTCTCTCAGTTTGGCAATGCAAAAGCCTATTTTCCCCCCATCAACAAAACCCCCCCAAAAAAACATACAAGCCTTTTGTTTTAAGCAACACTGTCTCAGATGTGTCACACTTTAGAATGGCGTGTCCATGTAAGTCGAGCTGTTCTATTTCTCGCTGGATGTGTTGATCAGATATGATATATAGCAGCTAATTAAGGCCAAGAAGTTGATATTTTCCAACAGCTGGAGTTGGAAGAGCTGCTTGGCATGGACCAGACAGCATTGATGACGCTAAAGGAAAGCTGGATCGACCGGAATTGGCTTTTGTTTATATTTGCAATCATCTAGTCCCATGCGCCTTGTGAGATCTACAGGCAAGCGTCCCCAGTCTCATTTCCTAAATAAAAAAAAGGTACCCTTTAAAGAGCTTTGCTGCCTGACACGGCTTGGACGTTCTCAGGAACTATTGGAAATATGAACGTCATAGCTGAATGCAAACATGTGGTGTTAATTTACAAAGTAAACAAATTGAAGATTTTGAGATCCCTGTTACGAGCAGCACTGCAACGACGGGAAATTGAATTGAGCAGGAAAAGAATTATTTCATATATACTGCAAATGTAACCCACCCACCCGAACACAAAAAATGTCCTAACTAAGGTTAGTTAATGTAATATAATATATAATATAGGAAAAATGCAATCAGACACACCAAAAAATAATAGGAAGAAGGAGGATCTTAGCAAAAACAGAAATGTGCTCTTTCCCAAGGCTGTAAGTGAATAAACAAATGATGGTATACAACCTTTTAGATCTCTAAAGCGTCTCCTCCAAACGACGTACAGTGAACAAAACAGAAAAATGGGGATAGAGATCTAAAAGGAACAGGAATGGTACATAGTGTAATACTGTAAAAACAGTTGCAGTTACATGGAGCCTCTGTTAAAATCTCACTCACAAGATGCAAGGGATATCAATGCATGTAGCGTTATCTTTGATTGGCCCAGAATGCTATCCTGCGGTCTCACCAGATTCCGTGTGACTCCACTGCTCCTGAGATGGATGCCAGGACTGCGCTCAGCAAGGAAGTTCCACTTTGGAAGAGATTCAGCCAGACAGCAGAAATAAAGTACAAAAAAGGATTTAATTAACCAGTTTAAAAAATCCGACGCGTTTCGTCAGCCATAAAGGCTAACTTCATCAGGGATAAGATACACAACACTCCCCCCTTCCTTTTATAGTCCCCCCCTGTGTCCCAAACATCTCTTCTCTCTTCAATTTTCATGTTATTCTGCTGATATCGCTACTTCCGGTTCCGGTTTGGGCGCTTGTGGCGACTTCCGGTGACCTTCTTCCTGAAGTCCACCATTTTGGTGCAGGCACATCTCTATTCAGTGTCCAGCGACCTTCTTCCTGGTAGCCTCCATCTTGGTACAGGCTTAAACCTGTTCCACTTCCTGTGGCCACCTCTTCTGATCTTCTTAAGCTTCATACTTCTAAACTCCGCTTATATCGCGGTTATATGATGCAAGGGGGGGGGAACAGAGAGAGGGGGTATTCAATAAAAAAATATAATAATAATAATGCAACAAACTTTATTTATAAAACGAATATAAACAGTAAAGGAGAAGTAAAAGAGATAATCCCAAAAACCAATCTAATGAATGAATCTAATGAATGAAGAGGATTAAGATGTGAGTAAACCAACAATAATTAAATACAATTAATAACATCTATTTCTTTGTTTAGACCCCCATCTAACCAGGTGCCCATTTTATAAATCCAACGACTTTCTTTTTTAGCTAGGACTCTAACAAAATCCCCTCCCCTCCAATTAGGTCTCACTAATTCAATGCCACACCATTTAAAATTAGAGAAAGTGAATGAAGGGCAATTATTACAGTGATCTGCAACACTGTGTTCTTTTTTATTTCTAATACTATTAAAATGCTCCAAAATCATAATTTTTAATTCTCTAATGGTCCTACCAATATACTGTAAACCACAGCCACATTCGAGAAGATAAATAACTCCTTTACTCCTACAATTGATAAATTGTTTAATATCAAACTTTTCTTTGGATACCGTACTAGTGAAGCTATTGCATTTTCTACCTAAATGCATACATGCTTTGCATCTCCCGCATTTAAAGAAACCTGTCTCTTTTTTTATAAACATCTTATCATTCTGCTCTTTTTTCTTTTCAGGCAACAGAGTCGGGGCTAAAATGTTTTTTAAATTTGAGGCCTTCTTAAAAATGACAAGTGGTCTCTCCGGTAAAATATCTTTTAATAATTTATCAGCTTGGAGAATATGCCAGTGTCTATTTAAAGTATTCCTAATTTTATTGGCATGGGGATTAAATTTAGTGATAAAGGACAATTTAAACTTCTCATTGTTTTTTTCTCTGGCTTTTTCTTTTATAAAGTCTTGTCTATCTTTACTTAAGATGACATCTTTCTCTTTATCAAATTTCGATCTGTCATAGCCCTTTTTTGTATATTTTTCCTTTAGGAATTCGCTCTGATTCTGAAAGACTTCCACCTCGGAGCAGTTTCTGCGTAATCTAGTTAATTGGCCCTTCGGAATATTCGTGAGCCATTTCTTGGCATGTGAACTGTTCATATTAATCGCCATATTGGAATCTGTTCTCTTGAAAAAAGTCTTTGTTTCGATCTTGTTTTCCTTAATATATATGGTTAGGTCAAGGAAATCTATAGTACTGTCACTAATATTGGATGTAAATTTCAAATTGTACGGGTTATTGCCCAGAGAGGATATAAACTCAGTCAGGGATTGTTGCCCTCCCTTCCAGATAATAATTATGTCATCTATGAACCGTCTCCATAGGACGAGGCTCGCCCCCATTCCAGCCTTAGGCCAAATCTCGTCGCATTCCCAACAATGCATATAAAGATTTGCATAGCTGGGGGCGAACCTCGTTCCCATGGTGATTCCACAGATTTGAAGGTAAAATTTGTTTTCAAACCAAAAGAAATTGTGTTCCAGAAGGAGGATCTTCAATTGGGCTTTGTCTTTGTTGGAACTGCAAACTTTATGAAGCCTGACTTGATAAAGGTTGTACCGGCTGGGTGGAGTAGAGGTAACATCACTGCTCCATGACTGTGGAGACCGTGGAGACACAGGCTCAAACTAAAGCAAGAGCACCTCTCCAGTAAGTGTCCTTGGGCAAGACACCCAACGGGACATACTCGCCACCCAGGACATACTTGAAAACAAGAGAAATCTGAATGTATCCTTCCTGGTAAAATCCTTTCCCAAAATAAAAGAGACTGTAGTTGCAACCAAAACATTGCCCAAATAAAGATGGCGGATCTTCAATATCACTTTTGTACTTGATTGCCAAATTTTTATTTTCTGCAGGAGGTACCCTGCAGATTGAGTATCGTTGATAATGGTAGTGAGGGGGTTAAGCCTATCTTTAAGCATCAGCTATGTGTAACGTTGGGAGCTTCCAGCCCTACCTGTGTGCTTGAGGGCAGCATGTCTGATGCTGCTCGCTGACCAATGCCCGGTTTAAATGGAGACAGGCAGGGTGGTGGTTGCATGAGGTGCGGCTTGAGTGGGGGGCGTGGTCTGGTGAAGGTCTTTAAAAACCCTCAGTGTATTCTCAGCAGTTGCCAGATCGTGGTTATCCATACCTGAGCTCCTTGTACCTGACTGCTATATTGAATTAACCCGTTATTGACCTCTGCTTGTTTCTGACTATTCTGCCTTCTGTTGCCCTAGACCATTTTCTTGTACTACGCCACTGCTCTGATATCGACCCGGCTATTCCATTTGACCATTCTGAACTCTGTATTCCTGATTCTGGCTCGGCTGACTACTCCCCGTGTTGTTAACCCTTTCTGTCTAGCTAGTTTACCTGGCCAATTCTAAGGACCAGACAGTTAGAGATCTTTCACGGCTACTCTGTTGGTAGCTTCTGGGCTCCGTGGAGTGTTGGGCGTTAAGTACTGCGTGGTGGGATCTGGGAACCGTGACATTACGATCTGGCCAATATGGATCCCGCAGACTTAACACAGCACTTGGCTAACTTTGTGTCCAGACAGGATGAGCAGGATCATAGGATGGATCAGTTTGCTATTGCCTTACAAAGTATCCTGACTCGTACTGCTCACCTGGAACCAGCTGGGGTTGCACCCCCGCTTGATATACCTGTGTCCCCTGTTGTTCAGACATCCCAGGTACACATGACCGCTCCTATGAGGTTTGACGGTACTCCCTCAGAGTGCCGGGGATTTTTGGTCCATGTGGATATTCATTTTAAATTAAATCCACAGATGTTTTTCTCTGACATTGCCAAAGTGGGGTTCATTATTAATCATCTGTCTGGCAGAGCATTGACATGGGCGACTCCTTTATGGGAGGCAGAGAAGCCTATCATACGGGATTATAAAGAATTCATAGCCGAGTTACAACGTACATTTAATCCTACCAGAAAGGCCACGGTAGCTGGCAAATCCTTGTTCCGCATACGTCAAGGGAACAGGACTGTGTCTGATTATGCCATAGAATTTAAAACCTTGATCTCTGATGTGAACTGGACAAATGAGACACTAGTTCTGGCTTTTATGGAGGGGTTATCAGAGTCATTGATGCATGAATTGGCTCCACGTAAACTACCTGAGGTATTGTGTGAACTCATTGATTATTGTATAGATCTGGATAATCAGATAAGGGACAGAAGGACTCCAAGAGAGAAACCCAAGAGACCGTTACCTAGGTTGGCCCCTGTCTTTCAGGCACCACCAAGAGAGTTATCTCCTCCCTCTGAGCCTATGCAACTAGGCCGTACTAGGCTTACAGAGGAAGAGAGAACAAGGCGTTTTCGTGAGGGATTGTGCCTGTATTGTGGTTTGGGGGGACATGTACGATTTCAATGTCCTACTCGTCCTAAAATACATGATAAGCCGGAAAACTACCGCACCTAAGGCAGCTGAGGAGACAGGCCTTGGGTGTGACGTGCATGTCTCCTGTCAAAGACACTAAACTTATGTTACCAGTATCCTTGGCTTGGGAGACCAAGACCACACATACTACTGCTTTTTTGGATTCTGGGGCTGCTAGCAACTTTATCGATGTTAACTACGCTTCTTCCATTTCTCTACCTCTGGTTGTAAGAGAGACACCCTTAGCCGTCGAAGCCATAGACGGCAGACCGTTATCCTGTCCTAGGATTACTCACGATACGGTTACAGTGGTTCTTACCACTGGTCTCTTGCATAAAGAAGAAATCATATTTCAAGTTATCCATTCACCTTCCAATCCTGTTGTACTTGGTTTCCCTTGGTTGGTGGAACATAATCCTGTTATTGATTGGGCTAAGGGAGAGATACTGTATTGGAGTCCTGCTTGTTTTGGGACTTGTTTAATACCCATTCAGCATGTCGGTGCCCTGAACACACCCACAGCTCCTCCATTGTCTACAGAGGTTCCTGACCAATATGCCGACCTCAGGGCTGTATTTGATAAAAGAGAGGCAGAGAAACTGCCTCCACATAGACCATATGATTGTGCCATAGATATTCATCCTGGTACCATGCCTCCTCGAGGCAAAGTATATCCTCTATCCATAAAGGAGAACCAAATTATGGAGGAGTACATAAAGGAGAATTTGGAGAGAGGTTTTATCCGACGTTCCTCTTCTCCAGCAGGGGCTGGGTTCTTTTTTGTGTCTAAAAAAGAGGGAGATTTACGCCCGTGTATCGATTATAGGGGGCTTAACAAGATCACCATTAAGAACATGTACCCTATCCCTCTCATATCAGAACTGTTCGACAGGTTAAGGGGTCAGCAGTATACACTAAACTTGATTTGAGAGGAGCTTACAACCTGATACGTATAAAAGAGGGGCATGAGTGGAGAACAGCATTTAACACCAGGAGTGGGCATTATGAATACTTGGTCATGCCTTTCGGTCTTTGTAATGCTCCAGCGGTATTCCAGGATTTTATTAATGATGTGCTCAGAGATTTCTTACAAACCTTTGTTATAGTATACCTAGACGATATATTGATTTACTCTCCCGATCTGAAAACCCACCATGCACATGTCAGACAGGTATTAGCAAAATTACTGGACAATGGTCTTTATTGCAAACTAGAGAAGTGTTTATTCGACATTACAACTGTGAAATTTCTTGGGTATATTATCACTCCAGAAGGTTTTGAGATGGATCCTTCTAAACTCACGGCCATCTCAGAATGGCCTCTCCCTCAAGGTCTCAAGGCCATACAGAGGCTTCTGGGGTTTTCCAACTATTATAGGAGATTTATCAAGAATTATTCCGCTGTAGCCTCCCCTATCATTAATATGACACGTAAAGGTCTGAAGAACCAGATCTGGTCTTCTCAATCCAAACAAGCATTCGAAGCCCTCAAACAAGCTTTCACTTCCGCTCCCGTGTTACGGCATCCTGATCCCAGGATTCCGTTTGTTCTTGAGGTTGATGCTTCCGAGATAGGCATTGGGGCTGTCCTGTCTCAAAGAGAGTCTCCAGGAGAAACTCTACATCCTTGTGGGTTCTTTTCAAGAAAATTATCACCAGCAGAACGCAATTATGATATCGGTAACAGAGAATTGCTTGCTATTGTGTCTGCCCTATCAGAGTGGAGACATTTGTTGGAAGGTACTCTTGACCCTTTATTGATAATTACTGATCATAAGAACCTTACGTACATCGGGGATGCTAAACGTTTGAACGCGAGACAGGCCAGGTGGTCATTGCTACTGTCTCGGTTTAATTTTGTATTGACTTACAGACCAGGTGACCGCAATGTAAAAGCTGATGCCTTATCTCGTCAATATGACCCGTATGAATCTAATACACAAGACCACAATCCTATAGTTCCTCCTGAACGTATTGTGGCTTCCACAGTCTTGTCTGTCTCCTCGCCTTTCCTGGAACGCCTCCAGGCAGTTCAAGTAGGGGCTCCACCTGACAAGCCTCCAGATATGTTGTTTGTACCTGAAAAGGAAAGACAAGAATTACTCATAATGTTTCATGATTCTAAACCAGCAGGTCATCCTGGTATTACTAAGACTCTTACCAGTATCTCCAGACAGTTCTGGTGGCCCACCATGCGACAGGACGTACGTCTGTTTGTTTTGGCTTGTCAAGTCTGTGCCAGAAGCAAAAACAGTAAATCCTTGCCTGTCGGTCTATTGCAGCCTTTACCCATGCCTAAGAGGCCTTGGTCTCATCTATCTATGGATTTTATTGTGGACTTGCCGAAGTCCAAGGGTCATACTGTGGTTCTGACAGTTGTAGACCGCTTCTCCAAAATGGCTCATTTTGTCCCTCTACCTAAGCTTCCTACAGCCAAAGAACTGGCGGTTGTATTTGCTAGAGAGATTGTACGAATACATGGGGTTCCGTCTGAAATAGTCTCTGACAGAGGAGCCCAGTTCGTCTCTCGTTTCTGGAGGGTTTTCTGTGCGGAGATGGGTGTGCGATTGGCCTTCTCTTCAGCATATCATCCACAAACTAATGGGGCAGCAGAGAGGGCAAATCAGGGTCTCGAGCAGTACATACGTTGCTTTACCACACAACAACAAGATAATTGGTCGGAGTTGTTGCCCTGGGCTGAGTATGCACGTAATAACGCCGTTAACGAGACCACTGGCCACTCTCCTTTTTCTGCCATCTATGGTTTTTTCCCTCCGGCTCTACCGCTTCAGTTTACTGAACAGGCCATCCCGGCTCTCGATGACCATCTCACTCAACTGCAAGAGATTTGGAGACAGATTCGAGAAAATATGGAGCGCAATGTTGCTGTCCAGAAACGCAAGGCTGACAGGCATAGGTTACAAGCTCCCTCCTATAACGTGGGGGATAGAGTTTGGTTGTCCACTAGGAACGTGAAGTTGCGGGTGCCTTCTATGAAAATGGCACCTCGGTTTATAGGTCCATATAAGATCATTCGCCGCATTAATCCTGTGGTTTATGCTCTTGCCCTTCCTAAACATCTTCGCATGCACAACGTCTTCCACACCTCCCTACTGAAGCCTTTGTTGTGTAACAGGTACACGTGGGTCATTCCTCCTCCTCCACCTATTCAGGTTGATGGTGAATCTGAGTATGAGGTTAGGAGGGTTTTGGATTCTAGGCTGTACAGGGGCGCTCTGCAGTACTTGGTCGTTTGGGTGGGTTATGGTCCAGAAGACCGGTCCTGGATTCCAGCTTCCGACATGTCTGCCTCTAGGTTGGTCAGGGCGTTCCATGCCTCACACCCCGATCGCCCTGGTGGTCGTCCTGCCGCTCGTCCTGTTGGTCGTCCGGTTGCCTCCCGTGGAGAGGGGGGTACTGTAACGTTGGGAGCTTCCAGCCCTACCTGTGTGCTTGAGGGCAGCATGTCTGATGCTGCTCGCTGACCAATGCCCGGTTTAAATGGAGACAGGCAGGGTGGTGGTTGCATGAGGCGCGGCTTGAGTGGGGGGCGTGGTCTGGTGAAGGTCTTTAAAAACCCTCAGTGTATTCTCAGCAGTTGCCAGATCGTGGTTATCCATACCTGAGCTCCTTGTACCTGACTGCTATATTGAATTAACCCGTTATTGACCTCTGCTTGTTTCTGACTATTCTGCCTTCTGTTGCCCTAGACCATTTTCTTGTACTACGCCACTGCTCTGATATCGACCCGGCTATTCCATTTGACCATTCTGAACTCTGTATTCCTGATTCTGGCTCGGCTGTCTACTCCCCGTGTTGTTAACCCTTTCTGTCTAGCTAGTTTACCTGGCCAATTCTAAGGACCAGACAGTTAGAGATCTTTCACGGCTACTCTGTTGGTAGCTTCTGGGCTCTGTGGAGTGTTGGGCGTTAAGTACTGCGTGGTGGGATCTGGGAACCGTGACACTATGTGCCTCACGTTTTAGTAAATGTTATTACGCCAATATATTTGAAAAAGTCCTCGGTAGGGGTGTTGAATGAATAAGACCAGTCAAAATTAGCCGGTTTGACATGGTCACTCTACAGGACACTATGTAGCTACGTTTCAGTATATTCTAATCCTAATTTATGAAATAAGTAGTTATTAGCCCATTTATCAGAATCTGGGCCCCGCACATTCGCTTACGATTTTACATGTATGAGTGTCTTGCTCTCATTGTCTTGTTTTTTCCACCAATTTCTTTTTATAAACCTTTACAGCTCCTGGTGCATATTTGCTTATACTGAACCTGGACTCGCGATCCTGGCACTTCTTCACCTTTGAAATAAACTGCAATTAGGATTTTGTAGTAAGTCTATTGGAAAATATGGCCTTACAGGTTGAGCACCCCTCATCATGAATTCTTTAATCTGGAAGAGTTCAAAAACTGGACTTTTTGGAGCCTTCTGTATTTTAGTAATTCCGGATTAGGAACACTCTGGATGGGTGCTGTTGCTTGGGAGCCCAAGGTGCAATATCGCTTGCTTGTTGAAAAGGATATGGCTGTAGGGCAATGCAGGAAGAGTATAAAAGAAAGATGTGCTGGAGTTGGCGCTTCTTGTCCTGATAGTGGTTCCTTCTGCTGCACCCCGTGGCTCAGAAGCATGGTTTCCTTACAGGGTTACCATCCTAAATGCCCCTCAAAATATAAACTGACTCACATAGAGCAATATTGTATAAAATGAAGTGCAAAAAAGGAGAAGAATGTCGTATTCACATTTGCTGTTGTCTCATCGATCAGACACCAGAATTGTAGGCAGCCAGTGACTTCAGAAGGTGCACCAGATCACCTATCAGCCTCAGCCACCTCCTCGGCGAATACAAGCACCCAGGACCCGGGATAGGTGTAAAATAAGGCAAATTTTATTAGTAGTAAAATATACAGTATACCAAGACGCGTTTCGCATAAAAAGCTTCCTCAGTTGGTGCTACTGGGACACGGAGGATGGTGTCCGTGCAAGAAAACCACGCTTCTGAGCCAAGGGGTGCAACATAAGGGACCACTAACAGGACAAGAAGCACCAACTCCAGCACATCTTTCTTTTATACTGACTTACAAGGTGGAAAAGGGATATACCACCAAGTGGCCTGGAGAGGCAGCTGATTCCAGAAATACGAGATGCTGTAAGGCTTTAATTATTCTACCCTGCACTGATTATTAAGACGTTCACAATCATTAACCTGGTGTACACAGGATAAGACTGTAAATGTCACATTACTTTGTTTTATCCTATCTGCACCATTTTACTTGCATTGTATTTTATTTCATTGTATTGAGGTTGTTTATTGCCATCACCACTAGGTGGCGCCAGTGGCACAGATTATCACCATTTTTACAGAGGGCTGAATATGGCAGGAATGCTGGAGACACAAAGGAGGTCCGGTGAAGGATGATACAGGAGACTTCAGTGTCTGGAACGGTGGGAAAACAGAATCAGGTTGGTATGTTAGCAGCACACAGGGCTTGGGTGTATATCTGCTGTTTGGGCTGCAATGAACGAGCACTGACTGCATGGAGGTGTGTCTTTTTTTTAGAGGCAGTCAGGGCTCAATTAGTCACATGTTACCTGCAGCAACGGAAGGCCAAAAAACAGGGCAGCACCTTTCCTATAGTACTCAAGGTGCAGCAATGTCATGCGCTTTTTTACGGCACCGGCGGCGAGGACCATGAAACATGCTGCCAGGAGTTACACTGATCCTGGGCAACATGTCCGTGAATAAAAACTGTAGAGTACTCCCAGCGTGTGTACACACTGGGAGCAGGAGCAAGAAGGGGGAACATGTCTCTCCTGCCACAATCTCCTTCCTTCAACACATTGGATTCTCTCAGATCCTGGAATTCAGAAGAATCGAAAATCTGGAATGCTCAGGGTCCTGAGCATTTTGGAAAAAAGGTGTTCAACCACCAAATGGATGAAATAGAAGTAACATCGCTGCTCTATGCTCTATGACCATGAAGACACAGGTTCAAATCCCAGCAAGAGCACCTCTCCTGTAAGTGTCTTTGGGCAAGACACCCAACGGTACATACTCGCCACCCAGGACATACTTGAAAACGAGAGAAATCTCAATGTATGCTTCCTGGTAAAATCCTTTCTCAAAAAAAAATATGAATAAGCAGGTTTGAACAAACACCACGCCATAGAAAATTCTATTTTCATGTTTCTTCTTAAACCTTTCCTTCAATGTGTTGACAGTTTTAGCCCTTATAATTCATGAGGGGAACGTTTTGTTCATCTTTCATGGTTTTCTTGGGTTGATAGCAGTGAAATAGTTATTCGCCTTTTTTTATAGTTCCAAATTTGGGTCAAACTGACCTTGAAATTTATACAATGATTTCAACTCCATCTTTACTTTTCTAGGTGCTATCTGTCAATGAAATGCTGTTATCTTATATGTGTTTGTTTTTCTCTTTTATGTTTATTTAAGAAAATATTCTCCTCTATATGTGTCACTGGGTGCATTCATTGTGTGATATTTTCCTCTATATGTGTCGCTGGGTGCATCCATTGTGTGATATTTTCCTCTATATGTGTCACTGGGCGCATCCATTGTGTGATATTTTCCTCTATATGTGTCACTGGGTGCATCCATTGTGTGATATTTTGTCTTGTAAACTGCCCCACAGTATCTTTCCATCACTTGCTCCTCACTGTGTGACTTTAGGCCATATAATGGAGTGGATGGGTCAGTCACTGACTCACAACATTGTATTGTGTGGGATGTATTCCAAGGACATCACCAGGGGTAGTTTAGACGTTTTTCAGGCTCTCTGTCTTATCTCATTCAGCTGCCATCTCTTATCTCATGTAGCTTGTGTAACAGATCTTAGTACCACGACCGGGTCACATATGTCAATGCCGCTTCCTTGCTGGACCCCAGTGCTCTCCCCAGCAGACTCTCGTGCCTTCCTCCAGTCCTCAGATGAAGTTTAAGGACCGTAACAGGTAAAGAGCCTTGCTAGAATCCCCCATAAATAAGATGATGCTGTATATCTGGAGGTTTCCATTAGAACAGACACACTGAACACCTTTAATTAATATATACAGTCCTAGGAGGGGCCTAAGACCAATGGAACATAACACCCTGTCATCTTATAGCACTACTTCTGTCCCTCAAATCCCTCATCTGTCCTCCAAATCTCGCCCCTAGAAAAAGTTTCCCATGTTCTGATTTTGTGAAGTATGTAAGTAGGGATGAGCTGTTCGGTTCGATCGGTTCGGAGTTCGATTCGAACATTGGCCATTCGAAAGTTCGCGAACTTCGAACTTTTTGGCGTGTTCGGTTCGAGTTCGAAAAAAATAATATTTTGAAAAAAGTATAAAAAATGCTTAAAAAATACAAAAAAATCTAGAAATAAAGAGACTCTTTACTGCAGAATATAAGCAACGGTTTATTAGATATTGAATTAAAACGGGAATATTTTTAACATTGAAGCCTATGGGATAAAACATTCTTGTTACTAAAACATCAGGCAGGCACGGCCCTCTAATCAGGCACTGTAGAGGGCAGCCTGCAGGGGCCTCCCAAGGATCCCCTTGAGGAGCATTGAGGAGCATGCGGCCGCCGGATGACAGAGCTGCGACTGTGCGGGCTAGCCGCCTGGTTGCATGTGGCAGAGACAGGCAGCACAGGGAGGGAGCCACTGCACCTGCGGCCACGGCAGACCCCACCTACAACCATAATCCAGGGTGCCCCCACTGACCACCAGGCTAAGGTAAGACGACACATTTCTAAAAAAAATAAAGTCCGAGGACATTTTTAAATGTCCCCGGGAACATAAAATATATTTTTTTTCTTTGTCTACCTGGCTGCATGTATTTAATTATATATATTAGATACATTCAGCCAGGTAGAGGGGGTGACATGTGGGCTGCGCAGGGTCTCAGGCAGTGGTTTGTTCTTTGTGTGTGTATGTTTTTAGCAAATTTATGGGGGAAGGTAAGCGCAGGTATGATATATATATATATATATGATATATATCTATATTCTTATAAATATATATATATCCAGACTTGTATTACACACACATTTTGGCAACTAATTCCCCCCCCCCTTTTGGCTGATCCCTCCAGAAGAACTGTTGAACCCGATAGAGCAGAGAATAATATATATTCTCTGCTCTGTCGGGTTCAACATTTCTTCTGGAGGGATCAGCCAAATGGGGGGGCGCATTTAGTTGAGATTGTCCACATGCCACCCCCCCCATGTGCGTATGTGTATATATGGTCTGAGGTCTGTGGGTGAGTGTATATACAGTGGCAAGAAAAAGTATGTGAACCCTCTGGGATTACGTGGAGTTTTGCATGAATTGGTCATAAAATGTGCTCTGATCTTCATCTAAGTCACAACAATTTGAAAAACACAGTCTGCTTAAAATAATACAACACAAACATTATATGTTTTCATGTTTTTATTGAACAGAACATGTAAACATTCACAGTGCAGGGTGGAAAAAGTATGTGAACCCCTAGCCTAATGACTTCTCCAAGAGCTAATTGGAGCCAGGAGTGAGCCAACCTTGAGTCCAATCAGTGTGTGATATTATTGGGTGTGTTGCTGAAAGCTGTCCTGCCCTTTAAAAACACACACCAGTTTTGGGATTACTGGTTTCAAGAAGCACTGCCTGATGTGAACCATGCCTCGCAGAAAAGAGCTCTCAGAAGACCTACGATCAAGAATTGTTGACTTGCATGAAGCTGGAAAGGGTTACAAAAGCATCTTCAAAAGCCTTGATGTTCATGTGCCAACGGTAAGACAGACTGTCTACAAATGGAGAAAGCTCAGCACTGTTGCTATTCTCCCTAGGCATGGTCGTCCTGTAAATATGACTGCAAGAGCACAGCACAGAATGCTTAATGAGGTAAAGTAGAATCCTAGAGTGTCAGCTAAAGACTTACAGAAATCTCTGGCACATGCTAACATTTTTGTTGACACATCTGCAATAAGGAAAACATTAGACAAGAATGGAGGACATGGGAGGACACCACGGAGGAAGCCATTGCTGTCCAAAAAGAATATTGCAGCACGTTTGAAGTTTGCAAAAGAGAACCTGGATGTTCCACAGCACTACTGGCAAAATATTCTGTGGACAGATGAAACCAATATTGAGTTGTTTGGAAAAAACACACAACACTATGTGTGGAGAAAAAAAGGCACAGCACACCAACATCAAAACCTCATCCCCACTGTAAAACATGGCGGAGGGAGCATCAAGGTTTGGGGCTGCTTTGCTGCCTCAGGGCCTGGATGGATTGTTGTCATTGATGGAAAAATGAATTCCAGAGTTTATCAAGACATTTTGCAGGAAAACGTAAGACCATCTGTCTGCCAACTGAAGCTCCGCAGAGGATGGGTGATGCAACAGGACAATGACCCAAAGCATACAAGTAATTCAACAATAGAATGGCTTCAACAAAACAAAATACGCCTTCTGGAGTGGCCCAGTCAGAGTCCTGACCTCAACCCGATTGAAATGCTGTGGCATGACCTTAAGAGAGCGATTCACACCAGACATCCCAAGAATATCGCTACACTGAAACAGTTTTGTGAAGAGGAGTGGTCCAAAATTACTCCAGATCGTTGTACAGGTCTGATCTGCAACTACAGGAAATGTTTGGTTGAGGTAATTGCTGCCAAAGGAGGGTCAACCAGTTATTAAGTCCAAAGGTTCACATACGTTTTCCACCCTGCACTGTGAATGTTTACATGTTCTGTTCAATAAAAACATGAACACATATAATGTTTGTGTTGTATTATTTTAAGCATACTGTGTTTTTCAAATTGTTGTGACTTAGATGAAGATCAGAGCACATTTTATGACCAATTCATGCAAAACTCCATGTAATCCCAAAGGGTTCACATACTTTTTCTTGCCACTGTATATATCTGCGTGTTGATATACAGTATACGTATATATAGGTCTGCGTGTTGATATATACGTATATGTCTGTGTGTGGTATCCAGTGCCGGTGCAAGCATTTTTGTTTAATCAGGCGAAGTTGCGTTTTGGTGCCACCCTCCACCCAATCCGTGCCATGCAAATCGGGAGTGTTTGGTGTCCTCACGCATTGCCAATCTACGCTGTGCCTTGGGCCCCTCCTGTGCCACAGGGCCAATCTACCGAGTGTGTGCTCCCCTCCTTTGGCAATGTGGCATAGGTGGGGCACCAGGCACTGCACAAATTTGCAATGTGGCCTGGTGGTGCCCCCTGGTCTTGCTCTGTCAATATACCCACATATTTCAAACTGCCTGCCACTCCCAGTGTTTCCCTGTGATCCTGCTACCTACCACTCTCACTCTGTTGCTGTGGTACACTGTCTGACTCCAGGTCTCCAGAAGCAGACTGGCAGCAGGGTCCTCGTCCTCTAATTCAATTCACTCCCCCTTAATTCATTTTTCTCCTTTAATTACTTTCATCCCATCCCCCCTTAAATTAATTTCATATAGCGTATGACAGAGCTCCACAGCAATAAATCTCACAGTAATGTACCGATATCAGTTTGTATACTTGTTACTGACCCTGCTTGTTCTGAGGACCCGATCTGTTGCCGACTTTGCCTGCCATTTGACTATTCTCTCTGTGTATTCCCTGCCTGTTCTGTTTGCTTCCTGTTGCTACTGGTGTGCGCTGATTCTCACCATATACAGTAGCGCAGTACAAGTGCCTAAACATTGCTGACCCGGTTTTGTTATAGCTGCTGATGTAACTGAATAGATCGGGGATCTCTTCTGCATTACCAAAACCTCTACCACTGCACTCTTCCACAATACCACAGAGGGGTTATGGTGTGAAGGCACTTGCTGCCACCAAAGGCACAATATTTGGGTGCACTGCCACTGACGCCTATATTACCAGATTTATATAATTTTAATATTGGACTGCAGGGTCCAACCCTGCACTCTTCCACAATACCGCAGAGGGGTTACGGTGTGATGGCACTGTTGCCGACACTAAAGGCTCAATTTTAAAGCACCTATTGTTACTTTCATCCAAAGACTGCATAAGTTTCACCATAATTTAGCCAAAAAATCACTAAACTTGTTCTGCGTGTCCTAAAATGTCTCCTCTTTTAATACAGGCTGCCGCCCCAAGCAGTTGTATATGAATAGATTAAAGGAAAACCGTTTACCGTCATTCGAAACGTCATTTTTTTGTTTTTAAATGTTTCTATACATCCTAGAAATCCGCCACTTCACGGGCAGGTTATGGGGACCTCCTAGGCACGATATTTGAAGGATTTTTTCATTTTTATTTTTAACCCTTATTTCATGGAAAACTCACTGTTCCTTTAAAAACGTTTTTTTTTAAACTTTTTGTCCTTGTTTCCTGTCCCCCAGGGCACTACCCGGACCCCCATACAACTTTTATGGCAAATATCTTGCATATATGCCCTCTTGCAGGGCACTCTAAAATTCGAACTTTCGAGTCCCATTGACTTGCATTGAGTTCGGTTCGTGTTCGCATTCGAACTCGAACTTTTGAAATTGTTCGGCTCATTCCTACTTCTCGGTAGTGGGAGACATAATCAGACCTGGTACAGATAGTAAGATAAACATTTTGTCAACATTTCTAGGCAGGATACAATGGCAATTGTTGATGGTAAATAGGATTATAGTCTAAAACAGCAGATCATGGGGCAGTGTTTGCCTGTCAAGGCAGATCAACACGATTGTTCAAACATACAGCAGATTATCACACATTCCTTGAATAACACAGCTAGCAATCCTATCAGCAGATAGCAACAGACAGAAAAGAACGCTATTCATACATAACACAGTTAAGATTACACAAACACCCTGAACCCTTCGGGCACAGGACGACTTCAACACAAGAGAGGGCAGGGAAATAATATAGAACATGAGGCCTTCCCCTCCCAAATACACTTCTAGGCCCATATACCCCACGTTTATAGTGACGCACGTCACAGCCTAGATATCACAATAGACCTACTGTAGCCTTATCTAAACATTCCTTCCTCCACCTCATTGACTGTTAAATACTGTAGAAGATAAACCACAGCAGTAATATAAAACTTTTACACAGATTATGGTAAATGTTGCATCATGGGAAAATCCACAAATTGGAAGTAAGAGATAAAAATCAAACTTTATTTTTACTTTTTACAGGCAATTAAATCAAACAAAGAAAAAGAAATACAGCAGCATGTGTTTCATAATGTGTTTTATAATGTGGTTTTATTTGTAATGCACAAGTAATCTAGATACATCTTATGTACGTGGTAGTGTCCATTTAATTAAAACATGTCCATCACAAGGGAAGGACATATTTACTGTATGATATATATATATATATATATATGTATATATATGTGTGTTTATTATTGCAGAAGCCACTTGCACATCACAGCAATTCATGATATATATAAATATATATATATATATATATATATATATATATACATTACTATCAATTGAGAATGACACTTGGATGACACAAACATTTAATTCACCCCCAATTAAATATGGTCTTAATTATTGTTATTTCAAAAAATGAAATAAAAACAAAATATATTTTCTTTATTACCAATTCTAGCTTATAGAATTATTATAGAATAATCTTCTTCCGCAAAGAGTGTACATCACATAAACCAGATGTGCCTGTCACATCTGTATTTACTTGCAAATTCCCAATTTAACTTTTCTGAATTCTAGGCGAAAAACATGTTTTTTTTTTCAAGTTTGGCTCAAACCATTGTTCTCTCCTTCCGATAAAAGAAAGTCTCGTTATCTCATTCTTTATTCCTACTCGGGTCGAATTACGGAGATTAATAAAACTCTTGCTTTTTAAAAAGGCATTAATTAAGACCCGCGTTGACATATGGGAAAACATAGACTTTAGCCATCTGGTCTGGCCAGCAGCATATAGATCTGAAAATACTTGAGTATTTCCTGTCTTTGCAGTACTATTCCCCGGGGACATGATTCCCTCTACATTCTTGGGAACGACAAATAAGGGAAGGACTTAAAAGGTTAGCCTAATGCACATCTGTGAGGCATTGCTGCACGGAAGAGACTCACACTGTATCCTCTGTAAAAGAGTCACGTAAAAATGGATACAGGATAGCGATGAGCGCACAGGATACACGTTTCCCAAGGGATCCCCTGAGGAACCCCTGAGAGAGGAGACCTTCAAACCCCCATCACTTAAAAATGAATGACATCAATGTTAGTGCCACAATAAGGATAGTTATGGGTTATAGAATACAAAGTGACCTTTTTCCCCACCAAGAAAGAGTGAATGAAGATAAAAATGAGGCTTGACATTTCCAGCATAGGAGCCCCTTGTGGAGCAGAAGATACAGGGCCGTATTCCATCATTGATGTTAACATTTTCCAACCTGGTGTTTAAGAGCTTTTCTGGGAAGCTACCACCCTACCTGAAAAGGCTGCTTCCCTCAGCAGTTCCCTCATCCTATAACCTCCGATCCAGGACCAGCACCTTACTTGCAATGCCACAATACAAAAAGAAAGTGACTCGATCCTCATTTTCCTACAGAGCACCACAATTATGGAATAACCTCCCAGACACCCAGTCTAAAGTCCCTTAAGAGCTCCCTATTAACATACCTCAATACAGAATGCACCTGTAAACATGTAACATAGTGACTATATACAGAATGCACCTGTAAACATGTAACACAGTGACTATATACAGAATGCACCTGTAAACATGTAACACAGTGACTATATACAGAATGCACCTGTAAACATGTAACATAGTGACTATATACAGAATGCACCTGTAAACATGTAACATAGTGACTATATACAGAATGCACCTGTAAACATGTAACACAGTGACTATATACAGAATGCACCTGTAAACATGTAACATAGTGACTATATACAGAATGCACCTGTAAACATGTAACATAGTGACTATATTTCCTACATATTTATTTTCTGTTAATCTGTATATTTGTTTTGTGTTAATAATTTCTTGCATTTTACTACTTTGAATTTCTGTAACCATGTTCTTGAACCCAGGACATACTTGAAAACGAGAGAAATCTCAATGTATCCTTCCTGGTAAAATCCTTTATAAATAAATAAATAAATAACATGGAGACAGAAGCAGGATAATGTGCGCCTACAAGTTTTCCCTTACCGTCGCAATGTTAACATCCTATTCCGGGGAAGGTTCTATCGCAGCACCTCACCCCGGAATGCAACACTAACCTCAGGGCCGGATTAACATAGAGGCTGATGAAGCAGCTCCAGGCCCATGCCCCGAGAAAGGATAACTATGCCTGAATTGCTGGGCATTTGGACCCCTGTATCTCCAACAGCATAGCAACTACAGGGTCATGTGAGGTATTAATGGAAAGGCCAGAGCATGACATTTCCAATGATACCAAAAATAAACAGGTTTTATGTAGCAATAAAAATAAAATAAATATTTCTTTATTTTTTATATTTCTTTCTAACACAGCAATATTTTTCACTTTTCAATTATAAAGGGAACAATGATGCTGCACTAGATCACCATCTCATTTCTCATGTCACCAACAAGTGTGAAGGTGATGGCACGATCCATTATTAATAACTGTTACATCAAAAACCTAAACCGCTGCACTTCAGTGAGGAACACCGGGGGGACTTTGGAACCCTGCGTCTCTATCTTTACACCTCACAAGGTCAAGTGAGGCATCATTGGACAGGGCGGAGTCTGGCCTTTGCAATGATACCAAACATGATCCTGTCAAATCTAAAAGAAAGGAAAACAAACAAAAAACACTTTATTTATTTTGAGAAAGCATTTTACCAGGAAGGATACATTGAGATTTCTCACATGTTCAAGTATGTCCTGGGTGGCGAGTATGTACGGTTAGGTGGCTTGCCCAAGGACACTTACTGGAGAGGTGCTCTTGCCAGGATTTGAACCTGTGTCTCTACAGTCAGTGATGTTACCTCTACTCCACCCAGCTGGCTTAGTTCCAAAGCAATGGTATTGTCCATCTGTCACGTATAAAATGAGCAATACCTCTGCTGTTACTCACCTTTTTTTTATTTCCCATGCTGGGAGAAAGGTCAGTGTTTTATACATATTATTCATAAAACACCATCCTCCAAAACACAAGGGAAGTATTTAATTTTTTTCCCCCCGTTTTTTTGGTTGTATATTTTCTCAGAAAAATTCAGTACCAGGTTCCTATGTCAAATTTTTAACAAGAATTCCCTATAGAATATATAACCACAAAGGTTTGGATGAAAAATGTAAAATAATAATTTTACCCGCTGTAAATGATTGAAATCTGAATGAATAATTAATCGCACAGTATCTGCCTGGTTATAGCCGTATCTGCACTATTACATAACCTAAAATATGTTTTCATTTCACTAAATTCCCAACAAAGCCACTGAAATATTCAGCTCCAGCCTCATAGAGATCTTAATCTGGCCCTGGCAAACCTCCCTGATACTCGTGGTTGGAATTTGCATAAAAAATATAAGTTAGTCTGACTTAAGGCTAGGGTCAGACGAACGCATTTTTCATGTGCGTTTAGCCGCACGAAATCACGGCCGTGCTAGCAGCAAATGACGTCCAATGCCGGGGGAACATACGACGAACGGCCGTACGAAAGTTCGTCCGTGCAACGCAAGTGGCAAACGAACGCATTTTTTCGAGAACGTCAAACCGCTACTACTGACGTACAGAGTGCGATGCGGCCGCATAGCGGCGTGTGTGCGTGATTAGGAGACGTCAGACGCTGCACACGTCCGGCCAACATAACGTCCAGACGCAAAAAGGGTTTTATTGATGATCCGTACAAAATCACGGACGAGAATGCGCATCGTATGACTGCTATCGCGTATTCCGTGAAAAAATACGTACGTTCGTTCGAACGCACTTTTTCACGGACAACGCGAAAAATGCGTTCGTCTGACCCTAGCCTTAGACAATGAGTAAAATGGAATAATCTGTTAGCTGTCTGGTACTTTATCGTGTCACATCCTTAACATCCACATCTAGAGTTTGCATTAAAAAATATGCCGGATCCTTCCAAAAATGTATGACTTGTTATGACACCTAGTTCTATTTTTAATCTGTGTTTATGTGATCAATGTACAGTGTGTGTGATTCTCGCTGACATGGCACATTAACCCTTTGGATTGTTCTATACCTTTTTATGAAGCCTTTTATGGGATTACCATACAGGGTTATTCAGAGAGGTCCGAAATGTCGCTGAAATGTAACTGGACACTGAAATTCAGCGTACGGGGACATTTCGGGGCCATGCGGCAGGCAGTTCGACAAATCTTGGCGAATTGCCTGCAAGTACAGTGCCTGTTCGATGGCAGTGAAAACCCCCCTAGAGAAGCAATGGTTAATCTATTCAGAGACACCGAACAGCAGAGAAAAGTTGTCGAAGTGCCCTGCTGTTCGGTGGTTTCATTCGACAGGTTTATTCAGGCGAATCCCATAGGATCCAATGTTAAAAATATTCCCGATTTAACTCCATATCTAATAAACCGTTTATTATTTTATTCTGCAGTAAAGAGTCTTTTTATTGATTTTTTTTTTAGGATCTTTCTTTGTTACAGAAAAAAAAACACTACTTAAAAAAATTGCTAGAAAAATGTGTAAGAATAGAGACTGTAGATTAAAAGAATAAATGGTTTATTAGACATTGAATTAAAATGGGAATATTTTCAACATTGAAGCCTATGGTATTCGCCTGATTAAACTTTTCGAATGAAACCACCGAACATCAGGGCACTTCACTGACATTTCTCTGCTGTTCCGTGAGAATAGATTAACCATTGCTTCTCTATGGGGGATTTCACAGCCATCGAACAGGCACCATATTTCACTGCTGCCGAATAGGCACCGTATTTCACTGCCGTCAATCAGGCACCGTATTTCACTGCCGTCGAACAGCACCATATTTCACTGCTGCCGAACAGGCACCGTATTTCACTGCTGCTGAACAGGTACCGTATTTCACTGCCGCCGAACAGGCACCGTATTTGCTGGCAATTCGCCAAAATTTGGCGAACTGCCTGCTCTCTAAATGGCTGAATGGCCAAGAAATGTACAGGGGGAACTCAGGCCGCCCCTTGCAGCCAATGACACACATCAGCTGCGTAGGCGGGCCAAAGGAAGGGCCCACCGCAGCAGCCGGCAAGGTGCTGCCAGAGGTCATTTCACTACAGGTCCGGCTTTGGAACGTGTCTTTTTCCAGACCCTGCGGATCCCTGGATCAGATACGTGACATTCTCACCCGTCACCCATCTAGATTGTAAATTCCTACAGGAATAGGGTCTTCAATAGGGATGCGCCGAACACCCCCGAGTTCGGTTCGTATTCGAACACGAACTTTCCAAATGTTCTTTACCCATTGTACCGTTGCACAGCGCCACGGAATGTGTTGGCGCTTAATAAATAATAAAAGATAATAATAAAATCAAAGCGTTGCAAATCAAAAATGTAATTTGGTAAATGAGTTTTTCTGAGCATTCTGAAGATTAGCTGCAAGTACTGGAGTTATTGCAGGAGAAAGGGTGTTCCAGGAGAAAGCACCAGCCAAGAGTTTAACATCTGTATTACAGATTGTTATTTCCAAAAAAAAAAAACGATGTCATCTGTGATAAAAATTCATTCCTCATTCACACCCACATTTCTGGAAAGAAAACATTAATTGGCTTTTCTCCCAAGATCTCTATGAGTGGTCTCATGTCAACATGCGGGAAACCGATACATTGTAACAGTGTTGGTAAAGTAACCAACGTAACCCATGTCACTATCTGTTAACGCAAGGCCAGTCAAAGGTAAACAAAGCTGAGAAAAATAATAAAAAGGAATATCAGGCATGTATGAAGAGTTATGTAGGGTTATTCAAAGAGAATCGAAAAGTCACTGCACGTTCGGTAACTTTTCGTTCTCCTTAATTCGGTTCGAATCGGCGATCCCATTTCGGCGACCCTACGGTGTATTCAGCAAGCACCACAGGGCCGTCGTAGTGCAGGGAAAAGTCACTGCAAACCCGACGAACACTCACCGCAAAACCTGGCGAATGCACACCGAAAACTGCAAAAACATCTGGATGAACCCCACCGAAAACGCTGGAAAAACCCAAGCAGGAGCCGATCACACGCAACGCAGCCGCCGGAAAAAGCCAACACCACAGACGAATGGAGTAAAAAAAAAAACAGTTTGCTTGAATGTTTGAAACGCTGTTTGCAAAGAAATTACTGAGCGAAAATGTCTGAAATTTACATATGATCCAATGAATGATAATAAAAAGGGCTGTTACAGAAAAAAGGAAAAACATTTAAAAAAAAATAAAAAACAAATCGGAAAAAGATTTTTGGCAAAAGAAACCGAAAAATCTGTAAATATCCTAAAAAATCTATAAATTAAGAGACTTTTTACTGCAGAATATTATAATCAACGGTTTATTAGATATTGGATTAAAACGGGAATATTGTTAACATTGAAGCCTGTGGGATTCGCCTGAATAAACCTGCTGAATTAAACCACCGAATGACAGGGCAATTCGGCAACTTTTCACTGCTGGTTTGTGTTCTCTGTGAGGATTCGCTGCCTTCGAACAGGCACTGAACAGGCACCGTATGTGCAGGCAATTCGCCAGGATTTGGCGAATTGCTTGCTCTCTGGATAGTCAAATGGCCAGGAAAGGTAACCGAATGCTGAATTTCAACGTTTGGTTACCTTTCGGCAGCCATTCGGATCTCTTTGAATAAAGTGATTGGGTTCAACATAGGATGTATAGTGGAAGTATGATGTAATAACAAAAATATGGATTTCACTGAAGGAGAAAATATAGAAAAAGGTAGGAAATAAAAAATGAAATAATAAGAAAAATGTCTAGACAATGACTGGTATGTCTAGCCATCTGTTCTCTAACTATAAGCAAACAAATCCTTCTGTACGAAGCACAGGCAATGGGCCATTCTGGACCCCTCACCTCCAATCTAAGGCTCCATTTATTTACAAAGTATTTTACCAGGAAGGATACATTAAGATTTCTCTCGTTTTCAAGTATGTCCTGGGTGGCGAGTGAATTCATACGCGTTTTGATATTTAACTACGTGACTGCTAAGAACGCGCTCAGTGCATCCAGCCAAGTGGTTCTCCTGTGCTATGGATGCGCTGAGCGCGTCCTAGTATTTCGGCCGACTGCTGCACCCCCCCCCCAATGCGGGCTGACCACTGCCAGCAGGAATAGCGTCATCACGCCGGGCGCGGTGACGTCTATTCCAGGCACCCCCCCACCAGTGCAGTGCATCCATACGTGCCACAAGTGAAAGGCAGGCACCGCTTTGAAGGGCACAGCCTGCCCTTCCAAGCGATGTCTGCCTTTAACACCTAAGGGGCTGGATCGCGATTCGGCACCAATCGGCGCCGGATCGTGATCCTCTCTCAGAGCTGGCCGACATCTTGGATGTCAGCCAAGCCTCTGGAATCTCCCGCCCCCGCCTACTGGCGTCATTGTGCATGGATGTGATGACGTCAGTTCGGGAGTTAACCCCTAGCTGCCACCTATGGTGGAGATAGGGGGTCCAATGACCCGCTATCTCCCAATCGTGGGAGCTAGGGGCTAATGTGTGATATCATTGGAACGGCCAGATACCAAACATGACCATGTTATCTGTAAAGAAAAAAAAGGTTAAAATATAAATAAAAAAAATGTAAAAAAAAAATGTTTTTTTATTTTTTTTATTTTATTAATGCAGCAATATTGTTCCCATTTCAATTATAATGTGAACAATGATGCTGCACTAACGATTTTTTCTATGGGGAAGTTTGCTAAAAATCATGTAATTTCCCCCCCAAAAAATGTAACGAGTCCCCGTTTCTAATTATTTTAACAAGCGCAACCCATAGAAGATATAAACGCAAAGGCTCACATGATAAATGTTGTTATAATGTTCAGGCAGGACATGACGTATACATATAATAATGATATATTATGAGTCTGCCGAGTCTGCCGGAAAGAACGATATATAATATGTCTGGGTCGTATAATAAAATAAGGCTTCAAAACGCGTTTAAACACGATGAGCGAAACCGGTAAAAATGAGCTCGGCACGCAGCGGTGAAATGCCTCAGCAGCGAAAGGGTTAAAAAAACAATATCATTGTATTACACCCAGGGCAGCCCTTTTCATGCAGTTCACATGGCACGCTTATATTCAGCATATGTATTATAGAAAGAGCAGCTTCTGATATTTCTGATATTTCCCCTCGCGGTGCACTCCTGGGCTCGCTACGTTGTTCCTTATGATGTCGGACTCCTCCGCGATGTCAGACTCCTCCGTGGCCCTCAAAGAGTAAAGGAAACTCACATAGAGTAATATTGTAAATGCAAGGAGTGTAGAAAGGAGTAAATGCACAGAGGTTATAAGGAAAGTGCTCATTCCTCTTGTCGGAACATGGGTCTCGACTTATACAAGGAAGATGTGGTGCAGTTGGCGCTTCTTGTCCTGTTTAGGCCTCCCTGGCGGTGCACTCTTGGGCTCACTGCGTGGTTCCTTATGATGTCGGACTCCTCCGTGGCCCTCAAAGAGTAAAGGAAACTCACATAGAGTAATATCGTAAATGCAAGGAGTGTATAAAGGAGTAAATGCACAGAGGTTATAAGGAAAGTGCTCATTCCTCTTGTCGGAACATGGGTCTCGATTTATACAAGGAAGATGTGGTGCAGTTGGTGCTTCTTGTCCTGTTTAGGCCTCCCTGGTGGTGCACTCTTGGGCTCACTGCGTGGTTCCTTATGATGTGGGACTCCTCCGCGATGACGGACTCCTCCGTGGCCCTCAAAGAGTAAAGGAAACTCACATAGAGTAATATCGTATATGCAGAGTGTATATAATGAATGAAGATATATCACTCACATTTACTGGTGTCTCATCAATCAGACACTAGATGTTCAGGCAGCCAGTGACTTCATAAGGTGCACTGGATCACCTATCAATGTACGGAGCCCAAGAGTGCACCATAAAGAAGGCATCAATAGGACAAGAAGCGCCAACTCCACCACGTTCTCCTTGTACACTGTCAATTCGGACAATTGGGCTTCCCGATATTTTGGAACTGGAAAATTTCAGAAATATCAGAAGAAGCTGCTTTTTTCTCTAATTCATAAGCTGACTATAAGTTTGGAAGGAACCGCATTTATTCAGTAATTTTTTTTATCTGGCAGAATGCCATTCCTGCGAGGCAGTGATTCGGATTTTCTGACATTTCCGATATTCCAAATCGCCGATTATTCGACCAAGTATCAATTCAGTTCGAAACTAATTTCACAAAACTATAAGAACGAAAGCAAGAAAGAAGAAATGGGAGAAGAGGAGAAGAAGGAGGAGGAGGTAGTCACCATTGCTTAAACTCACAACACTTATTATTCTCCTTCTATTTAATGTTATTATTATTAGATTGTAAGCTCTTGAGCAGGGTCCTCTGTTTCTTAATGTTCTCCATGTGTTAAACTTGTTTGTTAATTTTATGTTTGTTTTGTCCTACCCATTGCACAAAGGTGCCGGTTATGTTGGTGCTTTATACCTGTTTGGAATTTATTTATTTATTTTATTTATAAAGGATTTTACCAGGAAGGATACATTGAGATTTCTCTCGTTTTCAAGTATGTCCTGGGTTAGAGAACATTGAGTGGTTACAGAAATACAAAATAGTAAAATGCAAGATATTAACACAAAACCAAATATACAGATTAACAGAAAAATAAATATGGAGGAAATGTAGTCATTATGTTACATGTTTACAGGTGCATTCCGTATTGAGGTATGTTAATAGGGAAGTCTTAAGGGACTTTAGACTGGGGGAAGATTTGACGGCGTCTGGGAGGTTATTCCATATTTGCGGTGCTCTGTAGGAAAATGAGGATCGAGCCATTTTCTTTTTGTATTGCGGTATTGCAAGTAAGGTGCTGGTCCTGGATCTGAGGTTATAGGATGAGGGAACTGCTGGGGGAAGCAGCATATTCAGGTAGGGTGGTAGCTTCCCAGAAAAGCTCTTAAACACCAGGTTGGAAAGGTGAAGGGTGCGTCTAGAGTCCAGTGATGGCCAGTTTAGTTCTTTTAACATGTCACAATTGTTGTTGTTATTATTATTCTGTATATTCGTGTTTTGTTTTTTATTATCTTGCATTTTATTACTTTGTATTTCTGTAACGACAGTAACAATTCAATATTCTTGAACCCAGAACATACTTGAAAATGAGAGAAATCTCAATGTATCCTTCCTGGTAAAATACTTTATAAATAAATAATTTATTATTATTATTAGATTGTAAGCTCTTGAGCAAGTCCTCTGTTTCTTAATGTTCTCCATGTGTTAATTTTATGTTTGTTTTGTCCTACCCATTGCACAAAGGTGCCGGTTATGTTGGCGCGTTATACCTATTTGGAATTGTTGTTATTATTATTATTATTATTATCATTGTTTATATAGTCCCAACAGTTTCCGCAGCACTTTACAATAACCAACCAATGGGAATGAGACAAAATTACAAACTTAGGCTAGGGTCAGAGTGGGGCAGTCGGAACGCGCGTGCAGACGCACTAAATCACGGCGGCAGTAGCAGCACATAACGGCCAATGACGGCCAATATACGCAGTACGTGCGTACCAAAGTGCGCCGACACCACGCAACCAGCAAATGAACGCATTTTTCTCAGAACGTGAAACCGCTGCTACTGACGTACAGAGTGCGCTGCGGCCGCATGGCAGCGTGTGTGCGTGATTAGGAGACGTCAGACGCTGCTAGTGTGCGGCCTACATAACGTTCAAACAGCCGGATTTCCCTAGACTTCTTTTTACCCCACCGTCATGAAATACGTCCAGAATTGCGCATCGTCTGACCACTTAAGCGTATTCCGTGAAAAAATGCGTGCGCACGCATCGACGTACATTTTGACGGTGGCCGCAGAAAATGCGCTCATCTGTCCCTAGCCTTAGAGACCAGAAACGAGAGGTGCAGAGGGTCCTGCTCAAACTTAATTTCTTTTATTTATTTATTTTTTACAGCAAAAACTAAAAAGAATAAACGGTCTTAAAAAAAAAAAAAAAAGATAAACAGATATTCCATTTATTACATTGAAACCTATGGGATTCGCCTGTTTAAGGCTAGGGTCAGACGAAAGCAGTTTTAACGTGCGTTTAGACGCACGAAATCACGGCCGTGCTAGCAGCAAATGACGTCCAATGCCGGGGAACACACGAAGTACGGCCACACGAAAGTTCGTCCGCGCAACGCAAGTGGCAAACGAACGCATTTTTTCTAGAACGTCAAACCTCTAGTACGGACGTACAGAGTGCGCTGCGTCCGCTAGAGGCGTGTGTGCGTGATTGGGAGACGTCAGACGCTGCTAATGTCCGGCCAACATTACGTCGAGACACAAAAAGTGTTTTATTGATGATCCGTACAAAATCACAGACGAAGAGGCGCATTGTATGACCGCTATCGCGTATTCCGTGAAAAAATGCGTCCATTCGTTCGAACGCACTTTTTCACAGACAACGCGAAAGATGCGTTAGTCTGACCCTAGCCTAAAGCTGTCGAATTGAAACCGTGAAAATCAATCAAGTAATTTTGCTGGAATTTTGCAGTTTTGTGAATAGATGGTGTCAGGATCCCCAATGATGACTGTAACGTGCCTGCATCCTGAACCCAGGCAGCACACGAAAGGTGCTGCCCATACTCAGCATCAGTGTTCCATACCTGCAACGGTTAAAATCCCCACACACACACACACATACACCAGAAAATAAAAGGTTCCCTCCTCCCTCGGCTCAGCATTAGAGTCTATACCAGATTAGTGTGCCGACATGGTCTATACTTCCTATGCTATACCGTGTACCAGACCCTCTGCTTGCCCACCGACAGCCATACTTCACCAGCCCCTTGACCATGCTACCTTGGATTACCCCTTGTACCTTTGCCTGGATCTCCCCTATATCTGTTTGCCCTCCTCCACTTATACAAGGAGGGTATTCCTGCATCTTGGGCTCCGACACCTCCATACCTGTGGTGCCACCCCAGTGCCAATCCTGATAGATGACATTATAGTCTTCTATGAGACAATTTCAGGGCCACGAATGCTGCCGAACTGCGGCATATTGCACCGTGTTTCATTGTGAAATTGTCTGTATTTGGCGAATTGACAGCTTTTTGAATATATGAATTGCACCGAAATGGCGCCGAACGGCCAGTTCGGAGGTTGGTAAAGTGGTGAAGCTTTGCAAGAGACTACCATTCCTAAACCCAAATAATCCTCAATTCTCCACCATCCCATTGCCTGTGGGGTCTTTTTCTTCCTGGTGGATCTTCAGCTTGGCTCCTGTAGATGGCAGCCTAGATGCAACATTGTCCCAAGTTTTCCGATTCCTAAACTTTCTGATTTATACTTTGTTTCCTTTACTTTGCTCTTAACTCTTTTTTATTTTTTTTTCCCAGGCACTTGGGGAACTTTTATTCACATGGTGGCAACAGATCCACAAAGTGATGTCATCATCTCCCCTCCAAAGTGAACCACACAGACTCCAGACTCTTTATTTTTTTTTTCTCTTCAGTCCTAGAGTTTCCTGCTTTGATTTTAGGAAGCTTCCTAGACAAAAGGAAAGGGGGTGAAGCTTCTTGTTTCCCCCCTCAATATTCTCATTGAGAGTTTTTTTATCTAGGAATGTTTCAGGTGACCTTCTAGTGACCTTTGCTTGGAGATGGGGGTCCTTGAGAGCCAAAAGGTAGAAGAAGAAGGTGTTTTATTTATTTTTTTAAGTTTTTCCCAGGGACATTAGTTAGTGATCACAGCTGCATTCAGATCACAGCCTGACATCTCAGTCTCCGAATTGGAGGGAGGGGAAGGGCAAAGGGAAAAAAAAAAAAAAGAGAGAGCAGACTGCATTGCCGGAAATGTCTGCACCAAGTGAGTTTCCTCTGTGCTTCAGGACTGCTGGTGGTGTTGGTGAGGATCACAGGGACAATGCTGCTGGGTGGCAGAGTCTCAAGCCCACTGTTTCAGCACGTTGGGTCACTCATCAGAATGGAAGAAGAGCCCTGAGGCTTGTTTTTGGCTTGGGCTCCTGCAGGATTTGGAACGTTGAGATCGTTTGTTTTGAATTATTCTCAGAACTTTGCAACAAAGTATTTCTTCAAGGTGCTCGTTCAAGCTTTTCTTTTGTTGTTGTTTCTTTTTTCTTTTTTTTCTTTTCCCCACTTTTTTTTTCTCTCTCTGTACAATGGGACTACCGACTTTGGAGTTCAGCGATTCCTACCTGGATAGTCCTGATTTCAGGGAAAGACTGAAATGTCACGAAATCGAGCTGGACAGGACCAATAAGTTTATCAAGGAGCTCATCAAGGATGGGAACATGCTGATCGGGGCTCTGAGAAGTGAGTACAAGGCTGACCTGTTGCAGCAAGACCTATTCCCCCCCCCCTCCAGTTCTGCAGACACAGTACAGGATCCAATAACAAGTCTGAGATTAAACCTCAATGCTGCAATCTATATCAGTGCTGAGGATACACTCTGAGACAAGACAAGGCTTGCAGTGCTTTGGCTGCAGGACTTGTGGGAGACAGAAAAGTATCTCAAATCTTCCACTTCGAATAGGCAGGGGTGGAAAGGGAATGTTTCGCTTTCCTGGGAAAACTTTATAACCGCGTAGTGCTGCTGCAGAACCTCTTTGGGTGCAGATGGGTCAAAATGCGAAAGTTACGGCCAATTTTTTTGGAAGTTCCGTAAAGTAATTCTTAATGTTAAAACATGCAAATTCATAATTTACAGCCATTATTTATTCCCTACATTTAGGCTAATGTCAGACGAACGCAGTCTGTGCGCGCGTGCATAACGCACAGACGTCCTGACGGAAGATACTGTAGACACCACACGGTCCGTTTTTTTCGACTGACGTAGAAAAAAAAAGGAACTATGGGAAATAAAATTAATATGAAAAATGCCAAAAATTTGAAAAGGCATTTTGTGCGTCAAGGTGCTGGATGTCGCAAATGTGCTGCGTCTGACATCTTCTCATCACTCACACAGAACGCTATGCGGACGTGGCGCACTCTGTGCGTCCGTCTAGTGGTTTTAAGGCTGGGGTCAGACCAGCGCACTTTTAACGTGCGTTCTGGCGCACATAATTACGGCCGCACTAGCAGCAGATGACGGGCAGTGACGGCCAATATACGATGTACGGCCGCACAAAAGTCCGGCCGTGCAACGCAAGTGGAATTTGAAAGCATTTTTCTGAGAACGCTGAACCGCTAGTACTGACGTACTGAGTGCGCAGCTGCGGCATAGCGGCGTGTGTGCGTGATTAGGAGATGTCAGACGCTGCTAATGTCCGGCCAACATAACGTCCAGATGCAAAAAGAGTTTTATTGACGATCCGTACAAAATCACACCTGAAAATGCGCATTGTCTGACCGTTTTTGCGCATTCCGTGAAAAAATACATCAATGCGTTCGGACGCACTTTTTCACGTTTGCAGGGAAAAATACTTTCGTCTGACCCTAGCCTAATACAGAAGTTTTACTTACCAGCTATGAGTCGCATAGGAATGAATGGTAGAAGAGGTGTTTGGCGCAGAGATTTCATTGTTGGAAAGTAAAGCGCATGTATTGTAGGTCACGAGGAGAAGTCTGCGGACTTTTAAATAAATGTTTGTAAATTAAGAAAATTCTTCCTTTTTACCTCATCCGGTAAATAAAGCTCCTGTGGGGGGTCATGAGGGAGAAGTCTGCGGACTTAGGAATACGTTGCTGTAAGAAATAAATAATTGATGGAAATTAAAAAAAAAAATTTAAAACACGGATTTTGTTACAGGTTCAAAATAATGTTGCTAGGTCTGCCATGTTTTCCTGGACACATATTACTATTTCATGCAGAGGAGAGCTCAGGGAAAAGTGCTGCCCTGCAGCATGTATAAATCATGTTGCAAGAGTAATATCAAGGGAGGCCATCTGGGATTCCTCCTCCTTTTTTTTTTTTTTTTTTTTTTACCTGCAGCATATGGATTCTACATACTGCAAGGTTGCGTATTTCATGCACTGCCCATCAGCATGAATAAATTATGGGGGTTATTCAGAGAGCACCGAAATTTCACCATTCAGCACTCTTTGGCAAGGTCAATTCGCCATTCACCGCAGGGTCCCTGAAGTGCACCAAAGGGATCCACCGAACGTAGTGAAAGCCCTGTACACAGGCGACGACCCGCCGAAATAGGTCAACCAACATGGGTAAAAAAAAAAATGCAATTTCTAAAAGCTGGTTCAAAATAAAAAAAAAATAAAAAAAAATTAGTAAAGAGACTTTTTGCTGCAAAGGAAAAGAATAAATGGTTGAATAACTTTTTTTTTTTTTTTAATTGGCAAATCATTTTTACATTGAAACCTAATGAGATTCGGCTGTTAAACGAAAGCACCGAAAATCTGAGCGTTTTGTAAATTTGTCAATGCTGTTCAGTGTTCTCTGACTAGATTAGGCTGGTGTCAGACGAGCTTAGTGTTCACGTCCGTGATTGCGCCTAAAAGTACGTCTGTGATAGCATGAAAGAAAGTCCATTGGCGCCTGTTACACAAAGTACGTCCGCACTGAACTGCGGACGCACCACGGCCGCGGCAAACGGACACAAGAACGTACAACCACTAGAACGGCCGCACAAAGTGCGCTGCGTCCGCAACGTCCGCATAGCTTTGTGTGTGAGTGATGGAACGTGGTCAGTCGGACGGCATTTATACGTCCAGCATTTTTCACGGACAAAATGGTTTTGCTTTTTAATTTATTTTCCCTCCTACATCCGTCAAAATATACGTCCGTGAATAAAGGACTGTGTGGCCACTACTGTGTCTTCCGTACTGACGTACGTCCGTGTGCACAGACGTACAGTCCGTAGAAATCACGCTCGTCTGACCCTAGCCTAAACCGTTACTTCTTTATGGGGAATTTCACTGCTGCCAAACTGCACCATCTTTGGCTGTCAATTCGCCAATATTTGGCGACTTGCACCGTGCGTGGAAATTCAACGTCCGGTGCAAATTCGACTTTCTTTGGATAACCCCTTATGTGTCCAGGAAAACATGGCTGATCTGCCAACCTTAGTTTACAAGGAAAACGTCCCTTTGAAACCATGTGTTAGCAAGTGTATCTATTATAGAGATGAAGTTTGGGTTATGTAACGTGTGCAGCTCTTCCAAGGTCAGAAAGAGACAAGTGCTGCACTGTTTGTAAAGTTTTAAATTATTATTATTATTATTGTCATCATTTATATAGCGCCAACAGTTTGCGCAGCGCTTTACAATAACCAAAGGGAACGTGATAAACAGGCATATGATGGAAACAAGAGGTGTAGAGGGCCCTGCTCATAGGAGCTTGCAATCTAGAGATACAAGATGATAAAGACGTTTTGGAGATGAATTGATCTATTCATTCCACTGGGAAATGAATAATTGTGTATATTAAGAGGCAGCCAGCACTTTTCATGCAGCAGCATGAAATAGATAAATTGGTGTTCAGGAAAGCTCTGGTAATAGAAGATAACCTTAGTTATAGAGTAAGGCTGGGGTCAGACGAACGCAGTGTTAACGTCCGTGTTGCCCGCACATAAGTACGTCCGTGATAGCATACAATTGTGTTAAATGGAGCCCCACACACGAAGTACGTGCGCACAGAAGTGCGGGGGCTGACGGACGCTGCAAACGGACGCAGGTTAGGCAAGAACGTAATACTGCTAGAACGGACGTGCAGAGTGCGCCACGTCCACAACGTCCGCATAGCTTTGTGTGTGAGTGATGCAACAAGGTCAGACGGACTGCATTTATACGTCCAGCATTTTTGACGGACAGAATGTTCTTTCATTGTAATTTATTTTCCCTGCTACATCCGTCAAAAAATAAATCAGTGAAAAAAACCGACTAAGTACGTCCATACTGCACGGACGCACAGTCCGTACAAAATGCGCTCATCTGACCCTAGCCTAAGCTGTGCTGTAGGGAAATATTCACTAAGGTGTGAATTAGTTGAAAAAAATTACATTGACTTTATCAAATTTGCCTTTTTTTTTCTTCTTCCCCCAGCCGGTATCTCTTATTCTCGAGTGTTTTGGCCAAAAATTGAAAATCATATGCCTCTGGAGCAGGATGAGGGGCTGCTGGGTCCATCTCGGTGGTGGTCTGCGCTACAGAAACGTATACCAGGGGTTAGCATCCTTGATCCTCTAAGGCTGGGGTCAGACCAGCGCACTTTTAACGTGCGTTCTGGCGCACATAATCACGGCCGCACAGGCAGCAAATGACGGGCAATGACGGCCAATATACGAAGTACGGTCGCACGAAAGTCCGGCCGCGCAACGCAAGTGGAAAATGAACGCATTTTTTCGAGAACGCAGAACCGCTAGTACGGACGTACAGAGTGCGCTGCGCCCGCTAGCGTGTGTGTGTTGTGATTTGGAGACGTCAGACCCTGCTCGTGTCCGGCCAACATAACGTCCAGACACCCAAAGTTTCCTGGTTTGGATTCGTAAAAAATCACGCCCAAAAATGCGCATCGTATGACCGTTTTTGCGTATTCCATGAAAAAATACGTCAATGCGTTCGGACGCACTTCTTTACGTTCGCGTGTAAAAATGCTTTCGTTTGACCCTAGCCTAAATGTTTTGGAACTACACCTCCCATGATGCTCAGCCACTCATCAGGATATCAAAGCCTCGTGGGAAATGTTCTTCCAAAACACTCAGCCAAGGCTGCCTTCCCTTGGTGTAGACTAACAGGTCTGTTCAAAGAAAGGAGAAACTCAGGAGAATGACTGGAGAAGTGAAAATTCTAGGTCAAAATAGCCAAACCAGAAAAATTCTCCCATTTATCTCACTTTCCAAATCAGCTATTCGGTCTAGATTGTTCTCTTCTCCTGGTTTTCACCTTTCTCTGAATAACCCTGTATAGAGAGGTTAACTTTTTCACTGTATCTTGGTGAAGGTTTTCAGTGTAAACCTGGATCACATTACTCCGGATTTCCATTTGTTGTGGATATGTTTTTTTTTTCTCCTCAATTAAAGACATGATGGTAATTTCCTCTTCAGTGGTTGCATTAAATGATGGGGTTGTGTGTGGACCTATCATTATTTAAAGCCTGTGTTTAAGTCGTGTCAGTGGTGAGCCGTGAGCTTTATTCACTGAAAAGTGAATAGATGGAGACGTGCAAGAACTACGACTGAAAATCTGAAGTTTTCTTCTAAAATGTTTATTTAAAGGAAGAAAAAAAAAAAGGTTTCCTGTGTGCATGCGTTGTGGGTAGCATGTTGTGTTTGGAACTTTTTGATGTGTATGTGTATATACAGGCCCAGGTTTATAACTAGGCAGAGTAGGCATGTGCCTACAGGCGCCTGCCACAAGGGGGTGCCTTGCCCCCCCTTTTTTTTTTTTTTTTACAATAATTTAGACCCCTGTATCTCTGGATCCCTAAGGGCTAGAGGGACATATGATTTATCATTGGAAAGGCCTGATTATGGCCTTTCCAGTGATACCAAACATAACCAGGTCAGATCTAAGTAAAAATAAAAAAATAGAAATTGTCATTTTATAACGCAGCACTCTTACTCAATTTACAATTATAAGTGCACAGCGATGCTGCGCTAACTCACCTTCTCATTTCCCACACTGCCGCCAAGTGTGGAGCTGATGATGCAATGCATTGTTACATTGACAACCTAGACCGTAGCACTGCAGTGAGAAGAGAAAGGGGGACTTTGGATCCTGAATCTCTGAATTGTACACAGCACGAGGTTAAGTGAGGTGTCATTGGAAAGGTCAGAGTCTGGTCATTACAATGATACCAAACATGACCATGTAATGTAAAAAAATATTTAAAAACAGTAAATGCAAAATGTATTTTTCTCTGTTCTGCGGCAGAGGCAAAATATGCTTTTACATATTTAAAAAAAACAACAATGCCGCTGCACTAACTCAACAAAGGGAACAGATTCTGCCCCTTCTTTTGATTTGAGCGCAGAGAGAAACATTTTTTTAAAATATAATTTTTGTAAAAAAAACAGTTTGCCGGAAAACTAAAATTTAAAACGTCATTTTGGCTTGGGGGGGGGGGGCGTTTGTGTGGCTAAAGGCTCCGTCCTGAGATGCAAATCCAGCCCTGTGTATATAATGTCTCAAAAAGGTGCCCAAGATCATAAGGTTTACCCACATTGTGTACACGTGCAGTCTTTTTTTTTCCTTTATAGATTTGAGTAGAACATTGATTTAAAAAAAATAAACAGTAGCCTGCGATAACACTCTAAGGCTAGGGTCAGACGAGCGTGATTTCTACGGACTGTACGTCCGTGCACACGGACATCGTCAGTACGGAAGACGCAGTAGTGGCCACACAGTCCGTTTATTCACTGACGTATATTTTGACGGATGTAGGAGGGAAAATAAATTAAAAAGCAAAACCATTTTGTCCGTGAAAAAAATGCTGGACGTATAAATGCAGTCCGTCTGACCACGTTCCATCACTCACACACAAAGCTATGCAGACGTTGCGGACGCAGCGCACTTTGTGCGGCCGTTCTAGGGGTTGTACGTTCTTGCGTCCGTGGGCCGCGGCCGTTGTGCGTCCGCAGTTCAGTGCGGACGTACTTCGTGTGTCGGGCTCCGATGGGCTTTCTGTCATGCTATCACGGACGTACTTTTAGACGCCATCACTGACGTGAACACTACGCTCGTCTGACACCAGCCTAAAAAACAGTGACTCTTAGGCTGGGGTCAGACGAGCGTGATTTCTACGGACTGTACGTGCGTGCAGTACGGACATCGTCAGTACGGATGACGCAGTAGTGGTCACACAGTCCGTTTTTTCACTGAAGTTATTTTATGACTGATGTAGGAGGGAAAAATAAATTACAATGATAAAACATTCTGTCCGTCAAAAATGCTGGACGTATAAATGCAGTCCGTCTGACCATGCTCCATCACTCACACACAAAGCTATGCAGACGTTGTGGACGCAGCGCACTCCGCACGTCCGTTCTAGCAGTATTACGTTCTTGCCTAACCTGCGTCCGTTTGCCGCGGCCGTTGTGCGTCCGCAGTTCAGTGCGGACGTACTTCATGTGTCAGGCTCCAATGGACTTTCTTTCATGCTATCACGGACGTACTTTTAGGCTAGGGTCAGACTAACGCATTTTTCATGTTGTACGTGAAAATGTGCGTTCGAAGAATGGACGTATTTTTTCACGGAATACGCAATAGCGGTCATACTATGCGCAGTTTCATCCGTGATTTTGTACGGATCATCAATAAAACACTTCTTGCATCTGGACTTATGTTGGCCGGACATTAGCAGCGTCTGACGTCTCCAATTCACTCACACACGCCGCTAGCGGACGCAGCGCACTCTGTACGTCAGTACTAGTGGTTTAACGTTCTCGAAAAAATGCGTTCATTTTCCACTTGCGTTGCGCAGCCGGACTTTTGTGTGACCGTACTTCGTATATTGGCCGTCATTGCCCGGCATCTGCTGCTAGCACGGCCGTGATTAAGTGCGCCAGAACGCGCGTTCGCACTGCCTCAGTCTGACCCTAGCCTTAGGCGCAATCACGGACGTGAACACTACGCTCGTCTGACACCAGCCTAAAGGTTTTTTTTTTCACCTTGCCCTACATGCATGCGCAAGGTGTTGAAATAGTTAATTATTTAGCATAAGGTTTTGACTCTTCATCTGCCATTGGACTGCGTTCTGGATCTCCAAGGTATCGGGAGTTTCATGTTCCCAGGTTGTGCTATGCATTGACTTAGGCTAGGGTCAGACTAACGCATTTTTCACGTTGTCCGTGAAAAAGTGCGTTCGAACGAATGGACGTATTTTTTCACGGAATACGCGATAGCGGTCATACGATGCGCAGTTTCATCCGTGATTTTGTACGGATCATCAATAAAACACTTTTTGGGTCTGGACGTTATGTTGGCCGGACATTAGCAGCGTCTGACGTCTCCTAATCACGCACACACGCCGCTAGCGGACGCAGCGCACTCTGTACGTCAGTACTAGTGGTTTCACGTTCTCGAAAAAATGCGTTTGTTTGCCGCTTGCGTTGCGCGGCCGCACTTTTGTGCGACCGTACTTCGTATATTGGGCGTCATTGCCCGGCATCTGCTGCTAGTGCGGCCGTGATTATGTGCGGCTGCACGCGCGTTCGCACTGCCTCAGTCTGACCCTAGCCTAAGGCTAGGGTCAAACGAACGCATTATTCGCAGTGACCGTCAAAAAGTGTGTCCGAACGCATTGAGGTATTTTTTCACGGAATGCGTGAAAACGATCAGACGACGAGCATTTTTGCGCGTGATTTTTTTTACGGATCGTCAATAAAACACTTTTTGCGTCTGGACGTTATGTTGGCTGGACGTGTGCAGCGTCTGACGTCTCCTAATCACGCAAACACGCCGCTATGCCGCCGCAGCGCACTCTGTACGTCAGTACTAGCGGTTCTGCGTTTTTGAAAAAATGCGTTCCTTTTCCACTTGCGTTGCACGGCCGGTCTTTCGTGCGGCCGTACATCGTACATTGGCTGTCATTGCCCGTCATCTGCTGCTAGTGCGGCCGTGATTAAGTGCGCCTAAACGCACGTTAAAAATGCGCTGGTCTGACCCCAGCCTTAAATGTATATATTCAAACGTACAGTGACCAAAACCTTTTTTAAGAATGTGTAATATACTGTGGCAGTAAAGAAAGGGTTAAATGAATCCCGATCCAGCCACAGGTATGGTTTTCATTTACATTTTTCTGTGTCAAAGTCGACATTTTTTTTTTCCGATTCCCTTTAATCACAGGCCCAGAGTTATGCGCCCCTTCTGCTTGTAATAATGGCAGCCGATTCATTTTCCTTGATGTGATCACGCTTTAAATTTTTATGTTATATTCCGAAGCAATAAAATATACTTTTTTTTTTTTTTTTAACCTGATTAAACCTACATGGGTAAGTGATTCCAGCTGGAAGCCCCCACCGTCAGACCGATAAGGGGTTACGTGTGTGTGTGCCACAGGAATGGAAAGGGATATACATGTGGTATTTTGTTTCCGGCTGGATGAAGGAAGAAGTAGCTATCGGCTTGTCTTGGTCCACCTCAGCCTGTCTGTACTGCCTTGCATTTACATACAGTCCATCACCGTGCACGCCTTTCATTCGTAGGGTGTGATGGAGGTTTTGTAGCTTTGGTGACGTGGGAATTAAATCTGTTCAAACTATCCTGTTCAGCCTGTACATATGACTCGTGATGGCCAAATTGTCACCTCGTCACCCTATCGCTACCGAGCAAATATTAGCATTTATTTGACAGATGGGATGAGCAGTTTAACCCCTCGGTAACCAGGTGGTTTTACCATTGACTGTCCGAAAGTGTTTACATTTATGCGCTGTTTGTGTTTAGGTCTAATTTTCCTCTTAATCGTTTTATGGAGCCCACACTAACAGGGTTATTCAAAGAGCTCCGAATTGTGGCAGAAAGGTAACCGATGCTGAAATTCAGAGTACGGTTACCTTTCCTGGCCATTTGGCTATACGAAGAGCAGGCAGTTCGCCAATTGTTGGCGAATTGCATGCACATACGGTGCCTGTTCAAGGGCAGTGAAATCCCCATAGAGAAGCCATGCTTCGGCTATTCAGAGAGCACAAACCAGCAGCGAAAAGTTGCCGAATTGCCTTGCTGTTCGGTGGTTTCATTCGACAGGTTTATTCAGGAGAATCCCATAGGCTTCACTGTTAATACTATTCCTGTTTTAATTCAATATCTAATAAACTGTTTATTATAATAGTCTGCAGAAAAAGTCTCTTATTTTATAGATTTTTTTTTTTTTTTTAGGATTTTTTTTGAGAAATGTTTTTTTTTTTTTTTTTAATCCTTTTTTCTTTTTTCTGTAACAGCCCTTTTTATTATCATTCATTGGATCTTATATGTAAATTTCAGACATTTTCGTTCTTTAGTTTCTGTGCAAACAGCGTTTCACTTTTCAAGCGTACTGGGTTTTTTTGGGGGGGGGGTTTCACTCCATTCGTCTGCAGGTTTTGCCGGCGGCTGCTCTGCGCTGTGATCAGCGGCTGCTCGGGTTTCTTCGTTTTCGGCGGGGATAATCCAGATGTTTTTGCAGGTTTCGGTGTGCGTTCGCCAGGTTTTGCGGTGAGTGTTCGTCGGGTTTGCGGCGGCTTTTCCCTGCACTACGACGGCCCTGTGGTGCTTGCTGAATACACCGCAGGGTCGCCGAAATGGGATCGCCAAATCGCACCGAATTGAAGCGAACGAAAAGTCACCGAACGTGCAGTGACTTTTCGATTCTCTTTGAATAAACCTGATATTATATACTGTTTTTCTCGCCATCAAATGGACTTTCTAATGATACCATTATTTCCATCATATTGTATAATTTACTATAAAGAAATTCTGAAATGTAACACTAAAAAATGGGAAAAACATACTTTTTCAACCTTTTTAGGCTAGAGTCAGACGAACGTAGTCAGAGCGCACTCTGCGTGCGTGCATAACGGACAGACGTACTGACGGAAGATACTGTAGACACCACACGGTCCGTGTCTTTTTTGATGGACGTAGAAAAAAAAGGGAACCATGGGAAATAAAATGAATATGGAAAAATGATAAAAATTTGAAAAGGATATGAAAAGCCATTGTGTGCGTCAAGGTGCTGGACGTCGCAAATGCGCTGCGTCTGACATCTCACCACTCACACTGAACGCTACGTGGATGTGGTGCACTCTACGCGTCCGTGGTAGCGGTTTTACGTTCTTGCCTAACTTGCGTGCGCAGTTCGGTGCGAACACACTTAGTGTGTGGGTCTCTATTGATCATGATTCTTTGCTACGACAGACGATAAACTGTGCGGCAACACGGACGGGATAACTGCGTTCATCTGACATGGGCCTTATTCTTGCTGAGCACTGTGAGTTCTCAGCGAGGGGGGGGGGTGGTGTGTGTGTGTGTATACATGCATTCAAACGCCTGAAGATGACTTGGTCCTAGATCTTAAGTCTCTAGATTTTGGTCAAGCCCTTTAGATTATGTCATGACATAAATGAAATAATCAGCCACTCTGGACTTTAGCGGTTTCTAAATGTACCATAACTATGGGAATATTGCGTGTTGGTCTTTTCCTCTTCTCACCTTTTACTAACCCTAGCGCATGGCTACATTTTGCTCATAAAAACGCGGAGCTGATGTTGACCAGATGCTGGAGTCATCTCATCAAGCTGCAGGAGACTTTACTGAAATCTTAAGTTTGTTTCTAGAAATAACAGTGTTGGTAAAATAATCTGAATTTCTTGGGTTGTTACTCTCGAAGCACCGTTTCGTCAGCTAAGTTCATGGTCGTTGCAACTAAGGTGAACTTCGGATTTTCGAGCAGTAAGTAAGTAAGGTGACGCAAACGGTGAACAGAAATACCATCGTTTATCTTCTATAACATGAGACACTGCGGCTATTCTCCATTTTGTTGCAACACTAGTGTATAGGCATACTTTTTTTTTCCTTTTATATGTGGTCTCCATTGAACTCACCAGGGAGACACAGGTTCGAATCCCGGCAAGAGCACCACTCCAGTAAGTGTCCTTGGGCAAGACCACTAACGTAGATACTCGCCACCCAGGACATACTTGAAAACGAGAGAAATCTCAATGTATCCTTCCTGGTAAAATCCATTCTCAAAAAAAAACCCAGTAAAATTAATGCTAGACAACATCGACTGACCTATGCGTATTGCGTTTTTATAGGGTACACAGGGTGTGGATCACCCGGATCATTCGTTCTGTCTGTACGCAAGTTCCATAGCTCTTGCACAGAAACGATCCATCGGCTGCTTCTCGCAGGGCACTCTTTAACACAAGCGGTCCTATAGAAGGTGATGTCAGCACGCAATCTGGTGACAGGCAGCCAGGAAATGGGAAATCCCGGCAACTAACGTCACTGGGTAGGTGGAGGAAACTCTTCGGCATCACCGTGCGTTTACTGCTGAGTGGGAGGAGGGGCACTCGACACAGCCTGACCACTTTAAAAAGATGAAGTGGTCAGAACTTCCCATTGAGGGTTGGTGTTTGCCATTGGTGACATTACCAGATTATATCGCTGGTGCTGCAGCGCTGGCATTTCATAAAACATAAAAGCTTGACTGCTGTTTGAATAAAACCTTTTACATAATATCAGGGTATTTCTACAGTCCTTCAATGGAGGATGATCGTTACTAGATCAGCTGTAGTTCCGCTGAAGTTTGTTCATCTATGTGCGCCCGTACTGACGTGCCATCCGGCGCAGAGTGGTGACGCTTTGGGGCCGGCCACACTGTAGCGCGCACGAATTGCACGTGCTACATCGGGAGTGCTGCAGCCGTTTTGAAGACCCCCATTGAAGCACTACGACACGCGTCCGATGGGGCTCCAACGTGCGATACTCCATAGGATGATTGAGCCTTGCAGTGCTGAGCACACTAACTGCACTCGGCGAGGCGGCCAGATGGGTGTCAGAGTGGAAGGAACGTCCATTCTCACGGATGCTCCTTCCTCTCTGAAAAATGCTTGCCTGACCCCAACCTAAAACCATTATGTAATGGTGGTTAGTAAATTACCCCTTAATTGCCGACAATTCCCAGGAATTCTTTTTTAATGCATTAAATGACCAGAGATTCATGGGAGATGTAGTTCAGAAACCTCTGTAGTTTGACAGTCCTGGCTTTTTAAATGATTTGGTTTCAATGTATCCCCGCAGCTCCGCCTCTCACGCTTTTAATAAAGAAATACATTGTAATTGAGTCCATTCCGTGATTATAAAACGTCACATATGTATAAGATCAAAAAATAAATCACCACGGGCTAGATTACAATCTTCACGCAAAAATCCTCGCGCAAAGCGAAAACCTTTTGCGCAAAAATCGTTAAAGTTGTGTGCGCGCAAATCACCGCTGGAATTACATATCTCGCGCCTTTTTTCATCCGCCGATCAATTGCGCGCGCAAACATGACGCACCCAAATATATATGAAGTACCGTCTCGCACAAAAATCTTTGCGCGTGCTGGTTTGTTTTCATGATTCGGCCAATCAGAATTAAGAACCACACCTGTCTCACGTTAACAAATTGCGTCTGCCAAAGTCAATGAGCATATATGCTGCAGCAATAATACAAGCACACAACTTCATCCATTGGATTGGTTTGGTATGATTTGAATGGGCCACTGTGCTTTGGTGCGTTCCTTTTTATGCTTGCTTGCATTTTTTTGGGTTCGACCGGTTGTTCAGATTTGCCGTTAACACCAGCTTTTAGGAGTTGCTAAAATTATGCGCGCAAAGGCCATGCGGTAATTACCGCAAAATAGATTGTGCGCTGGTACGCGGATGGTAGAACAAACGCATTTGCGCTCACAATGTTAAGAATAGGGCGCACGAAGTACAGTAAGCTCGCGCAGGGTTTGCGCAGGTTCACCCGCGGTAGACGATTGCATGCGGTTGTTGCGTGATTGTGTAATACGGGATTAGGCGCAAATGGTTTTACCCCTCGCGTTAATGTTTTTTTGCGCCGGCGCGTAGATCGTTATTTAGCCCCATTTCTTTTAAAGAAAATCCTTAAAACTCTGGCCGTTGAATGTGTTCTATATGCGATTTAATGGGTTAGCCAGGAAAATGTGTCGAGTTTCTAGCTTTAAAAGAAACATAACGTTTTAGCGCACGTTCCATCTCGCGGCCTGCTCGAGCCTCCGCTGTCAGTCTTCCTGGCAGCTGGTAATTACACACAGTGAATGGTGGGAAAGTTATCTCACATTCCTGAACCTCTGCTCCCAGCCGCTGCGTTATTTAAAAGGCCAACGCACTCTCCTAAAGTTTGACAACCTTTTATTCCGTAGCAAAATGTGTTGATGCTGGAGTAACGTCGCGGAAACGAACGGATTAACAAAGTATGACATTCCCGCTTGACAGACGTCGGCTCCTGCGAAGCCAGAATATGACTTAATGTCAGGCGCTCTATGACACAAGTGAAGTGTGAGTTCCCCTGGAAATAAGATCCTCTATATCGAATGTATCGTGTCTGTCCGTTTAGGTTTTGTTTAAATTTATTTATTATTTATTTTATTTTTAAAGGATTTTACCAGGAAGGATACATTGAGATTTCTCTCGTTTTCAAGTATGTCCTGGGTTCAAGAACATTGAATTGTTACAGAAATACAAAGTAATAAAATGCAAGATATTACTGTCTACTTGTCCTTTTGACAGTATACCGATCCCAGCCCTTGTACAGCGCAGCAGCATCTGTTGGTGTTATAGAACCTGTAATAGAACTAAACATTGTAATAAATAGAATTTATTTTTTTCCGGAATTAATAATTTCTTAATGGTGGGAAGGTGCAGGAAGGGGGGGGGGTACAAAAGCTGTTCCATACTGGGTTACAGTTCCATACTGGGTTACAGTTACAAGTACTTATACAGCGCCAACAGATTCTGTAGCTCTTTACAGTGGGGAAGCACAAACATGAGACGCACATGATACAAGAGGAAAGGAAACCCTGCCCGTAGGATAACTGTCCAGGTAATACAACACTTTACACAAGTGCTCAGGCAGACATCCCATGAGCTTACAATCCAAGGGACAGGGGTAACAAACAAATGGGAGCAGAGGGAAGATGAAGCTGGTGGCCAGAAGAATATTGACGAAGCACAGGGCCGGTCACACGCTTGCGAGCGCACTAAATGCGCACACAACAAGCGTCCGTTATCCAAGTCTCCCCGTCGATGCGCTAGGACGCGTGTTGACGGGGCTGTCAAGGGCGATCCTCCATAGTAGGATTGCGGTTTGCAGCGCTGAGCGCACTTAGTGCGTTGAGCGAGGTGGCCAGACGGGCGTTTAGTGGAAGGAACGTCCACCTCCACTCTCACGGACGTTCCTTCTGCTCTCCAATGACGCTCGTCTGACCCTAGCCTTAGTGTCTTTTCTCAGTGCTGCAGCTGCTGCTAACTCAATATTTATACAATGTTGCAAGAAACATATTTGTGAGCAGAGTTGTCAGAGCAATTACAGGTATGTGCTTCAAGATCTTTCACAGTAACCAGGGAAGTGACTGCTGTCACCAAAGCTGGTGAATTCAATGTGGAGACATGGGTTCGATCCAAGCAAGAGCTCCTCTCCAGTAAGTGTCCTTGGGCAAGACCCCTTAACGGTACATACTCGCCACCCAGGACATACTTGAAAACGAGAGAAATCTCAATGTATCCTTCCTGGGAAAATCCTTTCGGAAAAAAAAAATGCAAACTGGAGATACACTGATCAGCCACAACATTAAAACCACCCCCTGATCTTTTTTGTAGATCCTCCTCCTGCTGTCCATTTATTTACATCATTCAGAGAAGACTGAACATCCCACAATAAATAAATACGCTGAAATGCATAATAGGAATGAAAGGTAAACGGAATTGTGCCTCAAGTGCTTCCATCCAGTCAGAATTCACTCCAATGCCAAAGCTCTGGTGTGCAATGTCTGTGACACTCCTGGTGTGCAATGTCTGTGACACTCCTGGTGTGCAGTGCCTGTGACGCTCCTGGTGTGCAGTGCCTGTGACGCTCCTGGTGTGCAGTGTCTGTGACGCTCCTGGTGTGCAGTGTCTGTGTGACGCTCCTGGTGTGCAGTGCCTGTGACGCTCCTGGTGTGCAGTGTCTGTGACGCTCCTGGTGCGCAGTGCCTGTGACGCTCCTGGTGCGCAGTGTCTGTGACGCTCCTGGTGCGCAGTGTCTGTGACGCTCCTGGTGCGCAGTGTCTGTGACGCTCCTGGTGCGCAGTGTCTGTGACGCTCCTGGTGCGCAGTGCCTGTGACGCTCCTGGTGTGCAGTTTCTGTGACGCTCCTGGTGTGCATGTGTTTCCTTACCCAAGTCTCACTGACCTATAATAATTAAATACACAGTAAATACTTCATAGAATAATGTGTAATCTCAGATGCATCTAGAGTGCCTCCTCCCAGGCAGAATTCCAACCACTGTTCCCATGTTCCTCTGTAAGGTCTCCGAGACCCTCCTGGTGTAGCTTTGCTTCCTAACAGAAGTCTCACTTACCGACAATAATTAAATGCGCTAAAATACTTTATACGTATCAAGGCGAAACTGCGTTGTGCAGGGAAAGCCCCTCTTTACACAAGCTGTGTAATTACTTCAACTTGCAACATTGTATTTAAAACCATTTGTATATACGTGTTCAGCAGTGACTGTAACTTAAAATGCCTGATTCTTCCACAGGGAAAATAGACGCTAAAATAAGAGATTACCTATTTAAATTATGTTTTAAAAAGAGAGAAAAAACAAAAGCACTTCCGTTGTCCCATTAGACACTCAATGTTATTGAACCCAGGACATACTTGAAAAGGAGAGAAATCTCAATGTATCCTTCCTGGTAAAATCCTTTTATAAATAAATAAATTTGAGCTTCTGAGTGGTTCTCTCCTCTCCTCCCTCAATAATTCTTGATCTGCCTTCGGGGGTTTCGGAATGAACATGTACAACTCCATACGTTCCCAACTAGCAGTTTGAGGCCTATTTTACGTCTGTGTTTTTATTTTTTCAGTGACTGCAGGATAATACACTCTGCCAAAACTGTTTCGGAATAGTTTAAGGAACACGGTGTTGCCTTGGCCTCCAGATCTCAATCCGATTGAGCATCTGTGGGATGTGCCGGGAATAACAAATCCGAGCCAGGACGTCCCCACCTCATAACATGCAGGACTAAGGCTAGGGTCAGACTGAGGCAGTGCGAACGCGCGTGCAGGCGCACTTAATCACGGCCGCACTAGCAGCAAATGCCAGGCAATGACGGCCAATATACGAAGTACGGTCGCACGAAAGTCCGGCTGCGCAACGCAAGTGGAAAATGAACGCATTTTTTCGAGAACGTAAAACCGCTAGTACAGACGTACAGAGTGCGCTGCGTCCGCTAGCGGTGTGTGTGTGTGATTTGGAGATGTCAGACGCTACTAATGTCCAGCCAACATAACGTCCAGATGCACAAAGTGTTTTATTGATGATCCGTACAAAATCACGGACGAAAAATGCGCAAAGTATGACCGGTATCGCGTACTCCGTGAAAAAATACGTCCATTCGTTCGAACCCACTTTTTCACAGACAACGTGAAAATGCGTTCGTCTGACCCTAGCCTAAAGCGGTCTTTTTCAAACTTGTCCTCAGGACCCTCTAAGGGCCCTCTTACATTTATAACGTAAAAAAGCACGTTAAACGCGTGTTTTTTTGCCCGAAGCGTTAACGCACAAAAATCACCGCTGGAATTACATTCCTTGCACATTTTTTCATCCGCCGGGAAATTGCGCTCGTAAAACCGACGTGCAAAAAAGCACTCAAAGTACTGTTGCGTACAGAAATCAGTGAGCGCAATGTAATTTTTAACGCAAGTCTGTCATTTTTGTGCGGACTGCGCACAACAGACGTATGTTTTGACGGAAGACAAGGTATTGGCCGTCAGTTTTGACGGATCTAGTAAAAAAAACGTGCGCATCGACGTTCTCCGTTGTGAATCCGCAGTTTAGTACGGTCAGGTTGTTACAATTTGCCGTTACCACCAGCTTTTCAAAGACATTAAAATTCTGCGCGCAAACACTGTGCGTTAAATTTTTCGCTAAGATTGTAATACCATGCGCGTACCAGCGCACAAACGCATTTGCGCTCACATAGTTAAGTATAGGATGCGCGCACTAAATTGCGCTTGTAAAGGCGGGGTCACTCGTGTTAGACGTTAACACGCACTTTGTGCGCGAATGTCGTAATACGACGGTCTGCGCAAAGGGTTTTGCCCCTTGCGGTAATGCGTTTTTGCGCGCAAAGGATGTAATCGGGCTTTAAGATTTTGCAGATCACCTAGGGGGAAAAGGCAGATTGAATCCTGCAATCACTGAGCAGCAAATCATATCACCTGTACTTTGCTTCAGATATCCTGCAAACCTGGCTTGTTAGAGAGAGACCTAGGACAGGTTTGAGAAACAATTGACTTGAAGGATCTGCTGCTAATGTCTTGGTGCCTGATACCACAGGGCACGGTCAAAGGTCTTCTGCAGTCAATACCTGGAGGGCTCAGGGCTGTTTTTTCAAGATGTTGCACTTTTTTAAGTTTTTATTTTTACTGTTGTGACTGATCAGTGTGTATATTTTAGGATGGGTTAAAGCATTCCAGCTGTTCTCTAGTTTCTGACATTCACTGGGGACAGGAAAGCCATTAAATTGATTTATTGTTACTTTTTATTTTACACCTTTTCATGTTCTGTCATGCCGTTTAATCACCCTTCCCACACCAGGAGTAGTCAAACTTCATATTACTGTAGATACTCGAATATACCGCTAGATTTTGGTCACAAACATTTACCTTTAAGGCTAAGGTCAGACGAAAGCAGTTTTAACGTGCGTTTAGCCGCACGAAATCACGGCCGTGCTAGCAGCAAATGACGTCCAATGCCGGGGAACATACGACGAACGGCCGCACGAAAGTTCGTCCGCGCAACGCAAGTGGCAAACCAACGCATTTTTTCGATAACGTCAAACCGCTACTACTGACGTACAGAGTGCGCTGCGGCCTCATAGCGGCGTGTTTGCGTGATTGGGAGACGTCAGACGCTGCACACGTCCGGCCAACATAACGTCCAGACGCAGAAAGGGTTTTATTGATGTTCTGTACAAAATCATGGACGAAAATGCGCATCGTATGACCGCTATCGCGTATTCCGTGAAAAAATACGTCCATTCGTTCGTCTGACCCTAGCCTAAAATTGGAGGGGTCGCGTTATATTCGAGACATCTACATTTGCAAAAAAAACACTTGCCTTGCTCTGGATCCCTAGTCTCGCTGAAGTGAATGCGGGTTCCCTGATGCTTGCAAACACTTCAGGAACGCCCAGATTCGGGAGAGGTGGGATCCATTACGGCCAGAGGGCATGCTCTGTTTAAGCCAATCATTAACCTCGCTCACCTCCACCGGTCATCTAATCGCTAGTAAATAAGACGGGTGGCCGGCGGCTTCATACTTAGTAACAACTGCAATCTTTCTAGAGCAGAGCACCCTAACCTGAGGTGGAGCCTGACTGTGTTAAGAGAACCTGGAAGGATCTTAATTGTTTACCGGTACAGTAAAATTTTGTTCCTTGCGTTATATTCGAGTCTTGATTATCCTCTCATTTCCATAATAAATCTCTATCCATCGCGTTATATTCGGGTCGCGCTATACTCGAGTATCTACGGCACTGTCTCCCTCCCAGCATTTTCTTGGTTCTGGAGGGGTTAAATGCCCTTACAGCCACACTCTTCTCTTGGCCACAGAAGGAGTCAAATTTCATAAATAACTCCACAAACAAGCACCAAGATAGAGACATTTTCAATTATCCTGTTTGCACAAGAGGAATTTTGTTTGCTTTTGGAGCTATTATTCCAGGCCTGCGAGTGCTGAGGGCATTTTGTAATTACACTATAGAATTCATTCGGCGATATCTGAAATTGCGCAGAGATTTTCTTTCTTCAAACAACTTTTGCCAAGTTTTTTTTTTTTTTGTGTGTTGTGTGCGTTTTTTTTGTTTTTTTATCTCAGTGGTTTTTTGGATTTAACATGTATATTTACAGGGTTATTCAGAGAGAGGTGAAAAGCTGGAGAATGACTGGAGAATGGAAAATTCTATCAGGGTTATTCAAAGAGCGCCGAATTGCTGGCGAAAGGTAACCGAACGCTGAAATTCAGCATTCTGTTACCTTTCCTGGCCATTCGGCTATTCAGAGAGCGGGCAGTTCGCCAAATAAACACTTTTTACTGCAGAATATTATAATAAACTATCTTTTTTTATTTATTTTTTTGAATATTTTAGCAAAAAAAAATTCCATTTCTTTTATTTTTCTTTAATCGTTTGTTCTTTTTTTATGTAACAGCCCTTTTTATTATCATTCATTGGATCTTATATGTAAATTTCAGACATTTTCGCTCAGTAGTTTCTTTGCAAACAGCGTTTCACTTTTCAAGAATTGAAGCAAACTGGGTTTTTGTTTTTTTTCACTCCATTCGTCTGCGGTGTAGGGTTTTTCCGGCGGCTGCTCTGCTCTGTGATCGGCTCCTGCTCGGGTTTCTCCGGCGTGTTCACGCGGTTAATCCAGATGTTTTTGTGGGTTTTGGTGTGCGTTCGCCCTGGTTTTGTGGTAAGTTTTCAGTGGGTTTGCGGCGACTTTTCCCTGCACTACGACGGCCCTGTGGTGCTTGCTGAATACACCGCAGGGTCGCCGAAATGGGATCGCCAAATCGCACCGAATTGAAGAGAACGAAAAGTCACCAAACGTGCGCTGACTTTTCGACTCTCTTTGAATAGCCCTGTAGGTCAAAATAGCCGATTTGGAAAGTGGGATGAAAGGGAGAATTTTTCTGGTTTGGCTATTTTGACCTCGAATTTTCCATTCTCCAGTCATTCTCCTGCTTTTCACCGCTCTCTGAATAAACCTCATATATTTTTGCCAAATTTGTGTCATTCATTTTCAGTTTTAAAAAAATCTATATATTTTGAGTGAACTTTTTTTAATGTTTTGACATATGAAGTTTGTAGAAATTGGATGTAATCGAGTGAAATGTGGATAATCGGATTAGCGAGTCAACTTTTCTACTTTATAATGTTTTTGTGGTTTTACTTTAACACAGAAATTTATGAAGCTTCTTACTGTTTAGTTTTTATTATACTTTTTCTGTTCTCTATAATTGGTTTTGGCAAACTCCGGAGCCAGCTGGTTATGGACTGACACAATCCTCTACCACATATTACTAAATGCCTGGATTTTTCATAGAAAATAGCTTTGTCTGGCTCCTAAGGTTTCTTACTGTTCTTTTTGCTTTTCTTAGGGAGGGTCAGAGTAACGCATTTTTAACGTGCGTTTAGGCTAGGGTCAGACTAACGCATTTTTCACGTAGTCCGCGAAAAAGTGCGTTTGAACGAATGGACGTATTTTTTCACGGAATACGCGATAGCGGTCATACGATGCGCATTTTCGTCCGTGATTTTGTACGGATCATCAATAAAACCCTTTTTGCGTCTGGACGTTATGTTGGCCGGACGTGTGCAGCGTCTGACGTCTCCTAATCACGCACACACGTCGCTAGCGGACGCAGCGCACTCTGGACGTCAGTACTAGCGGTATCACGTTCTAGAAAAAATGCGTTGCGCAGCCGTACTTTCGTGTGGCGTACTTCGTACATTGCCCGTCATTGGCCGTCATTTGCTGCTACTACGGCCGTGATAAAGTGCGGCTGCACACGCGTTCACACTGCGTTCGTCTGACCCTAGCCTTAGGCACACTTAATCACGGCCGCAGTAGCAGCAAATGACGGCCAATATATGAAGTCCGGCTGCACAACGCAAGTGGAAAATGAACGCATTTTTTCGAGAATGCAGAACCGCTAGTACTGACGTACAGAGTGCGCTGCGTCCACTAGCGGCGTGTGTATGATTAGGAGACGTCAGACGCTGCTAATGTCCGGCCAACATAACGTCCAGAAGCAAAAAGGGTTTTATTGACGATCCGTAAAAAATCCCGCACAAAAAGCGCGTCGTATGACCCCTATCGCGTATTCCGTGAAAAAATACGTCAATGCGTTCGGACGCACTTTTTGACGGTCGCTGCGAATAATGCGTTCGTTTGACCCTAGCCTTACACATTTGTCAACCATGATTAGTGCTCCGGGCCGGCTAACACGCCAGGTTTGCGCAATATCTGAAGTACAGCACCAGCGATATTCTATTTTTTTTTTTTTTTTTCCAAAACATTTGTGGCAGTGATAAAGAGCGAGCAAAGAAACTATTGGAAGACATGTTTATGTTTAAGGCTAGAGTCAGACCAATGCATTTTTCACGTTTACTGTCAAAAAGTGCGTCCATGCGTCCGGACGCACTTTTTCACGGAAGGCGCGATAGCGGTCATATGGTGCGCAATTACGGCCGTGATTTTTAATGGAGCTAGAAAAAAAAGAGATATCTGAGTAACCAAAGTTTGCGTCTGGACGTTATGTTGGCCGGACATGTGCAGCGTCTGACGTCTCCCAATCACGCACACACGCCGCTATGCAGACGCAGCGCACTCTGTACGTCAGTACTAGTGGTTCGACGTTCTCGAAAAAATGCATTCGTTTGCCGCTTGCGTTACGCGGCTGAACTTCCGTGTGACCGTATTTCGTATATTCACCGTCATTGGACGTCATTTGCTGCTACTACAGTCGTAATAAAGTGCGGCTGAACGCACATTCGCACTGCGTTCGTCTGACCCCAGCCTAAGGCTGGGGTCAGACGAACGCAGTATTAACATGCGTTTAGCCGCACTAAATCACGGCCGTGCTAGCAGCAAACGACGTCCAATGCCGGGCTGCATACGAAGAACACAAGTGGCAAACGAACGCATTTTTTCGAGAACGTGATACCGCTAGTACTGACGTACAAAGTGCACTGCGTCCGCTAGCGGCGTGTGTACGTGATTAGGAGACGTCAGACGCTGCTAATGTCCGGTCAACATAACGTCCAGACGCAAAAAGTGTTTTATTGATAACCGTACAAAATCACGGACGAAAATGCGCATCGTATGACCGCTATTGCGTATTCCGTGAAAAAATGCGTCCATTCGTTCGAACGCACTTTTTCACGGACAACGCGAGAAATGCGTTCGTCTGACCACAGCCTAAGATGTTGTTCAGTAAGCAGGGAACTGGTGAATTGCGAATTTAAATGTCGCTTTCAGCTATTTTCAGGGAAACGTTCAATTCTCTAAAAATAATAATAATATTGCTTTGTGAAGGCTGCACTTTCCCATTCTGGGAGGGCTGTTTTTTTTATTATCTTTCATCTTTCTATGATGTTACACCACCCACATGTACCTATTTAGCAGGGACAGTCCCTATTTAGGCCCATAGCCCTCTGTCCCTCATTACTCTACTGATGTTGCCCATTTTATTGGCGTTTCCATAAATCCAGATTGCGTATAACAGAGCTGGAAAGCAATAAAATGGCCAACAATGAGTCTCTAAGATATAATAAATGAAGACAGAGATCATTCGGTGTAAATAAGGTACTATTTTTATTTCTTGCTTCAAAAAGCCCTTGATCAGGGATCTCAAACTCTGGTCCCCCAGATGTTTCTGAACTACAACTCACATGATTCTCCAACCATTGATTGCATTCAAAGAATTCTGAGAATTTTAGGCAAAAAACATCTGGGGGGTCCGAGTTTGAGATCCCTGCCCTTGATGGTTGTAAATAGTGTAGAAGTTGCCTTTTAATAGTCCCCGCCTCCAGCGGCACTTCCTAAAATGCAATTGCTTCCCTCTTGATATGTTTGAGATGCTAGCTGGCATGGGTCATTATTATATAGCACCAGCATATTCCATAGCACTGAACTATGGTCATATTACAGACAGGGTTACAATACACTGAGACTGAACAACATTTGATAAACCAGTACAGGAGGAAACGAGGGCCCTATTGCCGTGGGAATTTACAATCTAGAAGGGTTGGGGTGGAAACAGGAGGAGAGGACTGCAAGGTGAGAGTGATGGGCTGCAAGGTGTGAGTGATGGGCTGCGAGGTGAGAGTGATGGGCTGCGAGGTGAGAGTGATGGGCTGCGAGGTGAGAGTGATGGGCTGCGAGGTGAGAGTGATGAGCTGCGAGGTGAGAGTGATGGGCTGCGAGGTGAGAGTGATGGGCTTCGAGGTGAGAGTGATGGGCTGCGAGGTGAGAGTGATGGACTGTAGGGCGAGAGTGATGGACTGCAGGGCGAGAGTGATGGACTGCGAGGTGAGAGTGATGGACTGCAGGGTGAGAGTGATGGACTGTAGGGCGAGAGTGATGGACTGCGAGGTGAGAGTGATGGACTGCGAGGTGAGAGTGATGGACTGCGAGGTGAGAGTGATGGACTGCGAGGTGAGAGTGATGGACTGCGAGGTGAGAGTGATGGACTGCGAGGTGAGAGTGATGGACTGCGAGGTGAGAGTGATGGACTGCGAGGTGAGAGTGATGGGGTGTATTAGTGAGTTGGGTGGTAGGCTTGCCTGAATAGGAATGTCTAAGGCTGGTGTCAGACGAGCGCATTTTGTACGGACTGTGCGATGTATTTTTGAGGGATGTAGTAGGGAAAATAAATTAAATATGAAAACCATTTTGTCCTTTAAAAATGCTGGACGTATAATTGCAGTCTGTCTGTCCACGTTCATCACTCACACACAAAGCTATGCGGATGTTCTAGTGGTTTTACGTTCTTGCCTAACTTGCGTCCGTTTGCCGCCTGCGTTGTGCGCCCGCAGTTCGGTGCAGACGCACTTCGTGTGGGGGGCTCCATTGGCGATTATTCTATGCTGTGACAGACGTTATTATGTGTGCAAAAGCACATGTTCACACTGCGCTCGTCTGACACGAGCCTTAAGGGAGCGTTTGAAGGAAGGGAAACTAGGGGAAAGTCTGACAGTACGAGGGAGAGCGTTCCAGAGGATGGGGGCTGCGCGCGAGACCTGCAGGCTATCATGGGAAGAGGTGATGTGGGGAGAAGCTAGAAGCAGGTCTCTGCTTCCATCCAGTGTGTAGATCTCAGGTGTTCCTTGCATGATCACTTTGAATAAATCATCCATTTATTTATTTTCACGTGTTAATTTCGCATGTGGCTTTCACGAGTCCTGAGAAAACATGGCAATTCCCGGTTAGACCTGAAGCAAGGATGGCTCTGCTGAAAAATGGCTTCCCTTAAAGGTTCTCCATTGTCATTTAACCAAACCCCCCCCCCCCTGCTTTCCTGGTGGCCATAAACAAACCTTGGGGGAGGAGAGACTGATCAGCAGATTACATTACAGGAATTTGTACTCATGTTTCACATAATGGTCTATTCACTAAACTCCGAACTTGCCACTGAATTGTACCAAACCGTGAATTTCCCCGTTCGGTGCAATTTTGGGTCAGTTTGTCTTTTTACAAAGCTGTCAGACAAATACTGCTGGCAAAATTTTATAAAGTACTTTACCAGGAAGGATACATTGAGATTTCTCTTGTTTTCAAGTATGTCCTGGGTTCAAGAACATTGAAGTGTTACAGTTATAGAAATACAAAGTAATAAATGCAAGATATTAAAAACAAAACACAAATATACATATTAACACAGAAAATATGTAGGAAATAAAGTCATTATGTTACATGTTTACAGGCGCATTCTGTATATAGTCACTATGTTACATGTTTACAGGCGCATTCTGTATATAGTCAATATGTTACATGTTTACAGGTGCATTCTGTATATAGTCACTGTGTTACATGTTTACAGGTGCATTCTGTATATAGTCAATATGTTACATGTTTACAGGCGCATTCTGTATATAGTCACTGTGTTACATGTTTACAGGTGCATTTTGTATATAGTCACTGTGTTACATGTTTACAGGTGCATTTTGTATATAGTCACTGTTACATGTTTACAGGTGCATTCTGTATATAGTCACTGTGTTACATGTTTACAGGTGCATTCTGTATATAGTCACTGTGTTACATGTTTACAGGTGCATTCTGTATATAGTCACTGTGTTACATGTTTACAGGTGCATTCTGTATATAGTCACTATGTTACATGTTTACAGGTGCATTCTGTATATAGTCACTGTGTTACATGTTTACAGGTGCTTTCTTTATTGAGGTATGTTAATAGGGAGCTCTTAAGGGACTTTAGACTGGGGGACGATTTGATGGTGTCTGGGAGGTTATTCCATAATTGCGGTGCTCTGTAGGTGCAGCTCCTGGATCGTAGGTTATAGGATGAGGGAACTGCTAGGGGAAGCAGCCTATTCAGGAAGGGTGCAGTTGAGTGATCTTCGGCAGCAGCATTATTGTCCCATAGAAAAGTAATGGCTCGACTATTCACAGAATGCCTACGTGTAAGGGAAATGCCATGATTTTTGGTATTTCAGTTCGACAGGTTAAACCAGGCGAATCCCAGAGGATTCAATGTAAAAACGTAATATCTTAAAAAAAAAATGTAACCCCTATTTGCAATTTTTGTTTTTGTTTTGGTTTTTTATTAACCCTTTCCATGCGGAGGACGTGCTCAGCGCATTCTGCCGCATGTACACTTCGCTGTGGAGGACGCGGTCTCCCTTTTGCAGCGGCGATAGGCCGGGATTCCGGTCGATCACGGCGGCCCCCCAGTGTGGGCTGACATCCTTGGTGTCAGCCCAGCCTCTGAGCCCCAGACAGTCACGATAAATGTCATTGCTCCAGCGTGATGACGTCTATTACAGGTGCAGCCCCCCCCCCCGCCAGTGCAGGGAAGGTGCCTGAAGGGGAGGGGGGAAGGTCCTTTGGACCTCTCTCCCTCCCTATCCGTGTGGGCTACAAGCTAAAGGTAGGTCCCCTTTGGAAGGGCACAGCTTGCCCTTCCAAGCGGCGGCTGTCTTTAACCCCCTAGGGGGCTGGATCACGATATGGCACCAACAGGTGCTGTATCGCGGTCCCCTCCCGGAGCTGGCTGACATCTTGGATGTCAGGCAAGCTTCCGGGATATCCCCCTAACGACTGGCATAGCGCAATGATGTCAGTTCTGAAATTAACCCTAAGGCTAGGGTCAGAGTGGGGCAGTCGGAACGCGCGTGCAGGCGCACTAAATCACGGCGGCAGTAGCAGCACATAACGGCCAATGACGGCCAATATACGCAGTACGTGCGTACAAAAGTGCGCCGACACCACGCAACCGGCAAATGAACGCATTTTTCTCAGAACGTGAAACCGCTGCTACAGACGTACAGAGTGCGCTGCAGCCGCATGGCAGCGTGTGTGCGTGATTAGGAGACGTCAGACGCTGCTAGTGTGCGGCCTACATAACGTTCAAACAGCCGTATTTCCCTAGAATTGCGTTGGTGAGTACCTGCGACTGTGCGACTGTGGTCGTCTGACCACTTAAGCGTATTCCGTGAAAAAATGCGTGCGCACGCATCGACGTACATTTTGACGGTGGCCGCAGAAAATGCGCTCATCTGTCCCTAGCCTTAGCTGCCACCTATGGTGAAGATAGGGGATTCCAATGAATCCCCTATCTCCCGATCCATGGCAGCTAGGGGTTAGTATTTGGTATCATTGGAATGGCCAGAGCATGGCTTTTCCAATGATCCCAAACATGACCATGCAAAAAAAAAAAAAATGTATTGCAAATTAAATGTTACTCAATTTTTTAAAAGCCTTTTTTTATTTTTTAAAGGACTTTATTATTTAGACACATTTTAATACAATTTTATTGTTTTTTAAGCCCCTTAAATTTATTTATTTATTTTTTTTGCAGTTCAGTTGAATTCGCCAAAGCCTTTTTTTGGTGCGCTTCGGCAGCTCCATCATCGGCGCACTACAGTGATAATTTATTTAATTTTTTTGAATTTAAGATTTTTACTTTGAAGTAATGTCAGCAACATATCATGCATATAAAAGATAACGGCCTCGCAGGGCCACCGTTGGTCTGATAGCTATACGCATACATGAAAAACAAAAAAAAATGAATAAGGGAGGGAAATAAGAGGAAAAATAAAGCGCAGCACCAAAAATCGTAGGCATATAATGAGCTCAAAAAGGGGAAATGGGGGTCTCGGAGAACATCTGCGAACGTTCGAAAAAGAAGTGGGGGGGGATAGGGAAAAATAGCGAATAAGTCACTGCAATAAGAAAGAAAAAAGCATAAATCGGCATAAAAATGGGGATAATCTCTGCATGGGGGAGTCATCTCAGGGAAGCATGGGTCAGCGACAGGAAGGCCAGCAAAAAACGAACGTCAAAGTGTCTCAGCTGGTATCCATTCATATGGTGTGGTAGCTCGCTCCAGCAAATACTGGCCCTCTCCGTGGTGACCATCCGGCAGACATACCCCATGGAAGTGCAATCACGGCCGAGGCGGTTCCAAAAGATCAGGGCACATTACGCAACCCTCCCACGGGGCGCGTTCCCGCATCAGGCATCACCTTCACTCTGGCCTGCAACGCATCTGGTTTCACCGCCACTCCAGCTTGCGGCGGTGGGTACACACACGGCGTCTCTGGGATCACATCCTCCTCAACCCTGTCCTCAGGGATCCGCATACCTCCAGTCGCACCATCCGCAACCGCGACGGGGAGAACCACCATCCATCCGGTAGGCGCTGCCACCAACACCAGACGTTCAGTTAAGTCCTCTGTCTCCTCCTGGTCTCCACGCAGAACCGCCATCAGAGTACTCCAGGAGCCTTTAGTGATCGGGCTCCCCTCGTCTTCTGGCAACCTCCTCAGGCACTCCTCCAAGTCCTCAAGCACGGCCTCCAGGTCTCTAACACGAGGATGGAGCATCGGCCACCTCCATGCCGTGCCTCTTTCCTCCAGCAGCCCAGCCACAGCGGTCGCCGCCGCGTTCAGAAGATGGGGGCCCTCCATCCTCCGAGCCGCTACAGCCGACCACTCGTCCAGGTAGACCCGCCGGGGGAGGTCTGGAAAGCTCGAGATGGGCCGAGGCTGACCCTGATGATAGGCCACAAGATGGCCGACGCTTAGACGTCCCTGCCGCGGACAGACCGCAATCTCCGTTATGCTCCGGAGGGGGGTCTGAACCGGCTCCAGAGCGCTCCTCCCGGTGGCCGACCAAGCAGGGACTCCCTGTAGGGTAAATGAAATCAAAAAGTCCGGTCCAAAATCGCCACCGCCAGCAACTCCAGACAGAGCTCTGCTGAGACACGTCTGGTCCCTTGCCTGGCCAGCCACGCCCCCTACAGTGATAATTTGAATAGTGAAATCACTGAAATGTCAGCAAAATGGATTTGCCGATGTGAAAAGCACTGAAATTTTCGGTACTTGCTGAATAGACTCTATAGCTCAAGGGTCCCTGATGAGATGGCAGAGTCCTTCTTCGAATCCTAAATTCATAGTTCTTTCGTGACCTAATTTCTTATTTTCAATGTTCCCCTCCACATAGTTGAGGTATGAGGAAGTCCTTTGCCCTCCAGATGTTTTCGAACTACATCTCCCATTATGTTCAGCCACTCCTTTTGATTAGTAGAGACTCATGGGAAATGTAGTTTATAAACATCTAGGGGGCCAAGGTGGCTGATCTGTTCTCCTGTGCCCCGTTCAATACCTCAGCAGCTGCTTAATTGCTGCAGCGCAGCAATTCAGTTTGCTGCAGCAGTGTCATTGAACGCTTTGGATGCGAATTTCGAAGTAAAATGGCCGATTTCTTAATGAAAGATTCAGATTGTTTTTCGTATCACTCGGACAACAGTTGAGGTATATATGATAAAGAAAAGCAGTCAGCACAATTCCGTTATGTATGATCACACCACAAATGATAGTTTTTATTGAATAAACGCTATGTTTACTTCTGAAACAAAATCTCATTGAACTGTAATATATGTCTGTGCAGGGGTAAATAATAAATAAATATTTTATGCTTTGGTGAACAAAAACCTCAAAATTAACGTTGACGTACGGAATTGTTACTTGCTTCATGGCGGCGGCCATCTTTACTACGTCACACTCAGCTACTCGCAGCACCTCGCCGGGTCGCTGCAAGTGCTAAGTTAGCAGTGCTGAGTGGCAGAATGGCGGTCAATGGCAAGTTGCTAACTTAGCACTTGCAGCGGCTGAGCTATTGAACGCGCCTCTGAGCTCTAACCTATAAGGAACCTTCTTAGAAATCGCTTGGTGGAAATATGGATCTGCAACGGAATAATTTAAGTTGTTTACAGTTTTTGACGCTTCGAGAGTACATTCCTCTCCTTTGTAACGTTGTGAGGTACGATAACAACCTGCCGTTACCACAGAAATGTGTTAAATTTACCACAGACGCCTCTCTCCCTTTGCACTAGGTACTCCATTTTTTTTTCTGTTGTGTTTTTATTTCCTCCTGATAAAGCTACCTGTGTGGCGCGGTTATCACTTCCTGAAATGCTGACAGGTTTCCGGAGCTCAGTGTCCCCTTTATGAGAAGCTGCTCTTATATTTTTTTTACCTTTGGCACAATAATGCGGGTTTTGTGGTCACCGTCGGCAATTTGTAATTTCAGTATGATATTTTATGCCATTTCCTCGGCCGAGACGGCGGTGTTTATCGTTTGTTTTCATGTAATGCGGCATTTGCGTGGCATCATTACGTTTAGCCGCTCTCTCCGCTGTCCTGCGAATCCGTTTTAATGTGCTAATAATGGGATAAATGATCAAAGTAGTAGTGAGGAATAAATTATTTTGAGTGAAATGCGTGCATCTTGAGCATTCCTGTTCTGCTTATAGAGAAGAACTGAAAGCAAAATGGGCCAGAAAAGGGAAGAAAGCTTTGAAAACGTAAGATTTATTGCAAATTGTACTTAACCCCTTAAGGACCAACGACATAACGTTTACGTCATAAATGTAACTTTAAGGCTAGGGTCAGACGAAAGAAGTTTTAAGGTGCGTTTAAACGCACAAAATCACGGCCGTGCTAGCAGCAAATGACGTCCAATGCCGGGGAACACACTAAGTACGGCCGCATGAACGTGCGTCCGCGCAACGCAAGTGGTAAACGAACGCATTTTTTCTAGAACGTCAAACCGCTAGTACGGACGTACAGAGTGCGCTGCGTCCGCTAGAGGCGTTTGTGCGTGATTGGGAGACGTCAGACGCTGCTAATGTCCGGCCAACATAACGTCCAGACACAAGTGTTTTATTGATGATCCGTACAAAATCACGGACGAAAAGGCGCATCGTATGACCGCTATCGCGTATTCCGTGAAAAAATGCGTCCATTCGCTCGAACGCACTTTTTCACAGACAACGCGAAAAATGCGTTAGTCTGACCCTAGCCTAAAGACGCTTGGTCCTTGAGGGGTTAAACTCATGTCTCCATTTGAAGAGGGGTCTATTGAGGTTTGGTGATGCCCTTGGCGCTTCAAACTCTCCCTCCCCATATCCCCCTCCTATCAAATATATTTGTCAAAGTAAATATAAACTCCACTAATTACACCATAGGGAACCCATCCCACTCAATTGCTAAGATATCGACTGGTGCTCAAGCACCCCAAATAGAGTTGCCAGGTCGGCCATGTTTTCCTGGACACATATTGCTATTTCATGCATAGGGGAGCAAAGGTAAATGTGCTGCCCCGCAACATGTATAAAGGCAATTCACCTTGGATTCCCTACCTGCAGCGTATGGATTCTACATGCTGCGGGGTGGCATTTTTAACACGCTGCCCATCAGTATGAGTAAATTATGTGTCCTGGGAAAACATGGCCGATCTGGCAACTCTAACCCTAAAGGGCCTCAACCTTCTATCAATAGTAGCAGCAAAAAAATCAGACCGGAACACTTATCAAACACTAGCGAGGTAATTAATGTGGGGTGTGTGCTCTTTTTTTTAACTGTTTCTGGCTTTATTTTTGTCTTGCATTTAGGCTAGTGTCAGACTAATGCATTTTTCGCATTGTCCGTAAAAAAGTGCGTCCGAACGCATGGACATACTTTTTCACGGAAGACGCGATAGCGGTCATACGATGCACAATTTCAGCCGTGATTTCATACGGATCCAAACCAGGAAACTTTGGGCGTCTGGACGTTGTGTAGGCTGGACATGAGCAGCGTCTGACGTCTCCTAATCACGCACACACGCCGCTATGCGGACGCATCATACTCTGTACGTCAGTACTAGCGGTTCGATGTTCTTGCGAAAATGCATTCGTTTGCCGCTTGCGTTGCCCGGTCGAACTTTCGTGTGGCCGTACTTCGTGTGTGGGCCTGCATTGGACGTCATTTGCTGCTACCACGGCCATCATAAAGTGTGGGTAAATGCATGTTCGCACTGCGTTCGTCTGACCCCAGCCTTACTGCTCTATTTTTTTTTTTATTTTTTTTTAGACCAATCTAAACAAAATAGTGGGGCTATTTATGTTTATATAAATGTCATTGACCCCTATACCTATTCGTATCCCATTTCTGTATTTACGTGGGATTTCTTTCTCCAACCTGCACTTTCCAGCCTATTCCTCCCACAACCTCCCTCCTATTCTCCTCCTTCAAAGTCAAGGCTCGAGTCGAGCGGGAACGGCGTTCCCGCACTTCTCCCGCTGCCGGAACGCAGCGTTACCGCTGTGGCCTGAGCCCGAAACACTGGAGCAGGCGGCGGCCGCCGCCGCACATTGCCGGCGGCTGCGTGCTGCTTCCTGCTTGAACGGCCGCTGACCTGGCTATTTCATCGATCCCAGGCGAGCGGCTGCACTTCCTATCAGCGGCCATTCTAGCAGGAAGCAGCACGCGGCCGCCGGGCGCACAGAGGTGAGCTGGCTAAGGGGGGCATTATCTATGAGAGCTGGGGGCACTATCCATGAGACCTGGGGGCACTATCCATGAGAGCTGGGGCAGATATCCATGAGAGCTGGGGCATTATGCATGAGAGCTGGGGCATTATGCATGAGATGCGGGGGCATTATGCATGAGAGCTGGGGGCATTATGCATGAGAGCTGGGGGCATTATGCATGAGAGCTGGGGGCATTATGCATGAGAGCTGGGGGCATTATGCATGAGAGCTGGGGGCATTATCCCTGAGAGCTGGGGGCATTATCCCTGAGAGCTGGGGGCATTATCCCTGAGAGCTGGGGGCATTATCCCTGAGAGCTGGGGGGGGCATATCCATGAGACCTGGGGCAATTATATCCATGTAAACTGGGGAAAATATATCCATATAACCAGTGCTGTGCATCTTATTCTGGGGGTTCAGTGCTGTGTATATTATTCTGGGGGCTCAGCGCTGTGTATATTATTCTGGGGGTTCAGCGCTGTGCATATTATTCTGGGGGTCCAGTGCCTGTGTATATAATTCTTGGGGTCTGTACCTGGATGTATGTAATCTATATATTATATATAACGTGTTAGTCCAGTTGCCAAAATCACGAGTATACCTGTACGGAGTGATACCTTTCACTTATCAGTATAGTTTCCAGGTTACACTCTTGAAAGCTTGTCTTTTTTAAATGTAAAGTTAACCCAATAAAAATGGTATCACCACGCACTGCTATACTCGTGATATATATATTTTTTCTTCAGGTAATAGGGGTTGTGGAATTCGTGGGTGAGTTCCCTCACTTTTTTTCCCAGGACTTGACCCCTATTCAAAGTCCATGCCATCCACCTTTTCTGCCCTACACGTGTTGCTGTAATCGACCGCCCCCCTGGCTCTCTAGTAAGGTAAATAATTATATAATTGGCGTGAAGTGAATTCTAACTTTTTAGAGTTTTGCAACAAATAGATTGGAGGGTCAGGGAGAGTTATCAGCTAACCTCGGACTACCTCACCATGTTGACACCATGCTCACCATCTCCCAAGACTCCCATCTGACTCCCAGATTTATTTTTGGTCCTCTTTCACACATCGATTTGTTGTTGTTTGTTGTTAGTTGTGAAGTCGGGTCCGACCCGTCGCGACCCCATGGACAAAGTTCCTCCAGGCCTTCCTGTCTTCTACCATCTTCAGGAGTCCATTTAAGCTCATGCCTACTGCTTCAGTGACTCCATCCAGCCCCTCATTCTCTGTCGTCCACTTCTTATTTTGCCCTAAATCTTTCCCAACATTAGGCTCTTCTCCAGTGAGTCCTTCCTTCTCATTAGGTGGCCAAAGTATATGAGTTTCATCTTAAGGATCTGGCCTTCTAAAGAGCAGTCAGGGTTAATCTCCTCTTGGACTGACCGGTTTGATCACCTTGCAGTCCAAGGGACTCGCAGGAGACTTCTCCAGCACCACAGTTCAAAAGCCTCAATTCTTTCGGCGCTCAGCCTTTCTTATGGTCCAACTTTCACACATCTATATGTACCCCAAATATACAGGACCCCTGAGAAGCAGGATATTAGAAACTATGGACAGTGGGATTTGAGCTCTGGCCAGGGACTGTATCTCTTTTAATTAAGGACATATGGAAGCATGTAGCTTGGTTTAAAAAGGTTACATATGGTATACCAAGTGTTTTTTATAAATTTTACCGTATTTAAATCAGACATGGCTATAACCTCTTTTTAATATCGGAAACACTTCATTTTTCACCAGGAAAATCCCAGGAATTTCCAAGAAATACCAAGTTGTCTGCATGGAATCTGACAAATCGAAATTTTATCACGGTTCATGAACCGTAATGTGTAATAATTCTGTCCCTGAGCACGAAGTGTCTTAGTTGGGCTTGAGTTCTAAATGTATTGTGGTTTAAGGCGATAGTTTGGCATGTTGCCATGTTTTCCGAATAACGGGATTATATTTATTAAAAATCTTGGACGGGACTATACAATTTTTGTTTTACTTTTTCAATGTCAAGTCAGAGATGATCTAGAATGAGGGTGGACAGCCAAAAATAAAACCCTTATAATATTGAATCTTTCCATTCTGACCTCTCTTCCTGTCCCATCTGCATTCACATCATCCTGCTTCCATATTCGCCAAACATCCTGGATTTCCGTGCAATTCCTGGAACAGTGTTTGGTATCCCGCAGGATTATTGCCCCATAACGTTAAGTGCTTTTGTAGTCCGTAACAAAATTAAGGGGTGATTCGCTAACCACCGTTCTTTCATTGTTGGAGCCGTACTTGCTCAAACTACAGTGAATGCCCTATTTAGGGAAATTCCTCCTTTGCTCAACGTACTTATCACCATTCATTACACTGTAATATCTGCAATAGTTGTCTAGCGTAGTTCTTTGTATTGATTTCTGTGAGACTTAAAAACATAATTTCTGTCCTAGTAGTTTGGCATAGAATTCAAAATGGCTTCCAATAATGTTTCAGTAGAGGTTATCTTGTCCTGTTTTCCACCAGTTTCACTGTAGTCTGTACGGCTGGGCAGCTGAAAGTGGCTGGAGAAAGTCCCACACTTCAGCTGACAACCCGCACTACAAATTAATGCTCCGTTCCTATAGCCTCGCTAAACAAACTCACTTCTCATCCCTTATCTTCACAATATCTAATGATTCTGGACGTCTGATTCATGCTTTTAATCTGTTGCTGCGCCCGCTTCCAGTCAACCTGCCACAGACTTCATTGCTTTCAACTTTGCTGACTACTTTACCAACCAAGATTAACAAATTTAGACTGGAAATCTCCTGATTGACCTCCTCCATTAACCATTTAACCTCATTAACGCCTTCACGCCTTGCCCCTTGTTCTAACCCTGTGGTTCCCAAATGCGGTCCTCAAGTGCCCCAACAGGCCAGGTTTGAAGGATCACCTTGCGGAAATGCAGGCTGAATCCTGCAATCACTGAGCAGCAAATCATATCGCCTGTGCTGTGCTTCAGCTATCTGGAAAACCTGACCTGTTGGGGGTATTTGAGGACCGCAGTTGGGAACCACTGTTCTAAACCAAAGTTGTCTAGCATATTTCTTCGTGTTGGTGTCTGTGAGCCTTCCAACATCATTTCTGTCCTAATAGTTTGGCATAGAATTGAAAATGGCTTCCATCAATGTCTCAGTAGAGGTTATCTTGTCTTGTTTTCCATTGGTTTCACTGTAGTCTGTAAGGGAGGTCTGTGGCGTTCACCATTTTAAAATCACAGAAGTATATTGTATTGTATTCTTTTTGCCAAAGAATTTCACAAGCAATGTTGCTGGGCACTTCTCTCCTCATGTTAGATTTTTATTCTTTGGATATCCAATGTTCACTGTAGTTGGGACAATACAGAACATCGTTGCTTAGTGAATTAACTAGGGATTTCCCAATTAGGTTTTTTTGTTCTTCCGACCCAATCAGTCATTTACTATGCCTTATTGGCCAGTGCTGAATCCCAATCCGATAACTGTCCATCTTCCAAGGCTTGTTTTGTGTTTCTGGCCAGCAATGCCATGCTTCTGTACTGGGTAACCTGCCAAATGTTCCCAAAAAGACAGTGCATCCAGACAAGCATGAAGATGACTAGACCCCAGTGGATTGTCAAAGACCCGGGTCTCCACGGGTGCTGCAAGGCATCTGCAGACCGAAAGGGTACAACTCTAGTGTCGGATCGGCTTAATAATAACTAATGCCGATCACTGAACAATACCTTTTTAATCGGCTCCCAATACCGATCTGTTGAGATCAATTTGGGACATCCCAAGGGTTTCCTCTTTGAATATTAATGTTTATTTTGGTTTCATTAGGTAGGACTCACCTGACCTGAGGTGCTGTGACATGGCAGGTGGGCTTACACTTTAATGGCCATTCAAGTAAACCAAAACCTCTGTTTTGTTTCGCATGGAGCTACAGGGTTGAGCGCAAATGACACCTTTTTTTTTCTTGTTGTTGTTTATATGCCAAATAAATGATTAAAGATGAAATTAACATATTTTATGTGATGACGGCTGCTATAAATATATTTAAAAGAAAACATTAAAGAATAACGGTCCTGCGTCCAGAGAAAAATGGGCACATTTGTTTTTCACCAGACGTGAGAAGAGATGTGAGTGTTTTCATTATAGAGTTAATTTCACAATAAATGTGTTTCTGTCCTATTAACTTGTTCCAGATTGTACAATAATTTAGTCCCACGCATAATTACACGAACAAAAGGAGAGAGAAAAAAAAACGTAATAAAAGACAGACATTTAATAAAAAACACATGTGAACTTGAACATCCTTGATAAACCATTTGACATCTGGACATCGTAACCCGACCCATACTTTTATTTTCTACGTAGCGTAGCACAGTGAACAATAGAAAACTGTTTTACAAAATGTTTCAAGGTGGGAAAAATGTATGGTTTTTGCAGACGCATTCGTATAATGTCTGTTTTCTCTTCGTGTTTTCATCACACATATAAAAATAAATTCCATGAAGACATTTGCAATGCCTGGTGGCCTGCAAAGTCCCCGGAAAGTTTTTCAATTTCAGTTATTATGGCTTAAAAACTGCGCTAGTGCGCTCAACTCAACACATATTGAAAAACTAATTGGCCCTAACCCAACCGGGCTGTTAATGGAGCCGAAAATGGAACAATCCCACGTGTATTTTTTTTTTTTTTTTGTCCTCGCCGTTACCGACTATATTCCAACAGAGCCACTGAATTGGGATATTTGTGAGCCACCAGCCGATGAAGGCAGCAGAGTTGTGCCCGACCGCTGTTATCAGCTCCTGGAGTCTATAGGTCTCTATTTAGCTGGATGCGACTCTGCTTCAAGCTCGCTTGTGAGTGGTTGCAGAGGGACGGCAGAAGAACCATGGAAACCATTTGTTTCTGGTCTTCTGCTCTCAAACAAGAAGCAGCAGTTTGTACCACCCTCGGCATAAGAAGTAAAGGTTTTTTTTTTTAAGTGAATTTACTTTTGCAAAATTCACTTAAGCCATGGTTTAAGACAGTGTTTCTCAAACCGGTCCGCGGGACCCTCAACCAAGCCAGATTTTGCAGATCACCTTGGGGAAATGCAGACTGAATCCTGCAATCATATCACCTGTACTGTGCATCGCATATCCTGCAAACCTGGCCTGTTAGGGGGTTCTGAGGACAGGTTTGAGAAACACTGATTTAAAAGACTGGTATTCTTTCCTCAATAACTGCATGAGTGTAAGATGATTCCAGACCCGATTTTACCCCTGTCTTCTCTGGAGTCCAGGAGTCCAATACAGGTTTTTCCTGCTTTCCAAACCCCAAGTGTGGGCTGAGCCTGAGCTTTTATTGGTGCACTCCACCCTGATGTGAGTGCTTCTGCATTGAAGTGCTTTTTGGTTGCCTTTTAATCTTTTGCAGTGCAGCTCAACCTGTCTGGAGATCCTGCCTACCCTCTGTGCTTGCCAATAATCCTATGCCATCTGATTGACCGTCTATCCTGCCAAACCTCAAGCATACCTCTACCACTGATACCCCGTGTATGAACTTTGTTCTCAAACCTAGAAACATAGGTTCTTCTCTGCCAACCATATTCTTTAGGCCCATCTAGTCTGCCCAATTATATTGATACTTTCCCTGGATTTATCTTTTATTTAGGATAGCCTTATATCTATCCCATGCCTGCTTAAATTCAATTACTGTTTTGGCCTCTACCACTTCAACTGGAAGGCTGTTCCATGTGTCCTCCACCCTCGCAGTAAAATAATGCTTCCTGATGCTACTTTTAAACCTTTGCCCCTCTAATCTAAGACCATGTCCTCTTGGTTTGCTACTTTGTTTCCTTTTAAATATACTCCCTTCCTCTACCTTGTTGATTCCCTTTACGTATTTAAATGTTTCTATCTTATCTCATCCGTCTTGTCTTTCTTCCAAGCTATACATGTTACGATCATTAAGCTTGTCCTGGTAACTTTTCTCCTTCAAGCCGTACAGCATTGTTTTAGCCCCTCTCTGAACTCTAAGGTATCTATCAATATCCTTCTGGAGATACGGTCTCCAGTGCTGTACACAATACACCAAGTGAGGTATCACCTCTTCCTGTTCTGCCCCTTTCGTCTTTTATTCCAGTGCTCTGTATATACTGTGTCCAGCCCAGTTACTGTCCTGTCCATCTGGTGTATTCTGTTCTGTGTGCTGTGCATAGTTATTCAGTCCATTCCTGTCTCGTCCAGCCACCTCCAATAGATTATTATTATTCACTGTTCCCTTTTGGTTTGTTCCTGTTGTTGTTCCTCTTGTAATAAACCATTTTTATATTTGCCTCGGTCCACTCTGTCACCGAACCTTGGGCTCGACCCTCCAACCCCCGCACAACCAGTCGTGACAGCAAGATACTGAAAATTGAACTGGTTGGCCGCCAGGTTGACTGCGGTGACTCTTGACGCTTAGGCACTCACCAGTTTCTAAGAATTACCTGGGGAGAATGCGGATAAGCCTTTAATTTATTAGTTGAGTTGCAGCGAGATGTTTTTTTGGCAGAATGTCAGTGGAGTTAATGTATTTTAAAGTTAGAATTCCTCAACGCGTCCATTAAAGGATACAGGACGACCATTCCTACCGTCTTGCGAACCAGGCTAAAATTCTACAGTAGCACACATTGATTCCTGACTACCTCCAGCTTTGGTTATGTCTCTCTTTGAAACTTGGTGATTTGCCCAGAGTGAGGTAATCGAAAGAGGACTTTACAGCATCTCCAAAATGTTTTACATAGGCAACACTCATAACATTTCTTTCCGGTTTCGAAAGTAATAAGATATTGAAAGAGAATCCGTACTGACCAACAGGTGGTGGATTTTGCATTGGTCTTAAGATCTGCACGTTCCCAGATGCTGCCCATCTCTGATTTTTGGGTGGAAGTATAAGAGGGCTGTCATGCAGCACTCCACGATTGGCCCTCATTGGTGGTGATGGTGCTCTGATAGCAGGGTCGGACCCGGCTGGAACCATGGTGGGACCCCCAGAGCGAGCATATCAAACCCTTCAGGCGAGGACACAGACACAGGAGGGTGCGGGTAAAGGTTTATTGCACAGCACACAACCTGAAATGGAGTAGAATCTAGAGGAGGATCTGCTGTGCAGCTAGGCTGGAATCCAGCTGGACACACTGATTTTGGGCGAGGCAGGAACTAGGCTGCATACAGAGGCTAGGCGAGATGGGAACCAGGTTTAGGAGCAGCAGTACTAACACCATGCTAGAGACTCAAGAACCGAGAACTGCCCTCAAATAGGGATTCGGTTAGTGCTTTGTAGGTCAGGTGGTCTGAGGCATCTATATCATGCATTTCTATAAATGTGCAACGTGGATGTGTTGCCATTATCATGGTAAACTTGATGTCCGGAAATGTCCTTAATTGCACATTTTATTTGGACTACTATAGTTTGCAAAATGCTTATGTTCAGCTCTCTTGACCCTTTATTTGCTATTGCTTCTCTTTCGGTTCTCCATCAGTTCACCACCTGGGAAGGAACATGAAACATGATGCTTAAAAAGACTGAAAGAGCCACCCCTTTCAAAGAATTTTTAAACCATATATTACAACACACAAAGTAGATTAGAAAAGGCATTCATTTGATTTTTTTAACTACCCGTATTTTCTAAATGTTCCGATTTTCTACTGCTGCTGTATAGACCCCTTCCCAGTGCTATTCGTATATTGCTGTTCTTTTCGAAAATGAAAATATCCCGTAAACTCCTTGTAGCAGGCGTTTAATAGGACAGGCAGTTCATAGACAAGCTCCTTTGACAATAGGGTCTATTCACTAAAAAGTGAAACTCTGGAGAAAATTCTAGGTCAATGTAGCCAAACCAGAAACATTTCTCCCATTTATCTCACTTTCCAAATCAGTTATTTTGACCTAGAATTTTCACTTCTCCAAAAGTCTTCCAGAGTTTCACCTTTCTCTGAATAACTTCTTAGCGCAAACAAAGTTGCATATTGACATCACAAGCAGTGACCTCACATAAAATACAGTTTATCATTATATATTTTATTCATATACTGTATTTATACTTGGTGTATCGGGACTGTTTGCCAAGGCTTATATTGGTTGTGTGTATGCGTAGGGATTGTGTATGAGCATTAAACGTTATTTGCAAAAGTAGCAATGGAATCCCTGGTGGACATTTTGAAGAACACTAAATTTCCCATGCTTCCACCATGTGTTAAAAGGCAGGAGGGACAAGTCTACAGACCCATTTTTTTGAGAATAACTCTGGAAAGCTATGGGATAAAACCAGACCTGTTGAGTCACATTTTTTCCATGTGTGACACAAGGTTTACCCTTGATCCTTCTGATCACTTGAAAGCCCTAGGATGTCACACAGTTTTTTGGCAGGATTATAATGCACCTCAAAGGCCTTGTTTAATGGCACCCAAGGTGCGAAATGCGTTAATATCGGGACTTTGTAAGACCATACTTGAATGCTAATGTGTCGTTTGTTTATAAGCAGCTCTGACTGCCCAATCTGACACCACAGTGCCCATGTGCTTCAGGGTGAAACGCGCCCTATTGAGGTCATGAATATCATCAGAACCTCCCAATTATGTCATGACCACACATCCTGTAGGCCACCACGCCTCCTATCCTCCCAACTTGGCGAAGCTTGGAAATACATCAGGAGAATGCTGGCTTTAACATGTCAAACTGATACAGGTAAAGTTCTACACTAGAATTTATTTTTGTTTTTCTTACGATATTTTTAAATAAGAAATACAATTGTTTCTTCATATTATTAGATAAGAAAAATTGATAATAAACCAAACTTGTGAGGCTGGGGTCAGACGAACGCAGTGCGAACGTGCGTTTAGCTGCACTTTATTACGGCCGTGGTAGCAGCAAATGACGTCCAACGCAGGCCCACACACGAAGTACAGCCGCACGAAAGTTCGGCCGCGCAAAGCAAGCGGCATCGAACCGCTAGTACTGACGTACAGAGTGCGCTGCATCTGCATAGCGGCATGTGTGCATGATTAGGCGACGTCAGACGCTGCTCATGTCCGGCTAACATAACATCCAGACACCCAAAGTTTCATGGTTTGGATCCGTAAAAATCACGGCCGAAATTGCGCATCGTATGACCGCTATCCGTCTTCCGTGAAAAAATGCGTTCGGACGCATCAACGCACTTTTTGACGGTAGACGTGAAAAATGCGTTCGTCTGACCCTAGCCTGACTCGTCACCTTTTTTAAATCTTCTAAAGTCACAAATGGTAAACAATATTTAATATTTTAAAAAAAACTGATCAGTTCACATTGCAGTGTGTGTGTGTGTGTGTGTGTGTGTGTGTGTGTGTTTGTTTGGTCTTTGTTTTACACCTTGTGAGCTTATTTATCACCAACTGCTCTACTCTTCTTCCTCTTCTCCAATCACTTATTAGATTTGTTTTAATGGCTGCCTGTATCAGGAAAATAAAATAAATGGGAAGATCGTTTGCAAGCACCAAAAACAGCTCAAGTTTAGATTTGTTGTTTTTTTGTTTTTTTTTAAGATCTTAAAAACTGCTGAAACACTTAGAATTGCTAACAAAACATAAATACTTTTTACGATCTGTTTCATCCTTATTGCTTATTTCTCATTGGAGACAAGGCGATCCTTGCCGCGCCGCGATTGCATTTCACTTCCATTCTTATGCTCTTTTTTCTTTTAAGCGTTCTTCTATTGCAGATGAGAAGGATTAGTGCGCTCCTTTGGGATCGAGACTGGATGATAACTGCTTTTATACATATAATATGTTTTTAGTTTTTGAAAGTCTCTTATTCTTGGAGTTGTCTAAAATAATATGATACATTGTTTATTTAAGCAATTCCTGGAGAGCTGAACCAACATCTTCGCATTCATGAGTTATATTTACGTGGTATTATCTGGGATTTATAGCCGGGGTAGCGTGCCCCCACATCGATTCCTTCTGGTCACACTCTTTACGTGCGTCCTGTTGCACTATTTTAATGACAAATTCTCCTTGGTACCTCCATGCTAGATCGTTATTCCAAAACTGACACTTGGGAACGTGGAGATACATTAGAATAAACCAGTGGTTGGCTCAAATACCTTCTCATCATATGGTAATCACTTGGCTTGGATACTTTGGATTTTTATTAAAAAAAAATCACGTTTGAGATTCTAAAACGTAATGCACTATAAATATTAGAAAACATTTTGCATTTATGAAAATTAATTCTGATTCTGAAACTATTTCTATTAAATCCTGTGCTTACTCCCTATATAGTTTAGATGGGTTTTATAAAGAAAAGTTTTAGGGCCATATTCCATAGTTGGTGCTAACTTAACCAGAGCTGTTGTAAACTTCCCAGAGTAAAGGAAGAGGGCACAAAGGTCAGAAGGGGCTCAGAGGAAAGGAGGGGGCGCACAGAGGAAAGGAGGGGGCGCGCAGAGGAAAGGAGGGGGCGCGCAGAGGAAAGGAGGGGGCGCGCAGAGGGCAAATGAGGGGCGCAGAGGGCAAATGAGGGGCGCAGAGGGCAAATGAGGGGCGCAGAGGGCAAATGAGAGGGGCGCAGAGGGCAAATGAGAGTGGCGCAGAGAACAGGAGGATGCACAGAGTAAAGGAGTTGCAGAGGGCAGAAAAAGGCGCAGAGGAAAAAAGGCACAGAGGGCAAAAGGAGGCACTGAGTAAAGGAGGAGGCGCCGAGGAAAGAAAGAAAGGCACAGAAGGCAAATGAGAGGGGCGCAGAGGAAAGAAAGAGGCGCAGAGGAAAGAAAGCATGAAAGAAAGGACAGAGAGCAGAGTTTGCACAGAAAGAAGCGGAGACATTCAGAAACTGAGGGTAAAAAAGTGAAATTTGGAAGTCAAAAGCTGAGACAAAAATACACTTGAGGTAATTAATGCATTTTTCCGCTAATCTCCGTATCGATTAAAACTTGGGTTTTTCTTCTTAGTTTAATTTGAAGAGATCTAGTAGTGTCACGGTTACAGTTGTCTCTATTATAGGCTTAAAATATACAGTATTGGGGGGGTGCAAACTGATAGGCCACAGGTATTTCGGTAATGTGGCTCTCCTATTGACCTCTCGCTGTTGTGGCTCCCGAACAAAAAACAGTGAGGATCCCTGCCCTAAACCCCAGTATTAGGCTTCATTTTCAGCCAATAAATTGGCAGCTTTTTTTCACGCTCCCTGTATAGGACCGTGGGGCAAGACGAGGGGCTGAGTGTTGCAGGCTTGATGGTGGAATTGAACCATTTTTGAGACTCCCTGAGGAGGTAATAGAGGAATTTAGAAGCCTTTGTAGATGCATCGTTGATGTCTCCAAGAGGATACCAAAGGAACAAATATGGGTGAACTACATCTTTTTAGTTTATTGATGATATATTTTGTGTTTATTAATGCGTGATGTTAATAAAAGCCTTTCAAGCTGATATGAGAATTACTGACTGATATGTAGATACGTCTATTCTAGAAGCAAAAATGACATCCAGTATTTACGAAAATAAAGTGGTGAGTGGGTCATTATCTGGGCCATGATTTATTTTCCTTCACATGTTACACTGTATACCTTACAGATCTGCTCAATTCACTCATTCTTCCAGACTAATATCAGTTACCCCAAGCATAATAATATTTCGGTATGTGTGAGCACAGGGGGCCCCTTTGCTCCGTGTTGAGTGATAATAGGCCAGTCTGTCTGTCTATATCCAGGGGTTAAAACTGAACCGTATATTTACTTGATCGAACATGATTCTTCAGGAAATCCCAACTCGCAGAAGTGGGTTCTTGGGCCAAGTTGAAAGTGTGTCATTTATATAAGTTCTGATTAGTCTTAAAACGCGTCGCTTTTATGATATCATTGGGTCTTTTTAACAGTGATTTTATTATTTTTTTTCTTTAATTTGCATGTAATTTGTTTTCTCATTATGCATAAGAAATGGCAAAGCAGGTCAAGTATAGATGACAGAGTATGCAGGTGGTGGTTGGGTTGATAATGCAAAACTGAATAATGGGAAGATAAAGGAGTGGGGTAGGTTGGGGGGGGTCATTCAGCCATGACCAGAGAAGGAGGCTTCATAACCCGTCTGGGTTAGCAATAGGGATAAGTTGTCCATATGGTCGAGGAATTCCCATTCCAGGCCCAAGGTATCCCAGCAGTACCAAACCATTCAGTCCCAAAGTAGTTTGGTTACCTTATTAAAATGTCACCTTGCCACTGTTGCAAAAAAAGAAGGCATGTACGTGGGGCCAGTCACAATCAGGAGTTGCGTGCGGGTAAATAAGTCTGCAGTCAGCACTATGCCTCACAGGGCATCAGTAGGAGCAATGGCTGCCTTGTGAATCCTTCCTGCCGAAACCGTTCGCCAGCCCAAAGATGCTGCGTGGGACAGAAGAAGATATTAGGCCAAGCCAAAGAGATATTCTAGGAGAAGATTATTCTGTGCTTGGCTGGAACTCTGTGACCTTGGTGTGCAGGGTCAGCATCGTACCTCCTTCATTCTCCCTGCCACAGGCCTCTGAAATCCTCCATGGCCAGATGAGGGTTGGCAGTAGTTATTGGTGTTGTGCCCTTTGGTCAGCACCTAGATTGTACTGCAGACTCTCCCCTCAGAGGAGCCTGATTCAGACAACTGGTCTCTGTGGCAGAACATCTCAAGCTTACCCAGTCTAATACACAGGGATATCAGTACCTTAGGGATTACCTAGCACCAATGGCTATCAGTGTGCTCAACATTGACAGCTATTGGATTGGCTGCTTCCCTGTGGTCCTACATGACATGCTACAGCTTCCTGTAAACTGTAGCAAGTCTCGTCCACACGAGCGCCTAGGGAGCTCAGCGCTGGATTCCAGGTGGGCTTACAGGGAATGGAAAGGGTTACAACTAGAGGGATGTAGGAGGGGGGCAAGGAGAGGTTATTGTTTAACCCCTCTGTTCCCACCCATCCCATCTTAACCCTACAGGTTCTCTTTAAGCCACTTAGGAGTTTCCAAATATTTCTGTGGGATTGGAGTCATACAGGCTTATTCATGTTATGCACAAATTAGTATTATTTTTTTGTTTTGTTATTTTTTTTTTTTTTTTCCCACACAGAAAACAGGCTGTGCAATTATTGTAATCTAATACTTCAAGGAACATTCTAGTCCTTGTTGAACTTTACCCAAATCAACCCAGTATAAAATGAGCATTTTCTTGGCTCACATCCATTATTTATTTCCTACCATCGAACACACTACTGATATTTAAGAGTACACGGTTTTCTTCTTTCCAACCTAAACGGACGAACTTTAACTAGTCATTAACTGGTAAGCGATCTACTATTTTTTTTATGATATGTTGTCTGTATTGTTAGCACAAAGCATGTATATTTCATACAGTATGTAATAATAATGGACTCGATGGTGGACAGCCTCTAGACCGTTTGTAACCAGGAAATGTAGATGTCTTCTAAATCAGCATTTATTTTATTTATTTATTTATAAAGGATTTTACCAGGAAGGATACATTGAGATTTCTCTCGTTTTCAAGTATGTCCTGGGTTCAAGAACATTGAAGTGTTACAGTTACAGAAATACAAAGTAATACAATGTAAGATATTAACATCACAAATATACAGATTAACAGAAAATAAATATGTAGGAAATATAGTCACTATGTTACATGTTTACAGGTGCATTCTGTATTGAGGTATGTTAGTAAGGAGCTCTTGAGTGACTTAAGACTGGTGGAAGATGTGATGGTGTCTGGGAGGTTATTCCATAATTGCGGTGCTCTGTAGGAAAATGAGAATCGAGCCACTGTCTTTTTGTATTGTGGTATTGCAAGTAAGGTGCTGGTCCTGGATCGGAGGTTATAGGATGAGGGAGCTGCTGGGGGAAGCAGTCTATTCAGATAGGGTGGCAGCTTCCCAGAAAAGCTCTTAAACACCAGGCTGGAAAGGTGAAGGGTGCATCTAGATTCCAGCGATGGCCAGTTTAGCTCTTTTAACATGTCACAATGGTGGGTCATGTAGTTACATTGTAATGCAAAGCGGCAGAATGAGTTATACAATGTAGTAAGTTTCTGAAGATGTGTTTGCGGGGTCGGCTGCATACACTACATCTCCGTAATCAATAGCCGGCATAAGCATTTGCTGTACAATCTGCTTTCTTACCGCGGGGCTCAGGCAGGATTTGTTTCTGTACAGGGCGCCTAGTTTGGGGTAAAGTTTAGATGAGTTTTTCGATGTGAGGGCCAAAGGATAGATTAGGGTCCAACCACATACCTAGATATTTGAGAAAAGTGACTGTGCTCAGCGGGCCATTTGATTTTGTCCCAACACATAAGTGGGGATTTTGCAATTTGTGTAGTTTAGGTTTTGTTCCAAAGAGCATCGTTACAGTTTTGTCATTATTTAAAAAAAGTTTGTTGTGCTTGATCCACTTTTCTACCTCTGTGAATTGTTCTTGCAGCACGGCTTCCAGCTGCCGGAGATTTGGTTTGCTGGTATGTATGCAGACGACACTGTAATCTATATGTATAGCTGAGGCTTTGCAGACGTTGGGCAGATCATTTATGAATATTGTGAATAGCAGGGGGCCGAGTATTGAGCCTTGGGGTACTCCGCACGTGACTGGGAGCGGGAGGGAGGAGCTGCCATAAATTGACACATATTGTGATCGGTCAGATACATATGATTGAAACCAGGTTAACGTGCGATCACCAATGCCAGAGTTTTTAAGTTTTTCTAACAAGATGCCATGGTCTACTGTGTCAAAGGCCTTGGCAAAATCAAGGAAGATGGCTCCAGTTAGGTTTCCTTGTTCCATCCCAGCCTGGATATCATTACAGACTTTTAAAAGGGCGGTTGTAGTTGAGTGATTTGGACGAAAGCCGGATTGATCTGGGGTTAAGTAGTTCCAATATTGATAATAATCACGTAATTGTGTGTAGACGCATTTTTCCAAAATTTTTGACATTACAGGGAGCAACGATATCGGACGGTAGTTGGATACCAAAGTACTGTCACCACTTTTATGGATAGGTACCACTCTCGCAGTCTTCCAGAGTTTGGGTATGTATCCAGTCGCCAGTGATTCATTGATTAGGGTTGCGACAGGATTTGCAATTGCCGATGCACTGATTTTCAGCAGCATTGCTGGTATTTGATCAGGTCCAGACTGGTATTTCATTTTTTGCTTACGGAGAAGTTTAGTAACGACACTGACAGGCACTGGTCTAAAACTGAATTCCTGTCTGATACAGGGACTTTGCGCAGTTGGAGGGGCCTGACCTGCATGAGTCCTTTCTGATTGCATGTCATTTCCTAGCTTGGCAATCAAAGTGGTGGCGCATCCAACAAAATAACCATTAAAGGCATTTGCTACATCTAGGGGGTGTTGCAGGGTTTGGTTGTTTACTTTGACAGCAGCCGGCTGGGAGTGGACTGGGGGTGCTTGTATGTTACTTACGGTTCTCCAAAAGTTTCTAGGGTTTGATATGTTATTGTTTAGATTTTCATTGAAGTAATGGGCTTTAGCCATTTTTGTTTGTTTTGTGCATTCATTCCGGCATTTTCGGTATTCGCAGTGATCGTTCATGGAACCAGTACTCTTGAAATTTGACCACAGTGAATCTCTAAGATGGTACATTAGTGTAAGATCAGCTGTAACCCAGGGGAGATGAGTCCCTTTTACTCGCACTTTACGCAGCGGGGCATGGGAATTCCAGACTTGCAGGAGCTCAGACTGAAAGTATTCAATTGCACAGTCTAGGTCTGGGATTCGGTTTAGTCTGTACCAGGGGAGCTGTTTGAGATCACTTAGGAAGGATTCAAGAATAAATTTCTTGAAAGACCTGGTGGTTATTACCTTTTGGGGGAGATTTCATGGCCTTTATTTTGCGCACGCAGTACACTAGACAATGGTCACTAAAGCTATTAGCGAGAACACCTGCCTCCTGTATTCGATCAGGAGATGAGGAGAGAATCCAGTCCAGCAAGGTATGGTTAGGGCTTTTCATATTAATGCGAGTGGGGGAGGAGATTAATTGAGTTAGCTGCAAAGTTTTAAACAGTGAGCAGTGTTTATTGTTTTTAGGATTTAGCAAATCTGTATTAAAATCGCCGAGGACCAGTATTTCACTGTTTTGGTTTTGGGCAAGTAGGTTATTAAGGATTTGAGATATGTCAGAGGGAGTGCACTGGAGCGCTCGGTGGGCGATAAAATCCAGCAACAATGATGGATTTACTGAATGGAATCTCAATTAAACCAGAGAGGAAATCAAAGGTGACAGGAGAGCTAGAAGTCTGTAAGGGGGTGAACTTTATGGACTCCTCAACATAAATAACAATTCCCCCTCCTCAATTTGCTCTGTCCTTTCTATAACATGAATACCCCTGTATTGATATGGCAGAGTCTGGTACTTTTGGGGTTAACCATGACTCTGTGAGCACAATGATTTTGGGTTTGTAATAGCAACACCATGCCTGAAGCTCATCCAATTTAGGGAGTAAACTGCGGATGTTACAGTGCACAAATGAGAGGCCTTTTTTAGTGGGAAGACTAAAGGTTGTGTCACCTATAGGACCAGGGTTAGTTTCCACATCGTTTGCCAGGGAAAGTAGCAGGATAAATAGGAATTTGGACAGAGTTTTCTTTTGGTAATAATGTGGTTGCAGAGTTTTAAATCTTTGTCTGGGGGTGGGAGGGCTGGATTTTAACACTCTCCACCAACACTCAGCTGATAGGTTAAAAGAACTGAGCAGGCTGTGGTGTATTGTAACTTGTTGTCCATCCTGGGGCAATTGGAAAGGTGTATAGAAGGAGAGAGAAGTTTTAGAGAGAAGGGATGAGAAAGAAAAGAGAAACAATAGTGGCATAAACATTATAGAGAAAGGTGTTGGAGGTGAGTAAACAGGAAATAGAGAGGTACCAGAGTAAATGGTGTAGGTTGCTGCGATATCACATGATCAATTAGTTGGATGAGGAGGTTTAGCTTCTCTCTGCCAGGGCCAGGTAGAGAGACTGACTGAGTTTTGGGCGTGTGCTGAAAGAGAAATTAAGATTGCAAATAGCATCACATTGGGTTGAAGTTGTCCAGGAACTAGGGGGGAGTTTGTAGGGGGCAATAAAAGTTAAGGTTCATTGAACAGGGACATGGGGCAGAATAGCAGGCCTCGAGAAAATATAGAAAAAGGGAGTGGAATGCAGAAATCAGATAGCATTACAACAAATTCAAAAATATAAAGATACACTTGTGTGATATATATATATATATATCTACATCTATATCACACACATATACAGTGATATTACAATGTAAACATAATATACATCAAGAGAAAAGGCATTCGGCTATGTCAGATCACCTTCAGTGAATGAAGTTTCTAAGCAGGATGCCTCATTGCGGTAAGTCCTGCTGGATGAGGAGGTTTAGCTTCTCTCTGCCAGGGCCAGGTAGAGAGACTGACTGAGTTTTGGGCGTGTGCTTCAGTGAATGAAGAGAGATTTCCCCAGCCCTGGTCCAGGTTTGCCAAATATCTGAAGCTCAGGTGATCTGATTTCCTGCTCAGTGATTGGAGGATTCAGTCTGCATTTCCCCAAAGTAATCCTTAAAACTTGGCCTGTTAGTGGATCCTGAAGACCATGGTTTGGAAACATTGTTCTAAATAGTTACTTGGTAGGGATGCGCATGGCTGAAAAATTTGTTTTGTTTAGTTTCGTTTCATTTACGTTTTTAAATAATTTCAGTTTTGGAATTTCGTAAATAATTTCGTTTAGTTTCGATCGATTTTTGAAATTTCGAATTGATTCGAATTTCATATATCAATTCGATCGTTTATCAATTCGAATTTTGGATCACTAAATAAAACCCCAATTAACCAAATTTTGCTGTTAAAAGAAAAGCTAGGGTTAAATTTTAAGCGGTGTCACAGATTTAGTATTTGAGTCAAATTAAACAGTGAAACAAAATTAATTTGTTTCATAAAGTCCTTTGCTGGCTATTACTTGTATTGTAAGTTTAAGATCAATTTGATAGTTCATTTCAAATTCAATAGTTTATCAGTTATTCAAATTTTTCGTTTATGATGATGACACGGTGTAAAACAAAATAAATTTGTTATATACCCTTTTGTTTCGTTTCGAATTCGTATCGTATCGATTTGTTATTCGGAAGTACTTCTGAATACGAATTATCAAATTTCGTTCCAAATTCCGAATTTTTCTGAAACGAATGCACATCTCTATTACTTAGGAACAGAAGTCCTGAAGTTGAGCAGTTGCCACAGAAACAGAAGATTTCCAGCTATTTGTCCTCCTCAGTATTGATTCTAGTTCTATTTAAAAAGAAGGAATGATCATATTCTATTCTTCACAAAAAGCAGATACAAGTATATCTATGTACATCTTCTCAGCCAGACCTCTGTATCTGCTGAATCCTAGAATTGGTGAACTCTAAGGCTTTATACGAGCTTATGGGAAAACGCATGCATTCCATGCACTTTCTCTCGTGACCTTTCCAGAATTTCATGCATGAACAAACAGAACTGCTTGAGGGACATCATTGAAAAACACAAGTATCTTGTTTAAAAGTGGGTAAGGAGTGGCTGACATGTCTCTGGAGGTCAAGTCTGTTACTAGAGGTCTATATTTTCTTTTTCTTTTCTTTTTAATTTTACCAGGAAAGATACATTGAGATTTCTCTTGTTTTCAAGTATGTCCTGGGTGGCGAACCTGTGTCTCCACAGTCATAGAGCAGTGATGTTGCCTCTACTCTACCCAGCCGGTACATATTTGGGGTTATTCTGTACATACTACTTGTTAGTGGTCATTGTATTTGGTACATTTAAATATACAATGAATGGTTGAAGGAAGTATTGTTACATTGTGTCATGATATGCGTCTGTTATGAGGATCTCAATTTTTTGGATAAAAATTTATTGAACTTTGTTACTCTACATGTCATGGCTTTTGAATAATCAAGGGACCCATTCCAACAAAATAACTTCTTGAGGCGTTAAGGTAATGTTGAGATAACTTTATAGATATACACGGTATAGGAGACGTTAATTTGTGCCTTGGAATGGAAGCGCTTCCATTCGGGAGACAATTTCTCCGATTTATTCAAAATCTGGCTTGACAAGTCCAAAACCCAGACAACTTTCTGTTCCTTGGGTTACCTCTGTGGCTCTTAAAAGTCCTGATTATTCTAGGTACCTCCTATATACTGAAATGGAAATGGCTGCTAAATCTTCATTCTGTCAATAAGACAGAAAAATTAAGATGCATTGTCAAGAAGACGATAATCATACTATTTATGCATTAATTGATTGTTCCTGCAAGGCTCTCAATATGTATTGACTGATGGTTTATGGCAGGCAATGAATAAGGTTTGTACTGGTTGTGTCAGTACAATGAGTGAAGGATTATATTGTGATCAATTGAACGAACGGAGTTGGAACTAGGATCAGACTCACGGGTCCCAATCGAAGGAGACCTGAAGGGTAGCGATACCTTATAATTAATAATCCATGTTGAATATTGATTGAAGTACGTTGTGGTGCGGCATAACATTGTATTCAATTTATTAATTGGCAGCCGCGATCAAATTACACCAATCTGGTAACCAATGTATATTGGATTCACATTGCAAGATATACAGTGGCAAGAAAAAGTATGTGAACCCTTTGGGATTACGTGGAGTTTTGCATGAATTGGTCATAAAATGTGCTCTGATCTTCATCGAAGTCACAACAATTTGAAAAACACAGTCTGCTTAAAATAACATATAATGTTTGTGTTGTATTTTCATGTGTTTATTGAACATAACATGTAAACTTTCAGAGTGCAAGGTGGAAAAAGTATGTGAACCCCTAGCCTAATGACTTCTCCAAGAGCTAATTGGAGCCAGGAGTGAGCCAACCTTGATAGTTGTGATATTATTGGATGTGTTGCTGAAAGCTGTCCTGCCCTTTAAAAACACACACCAGTTTTGGGTTTACTGGTTTCAAGAAGCACTGCCTGATGTGAACCATGCCTCGCAGAAAAGAGCTCTCAGAAGACCTACGATCAAGAATTGTTGACTTGCATGAAGCTGGAAAGGGTTACAAAAGAATCTCCAAAAGCCTTGATGTTCATGTGTCCACGGTAAGACAGACTGTCTACAAATGGAGAAAGTTCAGCACTGTTGCTACTCTCCCTAGGTGTGGTCATCCTGTAAAGATGACTGCAAGAGCACAGCGCAGAATGCTTAATGAGGTAAATAAGAATCCTAGAGTGTCAGCTAAAGACTTACAGAAATTTATGGCACATGCTAACATTTTTGTAGATACGTCTATAATAAGGAAAACATTAAACAAGAATGGAGTACATGGGAGGACACCACGGAGGAAGCCATTGCTGTCCAAAAAGAATATTGCAGCACGTTTGAAGTTTGAAATCGAGCACCTGGATGTTCCACAGCACTACTGGCAAAATATTCTGTGGACAGATGAAACCAAAATTGAGTTGTTTGGAAAAAACACACACTATCAGGGTTATTCAAAGAGATCCGAATTGCTTGTGAAAGGTAACCGAACGCTGAAAATCAGCGTTCGGTTACCTTTCCTGACCATTCGGCTATCCAGAGAGCAGGCAATTCGCCAAATCCTGGCGAATTGCCTGAACATACGGTGCCTGTTCGGTGCCTGTTCGAGGGCAGAGAAATCCCCATAGAGAAGCACTGCTTCGGCTATTCAGAGAACACAAACCAGCAGTGAAAGGTTCCCCTAATGCCCTGCCATTCGGTGGTTTAATTCGGCAAGTTTATTCAGGAGAATCCCATAGGCTTCAATGTTAAAAATATTCCCGTTTTAATTCAATATCTAAAAAAACCGTTCATTATAAGATTCTGCAGCAAAAAGTCTATTTATAGATTTTTTAGGATACTTTAAGCATTTTTCAGATTTTTTTTTTTTTTTTTTTTAAAAGTCCGATTTTTTTTTTTGATTTTTTTTTTTCAGTTTACTTATTTTTTTTGTAACAGCCCTCTTTATTATCATTCCCTGGACCTCCTGTGAAAATTTCAGACATTTTCGCTCAGTAGTTTCTTTGCAAACAGCGTTTCATTTTCCCAGATTCATACAAATGGTTTTGCTAATTTATTCACTGCCTCCTCTACGTCACAGCTGCTTCGGCTCTGTGTGATTCGGCTCCTGTTCGGCTCCTGTTCCGGTTTTTCGAAGGTTAATCCAGATGTTTTTGCTTGTTTTCTGCGTGCATTCGGTTAGTTTTCGTCAGGTTTGCGGCAGCTTTTCCCTACAATTCGGGGACCCTGTGGTGTTTGCTGAATACACCGCAAGGTCACCAAAATGCAATCGGCAAAAGGAACCGAATTGAAGAGAACGAAAAGTCACCGAACGTGCGGTGACTTTTCCAATCTCTTTGGATAACCCTGATCGTGTGGAGAAAAAAAGGCACAGCACACCAACATCAAAACCCCCTAAGGAGAAACCTGCAGGCGCAGATTTTCCTCCTTAGTGTCCCCATTTTAGCGCGTAGATTGTAATATGGCCGCAAGAGTGTTATTGACGAGCACTGAAACCATTTCGGTGCATTTCGACACAATTCAGCGATTTTTGTTTCAGCAAAAATAGGGTGCATTCACTATTCACTGAATGGTCACCGTATGGCGTTAAATGGATAGAAGAAATATTTTAAGAGAAACTTTGATAATTTAAAATTAACTCTTTAATAAAAAGCAAACTTCGTAACTTTTGTTTGTTTACTTCTCCATTCTTTAATGTAGAGAGCTGTGGAAACGGTTGGCATTATGTTGGCGCAACAACATGAAGAATCTTCATCTCACTGCATTAAGAGCTCTGGATCATATCCTTCTGCTTTGCGCTTCTAGATCCAAGCTTGCGTTACAAGATGCTTGGATTAAGAGCAATCCCTGGAAAGAGAGAGGAATTTAAAACCGTGCTTCTTACCCGAGGCATAAAACAGTGTGTGTCCTAGTGTAAAGGGAACTGGATGAAAACCTCCTATTGTCCGCAATCCGAGGAATTCTCCTCCTTAGTAACTGGTGCTAATGAGTGATTCCGCACGCGCCTGGGGCTAGTGCAAACAATGTAAAGCTGTCAACACAGCTCCCTGTTGCTTTAGTGTTTAAATACCCTTTCCTAGAACATGGAACATGTGATCCAGTCTGGGAGCTGTTTGTAGCCGTTTGTGTACTTTTTCTTTTTCCTTTCCGAATGTCTCTTTCATATGACATTATAAAACCACTATTCCGTCTATCACCTGCCATCAAGCAATATGGTTTCCACCTTTTTGCATACTTTTTTCTTGATTGGGAATTCGTCAAAACATTATTTTATATGTTCAATATATGTCCACAGATACATTCTGAAAAATGAGTTACTTTGCCACTTGCTTACTTTTAACCTCTCACTACCAAGATCGACTATAGGGGTTTTGCAGCGAGCAACGACATTTCGGTGTTCTCAGGTTCCCTGCACTTCGGGGAACCAAATTCTCAGACCCTGCGGTAAATTCAGCATTCACCCCAGCGTCCTCAAAGTGCGGGGTCGGCTTTTTCCGGCGGCTGCTCTGCGCTGTGATCGGCGGCTGCTCAGGTTTCTCCGGCGTGTTCGGTGGGGTTAATCCAGATGTTTTTGCGGTTGTCATTGTGCGTTCGCCGGGTTTTGCGGTGAGTGTTCGGTGGGTTTGCGGCAGCTTTTCCCTGCACTACGACGGCCCTGTGGTGCTTGCTGAATACACCGCAGGGTCACCGAAATGGGATCGCCGAATCGCACCGAATTGACGAGAACGAAAAGTCACCGAACGTGCAGTGACTTTTCGATTCTCTTTGAATAACCCTGTGTATTTCTGTAACAATTCAATGTTCTTCAACCCAGGACATACTTGAAAATGAGAGAAATCTCAACGTGTCCTTCTGGTAAAATACTTTATAGATAAATCCATTTTTCAGATACAATTTTGTTAGTGGAATGGTGGTCATCCACCATAATTTCACTATGTCACAACCAGGGCAGCCATCAGGGCTGTCAGCCTATGATATGTTCAGGGGCCCAGGCCAAACCCTGAGCAGTTTGACTAAGGGCCACAATTATAAGGAAACTCAATGCCACCCAGGACTGTCCAAGATATCCATAACTTTCCCGGTGGCCCGAGGTATCAGGGGTCGTTAACAGTGGGAGCGATTTAGTATGGTCTGCACCAGACTGAGGTGCAGACCAAAGCGCTCCCATAAAGGAACACCTATTATCCACTCACTGGAGGGGAAGAGTTTATTGAAAGGGGGGCATTGAGCAGTGGCGGAACTACCAGGGTCGCAGCGGTCGCAATTGCGACCGGGCCCTGGCAATTCCACCACTGGAGGGGGGCCCACTGGCTTGGGGAAATTTCACCCAGCGCCGGCGCGCAGCGGCGAGCGCTGCACTATTTTTTCAGCAGCCGCCAACCGCGTTCCTCGATCGGCGATCCTCCCCTCTCGCTCGCCTCCAGCTGCTCCGGCTGCACGTCTGCCTATGTGTGTGTGGGCGCAGCCAAGGAGACGAGTGAGTGAGAGACAGAGCGGGCCGGATCAGAATTAATGCGCGGTTGGGTGCCCAGATACCCTTCCTCTCTGGCTCCAGTGAGATGAGTCAGTCTGACTGCACTGCTGGCAGGCACCACCACCGCCCCACTGCAGAGTCGTGACAGTCACTGTCTGCTGAGGCAGAGGCCACAAACATCCCGGGTCCCAGTCCCAATCATTTGGCATCGCCATCGCACGCCACTGGATCAGGTAATTCTGTTCAAAAACATCAAATTATGCTCCTGTCGCTTACTACACTAACAAACACTTTCTCTTTCCAATCTGATTCTGTCTGGGGGGGGGCAGGCGGTCTCAATATGGATTAATGGCCCCATGGCAACCTGACTGCCTTACTGGGGGCCGTGGGGCCCTTCCAATATGGCAGGCACTGGCAGCCTGGCCTGCATTACCGTGGGGGCTGGGGGGCCCTTCCAATATGGCAGCCAGGCTTGTGTTACCATGGGGCCCAGGCCCTTGAGTACTGTGGGGGACCCTTGGAGCTGGGGGCACTATATACCCATGTGAGCTGGGGGCACTATATAGTGCAGGAGGGATGGTCGCGCCTATTCCCCGAAGGGTTGGCTGCAACCACCAAATGCATCCAGCCCAACAACATGTGAAGAACACAACAAAGAAAAAAATGTCATCTGCGCTTACTCCAATTATACCGTGTGATAAGAAACCGTGTGATAAGAATAAGAAACCAAACCTCTAATAGTGTTTAGTTTCACACGGTATAATTGGAGTAAGCGCAGATGACATTTTTTTCTTTGTTGGGGGCACTATATACCCATGTGAGCTGGGGGCATTATATACCCATGTGAGCTGTGGGCATTATATACCCATGTGAGCTGGGGCACTATATACACATGAGAGCTGGGGGCGCTATATACCCATGTGAGCTGGGGTAATATATATCCATGAGAGCTGGGGGCGCTATATACTCATGAGAGCTGGGGGCAATATATACCCATGTGAGCTGGGGCAATATATACCCATGTGAGCTGGGGGCAATATATATCCATGTGAGCTGGGGCAATACTATCTTTTTTTATATTGCAGGGGGAAAAAAAGGTAACTATATAGATCTTTTTTGGGGGGGAGGGGGGCCCTTCATGGATTCTTGCACCGGGGCCCTCAGGTTTCTAGTTACACCACTGGCATTGAGCATTGGTTTGGTAAGTGGCCCCACGTATTCTAATGACAGCCATGGTTACACCGATGCCGTTCAGTACATGTTTGTGTGCCGTGCAGATTGTTAATGCCACATGACGTCATCTCTATAAAACTATTAACTCAGAAGATGAAAACAAATGCCATTCATAAAATATGCCTGTAGACAACACTGCTTCCAGCTTTCCATGGAGGACGTGATGGAGTTTCTGTGCAGAGCTGTTCTTGCGCGACCCTTCCCAATCATACATTGGCTGTAATACAGGTCGCTAAATGCCACATAAATAAAATGTATTATTCTGAAGATAATGAGGCAAATAACATTTGTTCGCATTTTTCCTCCATTGCATTTATTCTCTCTCTCTCTTTAGGTTGAAGTTTTTTTTTCATTATCAAGCAATAGGATGGCTCATTTTCAGAACCTGAAACCTTTTCTCTGAACCTGATCTTTTTTAAAGCAGAAATCATATTTTAAAAGACTGTCAGTCATTTGATTGCATCATGTGCAGAAGGGTGTGCCTGCTTGGTTAATTGCTCCTGATTTTGACTTTTTTAGGCCCGTATCTACACTTTTTGGGGTTTCACCTTGCGCTCCTCCACCTTCCATTTGAGGATGCCCCACAGATGCTCAATAGGGTTTAGGTCTGGAGACATGCTTGGCCAGTCCATCAGCTCTATCCTCAGCTTCTTAGCAAAGCAGTGGTCACATTGGAGGTGTGTTTGGGTTTGTTATCATGTTGGAATACTGCCCTACGGCCTAGTTTCCGAAGGAAGGCGATCATGCTCTGCTTCAGTATGTCACAGTGCATGTTGGCATTCATGGTTCTCTTAATGAACTGTAGCTCTCCAGTGCCGGCAGTCCCAGACCATGACACTCACACCACCATGCTTGACTGTAGACAAGTCACACTTGTCTTTGTGCTCCTCACCTGGTTGCCGCCACACACGCTTGATACCATCTGAACCAAATAAGTGTATCTTGGTCTCATCAGACCACAGAACATGGTTGCAGTAATCCATGTCCTTAGTCTGCTTGTCTTTGGCAAACTGTGGGCTTTCTTGTGCATCATTTTCAGAAAATGCTTCCTTCTGGGACGACAGCCATGCAGAGTCAGACCAATTTGATGCAGTGTGCGGCTTATGGTCAGAGCACTGACAGGCTGACCCCCCCCCCCCAACCTCTTCAATCTCTGCAGCAATGCTGGCAGCACATACGTCTATTTCCCAAAGACAACCTCTGGATATGACGCTGAGCACGTGCCCTCAACGTCTTTGGCCGACCATGGCGAGGCCTGTTCTGGGTGGAACCTGTCCTGTTAAACCGCTGTATGGTCTTGGCCAATGTGCTGCAGCTCAGTTTTCAGGGTCTTAGCAATCTTCTTATAGCTTAGGTCATCATTATGTAGAGCAACAATTCTTTTTTTCAGATCCTCAGAGTTCTTTGCCATGAAGTGCCATGTTGAACTTCCAGTGACCAGTATGACAGAGTGAGAGCGATAACACCACATTTAACAGACCTGCTCCCCATTCACACCTGAGACCTTGTAACGCTAATGAGTCACATGACACTGGGGAGGGAAAATAGCTAATTGGGCACAATTTGGACATTTTCACTCGGGTGTAGTCACTTGTTGTCAGTGGTTAGACATTAATGGCTGTGTGTGTGTTGAGTTATTTTGAGGGACAGCAAATTTACACTGTTATACAAGCTGTGCACTCACTACTTTACATTGTAACAAAGTGTCATTTCTTCAGTGTCGTCACTTGAAAAGATATAAAATATTTACAAAAATGTGAGGAGTGTACTCACTTGTGTGAGATACTGTGTGTGTATATATATATAATACAAAACAGCAGAAGGTTGCACTCAACCTCAAAACTAAGGCTGGGGTCAGACGAACGCAGTGCGAACGTGCGTTGAGCCGCATTTTATTACTGCCGTAGTAGCAGCAAATGACGTCCAATGACAGCCAATATACGAAGTACGGCCGCACAACGCAAGCGGCAAATGAATGCATTTTTTCGAGAACGTGGAACCGCTAGTACTGACGCACAGAGTGTGCTGCGTCCGCATAGCGACGTGTGTGCGTGATTAGGAGACGTCAGACGCTGCTCATGTACGGCCAACATAACGTCCATTTGTTTTTTTATAGCTCTGTCAAAAAATACGGCCGACATTGCGCATCGTATGACCGCTATCTCATCTTCCGTGAAAAAATGCGTTCGGACACATCAACGCACTTTTTGATGGTAGACGTGAAAAATGCGTTCGTCTGACCCTAGCCTAAGTGGGTGCATCTAATGATGGAAGAAGGTGGTCAATCATATGGAGTGCTCTTTTTTGGTGTTTTGTGTGTGTATATATATAATTTTCTTTATTTCTGTTTGAGGCCAAGTAGATTATATAGCAATGCATTATTGCCACAAGGATAAACGATAAGCTAATATACAGTATATACTATACACACACTATATGGATAAAAGGATCAGGACCCCTAATCATTTCACTAACAGGGGCTTTTATGACATGAACTTGTTAAGTCATAGACCTTAACATGGTGTTGGTCCTCTCATTGCAGCTATAACAGATTCCGCTCTTCTCGGAAAGTTCCCACAAGATTTTGGGGTGTTTCTGAGGGATTTTTGGCCATTTATTCAGAGTATTTTGTGAAGTAAGCCAGTGATGTTGGAGGAGAAGGCCTGGCTTGCAATCTCCTTCCTGGTTCATCCCAAAGGTGTTAGATGGGGTTGAGGTCAGGTCTCTGTGCAACCAGTCACATTCTTTCACACCAAACCCATCCTGCCATGTCTGCATAGAGGTGCGCAGAAGGTGTGCCAAAGCCCACCCTATTGTTGGGAAAAGAGGTCCTGTTTCACCTCCTACAGTACATTGATATTTTAAATGTCCCTTATGTGGTTCATGATGAATAGCATAAAAGCCGACTGTATCATTGATTAAAGGTTTGTTATTTCTAATGAAAAATGTGCATTTTTTTAGGAAAAAAATCTTCTAAACATAAGTTTTCAATTAATAAATGTTCCATGGGTGCATAACCCTAATGCAACGGTGTGCGCACGTCAATGCATGTCTGTATGGACCTTGCTTTGTGCGCTGGGCCACGGTCATGCGGGAATGGAAAAGGAGCTCTTCGGGATGACCCATGTTTGTCACAATTGTTTGGAAATGCAGATTGCATGGATAGGTTTGCGATTTTTATACAACTGTGGCAATGGGTCTGATATAAACACCTGAATTCAATCATCAAGAGCTGTGCCCAAATACTTCTGGCCATAGTGTGTGTGTGTGTGTGTTTTATATCCCACGTTTCACTTGAAAAAGACGTTTGTTTTCTTTATATATTCTTCTTTTTGATGCAGTTTGCTGTAGGATGCGCAGCTTTTCACTGCAGCCATTCTCCAGCTCTATGTGAGGTGCACATCATGCTTTCCACCTTCTAATCATGCTGGAGGTTTTCCGTACACATACTTCATGCAGGAATAAGACCCGCTAGCAACAGGTTGCCGATGCTGATCTTTAAAAAGAAGGCACCTCACTCCTCTGCAGTTAATTTGTCACCCGCCGCGGCTTAATTTGCGATGTGACGAATCCAGCATCTTGTCCCGGCCTTAAGGCTTCCACCGAGCTCCTACCAGGACGCGTCTTGCGGGCCGCGCTGTGCTCGTTATATTGCTGGAGGTTAATAAGATGCCTGGTGTTCAACTGCAGAAAAATCTGCATCAGCACATTTACCCACGAGATCATAACAAATCTATATTCCTATGCTATTTTAGTAAAGAGAATAAAACCAGTCGCAGATAGGCAGGTCTAGATTTACATATTATTCCTTAACATAAGTTAAAGCAGGTGATTTAATGCTGTCATGAAATGCAGTGCTTTACAGCTATTTTCCGCTGTCAAGTATCAAACATGAAACATGGTAAATTTGCTACATTATGCAAAATGTGTATTTTTATAAAATATATATATATATTACACACTGCCTGGCCAAAAAAAGTCACACACTCAAATATTTCATTGGAGCGCCCTTTGCTGTGATTGCGGCACGCATTCGCCGTGGCATCGTGTCGATGAGCTCATGCAATGTCACAGCATTTATTTGCATCCAGAGTGACATTAATCTGTGGCCAAGATCTTGTAGTGATGACGGGAGAGTCGCAGTGCTGCGTAAAGTCTTCTCCAGCACATTATCCCAAAGATTCTCAATGGGGTTAAGGTCTGGACTGTGCGGTGGCCAATCCATGTGTGAAAATGATGTCTCATGCTCCCTGATGAATCCTGGCGTTGCCATCTTGGAATACGCCCGCTGTGCCATCAGGGGAGAAAAAACCCATTGATGGAAAAACCTGCTCATTCAGTATATTCAGGGAGTCACATGACCTCATTTTATGCAGCTGAAACATCAATCAAAGCCGTAATTACCCAATGGAAGGCTCACACCTATTGGCATGTATGTGTGTGATATATATGTATATTATACACGCTCCATCTTAAATGTTGCAACTTGCCCGGGTGCCTAAATCCAATAAGAAAATATAAACAGCAGATATCTGGACTCACTCCAGGACTTGAATAAAACTAAAGTTTATTAACAAAACATGTTAAAAAGCCAACGTTTCGGCCCCACACCGGGCCTTCATCAAGGATAAATGTTACAGTAATGAGCACATATAAATAGTACAACATTACACACTATGGGCCCTTTTACATTCTTCATGCAAACATTAAAGCGTGCTCAAAAAACGCATTAACGCGAGGGGCAAAACCCTTTGCGCTGAACGTCGTATTACAATCTCAGCGCAACAAACGCACATATACTTCTACCGTGGGTGAACCTGCGCGAATGCTGCGCGAGCTTACTGTACTGTGCGCGTCCTATACTTAACATTGTGAGCGCAAATGCGTTTGTGCGTTGGTATGCAGATGGTATTACAATCTATGCGCAGTTTGTAACGCACAGCCTTTGCGCGCATAATTTTAGCAACTCCTAAAAGCTGGTGTTAATGGCAAATTCTATCAACCTGCCGAACCCAAATACACCAGCCCAAAAAAAAATACGCAGCAAAGTATAGTTACACAATCTACATACCAAACCAATAAATTTGAGAAGTTGTGCGTGTTTTTTTTATTGATGCAACATATATGCGCAGATTGACTTTGACAGGCACAAAAACTTAACGTGAGACAATTAAGGTTCTTTATTCTGATTGGCTGAATCGTGTGAAAAAACAGTCCGCACACTTATTTTTGCACGCAACGTTTTTGAGCGTCCGTTTTCCGCGCGTTATTTTTTGACGGATGAAAAAATGTGCGAGGATTGTAATACCAGCGTTGATTTACGCTCGTTAACGTTTGACGCTTCGCGCAAAAATTCACCGTGCATTTTTGCGTGAAGAATGTAATCGGGCCCCATGTGTGCTCATTACTGTAACCTTTATCCTTGATGAAGGCCCGGTGTGGGGCCAAAACATTGGCTTTTTAACTTTTTTTTTTATTAATAAACTTTATTTTTATTCAAGTCCTGGAGTGCGTCCAGATATCTGAGATAGATATATATATAATCTCTTTACCATGGAGTCTTACTATTGGCAGTCAAACTAGGGACTGTCTGTTTTCTACTGAAGGGACAGCAATGCAGGAGCCCAAAATTGTGACTGTCCTACCAAACCGTGAATGCTTGGATGGAATCTAGTAATGCTAAAGCTGGCGGCCACAGGCTGCTTATACAGTTGTGTTCAAAATTATTCAACCCCCAATGCTGTAAAGGGTTTTAGGGAATTTAGTGTACATTTGTAATTGTATTCAGAATGAAATCCTACAAGGACTTTTTAAAGAACCATATGCAACTAAAATGACATCAATTTGTTTTGTAATACAGTAGTAAATGTTTCTTTTGTGAATTCTTCATTGACACAATTATTCAACCCCTTAAAGACTACCACTCTGAAGAACAGAGGTTCATTCAAGTGTTTTCAATCAGGTATTGAAAACACCTGTGGATGTCACGGAGCAGCAATAAAGCATAATAAGCACCAATTAGGCAGCTTTAAAATGACTGTGATACTCAGCTCCTTCTAGACATTTACTGGTGTGGTTACAAACATGGTGAAGTCAAGAGAATGGTCCAGGAAGACAAGAGAAGAGGTGATTACTCTTCACAGGAAGGGCAATGGCTAGAAGAAGATTGCAAAGATGTTAAACATACCAAGAGAGACCATAGGAAGCATCATTCGCAAATTCAAGGCAAAGGGCACTGTTGAAACGCTACCTGGTCGTGGCAGAAAGAAGATGCTGACTTTGACTGCTGTGCACTACCTGAAGCGTAGAGTGGAGAAAAGTCCCCGTGTGACTGCTGAGGAACTGAGAAAAGATTTGTCAGATGTCGGTACTGAAGTTTCAGCTCAGACAATATGGCGCACACTGCGTAATGAAGGCCTCCATGCCAGAACTCCGAGGCGCACCCCCTTGCTGTCTCCAAAGAATAAGAAGAGTCGACTACAGTATGCCAAAAGTCATGTGGACAAACCACAGAAGTTTTGGGATAGTGTTCTGTGGACTGATGAAACAAAATTAGAACTGTTTGGGCCCATGGATCAACGCTATGTTTTGGAGGAGGAAGAACAAGGCCTATGAAGAAAAGAACACCTTGCCTACTGTGAAGCATGGCGGGGGGTCAATCATGCTTTGGGGCTGTTTTGCTTCTGCAGGTACAGGGAAGCTTCAGCGTGTGCAAGGTACCATGAATTCTCTTCAGTACCAGGAGATATTGGATGACAATGTGATGCAGTCCGTCACAAACCTGAGGCTTGGGAGACGTTGGACCTTTCAACAGGACAATGATCCCAAGCATACCTCCAAGTCCACTAGAGCAGTGGTCCCCAACCCTGGTCCTCAGGGCCCACTAACAGGCCAGGTTTGCCAGATATCTGAAGCACAGCACAGGTGTTATGATTTGCTGCTCAGTGATTGCAGGATTCAGTCTGCTTTCCCCATGGTGATCTGCAAAATCTGGCCTGTTAGTGGGCCCTGAGGACCAGGGTTGGGGACCACTGCACTAGAGCATGGTTGCAGATTAAAGGCTGGAACATTTTGGAGTGACCATCGCAGTCACCTGACTTAAATCCGATTGAGAACCTCTGGTGGGACTTAAAGAAAGCAGTTGCAGTGCGCAAGCCTAAGAATGTGACTGAACTGGAGGTTTTTGCCCATGACGAATGAGCGAAGATACCCGTAGATCGCTGCAAGACACTTGTGTCAAGCTATGCTTCACGTTTAAAAGCTGTTATAACTGTAAAAGGATGTTGTACTAAGTACTAAGATTGAATGTCACTTGGGGGTTGAATAAAACTGATAATGATGTGAGCACAGAAAAGACATTTGTGGTTATTTCATTATAAATGTTATGTTATATTTGTCTGACCTACACGTGCCTCTTTGATTTAATTGTAAGCAAGATGACTGAATGATCAAAATCAATGTCAAACTGGCCAAAACACTCAATTTCAGTGGGGGTTGAATAATTTTGAACACAACTGTATTTACGCCTTGGCCAGACACGGTGGAAAAAGCTCGAGAGTTACCATCCAGGGGTGAAAAAATTGCCATTTATATTATTATAGCGCTATATTAAATAATTCCACAGTCCTAGATTATTAATATAACATTTTACTTCCATTAACAAACATCTCTACGGAGAAAAAAGCTTTTAGCCCCATATCAGAGCCTTAACTAGCGCCAACGCCATTAGCAGATTATCTCCTGGCGTTGGCCAGCTTTTAACACTCTGGGTGAATAAACGTAGGGACGGAAATGTGCACATGGACATCTGTTTTAATAGAGCAGCTTTTATTTGGTTCTTGGGTATTTTTTTTCTTGGAATTTAGGAAAGAAGAGTTTTTAATTTCTAAACCGTATTACGTTTGCAAGAGAAGTCACAAAAATGCTCTTAGTGCTACCAATAAAGTGCTAATAAAGCGCTTGGACACAGGTGTCAAAATATAATATATTTAGAAACCTGCATAGATAATATACCGCTTTGTAATGCTGAAAAGGCAGCCATGCTGCCCTTCACAGGCAGATGTAGTGCCACGTATTGGGCATATTGCCATGCATGGAGGTAAAGAATTCCATGTTTAAAGGGACACTATGTATCCTGACCTCTTTATCTTTTTAAAGTTGTCGGGATGTGAAGAGTGCCTCCCCTTTCACCCTTATCTGGTGACCACGCTGGGTAAAGTGGAGGGCTTTCCTTCACCCCAGCAGCCGGTATTTTGAATTTCCTGGCTGTCGGTCACTAGTGATGTCGTCATCACGCAGTGAGCATGCTGATGTCACTCTCTGAAACTGGCCACAGTAGAGAGCGATCTCAAAGAAGCAAAAAATGAATTGGATCTGTGCAACTCGGTCCCTGAGTTGGTCCCCGGAAGGTGCAGCATTCGAAATCCCAGCTGCCAAGTGACAGCTATGTGGGTGGTGTAGGTATCCAATCATATTGCACTACCAGCCAAACATTTATTTATTTATAAAGGATTTTACCAGGAAGGATACATTGAGATTTCTCTCGTTTTCAAGTTTGTCCTGGGTTCGAGAACATGAGTGGAGGGAATGGAAGGGGCACTCCTGCAACTGACCACTTTATCAAGCTAAAGTGGTCAGAGTGTGTGGTGTTCCTTTAAAGGTGAATTAAGTACGCTCCCACTTGTTATACATTTATTAGACGTGCACGGCTGTTTTTGTTTTTATTTCGGATTTTTTTTGTTCCTTTCTTCTCGTTTTGGATAATTTCTTTCCGTGTTATTTTCGTTTCGTTTGGTATGTTGCTGCGATTTTGTATTTTTGGACCGATCTGAAAAATTCTAACCCTGATTTTCGGTGGTTGCGTTCGAGAGGTTTAATCAGGTTTCAATGTAAAAAAAAAAATCCCGTTTTTTTTTTATTTGTTTTGAATCCTTTTGTTATCTTTCTTTTTTTTCCGTTTGGGGTAATTTTCATTCCATTTTTCTTTTCGGATCATTTTTCATTGTTTTTGTTATGCGACCACAATTCACATTTTCGACCGATTCGTTAATTGGGACTGACGATTTTTAGTTTTTTTTAGAAACGACAAAAGTAACGACAACTGATTTTTTTTCGTCCGAATTTGTATTCAGAGCGAAACGAAATGCACAGGTCTGATATTTATACTTTATACTATAGTTTTTTGCTAAGTTGGGTATAGCTCTTTTAAGCCTTGTTTTATGTGACGGTTTTCCTGAAATTAGCTTTGAATTAACCAAATTACTGTTGCGCATTCCTGTGGTCACTTCAAAGTCTTCACAGACTGGATCTTGCTTCTATGGCTGCGTGAATGAATGTCTCACTGTAGTATTTATTATGACTTGCTATGGTATTCATGCTTCCTTTGTATAAAGTTGTAACTTAATCTCGCCGGTATATCTAATGAGTCGTGGTGAGTTCACAGCTGACCTAAATAAATAAAATCCCAAAAACCAAAAAAATGCCAAAATGGGGATCTTGGTTTTGTCCGACCGCAACAAGGTCTTTATTAAGACCACCGGCATACAATGAAAGTGTTTTGAGGTCTAGATCTAAATCTGCAAGGAAGCAATACTCTAGGATTTACAGAAAGGTCTATTTGTCTACAAAAATTAAATTAGATATGTGGATTAATTTTGAATGAATTGGCAGCAAATCAGAAGCATCCCGAAATCCCAATCTCTGAAATTCTGAATCATCCGAAAATGATAAAATGTGATCAAATTGATCTGAAAGTCTTTGGATGATTTCAAAATCCTTTTTCTAACCAATAAAAAAAAAAAAGAGAGGAAAACTGCACTAATGCAAACATAAACTGTAACCCTAACAGTAGCCCAAACCTAGAAGTAATCTTAACCCCAACAGTAATCCTACCCAGGGCCGGTGCTAGACTATTTTGCACCCTAGACAAGACCAGCTACTTGCCCCCCCAAAAAAAAATTATTCACTGTTGAAATGCGAGGGGAACACACATGAACACACACACTATGCGGGGGGAACACACACACTATGCGGGGGGGAACACACACACTATGCGAGGGGGACACACACACACTATGTGGGGGACACTGTGCACGGGGGCAGCAGATGGTCGTTCGATGCCCATCTTACCCCTCCGCTGGTTGGGATCGGACTGTGCATCTTTCTTTCCTCTGTGCCTCTTTGTTTGTTTGTTTCTTTCTTCTGTGCCTCCTTTCTTTTGCCTTTTTTCTTTCTTCTGCCTTTCTTTCATCTGCCTCTTTTTTCTTTCTTTCTTCTGCCCCTTTTTTTCTTTCTTTCGTGCCTTTTCGTTGTTTCTTCTGTGCCTTTCTCTCTTTCTTCTGTGCCTTTCTCCCTTTCTTCTGTGCCTTTCTCTCTTGTGCCTGCCTTTCTTTCTTCTGTGCCTTTCTCTTTCTTCTGCCTCTGTTTCTTTAATCTGCCGCTGGTGGCACCCACACATAATCTATTAGCGCCTGCACGTCACCATAGGACTCCCACCTTCTGCGCTGCTAGCCGGGCTCCGCAAGCTAACAATGTTGGCTTTGCGAGCCACCACTGCTGGCTACATGAACTGCACAATGAGGAACGGGAAAATAATGGAACCCGGGTTGGGGTTGGCCACAACCCTAGGCAGCAGTGTGCCCTAGGCGGTTGCCTAGCTTGCCTAGTGGGAGCACCCTGATCCTACCCTAGAAGTAACTCCAACCCTAATGCTAACCCTTCTAACTAACATTTGGGGTTGTGGGGGGTATAGAAGCTAGTACAAGGGGAGGGGGGGTTGGAGGAGATAAAGATGAGGGCTTTGAGGGGGTAGGAGTGTCTAGGGGCTAAAAACTTAAGTTCCTGCTAAGATTCAGACGTCACTGAAATTTTTTTGTATTGAACCCAAAATTTTGAAACAAACTTTGGATTCTGCAAATCGCCGTAGGGAACGGTAATTTTGGGTTGTGCACATTTCTGAAGTATTCATAACCTAATGAGATATGTCAGAGAGTTTGTGATGTACATCTAGGACCTATAAAGACCCGAGAGACCTAAAGGGCTGTTGGGTGGCCAAAATATCCCAGAGGCACTACGTACAGAGCCGATTCTTGCACTCTAAGATTTGAGTGGTTCCTTGAAAAACTATTGTGTCGTTTTATACATATGGGTTACATTATTATTTGTGGTTTTTCCCTTTCTTTTCTTTGAGGACAATGTACCAGAAACAAATAATTTGTGATATATGGTAACTGTAGTAGCTAACCGTATTATTGGGAATACTCTGTAATGTTCTGTTTTGTTGACACTATTCTGGTTGCTAAGTGGTAAGAGGCAACACTGCTAGAGTGTGTTAGTGACGTTTCCCAGCTCTTGTCCCTATATTAGTGCTGCACACCTACACTATTGTATGTTTAAGAAAATATTTTACTCCTATGTGTCACTGGTGCATCCATTGTGTGATCTTTTTGTGTTGTAAACTGCTCCTCCCCCACACAGTGCCTTTACATCACTTGCTCCTCACTGCGTGGCAATGGGTATAGAATGGAGTGAATGGGTCAGTCACTGACTCAAATCATTGTATTGTGTGGGATGTTGTCAAAGGACATCACCAGTGGGTAGATTAGAAGTATTTTAAGCTCCCTGTCTTTTCTCATTCAGCTGCCAGTTCTTACCTTGAGTAGTCTGGAGAACACAATGCACCCTGTGCTACCTTATCTAAAAATTCCCTGCTCCATTTCTTCAACTGTTAAATATTGTATAAGAGAAAGCACAGCCATAAAGTATTTTTTTTAAACAGATTTTGGTAAATATTACATCATGGGAAAAATCCACAAAACGGAAACAGGAGATAAAAAACCCTACCTTTTCTCCTCCTTTCTACATGCAATGGCTTCAAAGGAAAAGGTGTGGTTTTATTTGTAATGCACAAGTAATCTAGTTGCAGTTTATGTAAATGGTATTGTCCCTTTAACCCCTCCCATTTTCACCCTGAAGTAGTCCTTTTACTTTTTCTTGCTCATAAGTTTAGAAAAAAGGGAAAAGGATACGTTTTTGGAATTTAACTACATACCAAGAAAGTAACGAGTTTGATTCAAGCTTCATGTTAACGAGAACATTAAGAAATTCTATACTGTTTTGTTTTTTCTTTTGTTTTACTTTTTTATCTAGTAGCGGATACTTTCTACAGTGTTCCAGCAGGGATGGTGGAACTAAAATAGATGATCCAACCACTATCTCCTAAATCCAGTTACCAGAGCAGGAATGTTTTCTTTTCTTGTCTGATAAGGAATGGACAGGCTGGATGGGGGTCAGTTGATTTTTATCTGATGTCAGAATCTGTACTCATTGTTTCTATTCTTTCTGTTCTTCAGGAAAGTTAATCATCCTTCGCATTCTTTTCTTGGTGTCCTAGATTCTGTCACTTAAAGCTGCTAGGTGGAGAAGGGCAGGGACAATAAATATTGAAGTGAGCGTACCTGTCATATAAGAGCTATGCGCAGATGCTTTTATAGTTAACAAAATCGACTCTTTCCTTTTTTTGGAGCCAAATCGATAGCGGTGGCGCGGACGCGATGTTATGCAAGGCAGAAGATTTAAAACCTTTTAGTTCTGGACGTGGGACCTGGCTGTGTTTGTACCAGTTTGTGTGTTTGTTGCAAACATGAATAACTCTTTAATAAAGGATAAAGTTCATCTCTTTATATCAAATGAACAAAGTCCTCTCTTACAGAAAGCCAAAGTGGGGGACTTTAAAACCAGAAATAACAAAGTGTCAAAATATTCTGAGCTTGATTGTGTTTATTATTACAGATTACCTGCCGTCGAGGTGAATGTTAACTTTTTTCTGATTGGTTTGGGACATGGGAAACTTGGCCAAAGTCCATGACTCCTCGTGTAATGTATGACCAATGTCCTAATAAACCCTTGCAAGGTCCAGGGATAAGGATGCCCATAGCGCCCTTCCCCCATTCTACCTTATTTGTTGTAGGTCTCCAACCCTATGTGAGAAGTGAATGAACCACCAAATACACACCTTCAACTTTTTGCGTACCAGTTACCTCGCTCCACACATTGAAGCAACAGTTCATCAGTGAAGGGAGATTGATTAAGCAGCATGTCCAGGGATCGGTATCCCTCTTGCCTCTCCTTAACCCCTTGGCTGTGGCAACGCCATGCGGTTTTGCAGCCAAGGGGTGAGGTACTCACTCACCTCTCCAGTCGGTGTCCCACAGTGGTCCGACTTCCTAGAAGTCAGACCGTTCCATGGGACCCCTGCCGGCGTACTGACATCCTCTATCTCCCCATCTATAAGGGATTGGAAAATAAGCGAGGCATCACTGGAAAGGTCACCGCCTAACCCCTCACCTGCCAGTACCACGATCCAGAGTCAATCTCGGGCTTCTCCCGGTGGGGCCTATCCCCGTCCACTGACGTCATCGCACATGGGCCAACTCTGTGACAAGCCTCCGAAACAGGGATGTCAAACTCTTGCTCCCCAAATGTTGATGGCTGGAAATTCCCAGAATAATTTGAATGCACTATATAAGGGGCCAATATAAATCATTGTCTGGAAAAATATTCATTAACAGGACTATACACAGGACTCGAGTCACCCATTTAGACTGGACGAAAGGAAATTCAGCCTAAAGCACAGGAAGAGTTATTTTACAGTGAGAACAATAAAGCTGTGGAATTCTCTGCCTGTTTAGGTGTTTGGGTCAGAGACTGCACAGACTTTTAAACAATGACTTGGATGACTTCCTGCAAAAACACAACATTAAGGGTTATGATATTTAATATGTGGGTAAGCTTCTTGATCCAGGGAGAAATCTGACGCCAGTCGTGTCTATAAATGCTTGCAGTTTAGTCAATAAAATCAATGAACTGGAGGCAATGATGGCAGCTGAAAAAGTAGATTTAGTTGCGGTTACTGAGATATGGTTCAGTGAGAAAAATAACTGGGACATAACAATACCGGGGTACTCTTTATATAGAAAAGACAGAGAAGGTAGGAAAGGAGGAGGAGTGGCCCTGTATGTGAAAAACAACATAAAAACGAACCAAATAAAAGTGAGCGAGGTGAACATAGAGTCAGTTTGGGTTATGCTAACATTTGGCAGTCATACAGTAGCTCATGTAGGTGTGATCTATAGACCCCCTGGACAAGTAGAAGAGCTAGATAATCTGCTGCTTGAGGAAATAGCCAAAATGGCAATGAAGGGGGAAGTTATTATCATGGGGGACTTTAATCTTCCTGATGTGAACTGGAAAACCCAAACAGCTGGGTGCACCAGGAGTACAAATATTCTAAACTCCCTACTGGGATTATCTCTAACACAAGTAGTTGAGGAACCGACCTGTGAAGAGGCCATATTGGATTAATACTCACAAATGGAGGTTGGTATCGGACGTTGTTGTAGGAGAAAATTTGGGATCTAGTGATCACCAGTCAGTATGGTTTAATATAAGAACAGGGATGGAGCCGCACCACACAAAAACAAAAGTTTTAGACTTTAAAAAAACAGATTTTTCTAAAATGAGACTTTGTGTGAAGGAGTCATTATCAGACTGGAGGAGTTTAAAGGGAGTCCAGGAGAAATGGGATTATTTAAAGGAAGCATTATTGAAGGCCACAGGAAATTGCATTCGGCTTGTTAGCAAAAACAAAAAAGGGAAGAAACCACTGTGGTACTCTGCAGAAGTGGCCAAAATAGTGAAGAACAAAAAGACAGCATTCAATAATTATAAAACAACTCAGAGTGAAGAGGATAGGCAAACCTATAAGATTAGGCAGAAAGAGGCAAAGCAATTTATAAGAGCTTCCAAAGCACACGCAGAAGAGAAAATAGCTCAGTCAGTAAAAAAGGGGGACAAAACATTTTTTAGATACATAAATGAGAAAAGAAAAGTAAAACCAGGATTAGTTAGATTAAAAACAAAGGAAGGAAGGTATGTATAAGAGGATAAAAGTCTCGCTGACTGCCTCAATGAATATTTTTGTTCAGTCTTTGCAGAAGAAAAGGAAGGAAAGGGACCTCAGTTAGGAGAGAACACTAAAGAGACATTTACATATGAGTTTACAGAGGAGGAGGTTCTACAGCAGCTGTCTAAAGTAAAGACAAATAAGTCAATGGGGCCTGATGGGATCCATCCTAAATTATTAAAAGAGCTCAGTGATGTAATGGCAAAACCGTTAACAGATTTATTTAACCAATCCTTGTTAACGGGAGTCGTCCCAGAAGACTGGAAATTAGCAAATGTTGTGCCCATTTACAAGAAGGGTAGTAGGGAGGAATCGGGGAACTATAGGCCAGTTAGTCTTACGTCAGTAGTGGGGAAATTAATGGAAACCATGTTAAAGGAAAGGATTGTTGAACATCTAAAAACACATAGATTACAGGATCAGAAACAACATGGGTTTACCTCAGGGAGATAATGCCAAACTAATCTTATTGATTTTTTTGATTGGGTAACAAAAATAATAGACACAGGTGGTGCAGTAGACATTGCTTATTTAGATTTCAGTAAGGCTTTTGATACTGTTCCACATAGAAGTCTTATCAATAAATTGCAATCTTTGAGTTTGGATTCCAATATTGTTGAATGGATTAGGCAGTGGCTGAGTGACAGACAACAGAGGGTTGTGGTAAATGGAGTTTATTCGGCGCAAGGTCTTGTTACCAGTGGGGTACCTCAGGGGTCAGTACTTGGACCCATTCTCTTTAATATTTTTATTAGTGATATTGCAGAAGGTATTAATGGAAAAGTATGTCTTTTTGCTGATGACACAAAAATTTGCAACAGGGTTGACGTTCCTAGAGGGATCAGCCAAATGACAAATGATTTAGGTAAACTAAAAAAATGGTCGGAGTTGTGGCAATTGAGTTTTAATGTGGATAAGTGCAAGATAATGCACCTGGGACGTAAAAACCCAAGGGCTGAATATAGAATATTTGATACAGTCCTAACCTCAACATCTGAGGAAAGGGATTTAGGGGTCATTATTTCAGAGGATCTAAGGGTAAGTAGTCAATGTAATAGAGCAGCAGGAAATGCTAGCAGAATGCTTGGTTGTGTAGGGAGAGGTATTAGCAGTAGGAAAAGGGAAATGCTCATGCCACTGTACAGAGCACTGGTGAGACCTCACTTGGAGTACTGTGTGCAGTACTGGAGACCGTATCTCCAGAAGGATATAGACATCTTAGAGAGAGTTCAGAGAAGGGCTTCTAAAATGGTGTACGGCTTGAAGGAGAAAAGTTACCAGGAAAGGCTTAATGATCTTAACATGTACAGCTTGGAAAAAAGACGAGACAGAGGAGATATGATAGAAACATTTAAATACGTAAAGGGAATCCACAAGGTAGAGGAAGGGAGTATATTTAAAAGGAAACAAAATAGCAAAACAAGAGGACATAGTCTTAGATTAGAGGGGCAAAGGTTTAAAAGTAACATCAGGAAGCATTATTTTACTGAGAGGGTGGTGGATACATGGAACAGTCTTCCAGTAGAAGTGGTAGAGGCCAAAACAGTAATTGAATTTAAGCAAGCATGGGATAGGCATAAGGCTATCCTAAACAAAAGATAAATCCAGGTAAAGTATCCATGTAATTGGGCAGACTAGATGGGCCGAAAGGTTCTTATCTGCCGACATTTTTCTATGTTTCTATGTTTCTATCTGGGGTCAAGAAGGATTTTTTTCCCAGTGTGTTGCATATTGGCGAGCACTTCAGACTGGGTTTTTGCCTTTGTTTGGATCAACGGCAGTAGGTGATGTGTGAAAGGCTGAACCCGATGGATGCACGTCTTTTTTCAGACTATGTAATAGCCAGGGAATCATGGGAGTTATTGTTCAGAAAAAAAATCAATGTGTGGGGTGGGCAGCAGAGTTTGAGATGCCTGATTTGGAAAGTGCAGATCCATCATTCATTGGTCTGAATAATAGCCTTTGGATACCTTTTACAAGGAATCTTATGGTTTTGATCAACAAGTTGTTTTCACATTGAAGCTTCTTCCGTCCAGTATCAACACATCAGAAAACAATCCTTGACTGAGAAGTACAAAAAATGTCTGTCCTACTAAATTTAGGAGTTTTGGTGTGTTTGTGTGTGTGTGTGTGTTGTGTGTGTGTGTGTGTATAATGTGATCACCAGAAAGCCTGGAGTTAAACCGTTATGTTATAAGCAGTAAATCTATAATAAAGTGTGAGAAGAACAGAGAGAACGTCCCCTTGAGTGAGATTTAAAAAGAAATGCAATTTTATTGTGTATTAAAAAAAAATACATGGTTAAAACAAACAAACAAACCTTAAAAGAGGAGTGTCTTCTAATTTGGATGAATGGTCACCAGTGTGTATATATGTATAAAAAGCCACAGTGTGGCATAGCATTGATTTTAGGGTTCTGTGTAATAACAGACCCAGGATACATAAAAGTGAGACAGAGGTCATTTGCATATCCAACCCAGAATTCCTTGCTGCATATGGGGAATGTGGCACAGGAGCTCTGGGATGCAATTCATCGAATTGCTGTGATGTGCAAGTGGCTTCTGCAATAATAAACATAATATATATATATATATCGTTGTATAACCTGACCTTTGCTAAAAAAAAAGTCTAGTATGGCACGGCACTGGCAAGGAGGGTTCTGTGTTAAAACAGACCCAGGGTGCAAAAAGTGGGGAATTGCAGACTTCATTTGCATGTCCTTCCCAGAGTTCCGTGCTGCATCTGTGTAATGTAGCACATGAGCTCTGTGAAGCAGTTCTCCGAATTGCTGGGATGTGCAAATGTCTTCTACAATTATAAACTAATATATATATATATATATATCTCATGCACCAATTATGTAATGGTTGGTAACCAAGGCCTGCACTCCTCTGTGAAGGCCTATGTGATGCACTTGATTTCCCCTCTGAGTCAGCTCGTCCCGGGCTTTTTAGAGATGTGGATTTTAGCTCTTGGTGAGTCATATCTAGTAACACAGCCATAACAAGACTTAATTGATATTCGGAGTTTCACTGTGCTCTAGCTGGCACAGAGCTCGCGTTCCCAGAATGTAAATAGCAGCCACTCTCTGTCTTCTGGTGGAGTGGGTGTTTATGACCTGGTGCCCGGAGGAGGCCACTCCTTTTACATTACACAACAGGCCTCCTTTTACTTCGCCTGGTTTCATCTGTCTACACATTGATGTTATTGTTAGATTTCTTTCATTTGTGGTTTGTAGGAAAATTAGATCAATGTGTAGATGTGGAACTGAAACCTAATAAACGCTTTGTGTCTTGTTTTTTGGTTTTGCTTTTTATTGTGTTTATTTGTTCTTTGCTCCGGTTTTTATTTTTATTTTACCTGTATAGTTAAAGCAATTGATATTTACCCTTTGATATAGGCTTTTTACAGTATGCGTTTTAGGTTTCTGGATTTTCTTTTTCTTGGCTTCCTTCTTCTTCTTTTTTTTTGAGCCAGGTAAAGCATTGTGTAGGACAGTGGTTCCCAACCATGTCCTCGGGTACCCCGCTAACTTGCCTGATTTTTAAGGATTCCCTTGGAGAATCCTGCAATCACTGAGCAGCACTCAGATGTGTGCTTCAGAAATCTGGCAAACCTGGCCTGTTAAGCCGGGGTCAGACGAGCGTTTTGAAGAGCGGAAGGAACGTCCATATGAGTAGACGTTCCTTCCACTCTGACGCCCGTCTGGCCACCTTGCTGAGCGCAGTTAGTGCACTCAGTGCTGCAAGACTCAATCCTCCTATTGAGTATCGTGCTTTGCAGCCCCGTCAGTGCGCGTCCTAGCGCTTTGACGGGGAGGCTTGCTGCACAGGCACAGCACGGCTGCTGTGTGGCCGGCCCCATTGCGTCACAACACTGCGACAAACGCCAGAAGGCAGTTCAATACAGGTGCATTATTGCTCGTCTGACCCCAACCTTAGGAAGAGGTGAAGGGGTTAAAAATAATTATGATGTGGTTACGTAGTAGAAAGAATCAATATTGGGTGCAATTGAACTCTACTATACTATGGGCCATATTACATAGTTGGTGCTAACTTAACCAGAGCTGTTTCACCTTTGTAGGTCACACATTTTGTAAGCAGATCAGAAAATATTGGGCTCCCTTTCTCAGTAACACCCCGTCTCTGACCGGTTTTCCCACCCTAGCCCATGTATGTAATGGCCGTGTTAACGAGGACCATGTTCTTTAGCAAACAGTGGGTAGACGGAGTCTGGTATCCCTTCCTGCCGAGTGACTAGAACTCGGGTAGTCTTAGCCGGTGTACCCGACACCAAAGTTTCCTTGTATGACTTTATCTTTGCTAGGAATAGGAATTTATTCTACAGACCCTCAGGTGGTGGTGGCCTTTCTGAAGTTTGATAATAATCTGTGAAGTGGTGGCCATGAATTCCAGGTCTTCAGCTAGCTCTGTTGTATGCAACACCGTTGACATTCTTTTGCTTATTTCACCTTCTTCATTTCTGCACTTAAGACCATAGGGATCAGAAAGCGCTATTGTTGGCCGATGTTAGAAACACAGGTGAAAAAGGCCATTGTTGCAATCCCAGCAAATGCTGGCATTACACAAAAGTGATCCAAAGAGCAGCAGGAGAAACTTCCCTGTTGCTTATCGCAATTTAACTGTGTGAAATGCCAGTGTTTGTTTGTCGTTAGAACACCGACGATGTTTCAGCATTGTTTGCAACACGTAGCTATATTAATACCAAGGATATATTTATAAAGTATTTTACCAGGAAGGATACATTGAGATTTCTCTCGTTTTCTGTATGTCCTGGATTCAAGAACATTGAATTGTTAGTCGTTGCATTTTATTACTTTTTGTTTTTAATATCTTACAGAAATACAAACAGAAATATACAGATTAACAGAAAATAAATATGTAGGAAATATAGTCACTATGTTACATGTTACAGGCGTATTCTGTATATAGTCACTATGTTACATGTTTACAGGTGCATTCTGTATATAGTCACTGTGTTACATGTTTACAGGTGCATTCTGTATATATTCACTGTGTTACATGTTTACAGGCGTATTCTGTATATAGTCATTATGTTACATGTTTACAGGTGCATTCTGTATATAGTCACTGTGTTACATGTTACAGGCGCATTCTGTATATAATCACTATGTTACATGTTTACATGTGCATTCTGTATATAGTCACTGTGTTACATGTTACAGGCGCATTCTGTATATAATCACTGTGTTACATGTTTACAGGTGCATTCTGTATATAATCACTGTGTTACATGTTTACAGGTGCATTCTGTATATAGTCACTATGTTACATGTTACAGGCGCATTCTGTATATAGTCACTATGTTACATGTTTCCAGGTGCATTCTATATATAGTCACTATGTTACATGTTTCCAGGTGCATTCTATATATAGTCACTATGTTACATGTTTCCAGGTGCATTCTATATATAGTCACTATGTTACATGTTTACAGGTGCATTCTGTATATAGTCACTACGTTACATGTTTACAGGTACATTCTGTATATAGTCACTATGTTACATATTTACAGGTGCATTCTGTATATAGTCACTACGTTACATGTTTACAGGTACATTCTGTATCGAGGTATATTAATAGGGACTACTCTTGAGTGACTTAAGACTGGGGGAAGATTTGATGGCGTCTGGGAGGTTATTCCATAATTGCGGTGCTCTGTAGGAAAATGAGGATCGAGCCACTTTCTTTTTGTATTGTGGTATTGCAAGTAAGGTGCTGGTCCTGGATCGGAGGTTATAGGATGAGGGAACTGCTAGGGGAAGCAGCCTATTCAGGTAGGGTGGTAGCTTCACAGAAAAGCTTATAAACACCTGGGGCCAAATTACATTCCTAGTGGTAAAACGGGGGTGCTAGGGAGGAGAAACTGCCCCCGCAGTTTTCCCCCTAGCGCCCCTGTTTTACCGCTAGATTACAATGCAGGCTCTAAAAAATGCTGGCTGCATTGTTACAGCGCGCAAAGCCGCGGGATGCGTGTGGCAGCACTAAGCGGAGCAGCGCGCATAATCTCAATTAAGTCCACAGCACTCCATTGAGCCAGACGCCGGCGGTCACATGACCTGCCGGATCTCACCTCGCGAGATCTGGTCGGTCGGCGTAGTGATACGCAGGGGGAGACTGGGAGGCCTTTTTCCCCCAGTCTTTCCCTTCTCCTGCCAGACTGAGGAGGTAGACAGAGCCGCGGTCCTCGCCGTGGGACAGGAGGTGAATATACAATTCTTTTTATTTTATTGGCTGGTGTTAATGGTTTCTGCGGAAGTGGAATCCGTTAACACCAAGTCCTGGCTCTGGTTAACTTTTTGTTAACCACGGCCGGATGTTAATCAGTGTTAGGACTTTGTAATTGTAACCCTAACGCTTATTAACACTTTGCGTTCCCCATGTTAAGTATAGGGAGCGCAAAGTAAAGTAACCTCACCCAAACGGGTTAATTAACCCGTTAGCGTTTGGATTGTAATATGTGTAAACTACTTGGACTAATGTTAATGCTCACGCAGGTGAGCGCTAACGTTGGCACCAAGTATGTAATTTGGCCCCAGGTTGGAAAGGTGAAGGGTGCGTCTGGATTCCAGCGACGGAACATTTTCCTGGACACATACAGTTGTGTTCAAAATTATTCAACCCCCAATGCTGTAAAGGGTTTTAGGGAATTTAGTGTACATTTGTAATTGTATTTAGAATGAAATCCTACAAGGACTTTTTAAAGAACCATATGCAACTAAAATGACATCAATTGGTTTTGTAATACAGTAGTAAATGTTTCTTTTGTGATTTCTTCATTGACACAATTATTCAACCCCTTAAAGACTACCACTCTGAAGAACAGAGGTTCATTCAAGTGTTTTCAATCAGGTATTGAAAACACCTGTGGATGTCACGGAGCAGCAATAAAGCATAATAAGCACCAATTAGGCAGCTTTAAAATGACTGTGATACTCAGCTCCTTCTAGACATTTACTGGTGTGGTTACAAACATGGTGAAGTCAAGAGAATGGTCCAGGAAGACAAGAGAAGAGGTGATTACTCTTCACAAGAAGGGCAATGGCTATAAGAAGATTGCAAAGATGTTAAACATACCAAGAGAGACCCATAGGAAGCATCATTCGCAAATTCAAGGCAAAGGGCACTGTTGAAACGCTACCTGGTCGTGGCAGAAAGAAGATGCTGACTTCGACTGCTGTGCACTACCTGAAGCGTAGAGTGGAGAAAAGTCCCCGTGTGACTGCTGAGGAACTGAGAAAAGCTTTGTCAGATGTCGGTACTGAAGTTTCAGCTCAGACAATACGGCACACACTGCGTAATGAAGGCCTCCATGCCAGAACTCCCAGGCGCACCCCCTTGCTGTCTCCAAAGAATAAGACGAGTCGACTGCAGTATGCCAAAAGTCACGTGGACAAACCACAGAAGTTTTGGGATAGTGTTCTGTGGACTGATGAAACAAAATTAGAACTGTTTGGGCCCATGGATCAACGCTATGTTTGGAGGAGGAAGAACAAGGCCTATGAAGAAAAGAACACCTTGCCTACTGTGAAGCATGGCGGGGGGTCAATCATGCTTTGGGGCTGTTTTGCTTCTGCAGGTACAGGGAAGCTTCAGCGTGTGCAAGGTACCATGAATTCTCTTCAGTACCAGGAGATATTGGATGACAATGTGATGCAGTCCATCACAAACCTGAGGCTTGGGAGATGTTGGACCTTTCAACAGGACAATGATCCCAAGCATACCTCCAAGTCCACTAGAGCATGGTTGCAGATTAAAGGCTGGAACATTTTGGAGTGGCCATTGCAGTCATCTGACTTAAATCCGATTGAGAACCTCTGGTGGGACTTAAAGAAAGCAGTTGCAGTGCGCAAGCCTAAGAATGTGACTGAACTGGAGGCTTTTGCCCATGACGAATGGGCGAAGATACCCGTAGATCGCTGCAAGACACTTGTGTCAAGCTATGCTTCACGTTTAAAAGCTGTTAGTACTTAGTACAACATCCTTTTACAGTTATAAGTACTAAGATTGAATGTCACTTGGGGGTTGAATAAAACTGATAATGATGTGAGCACAGAAAAGACATTTGTGGTTATTTCATTATAAATGTTATGTTATATTTGTCTGACCTACACGTGCCTCTTTGATTTAATTGTAAGCAAGATGACTGAATGATCAAAATCAATGTCAAACTGGCCAAAACACTCAATTTCAGTGGGGGTTGAATAATTTTGAACACAACTGTATCACTATTTCATGCAGAAGAACACAGGAAAGGATCTGTCCTGCGACACGATTAACTTGTGTGCTTCAGGAGGAAAACCAATTTCCTAACTATTGGACACCTGGGTTTGTTTTTTTGATTTACCTGCTGCGTATGAATTCTACATACTGCAGGAACCATGACTGATTCTGGCAACACTATAAATATCCTTCCCTCCCATCAAGATCGGCACCATGTTTACAGTTCCTTCATGAAGTCTTTATTCTAGGACTCCGAAGAAGAAGAAAAAAGAAAAACTGCCGGTGCTTGGAGTCCACTTGATTTTTGAGAAATCAACTTGTCTCTAATTCTTATTTCCTTCCTTCCGGTTGTACGAATGCCAGACAACATCTTTAAGATCTGGTTCCTGAAACACTTTCCTGAATCGGCGAACACTTTATGATTCGTTTTATGCAGACGTCTTGAGAATTATTTCTTCTGGGCTTATGGGGAGGGAGGGGAGGTCAACGTGGCTTCAAATAGATAATTACCTCCTATATTTTTTTTAACCATCAAGTACCAGCCCATTGAGGGCCATCTATCCACCATAGCCACTGCAATTTCATGTATTCTACTGTCAAAAAAAGAGGGGAAATGTAAAAAAAAATAAAAAACAAATCTGATTTTAAGTAATATATAATATTAAGGTAAATAAAGCTTGATAATTTTATTAAAGCTGCAGCTTTTAATAAGTACGAATAAAGTGAAAATCTGCACGACTGAGGAAAATAATATATTCTCCACCTTTTTTAAAAAAACAACAAACAAAAAAATCAGATACTAACAATTAAAAATACATAACCACTCGAAACACCTAGAAGAACTCTGAACTTGCTATCAAAAGCATTACCGAAATTTCGTAAATTCTGGGAAATTACAGTTAATGGAGGCGTTAAATGCTTTATTTATTTATGCTGTTTTTTATTATAACACCTTTTATTTTCATACCAGATATGTCGATAAGAAAATGTCCCACCTGTAGAATAAATTAAAAAAAATACGTCCATTAAACCAAAATGTATTCAGCTTTTCTTTCCTAATAAACGCCCGGCGCACTCTGCCTGCTCTTTACAGCACGTTATTGGCAGGAGTCCCAGTTTCTGTATAGCAGTCGGTACGAGTTGGAGCTGGTAATGGCACGGTGTGTTTGCTGAGCTGTAGGACAAGGAATTAAATAGGGCCAGTGACTTGTTAAAGACTGTGCAGTCCTATGTGAAGGTATTATGCCAATCTTGGGGGGGGGTCAGGGCAGAAAGGTGTAAAGTTATGTTTGCCGAAAATTCTGTTTAATGCTAAAAATAATCATGAGAATTTAATATAATTATCTGTTACAGAAATGTGTATTCTTAGATTTTTATGGGTTCCTTTTGGTTTTTTTTGTCCAGTTGTTCAAAGAGTCATTCAATAAAATTTAATGATATGCTACTTTTAAGTAGTGCAAGTTATAGTAACTGTGGCGACATCCCATTTTGGGGGGGTCCACCCCCCCCTATTCCTTGTGACGGAAGTGCCTCCACCATTTTAGAGACTATTGGGGAATTGGTGGACCTTTTAAATATATTTGGCTTTTCACAGTTTTAAACATCCGCCAGGTAACTAATGATTTCTGATGTCTGTGTGTTATTCCCTTGTGTATTTATTGTAGAATTTCCTGTTGTGTAGCCTGTGTACATTCCCTCTATTATGCATCCTCTCTCTGTATTACTACCTGCTCTCTCTATTGTGTACATTCTCTCTATAAAATATTCCTTTGTTTTACCTGCTTTCTCCCTCCCCTTCTCCTCCCAGGAGGTCCCATTGTCCATTGTTTGAAGGTCCCATTCACTGTGTGCAGTTATTTTATCATTTTGATGTTATCTGTGATGTATTCAGGAAGGTGGTTGTCCCTTAATGCATATAGCTATGTGTCTGTGTGAATAAAGTAGTCAGTCTGCTTTCGAATTTCAACGGTCTGCATCTTTCAGCTGCGGTTAAAGTTTGAGTGGGCTGTTAGGGAAGATTGCTCCAGCAATGTTGGGGGGCTGTTTAAAGGAGAGAGAGCCTGCTGACAGAGGTACTCAGGATACATCTGTTCCGTTACAAAGACCTTACTGGCCATAGCAAACATGTGTTTTGGCCTCTGCAAAGGGTTAAAAAAACACATATATAAGCTTCCACTCATAGCAGCCCCTAACTAATCAGATGATATCGCTCCCCCACTAAAGTGATATGGCTGACTGGGGTCAGAGTTCCTATTGGCCTATCTACATATACGACTTACATTTGGGTTTTAGCCGGTTTGCGGGAGTTCCTTGGACCATCGAGACATTGTCCTTTTTCCATTGATACCACCCTTTAAAGCAAGTAGGTATTTCTTCATTGATGGTAATCAATAGGTTTCAAAACTAAACCAAAATCCATAAAAATGGCTACACTGGAGGAAATATGGAATTCTTCTTTTCCCACCAGTTGCCAATCTCTATTCTCATAGGTTTACCCTGGGTCCCTCAATTAGCCCGTTCAAGTCAAAGCCTCTTTTGATCATAGGAAGGAGGCACAATCCAGGACACCTTTTAGGTTGCTTGTTATTTCATTCACCTTAAAAATGTGAGCTCATTGCATGAGCCTAATGACCAGCCATGGCCTAGTTTTTCAAGCCTGTAGCTCATAGGGCGGGATACACAAAGTGTTTGATGTGGGCGTGATGCTCCTGATCTCGATGGAAAGCATCCGGTCTGTCACTAGACACTTGGATGCTGTTGCAGCCTACCCAAGGCACATCACTATCAAAGTCCTCATTACGAGGCGTTTCAGCTATGAAGGCCGGGATCAGTCTAACCACCAGACTGTCACAAAACATTGCAGTGTTCTACATGGCCACAATGTTACAAGATCCTGTCTAGCGCATGTGGCTGCTGGTCCCCCTCCCCATGCCAATGCTTAAAAGGCCACCAACTGATTTGATCTGGAGCACGGGTAGGCCTCATCACAACCAACCATCTCCCCATCTAAAAACCTGTGAGCCCTAAAAGGTTAATGACCTGTCCTATGACCAATTCTCCCCAGTAAACTTAAATAATAAAAACCTTTTAAAAAAGACCCTCCCCCCTTTTAAAACTAATAAAATGAAAAGGGGCATTGCCATCTTGGAATATGCCCATGGGCCAACAAGGAAAGAAAAAGACCCATTGATGGAAAAATCTGATCATTCAGTATATTCAGGGAGTCACATGCAGGGGCGGAATGACAACTAATGGGGCCCCCGGGCAATAGGACGTCAAAGGGCCCCTAGTTCCACGGCCACAGTAAAACACACTCATACAAACTCCATCCATACTACGCAACACCCACATGTACATTGCTGCGTTAAAACTATTTTCAAAATAATAGTTTTAATGAGAAAAGAAAATACACTCTGGCCCATCAGCGAATAGGGGAATCCATTGTGCACCCTCCAGACTTATAGACGGCCACTGCTCTGCTGCGGTAGCCATCACAGACTCATGGCAGCTAATGCTGCGCCGCGGCACAGAAGGTTCCTGTGACACGAGGGAAACTACCGATATCACTTTTCAGGTTTGAAAGATATTGTACATTACTGACAAACTTGTACACGCTGCACATTACAGAGCTCCAGCAATAAAACTCACTGTAATGTGCGGTGTGTATGAGCGTATCACCGATCTCCACAGCAATAAAACTCACTGTAATGTGTGGTGTGTATGAGCGCTTCACCGATCTCCACAGCAATAAAACTCACAGTAATGTGCGGTGTGTATGACCGTATCACCGATCTCCACAGCAATAAAACTCACAGTAATGTGCGGTGTGTTTTGAGTGTATCACAGAGCTCCACAACAATAAAACTCACGCTCATACACACCGCACATTACTATGAGTTTTATTGCTGTGGAGCTCTGTGATACGCTCATACACACTGCACATTCCTGTATCATAGAGCACCAAAGCAATAAAAATCTCATGGTAATAGGCAGTGCATATGTGCATACACAGAATCCACAGCAATAAACTCCCACGGTAATGCACAGGATCCACAGCATTATATTTTTTTCAATATTCGCCATCCTCTTGAATTTTGGGTCCCGTCCTGGGCAGCCGGAGATAGACACTCTCCAGTCTCCAGTTGGTGCACATGCAGGGGCGGGCTCTGGCATGGCCTAGATTTAGAGCCACTCAGGTGCGTAAGTATGAAATGTCTGGGAGTCGTGAGAAGCTGCCTGGATGTCAGTTGCGGATCAAGAAGATAGACGTCTGAGCCGTGGGGGTGCATTTCGTTGGTGCCCTCATCTGCTGGGCTGTCTGCAATCCGAATGGGATTGGATTGCTACGCGAGACCCCAGCATGTTTACTGGAATCCGGGCCCCCCTCTTACTGTGGGCCTTCAGGCAGCGCCCGAGTGCCTGATAGGTCAGTCCGCCCCTGGTTACATGACCTTATTTCTTTCTTTTTTTTTTTGCAGCTGAGACATATTAATTCCTGCAGTAATTATCCAATGGAAGGCTCATACCTATTGGCTTGGTTACATCCAAGTGGTGACGTTTTATTGGCCAGTCAGTGTTTATGTGTATAATATATATATGTATTTATATATGTATTTATTTTTGGACAGGCAGCGTATGTACTAAATCCCATATTCAACATCTCCATATCACAAATGCTCTGTAACACGTCTGTCCTATAATGTGCATTGCAAACATGTTTCTAATATCCGCACTGGGCTGGACGATCCCACGTTCTCACAATTACTACGTCTCTCAACTGGAGCAAAGATTTTTTATTATTTTTTTTACGGTTGCCAAAAGTCCTTAAAAACACAAATTCCAAGAAGGAAAATAAAAACTTCCTGCTGCAGTCTGTTTATTTTTCTAGTTTATTAGGAAATAACTGTTTTTTTTACGTTTTGAAGATTAATTTACCAGCTGCAAGGCATGTGTCTCTTCAGAGGGAGAAGTGGCCGTTAAACAGCTTGTGCTTGTAAGTTAAACCCTTTTTTGTTGGATTTTGTGTGCTTTATTTGTATTTTTATATACTGGGTCCATCGGTTCCCTTTTTTAAAAATTGTTTTTGGCTTATTTTTTTATTAAATTTTCAATTTTTGTGAATTTGCCTGTTAACGAGCAGGTTCGTGAAAAAAGGGCCATTACAACGATTTTTTAAAGGATTCTTCTTGAGCTCAGTCGTCCTATATCCGTAAGATGGGACACATATTATTTATTCATGCCGATGGGCGGTGCATGAAGAATGTGACCCCGCAGCATGAAGAATCTATATGCTGCAGGTAAGCAATCAAAGAGGAATCCCAGGTCACCTGCCTTGATTTCCTTCCTGCAGCATATGAATTATACATGTTGCAGGGCAGCACTTCTCCCTTTGCTCCTCTCTGCATGAATCTGCAATATGTGTCTCTTTAAACTTGGCAGATATGGTCACCCTAGCCATACTTCTTCCACGGCTGATACTGCTAATGATCAATTGGCTGAATACGACTCACCCTTGCAGCTGCATTTACAGTTGCACTTTAGTTACCCCTCTAAGCCATTACTCATTTGTCATGTTCCATTTTGTTCCTTATAGATAGTGCATGTAAACAAATAGAAGCCGTGTTGCTGTATGTCTTTGCAGGCAATACCCTTCACTGCTCATTAGCACTGGTTACAAGGCCACCAACACATCAAGGATCAATGTCCTGCAGGTTCCTCTTACTGAGATGTTCCAGTTATGTATCCCATATAGATAAACAGGCTTCTTCACCACAACTGTGCCGTTTTATAATGTAAGCCATAATGGGGATTACACTTTGTATTAATCATGCTATGATGACCTCTGGTTCTGGTTTTCTTACAAAAATAAATGTACCAGTGGGGTACCTCAGGGGTTAGTACTTGGACCCATTCTCTTTAATATTTTTATTAGTGATATTGCAGAAGGTATTAATGGAAAATAATGTCTTTTTGCTGATGACACAAAGATTTGCAACAGGGTTGACGTTCCTGGAGGGATCAGCCAAATGACAAATGATTTAGGTAAACTAAAAAAATGGTCGGAGTTGTGGCAATTGAGTTTTAATGTGGATAAGTGCAAGATAATGCACCTGGGACGTAAAAACCCAAGGGCTGAATATAGAATATTTGATACAGTCCTAACCTCAACATCTGAGGAAAGGGATTTAGGGGTCATTATTTCAGAGGATCTAAAGGTAAGTAGTCAATGTAATAGAGCAGCAGGAAATGCTGGCAGAATGCTTGGTTGTGTAGGGAGAGGTATTAGCAGTAGGAAAAGGGAAGTGCTCATGCCACTGTACAGAGCACTGGTGAGACCTCACTTGGAGTACTGTGTGCAGTACTGGAGACCGTATCTCCAGAAGGATATAGACATCTTAGAGAGAGTTCAGAGAAGGGCTACTAAAATGGTGTACGACTTGAAGGAGAAATTTTACCAGGAAAGGCTTAATGATCTTAACATGTACAGCTTGGAAAAAAGACGAGACAGAGGAGATATGATAGAAACATTTAAATACGTAAAGGGAATCCACAAGGTAGAGGAAGGGAGTATATTTAAACGGAAACAAAGTAGCAAAACAAGAGGACATAGTCTTAGATTAGAGGGGCAAAGGTTTAAAAGTAACATCAGGAAGCATTATTTTACTGAGAGGGTGGTGGATACATGGAACAGCCTTCCAGTAGAAGTGGTAGAGGCCAAAACAGTAATTGAATTTAAGCAAGCATGGGATAGGCATAAGGCTATCCTAAACAAAAGATAAATCCAGGTAAAGTATCCATGTAATTGGGCAGACTAGATGGGCCGAAAGGTTCTTATCTGCCGACATTTTCTATGTTTCTATTAATGGTGGAACCAATTGTTTAGTTCAGTGGTTCCCTCCCAATCACGGTCCTCAAGTCCCCCTAACAGATCAGGTTTTCCAGATATCTGAAGCACAGCACAGGTGATATGATTTGCTGCTTAGTGATTGCAGGATTCAGTCTGCATTTCCCCAAGGTGATCTGCAAAATCTGCCCTGGACTTGAGGACCGTGGTTGGAAACCACTGGTTTAGTTAAAAAGCACGAGAATGCTGGCAAATAATGTATTGCATATCTATCGAAGCTTCTTGTAGACACGTGTACGTTGAAAATTGTTGCTTCTGTTCAGATCTGGAAACTTCTGAACACATATCTTTAGGATTTCAATGTTTTCCAATCCCCCGGTCCTCAGATCCTCCTAACGGCCAGGTTTGCAGGATATGTGAAGCACAGCACAGGTGATATGATTTGCTGCTCAGTGATTGCAAGATTCAGTCTGCATTTCCCCAAGGTGATCCTTAAATCCTGGCCAGATTGGGGTACTTGAACACCGGGGTTGGGAACCACTGATCTAGTGAGTCATATATTGGAATTTTAGAATATCCAGCCAAATTTCAAAAGAACATCCCGGTGAGCTGATGCAGAAAATGATCCACAATGATTTATTTTACCAGTTTTCAGCTAGTGTCAGACGAACGCAGTCATTCCGTCCGTGTCGCCGCACAGTTTAACGTGCGTCGTAGCATTGATTTGTGATCAATAGAGACCAGACCAACACACCGAAGTGCGCACACACCACGAAGGTGGCAACAGACGCCATTTAGGCCTCCATGTAAAAGCGCTACGACGGACGCCCAGAGTGCGCCGTGTATGCGTAGCGGCTTTTGTGTGTGATGATGTGACATCAGACGCAGCGCATTTGCGACGTCCATCATGTTGACGCTCCGAAGTTTTTTTGGTCTGGCTGACTGTACCTGTCTTATAATTTTAATTAATTTTGTTTCCCATATTTCCTTTTTTTTTTCCACATCCGTAAAACAAAATGGACCGTCTGGTGTCTACAGTATCTTCCGTCAGTACGTCCGTCCGTTATGCACGCACACAGAGTGCGCTCAGACTGCGCTCGTCTGACATTAGCCTTACTGCATACTTTGAAAGCGGACTTTAAGTTCCTAAAAATTCTCCGGGAGCGCGATACGAGTAATTTGAAGTATGTCTAGTCAGCTACCGTGAAGTTATGAATGGACCTCCTCTGTCCGCGATGAAGAGATGAGAGGCCGCGCTTTGAATTCTGGAGCTGCATATAACGAGGATCAGCACAATTCTCGGTACTACGTGAAATAAGTTCATAGAGTGACTAAAAATGTGTCTGCAGGTTTACCAGATCAGCTACATTTATTAAAAGAATAAGCCAAAACACTCTGGTTTTCCGCGTCGCTAAACTGTGCGATACCACCATAAATATAAAGGAGCGAAAAACGAAATCATTTATTTCACGATGGATTCCTTCTGTTGCTGACATAGAACTCTGGCAGCGTCGATATACTGGTATAAACCTCGTTGTCAGAGTTTCTAATTTAACAAGCAATTCTTTTACTCCTTTTTTATTATTATTTTTTTTTTCTGTGAACAGAAGGAAAAATGATCAGCATCTTCGTATTCCGTAGATGATCATACATCTCGCTGCTTCACTTCGAGACTCTTTCTTATAAATCTGCTCTTTTAATATATATATATATATATATATTTTGCAGACTCATTTGAAATAGAATCCTGTGGTTATCTGACTTCATCTTGTTCATTTTCCTCCGGTTCCGTCAGGGAACAAAAATAATAAAAAAAAAACTAAAAATCTGAATTTAGATGGGGCCACTGTGGCAAATAAATAACTGTATTACAGTTTCATTGACTTCATACTGATTCCTTTGCCTGTAAATAACGCGCGGAGTAGAAATAAAAGATTACGGACGGATACATTCTAACGAGGCTATGATTCTTAATAATTCTCTCCTGTGGTTTGCGATGTGGTGCTCGTGAGATTAAGAGTTGTGCACCTGCCGGTAGCCGGCCCCTTCCGCTGTCTTGTTGAGGATAATCAAGATGCGAAATCTAAAATTCTGATAAATTGTTTAACCTCTTCATTAAAGAACAATGAGCTGTAATAAAAAGAATTGGTTCCGTAATCCGCTTTATACAATTTATTTCTCCATTTAAATTCTCTGCGGACGTTTGGGTGATTTTCATTTAAACTGAAATCTGATAAGTAATGAGTAACACAGACAGCTAGAAGCAATGAAAATTAATCCTTAGCCAAAGGGGATCGTTTTCATACAAGTATATTTCTTTCTGAACTTTTATAAAGGAGTTTAAAAAAAAAAAAGACAACTTTGCTTCGAAACGACTAACAGACGTATTTAATAGGAAATGATGTAGGTGTATGTCATTATTGGAGTTCATAAAATTAATTAGATATTTTATGACAGGGGTTACTGTATTTGTTCTTGTTGGTATAAGAAAATCTAGGGAATGCACCCAGGTAGGACATTGGGCAAGGATATGCCCGCGACTCCTCAACGAGCTCATACATGGATTAAATTGCACTACTATAGTGATGGCCCTTTACTTGTTTCAGTATTGTTCTGATTCTGGCTCTCCGGTTGATGGGCAATCGGTTTGGAAGTCAGTCGTACTCCAGCAACAGGACACATCCGACTCTTACGTGTTAAAAATAAGGATAAGTAAACCTGCACTCTCTTACATAGAACGATAAAAAGAAATGCCTTGATCCAAAAGAAAGCAAAAAACCCCAGTCTGAAGCACTCACCAGTATTCAACAAACAAAGGACGGATCCAGGGGGGACAATGGGGCAATTGCCCCCCTCCCCCGAGAAAATCACCGCCGCTGGCCGTTCTCCCTATGAGGCGAGCAGCCGCCAACATGCAGCTTGGCCGCTCGCCTGGGAACCACCTGACCAGCGCAGCCACGTTCTTGCGAGATCGCAGAGTTCACGCGATCTCGTGCACTGGTCAGGTGATTCCCCTCTAAGGCCCGTATATATTTATATAAAGTTATCAGATCCCCTCTGGCCCCGTATATATTTATATAAGGTTATCAGATCCCCTCTAAGGCGCCGTTTCTCTAATCTAAACAGGTTTAAGCTTGTCTGCCTTTCCTCATAACTTAAACCTTCCACTTCCCTTATTAATTTAGTCGCCCGTCTCTGCACTTTTTCTAGCTCTATAATATCCTTTTTAAGACAGGTGCCAAAAATCACACGGCATATTCAAGGTGCGTCTCTTACCATTGATTTATACAGATGCAAAATTATGTTTTCATCCCGAGAGTGAACTCCCCTTTATTGCCAATACCTTGCTGGCCTTGGCGGCTGCTGTTTGACATTGGACATTGATACTTAGTCTATGATTATTCCCAAGTCCTTCTCCTGCTTGGATTTCCCTAACTCCGTACCATTTAGGGTATAAGTTGTTTGTGTGTTCTTCACTCCAAAGTGCATAAATTTGCATTTATCTAAATTAAATTTCATCTGCTCAGGACATACTTGAAAACGTGAGAATTCTCAATGTATCCTTCCTGGTAAAACACTTTATAAATAAATAAATAATAAATAAATAAATCTGCCATTTAAGTGCCCATCCCCCAATATATCTAAATCTCACTGCAGGGAAGTAATATCCTGCTCACATTGTATTACTTTTTCTATGTTTGTGTCTTCTGAAACCACTGGCTAACCCCTTCACTACCAAGGGATTTTCATAAAACCGCAGTCAGGAACCAGTGGATCTTTGGAAGCTATTTTTTTTTTTTATATACAGTAAGAAATATTTGAGAATATTCACAATGTATTCCTATCTGGCAGGCAGTTGTCACCATCTGCTGGCCAAAAGGAGTTACTGCAGTTCAGGTCCCCACGCAGGATCAGGTGGGTAGATGTCATTAAGACTCATTCCCAACTGGTTTTAAAAAAGTGTTGGCATCATGGGCATGGTAATTGAGAAGCTAAAACCTTAAGGGCATGTACTGGAGCCCAAATGCAAATTAACTACATTTGCATTAAACTAAATTTATATTTATTTATAACGGATTTTACCAGGAAGGATACATTGAGATTTCTCTCGATTTCAATTTGTATTGTTTCTGTGGAACACCATATCGTCTATACTCAATCGGAAGCCCATGAGATGTAGACCATCTTTGTAGTGAAGGGGTTAAAACACTTGTTTAAGCACGTCTTTTAAATCCGCATACATGCTGTATCAAGAAAAGTCATTTTTCACTTCTCTATGCCTTTTGGTTTTATTAAGGTACAAATACCTTAACCCTTTCAATGCAGTGGACGCGCTCAGCGCGTCCACCCGCATTGCTACTTGGCTGCGGAGGACACGCTAGGCGTCATCGCGCATGCGCGATGACGTCTATTTCAGGCACCCCCCCGCCATTGCAGGGAAGGTGCCTGAAGGGGAGGGGGGGAGGTCCTTCGGACCTCTCCCCCTCCCCTTCCCCGCGGGCCAGTGATTAAAGACAGGCATAGCCTGGAAGGGCACAGCCTGCCCTTCCAAGCGGCGGCTGTCTTTAACCCCTAGGGGGCTGGATCGCGTTATGGCGCTAACATGCGCCGTATCGCGGTCCCCTCCCGGAGCTGGCCGACATCTTGGATGTCGGCCAAGCTTCCGGGATATCCCCCTAATGACTGGCGTCATCGCGCAGAGCGCGATGGAGCCAGTTTTGAAATTAACCCCTTGCTGCCACCTATAGTAGAGATAGGCGGTTCCAATGAACCCCCTATCTCCCGATCCTTGACAGCTAGGGGTCAATGTTTACTATCATTGGAACGGCCAGAGCGTGATACCAATAAAAAATTAAAAAATAAAATTAAAAAATTAAAACAAATAAGAAAAATTTAAAAAAACAAAAAATTTAATATTTTTTTTTTTTTTTCGTTGTAGTGCAACAATATTGTTCCCATTTCAATTATGTGAACAATGATGCTGCACTACCAATTTTTTTTCTATGGGGGGCGTTTGCTAAAAAACACGTAATTTTCCCCAAAAAAAGTAACGATTCCTCATTTCTAATTTTTTTAACAAGTGCACCCCATAGAAAATATAACCGCAAACGATCGCATGTTAAAATGTGAAAAAAAAACACTTTACACATTGTAAATTATTGAAAATTCTAATTTTATTGCATTTTTTGTTATAATATACAGACAGGACATAACGTATACATATAATAATGACATATTATGAATCTGCACAGTCTGCCAGAAAGAACGATATATAATATGTCTGGGTCATATATTAAAATAAGGCTTCATGGTTAAACATGATGAGCGAAACCGGTAAAAATGAGCTCAGCACAGAGGCGTGAAAAGGCTCAGCAGCGAAAGGGTTAAGACATGAATGGGGGGTTTGTGCCGTCAACCTCCAGTACATTGTAGAATGGATTTTTACTTTAAAGCAGACAAAGCACAAAATTTATTTACTTTCTGTCTTTTTTTCTATTGTGTCAGCCTGTGTTAACTTGCTGATACTATGTTTGAGAAGTCACTTTATCAGTGTTTTTCTTTTTCATCCTGATGATCATTTGTGCTTTTTCTAAAAGTAAATACAACGGAGACAATTTCCCCAAAAGACCAGCTTTTTCTCCCGAACTACAAATTGAATTGGCGTGTTACAAGACCAGCTTACATCGCACAAACAAATCCCATTTTCTTTACGCGTTCTGTAGACAAACAGACCGTAGATTGGCGGCGCCATGGAACGCGGAGCTCCGGATGATCAACCTAAGACTTAAACAAGTAAAGCTACAGTTTCTTTCTAGGACAATTCAAACTCATTCCACTTGCTTAGTCTTGCTCGGACTTTTTTTTCCTTCTAATAAAATGAAAGACGTAGAGACCGAACTAAAGTGAAATATATAAATAAATGCAGCTTATTTCGGGCCTTTGAAACAATTCCGGCAAACTTTTTTCTTTTTCTTTTCTGCTATGTAAACACAGAGTGATAAAAATGGTTTCACACGATGATTCTTTTATCTGACCTGACCTCTGCTAGTCAATATGAAGTTCATGTGAATTTATAGTCAATGACTCCAAGAATTTTTTGGAAATTAAACCTAATGTTACTGGAAGACAATACATCATAGGAAATTAAATGAAGGACCATAGACAATAACTTGTTTTAATCATTGAAACCTTGATAGATGGAGGGTCAGGTTCCAACGGAGATATTATTCCAACAGAGTAGAGTGCTTTGTAGCACAGACGTTGCAGCAGCTTAAGGCTGGGGTCAGACGAGCGTTTTGCAGAGCGGAAGGAATGTCCGTGAGAGTGGACGTTTCTTCCCCTCTGACGCCCATCTGACCACCTCGCTGAGTGCAGTTAGTGCACGCAGTGCTGCAAGGCTCGATCCTCCTATGGAGCATCGCACTTTGCAGCCCTATCAAACGTGCTTCGACGGGAAGGCTTTCAGAACGTCCGTAGCATGCCTGCTGTAGTGCGATCTGTAGCGTGTGGCCGGCCCGATGAAGTGTCACAACACGGCGTCGTTCGCCGGGAAGTACGTCAGTACGGGCGCACATAGCACGCTCGTCTGAGCCCGGCCTAAAGGGCCACTACCACCTTACAATGAAGTGTCCTTATTATGTTTATTTGACGTTGCTGATATCTTACATGTGTTTGTTTTTCTCTTGTATGTTTAGTTAAGACAATATTTCCCTCCTGTATGTGTCACTGGGTGCATCATTGTGTGATATTTTCCTCTATGTGTCACTGGGTGCATCCATTGTGTGATATTTTCCTCTATGTGTCACTGGGTGCATCCATTGTGTGATATTTTCCTCTATGTGTCACTGGGTGCATCCATTGTGTGATATTTTCCTCTGTGTCACTGGGTGCATCCATTGTGTGATATTTTCCTCTGTGTCACTGGGTGCATCCATTGTGTGATATTTTCCTCTGTGTCACTGGGTGCATCCATTGTGTGATATTTTCCTCTGTGTCACTGGGTGCATCCATTGTGTGATATTTTCCTCTGTGTCACTGGGTGCATCCATTGTGTGATATTTTCCTCTATGTGTCACTGGGTGCACCCATTGTGTGATATTTTCCTCTGTGTCACTGGGTGCATCCATTGTGTGATATTTTCCTCTATATGTGTCACTGGGTGCATCCATTGTGTGATATTTTCCTCTATGTGTCACTGGGTGCACCCATTGTGTGATATTTTCCTCTGTGTCACTGGGTGCATCCATTGTGTGATATTTTCCTCTATGTGTCACTGGTGCATCCATTGTGTGATTTTCCTCCATGTGTCACTGGGTGCATCCATTGTGTGATATTTTCCTCTATGTGTGTGTGGGTGCATCCATTGTGTGATATTTTCCTCTATATGTGTCACTGGGTGCATCCATTGTGTGATATTTTCCTCTGTGTCACTGGGTGCATCCATTGTGTGATATTTTCCTCTATATGTGTCACTGGGCGCATCCATTGTGTGATCTTTTGTGCTGTAAACTGCCCCACACAGTATCTTTACATCACTTGCTTCTCACTGTGTGGCTTTGGCCATAGAATGGAGTCTATGAGTCAATCACTGACCTGCATCTCATTGTATTCTGTGGGGACATTCAAAGGACATCGCCAGGGGGTAGATTAGAAATCATTTAACCTCCTTGTTTTATCTCCTTCAACTGCCAGCTCTTATCTCAGTTAGCCTGGGTCACAATAGGCCCCTGCAGCCTTATGTAAACATTCACTCCTCCACCTGATTTATGTTAAATACTGTAGATTAGATAAAACGCAAAGAAAAACCTTTGCACGGATTTTGGTAAATGTTGACTCATGGGAAAAACTAAATGGAAACTGGAGATAAAAATGATTTTTTTTTCCTTTTTACATGCAATTTCTTGAAATAATGAAATGCAAACCGTAACGTGTGTTTTATAAAGTGGTTTTGTTTGTAATGCACAAGTAATCTATTTGCAGCTTATCATCTCCTATAGTTGATACAGTTAATTTGTGGCTAGCCAGTGAAGAACGACCTATTCCACCCTTCTCGCTCTTCTGTGCTGGAGACTGTATGCAGAAATAATGCCTGCTCTCAGAGACTCGGGCATTTGCAAAATCACTTCACAATGAAACGTAAGCAAATCATAATTCCTAAACTTGCCTCAGGTCTGATGGTGCAGAGGGTGGCATGATTCCCTACTTCCAGTTTTCCGTGTTCTTCTGCCGTCCCTGTGTGGCCCAAAATACACGATTTTGCAGCATGATTGAGCTTTACTCCATTGAGTTCTCTGGACTTTGGGAACCGATACAGTTGATATCGCACCATGATAGTGTAGTTTACGGGTGGGCAAACTTTGCCCTCCTGATGTTTTGGAACTACATGTCCCTTGAGGCTCAGCCAAGTTAATGTGTGGTTGAGTGCCATGGAATTGGTTACTGCAAAACCTTTGGAGGGCCAAGTTTGCTGACCCTCGTAATGCCTCCAAATATGTTCAATCTTTCCACCATACATCAGGAGTAGCTTTAGATCTTTGAAAAGGCTTCCCACAAGATGACATTCAATTATCTTAGTAGTTGAATATGTTGCAGCTCATACTGGTCCTCTGCTACCGTCTCTCTCACTCTATCCCTGGGTAACATCTTCTTCCTCTCCTCCTCAACCCTGAACACAAGGGCACGATTTCCCACCACCTGATGTCAGTGAGGAAGATGAGTAGCAAATTCAGACCTAGGCTGAACACCGAACAAAACTAGAAAATACCTAGTTGGACGTTGGGTCACCTCCTGGTGACCTCATCTCTTAGGCTAAGGTCAGACGAAAGCATTTTTAACGTGCATTTAGCCGCACGAAATCACGGCCGTGCTAGCAGCAAATGACGTCCAATGCCGGGGAACATACGACGAACGGCCGCACGAAAGTTCGTCCGTGCAACGCAAGTGGCAAACGAACGCATTTTTTCGAGAACGTCAAACCGCTACTACTGACGTACAGAGTGCGCTGCGTCCGCATAGCGGCGTGTTTGCGTGATTGGGAGACGTCAGACGCTGCACACGTCTGGCTAACATAACGTCCAGACGCAAAAAGTGTTTTATTGATGATCCGTACAAAATCACGGACGAAAAGGCGCATCGTATGACCGCTATCGCGTATTCCGTGAAAAAATACATCCATTCGTTCGAACGCACTTTTTCACGGACAACGTGAAAAATGCGTTCCTCTGACCCTAGCCTTAGCTAGCCCATGTACGGACAGAACTGTATTCAGCCAGTAAGAGTTGTGACTGGTTCTATGTGACCAGCTACAAGAATGATAGTCCTAGTTTACAGAGAGCAGCAGAGCCCCAAATCCCACTTATCATAAAACATCACCCTTGACCTGACCCATGCATTCACCACCCATGGCCCATGTTCCCATTCCTGCCAGCCCTTTGTCAGGTATTGTGCCAAGCCTGCAATTTCACCCCCAACTAGGGTTACCAGATCAGCCATGTTTTCCTGGACACCTAATACTATTTCATGTACAGGGGGGCACAGGGAAACGTTCTGCCCTGTAACATGTATAATTCATATGCTGCAGGAAAAAAATCAAAGCCGGTCATCTGGGATTCTCCTTTGCAGCTTATGTATTCTACTTCCTGCCGGATGTAATTTTTCGAATTTAAGATTTTTATTTTGCAAAATACGAAATGGTCACATACAGCAATGGCTTCACAGGGCCAGACGATAGACTCATAGAATAAACGAGGGGGGGGGCTCAGAAAAAAGTTGCAGAGCATTTAAAAACTGGGGGGGGAATAGACAGCAAAAATTCTTCAGAAAAATACCAGTTAATAATATAGGGGAGTCTCAGCAGGATCAGAAAACCTTCAAAAAGCGTCTCTGGATGCAGGGAAGAGAAATACCACAATGGGAGCATGTCAAATAGGGATGGTCATGGAGGGCATGCAGGAGGGAGAAGGTCAGCCTGTGTCCAGAATGGGGAATGGGGCTAGCTCAAACCGAACCTTGCCACGTTCTCCGGGGTGCCCAAGCGCATCGTAAAGGAAGACATGGGGCTGGACACAAACATCACGGCAGTCCCGTAGGGGGCCATCGACAGCTCGCAGGGGTTCCCCAGCGAGCCCCAAGCTGCATCTAGGGGGCACTGATGACTTGGCTGCCACAGGGGTCGCCGCCTCCTGCTCCAGGCACTTTTCCACGGCAGCGAGGGGTACCTCAGCCTCCGCAGACACTTCCCAGGTATGTAGGCCCCAAATAGCAGACATGCTCAGCTCAGTAAGATCCGTCGGTGGTGGTTCCACCTCCCAGGGGCCGAACATCCAACCTCGGGGCCACCGCTTCCCGGCAGCACCGCAACGCTGTCATCATCTGTTGCCATACCCCTTTAGTAAGCGGGGCATCCTCAGGTTCTCCCATCAGAATTTGCAGGCAGGCCTCCAGGCCCAGAACCATTGCTCCTCCGATTCCAGCGTGTGGGGGGGTCCATCCCCCCACCATCCTGCCGCACCATCCGTCGCTCCCGGATGATCATCCAGATCGACCGGGAGATGAGGGCCCTTCATCCCCCCAGTCAGCAGCTGTAGCTCAGTCCGGGGCATAACGGTCAGATCGGCAAGGCTGGCACTCATACGAAGCCCGGAACTGGGCCGCAAGATGGCCGCCGGCTTCTCTCTTCAGCACGAGGCGGCGACTTCAGAGTGGTCTCAGGTCCGGAGGGGGGGCTGAACGGGCTCTGGATGGCTCAGTACCGGTAGCCAGCAGCACAGGTACCCTTAAATATATAAAGTCCACAGGAAGAGTCAGCTGGGGATCCTTAAGCGGATGAGACATGCGGAGCTCCACCAAAACACGTCCGCTCCCGCCTGCTGCTGGCCACGCCCCCGGATGTAATTTTTCATGCAGCATCTAACAGCTTGATTGGCCATGGTTTCCTGGACATATAATTCAATCTGGCAACCCTACCCACAACTCATCCGTGATCACAGCTGGGGTCTGTGGGGTCATGATGAAGGCTGCGGAATAAATAGGATTAACGTATTGTAAGTAGAAAATTAGTAAATGTCATACTTTAGGAACCTTTAGCAACAACATATACTGTATATAGATATAACAACATTGGTTAAGGTTCTTAAGCTTGACTGGGGGCTTAAAAGTCTATTCTGACACTGCCGTACTCCGTCATATAAAGTAGCATGCTAATTTGAGGTTTAATGTTCTTATACTTTTCCTATCCTTGCGGTTTTTATGCCGTATGTCGTTTTTATGCATTATGCCGTGTTTCTGGCACATTTTTAGCACGCACATTTTTAACACCAAGGGAAGTTTACTCCTTCCCCCAACTCCTTGTGAACTTTGCCATATGAAGAGCAAGAAAGATTATTTTTCCCATGACCCTTTACTCTTATGTTGTTCCAAGGGTTCGGCACTTGAAAATGTCTTGATAACGACTTTCCATTCCTGGCATTCTCTCCTTAGAATTCTGCAAAGACACTGATTTGAGCCATATTTCAGAGACTTCCCAGCTCCATTTCAGTCACCGTGGCCCAAAACTATGCTCAATCTCCGTACACCTACATTGTGATAGCCGCACTGTAGCAGATATCTCATAAAAATACACGTTCGGTGAATATTATAGATGTTATTAGTATTATAAATGGTATTCTTTGTGTTCTGTTACCTAGTAATAGTGACACAGAAATCCCCTGCATTGGGCACTATTACAATCCTGACACTAGCATTGGTGGCCCTAGTGCGGGGGCACCATATTACAATCCAAACGCTAACGGGTTAAAAAACCCATTAGCGATTTAGATCTTGTGCTTTTCAGCACGAGGTTACTGTACTTTGCGCTCCCTATGCTTAACATGGGGAGTGCAAAGAGTTAATTAGCTATAGTATTACATTGTACTAACGCTAACTACTGTTCGGCTGCGGTTAACCCGACAGCACCAGGTCCTAGCTATGGTTAACGGATTTCGCTGCTGCAGAATCCGTCAGCACGAGCAGAAAATACCTCCAAACAAATCACATACTCAACTCTTATCCCCTCGGCAGGAATGGCGGCTCCAACCGCCTCCTCTGGCCGCCGGGAGCAGGGAGAGACTGGGGGGAAAAAAGTCCCCCAGTCTTTCTCTGCGGTTCACTACGCCGACCTGCCGGATCTCGCGTTGTGAGATCCGACAGGTCATGTGATCAGCAAAGCAGAAACTCAATGGACTCCATGGAGGGGATGCTTGCAGCGGCACTTAGCGCTGCCACGCGCATCCAGAGGCTTAGTGCCGGATTACCATGCAGGCAGCTTTTCTAGCTCCTGCACCATAATATCACGCTAAAACGGGGATGCAAAGGAGGAACCTGCAGGCGCATGATTTTCTCTTTTGCGTCCCCGTTCTGGCTTTACGATTGTAATATGGCCCAATATGTATAATCCCTGGCCAATTATCAGAATAGAGTAATATAAAAGGAGACACGTTTAATTCGGAATTCAATTTATTTGTATTTTTAGTTCTAATAACTTTAATACATAAAGCTTTAAGTACTAGGCTTGTGCACCGATTTTTTTTTCGGTTCGTTCGATTCGATTTTTCGGATTTTTAAACTTTTCGATTCGGCTCGTTTCGACCGATTTCTGTTTCGATTCGGTTTGGCTCGACTCGTTTTTCGTGTACATTTTTTCAGAATTTCGACCATTTTTCGTATTTTCGTGTCACTTAGCTCGTTTTTGTATCGACTTTTCGTATTTTCGGAAATTTTCGTTTTTTCGGAACGTCTGTTCTCCTCGTTTCAAAGCAATAAATTTCGATTTGACACATTTCAAGTACATTCGAAAATTCCGAAAATATTTCGTTTCGGCTCGGAAAACTTTTCGGATCTGCCATTTTCGATCTAAAAATTTTCGGAAAAACGGCCGCATCCGAAAACACGAATCGGGAAATTTCGTGAAAATTCCGAAACCCGAAACGCACATCCCTATTAAGTACTCTTTTTCCCTGGGATTTAAAGGGCCACTACCACCAAACAATGAAATGTCCTTATTGTGTTTATTTGATGTTGCTGATATCTTACATGTGTTTGTTTTTCTCTTGTACGTTTAGTTAAGAAAATATTTTACTCTAGGGTCATTCCATGTCAAATCATCCAATGCATAAAACTTACTTAGTGTCATGGATTTTGTTCATTTTTGGTACTCTTGTACCCTACCAGGAGATGTTTAACAAATACTGTTTTCAGGTTTTTTTGTCCACCTGTTTTTGAGATAATGAACTTTCAAAATTGCCTAAAAATGACAAAATTCACTAGCTCCTATAACTTCAAATGTCATTTACGAGATACATAACCTATTAACGCAGAAACAAATCCTGCCTGAGCCCCGCGGTAAGAAAGCAGATTGTACAACAAATGCTTATGCCGGCTATTGAATACGGATGTAGTGTATGCAGCCGCCCCTCAAACGCACCTCCAGAAACTTACTACATTGTATAACTCGTTCTGTCGCTTTGTGCTACAATGTAACTACATGACCCACCATTGTGACATGTTAAAAGATCTAAACTGGCCATCGCTGGAATCTAGACGCACCTTTCACCTTTCCAACCTGGTGTTTAAGAGCTTTTCTGGGAAGCTACCACCCTACCTGAATAGGCTGCTTCCCTCAGCAGTTTCCTCATCCTATAACCTCCGATCCAGGACCGGCACCTTACTTGCAATACCACAATACAAAAAGCAAGTGGCTCGATCCTCATTTTCCTACAGAGTACCACAATTATGGAATAACCTCCCAGATGCCATCAAATCTTCCCCCAGTCTAAAGTCCCTTAAGAGCTCCCTATTAACATACCTCCATAAGGAATGCACCTGTAAACATGTAACATAGTGACTATATTTCCTACATATTTATTTTCTGTTAATCTGTATATTTTTGTTTTGTGTTAATTTCTTGCATTTTGCTACTTTGTATTTCTGTGAACTTTGTATGTTCTTGAACCCAGGACATCCTTGAAAACGAGAGAAATCTAAATGTATCCTTCCTGGTAAAATCCTTTATAAATAAATAAATAAATAAAATAAAATATGATGGCTACAGATATGAGACATGTGTCATTCTATAAAGCTTATGAATAAGGCTTTCATTTGATCTAAAACATGATACAATTGTAAAAATTCACAAATTTTTTAAATTTCGTTTTTAGCAAAATGCATTTTTTAAAATGTTTCAAAAAATTCACACTTAATATGTCTTGTAGCCAGTCTGTCCAAATTTAAAAATGGTATCATACAAAAACTTTAATTTCTTGTTGGTAGTTAATAATAAAACCCCTCAACTCCATTTTTCTACAATTTAAATTGATACTATTATGTGGAAAACGGAAATGAATCTAAAACAAATTATAGCAGTATTTTTACAGAGAGTGAGAGGTGTGTGTAGATAGCCTGCCCTATCATGGTACAGGAACTGTGCAAGACAAGCCGTGACATGGTTATTCATGTGCCCTTCCCCCACTATTTTACCTTCCAGACAGCTTAGTTGTGGTCTGGCTCTCTGTGTGTGCACTTCAGTTCATATAGTGGTGTGTTTTCATGGGACCCCTTACTAAAACATTGGTCAGGGCTTCATTCCATCAGCTGTTCATTTCAATAAACTTTTCCCCTTCAGTATGTAAGGGATAAAAAGGTGTTCCCTTGTAGGAGAGCTTTGGTCTGCTCCTCAGCTTGGAGCAGACCCTACTAATCCCTCACTCGTGATGAGTCAGAGTGCTCCAACAGTCCTAGATGCCACGGCCCATCAGGCAATTTAATGTCTTCATGTGCGAGTCCTGGGTGGTATGGGGTATCCATATGTCTGTGACACTTACACAAAGTGCACAGGGTTTGGCCAGGGCCCCCTGGAACCTCTGGGCCCTTAAACATATCATAGGCTGTCACTCCCTGATGGTTGCCCTGGCGACGGGACAGCTTCATTTCTAGATGGATAGTTTGTAATCTGCATGTTTCGATACCTACTAAATCCCATTACTAGTATTTTATAAACTTAATCTGACTTTGTATTAACAATCTGCTGTGTGGGCACATCCATCTGTCCGTGTCCTTTTCTACATGAAGTCAGCGTGAGTTCAGCTCATGGATCAGCTGGTTACATGCAGTGATGATCCCTAGCACCTCTCTCATTGTGCTGCACTTTTTTTGGCTATTGTTTTGGCTTGCCACTGTTGTAGTAGCAGCAATAAAGTTTAGAAAAGTGCTTGCTATTAATCATAGGACGTGGCTTATTAATAAAAATGCCAGTGTATTTGTTCTGGAAGACTTCGAGCACGCTGAGTTTTTAGAGAAAACCAGAACGCCGTCACCGGAACAGCTTTTGTTCTAATACAAACATTATTGCTGAGCAAACCTTTCATACTGCAGGCCTTACAGCTTGCTGCACAGTTATATTGGCTGGGGGAGACGGCCGCGGAATGCTTTGAATACAGAGTCCCAATGCCACCCTGTAGGGTGCATCTTTTTAGAAGCCTCTTTTAGAAGCAAGGTGAACCTGGACGGTTTTATTTGAACTTAATTTAAGGGCCATGGAATATTATTTTCACTTTGTGCTTTCAAATGTATAGATTTGTTAATAAATGCAAAAAAAAAAAACCCTTCTCCTTCCCAACGCGACAATTCATGATGGTAGATGTGAGGATTGATTAATAGTAGAGAACAGAAAATAAACTTCTATATAGGCAGTTGTCCTGCTCCTCTTCTGTTCAAACAAGGGGTGTTCTCCCAAAAGTAAGGTTAAACTGAAAGGGACGATACCATTTTCATAAACTGTAACTAGATAACTTGTGCATTACGAATAAAAGCTGCTGTTTTTGTTTTTGTTTAAAGTAGTTGCATGTAGAAAGGAAAAATAATGTTAGATTTTTATCTCCGGTTTCCATTTGATGAATGTTTCCCATGATCTAACATTTATCAAAATCTGTGCATAGGTTTTATTTTGTGGCTGTTGTTTATTCTACAGTATTTAACAGTTAATGAGGTGGAGGAGGGAATGTTTAGATAAGGTTGCAGCAAGCTATTGTTCTCCAGGCTGGGATGAGAGATGGCAGCTGCATGAGATATGGCAGGGAGCTTAAAAGACTTCTACTCTACCCCCACATGGTGTCCTTTGACTGCTTCCCACACAATACAATCATGGGAGTCTGTGACTTACCCATAGACTCCATTCTAAGGCCAAAGCCACATAGTGAGGAGGAAGTGATGGAAAGATACGGGGAGGGGGAGGCAGTTTACAACACAAAATAATCACACATTGCATGCACCCAGTGACACATATAGAGGAAAAATATTTTTTTAACTAATGTAAGATATCAATAACATAAACAAAATGAGAACGTTTCCTTTTTTAGTGGTAGTAACCCATTAAAAAAATAATGATGGTATCTCAATTTTTTTTTCTATTGTTTAAGAAAGCCTAATCCTTCTAATATTGTGGGGAAAACCTATCCCCACGGATGATTATGGAGACACGGGGTAACTCAAAAAAGCGGCAGACCAATCATGCTTTACCAGTTTCATTGGGTTTTTTCCATGAAAGAGTGCTTTGAAGACCTCAAAACCCATCTTGGTGATGAAGCTCCAGAAGGTCCACAAAGGGTTTAGCTGATTCAAGCCTTAATATCTGTTATGATCCAAGATAAGGACGCCCATGCATGTCCACAGATGAGACCATGGTGGCCAAGGTGATGGTACCTCAAAGCATTCTCAAACGTCTTGAAAGTGTTTGTTATTCCAAAATCAGACATGTTGGGGATTCTTTATGATGAGTTGGACATCACCAAGATGTTGGGTTATGCGTTTCTTGCCCACAGAAAAAAAAGCTGCTCAAGCTGAATTTGCTATAAAGTTCCTCATCGTGTTTGAAGAGGTCTGTTAACTTCAAGGCAATTGTCACAAGGGACGAAGCTGTGTTGATAGATGTGTGTACACACCGCTTATAAAAAAAGGTGTGGTGATTGGCTGCGATTATGTTGAGAAATTCTGAATAAACAAGTGTAGCGCTCACTCCCGGAGGAGCCGCTGAAATTGAACCTCGGGTCAGTCTCCCCGCACTAGGGAATAAATATACTGCAGCACCGTTGTGGATTTTATAAATTATATAGTTTACTGAATAAACTGGCATATAATGAGTAACACGGTATACGTAGATATATTTACAGTACTTCGTAATGCGGGAAATGCGCAGCGGAAAAGAAATACGATGCTTTGTAATTTGAGGAACGCGCAGCGGAAAAGAAATACGATGCTTTGTAATTCGAGGAACGCGCAGCGGAAAAGAAATACGATGCTTCGTAATTCGAGAAACGCGCAGCGGAAAAGAAAAGGAAAAATAAATCTTTAACCCCCTTTTGTGTTTGGGGAGTGAGTCCCGCACAGGTTATGTCCCAGAATGTACGTGTGTGTGTGTTATGGTACCCGGGTACAATATTCAACTGGCCAGTGAATTGCTTAAGAGGTATCTTCGACTAGTCAAGTTGGGGCCCTGTGGGTTTTGGAAACAAACAGCAGCGTGCTTTATTTTCACAACGGCCCGGAAGGCCTCTCACCCATCCGCCAGATACTTGATGCTCCGCCTGACCCAGGACGTCTCTCCACTCGATGTTGCCTGGGGTTCTCTTGGTTACTGGATCCGCTGTCGGGCTTTCTGCACTTGCCGCAAGATATCCAGCTCACCGCCTGCTCTCCCTGTCTGATCGATCTGCGGTACTCCTAGCTCTGGGTCTTCTAGCTTCCTCAAGATCAGCGCGGGTAGTCCTGTGAATCTCTGGGTCTTCCTCTGGTAAGGCTGAATAACCCGGTCTTTAGCACTGTCAGGCCCCAGCTGCGCTCCGGCCTAGTCGCTGTCTCGTTCTGCTGCTCTGCGTCTTGCTCCTCTCACTCCCTGGCGCGCTCTGCCAGCTCTCTCCACGAGGCTCAGAATGTAAGGGTCCTGTGTCCCACCCACTTCCTGTGTCCGTTCCCAAAGCATGCCGGGAAATGTAGTCCCAGTGTAATATTCAGTGTCTCACATTGCGCTTGTCTCCCTCCGGTTGCCAAAAATAGGTACTGCCACAATAAGGATTTAAACACAGCGCTACACAAGTTTCCTTTGTAGCAGAAAAAAATGTGTTATTTTTATCTCTTTGGTAACCAGGTCTATTCAAAGAAAGGTGAAACTCAGGAGAATGACTGGCGAAGTGGACATTCTAGGTCAAAAGAGCCAAACCAGAAAAATTCTCCCATTTATCTCACTTTTCAAATTGGTCTAGATTGCTCTTTTCTCCTGCCACTTCTCCTGGTTTTCACCTTTCTCTGAATAACCCGATTGGCTTAAAGGGCAGCGAAACTCTTGGCCAGGGTCAGTGATCTGTGGATTCACCTCATTCCTTTTCTCCACTTTGATTAATGCTGAACAAATTGGTCAGTTGAGTAGTTTCTATTTTTAATAGTTTCACCCCTAAACATGGTTATAATGTAACGGCATCTTCTTGATCTTTGGAATTGATTGAAATTTTAGAAGCAACGATAATATTATCTACCAACTTGTAATAAAAGCCTCTTGTATGCAAAGTTTGCAAAGGTTTTATTTTTCTTTTATTTATTTTTTAATCCAGTGCATCTTCTTGTGATATACAGATGTTCTAGGATCTTCTTCAGGGTTTGCCAGATGAGAGCATCTTGGAATCTAGACCACATTTGACTTTTATTTATCCGCCGGACATCTGCGATTTGCCTGATGTAGGTCTTTTTTCGAATGTTATTGTGTTGTTATTTTATTTCACAGACAGGTTTTATACTTTTTCTTTTCTTGTGACTCAGTCGAGAAACATATTGTTCCTTTGCCAGTGGAACTTTGGTCTCGGTTCAGGAAGCAATCTTTGTTCCTGCGTCTTGCAAACTCATTGAGGTAGATAAATGAATAATCGTGCTGTTGGTCTGACATGAAGACTGACCGCAAGCTCTTGTTTTTGCACTTGAATGATGTGGTCGAAGACCACTATACGTGATTTATACCACTTAAGTCTCTGACATTCAAAGGGACAATTCCAAGCAGGACCTTATATTGTACTGTCCTTCTAGTATAGACCCATCATTCCTCGTTTTTTTATTGTAATGAAAATACAGCTGTATATTTAGTACGATGTTTAGTTTTCTAGTATTGATTGTGTCACGGTTCGCGCCGCAGACGCCGGAAAAAAGGCAAGTAAGGCGCTATTTCCATTAATGACTCTGGTTCCAGTCCTCCTTTTTCCACTGTCTGGACTGATGTCTAGGCACTCAGGGGTCCGTCCCTGACTTTCCCATCACCTCCTCAGCCTCAGGTGTGGGCTGGGCCTGCTTACCCATAAAAACAGGCCTCACCCTTCATGCAATGCTTCTGCATTACCCTTTCAATACTTGGAAGCCTCATGGTGTGCCTATCCTGCCTGCTCTGCACATTACCCTCATTGTATTCTTGTGGAGACCACCTTCCTGCAAGTATCCTGTGGAGACCACCCTCATTACAATCCCGTGGAGACCACCTTCCCTCATTCCATCCACTATCTCTATTTCTGGACTTCCATTCCCATCACTGCTCCAGAACTACATATTGATTGACCTCCTGTGTACGACCATCTGCTATGGACTTTGACTACTCTCTGCCCGCTGCCTGCCAAGACCTCTGCATGATTTGACCATTCTACTGCTATAGCCCTCCTCATACCTCGCTTAATATTATTGTCGTTTGTTTCTTCTGCCCTCTGTGTCTTCTGGTCTGCCCCCTGTGTATCCAGTAAGTGTCTTCTGTTATTTCTGTGTTCAGTCCAGTGTCTGTCCTGTCCACCCTTGTGTTATTCTGTATTCAGTGTCCTGTCCCATCTATTCGGAGTACCCTTCCCGCTGTATATTTTACTTTCCCAACCAGTTCCTACAAGTATCTATTACTTATCCATTGACCCCTCTCCTGATTTATTTCTGTTCCTTAGTGATAATAAACCTTTTTTTACTTTGAAACCCCATTTACCTGTCTGTTTGTGTAACCACACCTTGGGCTCGTTAACTCCCCGGCACCACTGTGACAGATTGGGTGGTTTGATTTGGAGATGCAGAAATGTATAGTGCTGGAGGAAGATTGTCTCCTTCTTCCCCATTGAGTAGTGTTATAATGAAGGGGTATGGACACCAGAAGTTGCGTCCCCCACCTGAAATACCATCAACGACACCACTCAAGCATGAACGTACCAGAAGAGCATGTCAGCTTGACGTGTCCTGTACTACCTGCCTTCTGAATACTCCATACGGATTCATCTTTGATGGCCAAAGAACCGTAACTCCATGGCAGAACTCCAGGATGGGGCAGGAACTAAAAATTAAGGACTACCCTGCTCTTGGAGTGCTGTTGTCTTTACCTTTTTCAGAATCTTAACAGTCTGCACTAAGCAGCTTCCTTTACCACTTCATGATATGAGATACATTTATGGGGTCAGTGGGAAACAGGACTTGAAAGAGGCTACTTATGGGGTTTGCAATCTAGTGGTAGACTTTAAATGCATTGAGTTGCAGGTAAACGGTAGAGCCGACGAGGGGCAATATTACATACGTAACGCTAACGTTGGCGCTCAGCTGTGTGAGCATTAATGTTGGGTTAAGTGGCTCTAGCGCACCGACCGTATTACGTTCCGAACGCTAACGGGCTAAAAACTTGTTAGCGATCCGTAGATTGCGCTTTTCAGCGCGAGGTTACTGTACTTTGAGCTCCCTATGCGTAACATGGGGAGCGCAAAGAGTTAATTACTGGTAGGATTACAAAGTCCTTATGCTAATTATGTCCAAAGTTAACCACAGCTTGGAACTGGTGCTAATGGATTCCGCTTCTGCAGTATCAGTTATCAACAGCTGTAACTCCCTCCAAAAAAAAATAATTAGATACTCGCCTCACATCCCGTGTTGAGAACAGTGACCTGATCCGCTGCCTCTGGCCTCCAGGAGCAGAGTGAGACTGGGGGAAAAAAGTCCCCAGTCTCCCTCCGCGATTACTCCGCTGACCTTCAGAATCTTGCAAGAGGCGAGATCCTGCAGGTCATGTGACCCAGCAGTGAAAGGCTCAAAGGAGTCCTATGGACTCCACGGAGGGGTTGCTCAGGTGGCGCATTAGCGCTGCCTCAAATAACCTGAGGCTTAGCGCTGCATCATGGGGCAGGCTGCTGAATTAGCGCCTGCCCCATACATGGAGCTAAAACAGGGATGCTAAGGAGAAACCTGCGGGCGCAGGTTTTCTTCCTTAGTGTCCCCATTTTAGCAGGCAGAATATAATACTGCTCAAAGTGTTTTAGAGCAAGTTCACTCTACAGTTGACCCAGGTAGAGCTTGAAGATGTGTGCAGTGCTTCCAGGGTTTATCCCTCGTGGTCCATTGTGTGTAGACTACTAGTACTTCACCCTTTTGTGATCTTGTAGCCTGAGTGTATTGGTACTATCATGGTTTATCTGGTTGTTCATGCAGTAAACAAATATGCTCAGAAGGGGTTGGGTTTCTCAGATAATGACCAACTGAACTAGTTATAGGAAGATACCAAGACGAACGATTGGTATAAACTGTTAAAAGCTCAGTGGCTCCCTGTTACTGAATCAATAACAAGGCAGCTGCTGTATTAGTGGACTGGCTTGCAATATTAGGAAGCTAGTAATCAATACTGGCATCAGGAGTCCATAGAGTGTCAACCAACATCCACAGTTCCAGGAAACAGACACCAGAGAAACGTGTTCTGTGTCCTTCACTTTGTGGCGATGACACAGTGGATTGCACCCGGTTTAGCATGGAGTGATCAGGGTTATGTATAGAGTTTTCCTGAGGTTTTTTTCTGGCGTTCCATGATTTAGTAGCTGTAAATGAGAGTAGAAAGTGATCTTGGAATTCCTCGTTATTCTGTCTCATGAAATTTGTTCTAAATGTAAAGCAAGCTGACACAATAGTCGAAGCTCTGTAAGGAAACGAGCCTTTGACTTTTACGGGGAACGTTATTACTTTGTGTGACTCCTCTGTTAATGTTTCCAACTCCATTGGTCCTAGGTCAATTAGAGGAGATCTTCACACAGTGACAGAATGCCATTTTCTGCAAGGACCGTTCAGAAGATTCTTTTATTCCCAAGTCATGCCTTGATCACTGTCCTTGTGAAGGGCAGGGCATTTTTCTGGCTTGCCCTACGATCGATTGGTTGTAACCCAGACCAGACAGGTGAAGGTTAAGACACTTTTGAACGTCGGCCCTTTTTCAATCTTTTTACAATCTCCTAATGACCTGGCCTGCAATCACATCACAGAACAGAGCCGCATAATGAAGTCTACAGAGTATCATGTCGGGTTTAAATAAGATCACTTTCCTAAAACATAAAAAGAACTTGGTACACGTTTAATGTTTTTATTCTAAGATAATTATTTTTGGTTGGTGTTGGTATGACAAGCAGATGTTGGTAGGTGATATGTGACATTGCTGCTGGAAATCTTGGGCGCCGTTCTTCTCGTGTTGCTATGTATTTTCTTTGCGTGTGTGTGTGCTTTTGAAGATTGTTTTGAAGTCGTATTTTTCACATTTCAAATTGATAACATACATGAATTCGAATCGTTTGAAATCGTTCGCACAAAACATTGTGAAAAACTGCATTTCTTTCTTCCTTCCTTTCGCTGACGTAATTTGAATGGTTTCCTTATTTACCCAGAGGCTGCTACTCATTGAACAAACCAGAACGAATGCTATGAGAATTGAATTCTATTGTCTGTTTTGGCCATTGTTGTGACATTTCGCCACAGTGTAACCGTGAATCCACCAGATAAAGACCAGAACTATGTTATGTTTTTCAGGGGAAAAGCTGAGCTGTGTGTTTTCTGTCTTATTTGTTCCGTTCACTACGATTGTAGAGTTTCCACGATCTTCCAAAGCACCTGCTGGTGCCCCAATATCAAGTACACTTAATTTAACCTGATTGTGACGCAAGCCAAGGGAATTTTATTTATTGCAAACAAAGTGAATTTGGAAATGGTTTCCAGAACATGGCTTTAAAATGTTAACACATCGAACATGACAGCCAATGTGTTGAAATAATTTGCAAGGTTTGAAGGTACGTTTTGAATGGAAATAGAGTCCAAGCTGTAATGTAAATGTAGTAGTGCTTTTTTTGCCAGAGGGGACCCTCTGCTTGTCTGATGGGGCTTACCTACACTTAATGTATAGAGTGGGATGTCACTGTATACATTTACTCTGCGGATAATTGAAACTCATTTCCCATAAAACCACTGGTGCCTGCCTAGTACCGGTTGGATGGAGTAGAGGTAACATCACTGCTCTATAACCGTGGAGACACAGGTTGGAATCACGGCCAGAGCACCTCTCCAGAAAGCGTCCTTGGGCAAGACACCTAACGGTACATACTTGCCACCCAGGACATACGTGAAAACGTGAGAAATCTCAATGTATCCTTCCTGGTAAAATAAAACCCAAATACATTCTGCAGCACTTTACAATGGGTAAGGTAATATAATTGTAGCGCTCACTCCCGGAGGAGCCGCTGAAATTGAACCTCGGGTCAGTCTCCCCGCACTAGGGAATAAATATACTCCAGCACCGTTGTGGATTTTATAAATTATATAGTTTGCTAGAATAAATGGCATATAATGAATAACACGGCGTTCGTATATATATTTATAGTACTTCGTAATGTGGGAAACGCGCAGCGGAAGATAAATACGATGTTTCGTAATTCGAGAAACGCGCAGCGGAAAATAAATGGAAAAAATATCTTTAACCCCTTTGTGATTGGGGAGTGAGTCCCGCACAGGTTATGTCCCGGAATGTAAGTGTGTGTGTGTGTGTGTGTGTGTGTGTGTGTGTGTTACGGTACCCGGGTACACTATTCAACTGGCCAGTGAATTGCTTAAGAGGTATCTTCAACTAGTCAAGTTGGGGCCCTGTGGGTTTTGGAAACAAACAGCAGCGTGCTTTCTTGGTTTTACAACGGCCTAGAAGGCCTCTCACCCATCTGCCCGATACTCGAGGCTCAGCTTGACCCAGGACGTCTCTCCGCTTGATATTGACTGGGGTTCTCTTGGCTTCTGGATCCGCTGTCTGGTTTTCTGCTCCGGCCGCGACTTGTCCAGCTTACCGCCTGCGCTCCCAGTCCAATCGACCTGCGGTACTCCTAACTCGGGGTCCTCTGGCTTCCTCAATAGCAGCTTGGGTAATCTTGTGGATCACTGGGTCTCCCTTTGGTAAGGCTGAATAACCCGATCTGTAACTCCGTTAGGCCGCACCTGCGCTCCGGCCTGGACACTGTTACGTTCTGCAGCACTGTGTCTTGTCTCTCTCACTCCCTGGCGCGCTCTGCCAGCTCTCTCCACGAGGCTCAGGATGTAAGTCTCTGTGTCCCACCCACTTCCTATGTCCGTTCCCAAAGCATGCCGGGAAATGTAGTCCCAATGTAATATTCAGTGTCTCACATTGCGCTTGTCTCCCTCTGGTGGCCAAAAATAGGTACTGCCACAATAAGGAATTTAACACAGCGCTACATAATCATAAAACTAATAAATAAGTATGGAGAATGGTAGGAAAGAGGACTCTGCTCCTGTGAATTTACAATCTGGGAGGGGAGGGTAAATAACAGAGTATGGAGGCTGTGTGGGATGTAGACAAGGAAAGGTACAATGGGGGGATTATGGAGTGAGGTGAGAGGCTTCTCTAAACTAATGTAGTTTTAGGGACACTTTGGAAGAATGAAGGCACAGGGAGAGTCGAATGTTGCGAGGTGGGGGTTCCATAGACGAGGGGCAGCTCAGGAAAAGTCCTGAAGAAGTTAGATTGTGGGTACAAGGAGAGGAAAACCTCTTGGAAGAGAGGGGTCAAATTGCTATACCGCTTTTGCTAATGGCCTATTGTCAGGTGATACTCTGAGATCCTCTTCCACCCTTGATTAGCGAGAGTATTTCTTGCCTCTACAATCTTTCTTTGAGGTGAGAAATACAAGAATGTCCTACTATGGAGGTGTCTGCCTGCATGCAATAGTTATGGAAAACAAGGGCATCTTGACACTCATCCAGTGGAGAGATTTTTGTATACCCAATGTAATGGCTCGGAGAAGGATCCGTTCGTTCTTTTTCACATAGGTTAAAAAAATTGATAAAGCAGTAGGATTTATGTATATAGGTGTGAGGATACAATCTAGATTTGTCAATAACCAATTCTGTTTGAGTAAGGAACCATTAGCGACCCCCCCCCCATTGCCGGCCTGATTACAAGTGAAAAGCTGTACTATTGGCTTGAGATATGACATGGATGCTGATACCAGTTACTGGCAGCAGGTTCATGACTGGTATTGTCTCCTAGAGTTCATTGGACTTCATGGAGAATAGAGTGAGCCCTTTTTGAGTATGTGATGTCACAGGATTCTGACACTGGGAACAACAGAAGCTCCCACCCCTTCCTATGAAGGGAGATGAGGAAGCAGTATCCTGAAGGCTGTTAAATGAATGGTGTTCACTCTCACATGCAGAAAAGTCAGCAAGAGGAAAAAGAGGTTCATGAGGGTCTTGAGGTTGGGCAACGACACTAGTGTCTTTCTCTATGGTAGGGCCCACTCAGGTCTCACAAGTTTTGCTGCACCTCTCGCAAAAGGATGATGTCCATGGCATTTCAGTTCTGGTCACCCTTTCTTGGTGACAATGACCTATGCAAATCAGTCTGTTGTCATCTCTAAAATGGCACCATAGAGCTAAAACCTTTATGAGACTCGAGCAGGCCCCAACATAGAGCGTTCCACTAGAGCTGTTGCTTGTTCTCAGGGGCCTCACAAACATCTTATTGGTTCAGAAAAGAAGCTCGTAGTTTCCGATGCTGAAATCCACATTAGATTTACTGAAAACATCATGTAATAAAGCTTTCTTCGAAACCTCCTGATTCCCCTTCAACTCAAAAAATGACCGGAAACCCAAAAGCATCAGAATTTTCTAGAACGCCATAATATTTTTTTTTTCTTGGAGATTTAGTAATCTTTGTGTCAACCTCCGCTGCACACCTCCCAGTGACGAGAAGATTAAGTCCCCTCTTCTCCCGGCAAGTCTGAGGTTTATCCTTATTTTCCGTATACAGGTCGATTTAATTCTTATACAAAACTCTCATTATAGTGAATAAGCAAACTCTACAAAGAGGAATCCGGTTCTGAAATATCACTGGTGCGAACACATAATTACAAATAGTATGATTTCCAAGATTAACAGTAAGCGGTGACCGTTGATTTAACGTAATTACAGTGATTACATTTGACTTTAGCTGTGATTATAAAGACAAAAACGGCAAAATATTGGCTTAGTGGTGAAGTGACTAATGCTGGGTATAGAGTTAATGTTTCCATATTTAAAATGTATCATTTACCGTCCACTCTTTTTCCCAGCTGTGGCGCAGGCTATAAATTTAATGGATGTCGGCTTGTTTCTCTTGGACTTTGATCAAAACAATGGATTAGGAATCCAGTCTTGGCGTAACGTTTCTCTTTTATGTTCCCTTTAGAAGACCTTGTGACTTCTACTGATTTGCTGTTTTTTTCTTTTTCTTTTACCTTATTTCTGATCTATTTATAGAAATATATTTTTGTCAGCTTCATTGGAATCACGAGGTATTAAATGACAGTGTAGGTAATATTTAATTTAGATGTAGCCTGCGACGACCAAATGCTACCTACCCAGTCGTCACGTGCGGAAGGAGAGTGTACAATGAGTTACAGCTCCAAGCCTCTGGTCTTACTAACTCTACCTGCTCTCAGGGTCACAAGTTGTGCCAACCTAATCCCCCTAAACCGTACACTCCCTTTCGACTATACGCTGCCACCACAAAAGTGATAGGGCACTTTCGAAACCCCCTTAACTGTATACCACCCCAATCCAGGAGCCCAACCATATACTGCTAATCTACCAAATGTTATATTCTACAGTAGCGTTAAACCAAGCTATTCAAGAAACGTGAATTATCTAGAGCAAAGACAGTACTGGGTTTCAAAGTTTTAATGGAAAAAGACAAAAATGAAAACTTTACACAGTGCTGATATCACAAAAACAAGACATACAAAATATAAGAAAATGTGAAAATACAGTTCTTGAAATAAAATGGGACTTACATAAAAAACCTAACTTAGAAACATAGAAACATAGAAAAATGTCGGCAGATAAGAACCTTTCGGCCCATCTAGTCTGCCCAATTACATGGATACTTTACCTGGATTTATCTTTTGTTTAGGATGGCCTTATGCCTATCCCATGCTTGCTTAAATTCAATTACTGTTTTGGCCTCTACCACTTCTACTGGAAGACTGTTCCATGTATCCACCATAACTTGCATTATGTAACTCTTACATGGATATTTCCAGATTTTAAAATGTCACAGGACTGTACTTTCAGAGATGGTCCTCATACCCAGTTCTTGGAGAAATACTGGCTGGGTTGAGTGGAGTAGAGGTAACATCACTGCTCTGCATGGAGAGAGCCTTTGGAGACATGGGTTCAATCCCGAGGAGCACCCCTCCAGTAAGTGTCCTTGGGCAAGACACCGAACGGTACATACTCGCCACCCAGGACATACAGTTGCAAGAAAAAGTATGTGAACCCTTTGGGATTACGTGGAGTTTTGCATGAATTGGTCATAAAATGTGCTCTGATCTTCATCTCAGTCACAACAATTTGAAAATCACAGTCTGCTTAAAATAATACAACAAACATTATATGTTTTCATGTTTTTATTGAACATAACATGTAAACATTCACAGTGCAGGGTGGAAAAAGTATGTGAACCCCTAGCCTAATGACTTCTCCAAGAGCTAATTGGAGCCAGGAGTGAGCCAACCTTGAGTCCAGGGTGATATTGGATGTGTTGCTGAAAACTGTCCTGCCCTTTAAAAACACACACCAGTTTTGGGTTTACTGGTTTCAAGAAGCACTGCCTGATGTGAACCATGCCTCGCAGAAAAGAGCTCTCAGAAGACCTACAATCAAGAATTGTTGACTTGCATGAAGCTGGAAAGGGTTACAAACGTATCTCCAAAAGCCTTGATGTTCATGTGTCCACGGTAAGACCGACTGTCTACAAATGGAGAAAGATCAGCACTGTTGCTACTCTCCCTAGGCGTGGTCGTCCTGTAAAGATGACTGCAAGAGTACAGCGCAGAATGCTTAATGAGGTAAAGAAGAATCCTAGAGTGTCAGCTAAAGACTTACAGAAATCTCTGGCACATGCTAACATTTTTGTTGACACATCTACAATAAGGAAAACATTAAACAAGTTTGGAGTACATGGGAGGACACCACGGAGAATGCCATTGCTGTCCAAAAAGAATATTGCAGCACGTTTGAAGGTTGCAAAAGAGCACCTGGATGTTCCACAGCACTACAGGCAAAATATTCTGTGGACAGATGAAACCAAAATTGAGTTGTTTGGAAAAAACACACAACACTATGTGTGGAGTAAAAAAGGCACAGCACACCAACTTCAAAACCTCATCCCCTCTGTAAAACATGGCGGCGGGAGCATCATGGTTTGGGTCTGCTTTTCTGCCTCAGGGCCAGGACGGATTGTTGTCATTGATGGAAAAATTAATTCCAGAGTTTATCAAGACATTTTGCAGGAAAACGTAAGACAATCTGTCCGCCAACTGAAGCTCCGCAGAGGATGGGTGATGCAATAGGACAATGACCCAACGCATACAAGTAATTCAACAATAGAATGGCTTCAACAAAACAAAATACGCCTTCTGGAGTGGCCCAGTCAGAGTCCTGACCTCAACCCGATTGAAATGCTGTGGCATGACCTTAAGAGAGCGATTCACACCAGACATCCCAAGAATATTGCTACACTGAAACAGTTTTGTGAAGAGGAGTGGTCCAAAATTACTCCAGATCGATGTGCAGGTCTGATCTGCAACTACAGGAAACGTTCGGTTGAGGGTATTGCTGCCAAAGGAGGGTCAACCAGTTAAGTCCAAAGGTTCACATACTTTTTCCACCCTGCACTGTGAATGTTTACATATTCTGTTCAATCAAAACATGAAAACATATAGGGCAGTATTACAATGTTGGTGCTAACTTAACCGGAGCTGTTGTAAACTGAAAACCTCCATAGGCTATAATGGCTCTGGGAAGTTTACAACAGCTCTGGTTAAGTTAGCACCAACTATGTAATATAGCCCATAATGTTTGTGTTGTATTATTTTAAGCAGACTGTTTTTCAAATTGTTGTGACTTAGATGAAGATCAGAGCACATTTTATGACCAATTCATGCAAAACTCCACGTAATCCCAAAGGGTTCACATACTTTTTCTTGCAACTGTACTTGAAAACGAGAGAAATCTCAATGTATCCTTCCTGGTAAAATCCTTTAAATCCAAAAAAAAAAAATACCAATTGTACTAGTGAGTGCTGGCTGTTTGTCCAACATCCCCACCCCCACCCATTTGGTTCAGGTATGGGCCCCTTGATCAAGTTTTCATTCAGCCCAAGAGAGCAGATCAGATAAGAGGGTTGTAAATACCAGAGGTGCTTGCAAACTCCTTTGAAAAGAGAGGAGAGAAAAACCACAAATTCTGCATTTAAAATCTGACCCACGGCGCAGAAGCGTTGCCAGGGTAGAAGTGATGCTTGTGCATGACATAGCCATTAGTTCATTGTTGTGATGTCATGTACTCCAGAGGTATGGGTAAGCATGCATTTGGTTACATGTCCGTTGCGACAGTCCTCCCTGCTTCTAGAACTCAGTGAATTAATGCTCGCAGGTTTCATAACTAACGCCAGTAGTAGGAAAGACAAAACTGTTTACAAATCGGTCTATCACCCAGAAAGGACGGCTGGTACTGAAATGCAGAGGAGGTCTCCGCTGCATGAGAGATACAGTAAAGCCCGTCAACAGTTATGGCCGTGTAACTCCTCAGCAAGGTGTAGCGAACACTCCTCTAGGCACAGGGTCGGATTTACAACTAGGCAGAGCAAGCATGTGCCTACAGGCGCCTGCCACAAGAGGGTGCCTTGCTCTGGTAAAAAGAAAAAATATATATATATTTTTTTTTTTTACAATTTACAATAATTTAGACCACTCAGGGTCATTCAGAGAAAGGTGAAACTCAGGAAAGTGGAGAAGTGAAAATTCTAGGTCAAAATAGAAAAAAATTAGAAAAATATTTTTTTTATTTTAACGCAGCACTATTATTCAGTTTGCAATTCTAAAGTGAGCAGTGATGCTGCACTAACTCACCTTCTCATTTCCCACACTGCCAGCAAGTGTGGGTCTGATGATGCAGTGCATTGTTTCATCGACAACCTAGACTGTGGCGCTGCAGTGAGGAGAGACAGGGGGTCTTTGAAACCTGCATCTCTGAATTGTACACAGCACAAGATTAAGTGAGGTGTCATTGGAAAGGTCAGAGTCTGGTCTTTACAATGATACCAAACAGAACCATATATTGTGTAAAAATAAATAATTGAAAAAGGCAAATTTATTTTTTTCTGTTCTACGGCAGAGACAATATATGCTTTTACGTATAAAACAAACGATGCCACTGCACTAACTCAACTAAAGTTAGTGTCAGACGAACGCAGTCATCACGTCAGTGTCGCCGCACAGTTTAACGTCCGTCGTAGCATTGATTTGTGATCAATAGAGACCAACACACGAAGTACGTGTGCACCGAAGTGAGCACGCACAACACAGGTGGCAACGGACGCCATTTAGGCCTCGACGTAAAAGCGCTACGACGGACGCCCAGAGTGCGCCGAGTCCACGTAGCGGCCTGTGTGCGTGATGACGCGACGTCAATCACGTTGACGCTCAGAAGTTTTTTTGGTCTGGCTGACTACCTGTCTTTTAATTTTGTTTCCCATATTTCCCTTATTTTTTTTTTCTACATTCGTCAAAAATAATGGACCGTGTGGTGTCTACAGTATTTTCAGTCAGTACGTCCGTCCGTTAACCACGCAGACTGCACTCAGACTGCGTTCGTCTGACGTTTGCCTCAGGCAACAGATTCTGCCCCTTCTTTTGATTTGAGCGCAGAGAGAAACTGTTTCTCAGGTTTTAATTTTTTTTAAAAAATTTTTAGTTTTCCCTAAAACGAAAATTTAAAGTAATTTTGGCATTTTTATTTTTATGGGGGGGTGCCTCCACATTTCTGTGCCTACAGGCTCCTGAGATGCAAATCCGGCCCCGTCTAAGCACCTTGAGCAAGCGGTCCATGTCTGGATCATGAAATGTGAAAACAGCAGTGGGTACTTACGGACGACAGACATTGGTTAAACAGTCCGGTCACTATGGGGTTAATTAACATGGGAAGTAAGAGGAGAGTTTTTTTAAAAACTATTTTTATTGCACAATTTTATCACCGATTGACTTGCTATGCAAAGCTGTTTAGATCTTCCGTTAGTTCTGTGTTTTTAAACAGGAAGCAGCTCGGTAGCATTTCTTTGACATCTTAAGAGAAATTTCTCTGAAATCTTTATCACTTCTTTGACATTTAGGAAAGCTTTCGTTGATATACCGTGCATGTGATCCCTCCTAATCGTTACATCCGTCACCCACTTCCTCGCTTATGTTGGGTTCAGGGTTAAACCCAGGGCCGGATTAAGGGTATCATGGGCCTGGTGCTGAGGATTTCGGTGGGCCTATTTTTAGATACTTAGGCAACCATCGATCCGCGTTGCTTTGCTTATCTGAAAGGATATTTACACCTTTTTTAAAAATTTACTTATAGCACTACAACGGAACATGACTTAGGCTGACCGTCCACTGGGTCCATATTCTGACGTCCAACGTGGTCGTCAGACTACGGACAACCTAGGTCGTACGATGGCAGACTTCCTGGGTTGTCTACTGCAAGTGACTATGGACAACCCAGGGTCCCAGCCAAATGCTGCCGGACTGACAGCCGAACGCCACTGAAGCCCGCTGGACTGCAGAAAAAAACAATAAATGGAACTACACTATTCTTGTATTTAAACCAATAAAAATGCATTAAAATGTGTTTAAATGATAAAAAAGGTCCCATAAATAATAAAAATATCTGCTGCAGAAAAAAAAAATCATTCATAGGAGTGAAAGTGACCGAATGTGATGTGAATGGGGGCTATGCGTCATAGAGATTGATGAATGTGTGTGGCTGGAGTGAACTAGGAGTGGATTTGTGGCTGGGCGACTGACGTAGGAGTGCGTTAACAGAAGGGGTTATTCACTAAGCCCCGAACTTGCCACCGAACTGCACCGAACGGTGAATTTCACCCTATGGTGCAATTTCGTGTCAGTTCGTCTATTTACTAAACTGTCAGTTCGCCAAATACTGGCTCATTGACAGCGAAATACGGTGCAATTCGTCAAAATTCAACAATCTTCAGTGGCAGTGAAATTGTCCTATAGAGAAGTCATGAATAATATATTCACAGATGAGCGTATCGGAGCTCCACAGCAATAAAACTCACAGTAATGTGCAGTGTATGAGCGTATCACAGAGCTCCACAGCAATAAAACTCACAGTAATGTGTGCTGTATGTATAAGTAGTATCTCTCATTTCTGTGTACTCTTTCCCACCCCTGTCACACATCTTTGAGTCCTTTCCTCCGTCTCTCTCTCTGACTCCTCTGTGACTCATCTCTCATTCATCCCTCTATGTGACTCCTCTCACCCCTCTTTCTGTACTCCTCTCTCATCCCTCGCTCTCTCTGTACTCCTCTCTCATCCCTCGCTCTCTCTGTACTCCTCTCTCATCCCTCGCTCTCTCTGTACTCCTCTCTCATCCCTCGCTCTCTCTGTACTCCTCTCATCCCTCGCTCTCTCTGTACTCCTCTCATCCCTCGCTCTCTCTGTACTCCTCTCATCCCTCGCTCGCTCTGTACTCCACTCATCCCTCACTCTTTGTACTCCACTCATCCCTCTCTCTGTACTCCTCTCATCCTTCGCTCTCTGTACTCCTCCCTAATCCCTTGCTCTCTGTACGCATCCCATCCCTCACTTTTTCTGTACTCCTCTCTCATCCCTCACTCTCTGTACGCCTCTCTCATCTCTCGCTCTGTACTCCTCAATCATACCTCGCTCTCTCTCTGTACGCCTCTCATCCCTCGCTCTTTTTGTACGCCTCTCTCATCCCTCTCTCTGTACTCCTCTCATCCCTCTCTCTGTACTCCTCTCATCCCTCTCTCTGTACTCCTCTCATCCCTCTCTGTACTCCTCTCATCCCTCTCTGTACTCCTCTCATCCCTCTCTGTACTCCTCTCATCCCTCTCTGTACTCCTCTCATCCCTCACTCTCTTTGTACTCCTCTCATCCCTGTGACTCCTGTCTCTCTGTGACTCCTCTTCCATTCCCCCTCTTTCACCCCCTTTCAATCCCCCTCTTTCATTCCACCCCTCTCTTTCATCCCCTCTCTCCCTCTCTTTCATTCCTTCTCTCTTTCATTCCCCCTCTCTCATCCCCCTCTCTCATTCATCCCCTCTCTCATTCATCCCCTCTCTCTCTTTCATCCCCTCTCTCTCTTTCATCCCCCCTCTTTCATCCCCTCTCTCTCTTTCATCCCCCCTCTTTCATCCCCTCTCTCTCTTTCATCCCCCCTCTTTCATCCCCCCTCTTTCATCCCCTCTCTTTCATCCCCTCTCTCTCTTTCATCCCCCTTTTTCATCCCCTCTCTCTCTTTCATCCCCCCTCTTTCATCCCCTCTCTTTCATCCCCTCTCTTTCATCCCCTCTCTTTCATCCCCTCTCTTTCATCCCCTCTCATTCATCCCCTCTCATTCATCCCCTCTCATTCATCCCCTCTCATTCATCCCCTCTCTCATTCATCCCCTCTCATTCATCCCCCTCTCTCATTCATCCCCTCTCATTCATCCCCTCTCTCTCTTTCATCCCCCTCTCTCTCATCCCCCCTCTTTCTTTCATCACCTCCTCTTTCTTTCTTCACCTCCTCTCTCTTTCTTTCATCACCTCCTCTCTTTCTTTCATCACCTCCTCTCTCTTTCTTTCATCACCTCCTCTCTCTTTCTTTCATCACCTCCTCTCTCTTTCTTTCATCACCTCCTCTTTCTTTCATCACCTCCTCTCTCTTTCTTTCATCACCTCCTCTCTCTTTCTTTCATCACCTCCTCTCTCTCTCTTTCATCACCTCCTCTCTCTTTCTTTCATCACCTCCTCTCTCTTTCATCACCTCCTCTCTCATCACCTCCTCTCTCTTTCATCACCTCCTCTCTCTTTCTTTCATCCCCCCTCTCTCTCTGTGTCTGTGATCCCTCTTCCTGTCTGTGTCTTTATTGTCCCCCCTGCATGCTGCCCCCCCCCTCCTTCCGAATGAGTTCAGAAGGAGAGCTGCGGGGTGGGGATAAGGGGTGAAGGTAAATTACAAAAAAAAAGCTGCCCGGGTGAATCATCAGCTGGGGAAGCTTACCTTTCTCCCTGGCTGCTGCTCAGCTGCTCTCCTTACCAGTCGCCTTCCTTCCACATGGCTGGAAACAGGAAGAGGTGCTGGAGGATGGGGAGGAGCAGCCGTGTCTCACGGAGCAGCTGATGAGCGACACCTAGTGGCTGCTCTGCCCCAAAATACTCCTGCACATTTTACAACACGGTGGGGCCGCTTGAGAGGATCGGCTTCATCACGGTGTGTGTGTGCTGTGTGTGTGCGCGCGTGTGGCAGATCTGTCGGACGGCCGGTGGCTCCTCTATTCTTGGGGCAGCTGTGGGCCTATTTAATGGAAGGGGCCTGGAGCGGCCGCTCCATCCGCCCCTACGTTAATCCGGCCCTGGTTAAACCTCAGAAGAATCAAAGCCAGAGATCAATCGGCAAAAGCCTAATTTTTAACTGATCAGCGGGTCGATATTACATAAACACTAAAGATAAAAACAAAATATTAGACTAGAGCCGTGTAAACTACAATGGTTATATCATTAAATCACTTTTATTTATTTTTTATATTTAAGATTTTTATTTTGTATTAAAAGGGTCACAGACTGACCAGCAGAGTTGGCCTCGCAGGGCCAAGTATCACAGGCATAATAACACAGAAAACCATAAGGGGGGGGTGGTCTTCACAAATAAGCGGCAAACGGTCAAAAAATGAGGGGGCAATAATAATAAATTAAAGTTCCACAGGATAAGGAGAAAGTGAAAAGTAACTGCTAGGAGGTCCCCAGCCGGGGACGTTTATAGCACAAAAAAAGTAGGAAAATAAGAATAACAAGGTAGAAGCCCTCACAAAGGATAAGCAGAAAATAAGGGTTGTTTATCAAGGAGGTGAAACTACATCTGGAGTAAAAATCTCAGCCAGAGACTCTGAATGGCCTCTTCCGCAACACAGGTAGAGCACAGGGACGTGCGGTCAGGGCCATCAGGTGAGGCAGAGCCTCACCTGCCATTAAGGGCAGCTGCAGTCAAACTCACCTGCTCCTCATTCCCCTGCCGTCAGCTCCGTCCGTCCTCTGTGTGCGCCACATATTCTTTTTTTTTTTCCCCTTCAACAGCCTGAGCCTACGCAAATCACGTATGCTGCCAAGAACAGTGCAGTGTGGCGCGTCTGTTCAATGAACAGACATCCGAGCACTGCCCACTTCCTGAACATTGCGCTCCCAGTGCACCAGGGGCACTGGGAGAGCAATGAAATAGCGCTTTCCTATTGGTCCAAGCTATTAAGTGTGGGACCGGGAGCTCCCTGTGATTACTGCCCGCAAAACTGAATGCCTGTCATTTGCACTCAGCCCACCACACACACACAATCAAATTTGAGTTATATATACAGGGTGTCCATAAAGTCTGTTTACATTCATAGGGATGCACCGATACCACTTTTTTAAGACCGAGTACCGATACTTTTTAAAAGTACTCACCTATACCGAGTACCGATACTTTTCTTTAATGTCATGTGATGCTTTCCAATAAGAACAGACCATATAAAAATGCCCCCAGCTCACATGTATATCCCCCCCTCGATAAATATATCTCAAAAACAAAAACATGGAGAGAGCACTCAAGACAAACACATTCAAAAACCTGCAACAACAGCTCCATGCATGGGTGCATAATACCAGCTTTTACCACATGGTGAAAATTTCATAACTCTGAGCTTTGCTGAATAAAATGGTGGAAATTTGGTTCGCAATGAACGGCCGTGAATGCTTAAGCCTGCCAACAGCGTCCATGTAATCCACCCTCTGGCAGGTCCTACTCTGCAAACCTAATGACTGTCCATCATGGGATAAACAGGTCCCTTCATGGAGCTCCCACAGATCAAGGTTAAATAGAACCTGGAGGAGGAGTACCTGTGGCAGGGAGGGGTGCATACCCAGGAAATACATCCAAAAAACATGGAGGGGGGGTAGCACTCAGCCTTAACTAAGCGTTTCAGTGCGGGTGCGTCTCAGAATAAAATACAAAACAAAAACCTGGAGAGAGCACTCCAGACAAACACATTCAATGATATATATATATATATATATATTATATTCATACTGCCCCAGCTCACACATGGATATTGCCCCCCAGCTTATGGATATGCCCCCACAGCTCACACATGGGTATGCCCCCCCAGCTCACACATGGGTATGCCCCCCCAGCTCACACATGGGTATGCCCCCCCAGCTCACACATGGGTATGCCCCCCAGCTCATGGGTATGCCCCCCAGCTCATGGGTAGATTAGTGATGTCCCGTTACCTTTGTTCCATACACCATATCTTTAACATAACCCCATAGAAAGAAGTGAAGGGGAGTGATATCTAGTGAATGAGGTGGCCAGGGAATTGGGTCACCCCTTCCAATCCACCGCTCTGGAAATGTTTCATTTAGGAACCCACGAACATGCCGTCCCCAATGTGGTGGTGCACCAACTTGCTGGAAAATGATGGTTGCTTGAAGGTCATGTAGTTGTGGTGTCGCGTATTCAGTCAAAAGGTCAAGGTAAACATTTACAGTAATTGATGTCTCGCTGAAGAAAAATGACTTCTTTCGATGGGTTTATGTTAAAGATATGGTGTATGGAACAAAGGTACAAAGGGACATCACTAACCTAAAGCAGAGGATCACTGATGCCATTGCAACCATTGATGAGGGTTTACTACAGTGAACATGGCAAGAAATCGAGTGCCGTCTCGATGTGCTTCGTGCAACTAATGGCGCCCATATAGAGGTGTATTAAATGAGGCAAAACACCTTAAATATATACGTCTCATTTTGTAATCATTTTCACTTATCTGTTCATTTGCCTTTGTAATACATTTTTGAAATTGTAAACTAGGGTTGCACCGATACCGATACTAGTATCGGTATCGGGGCCGATACTGGGTACTGCAGGAGTACTTGGTACTCATGCAGTACCCCCGATATTTTTTCCGATACCGGAAGCCGGCATTGAGCCGAGGGGCTGCATCCGAGGGGCTGCGACGGCTGTCCGAATGCTCTATCGGCATTCGGACAGCCGCCCCTGGAGCTGCTCACCGCAATACTTACCTTCCTGGGCGACGCCGGGAATGTCTCCGCGCGTGCGCTCGTTGGAAGGACCCCAGCCGCGACCACGTGGGACCATGTGATCGCGGCTGGGGTCCTTCCAACGAGCGCACGCGGGGAAACTTTCCCGGCGTCGCTCAGGAAGGTAAGTATCATCGCGGAGAGCAGCTGCAGGGCCTGTCCGAATGCCGATAGAGCATTCGGACAGGCCCATCGGCATTCGGACAGGCCCTACAGCTGCTCACTGTGTTCATACTTACCTTCCTGGGCGACGCCGGGAAAGTTTCTGCGCGTGCGCGCTCGTTGGAAGGACCCCAGCCGGGATCACATGGTCCCACGTGGTCGCGGCTGGGGTCCTTCCAACGAGCGCACGCGCGGAGACCTTCCCGGCGGTACCCAGGAAGGTAAGTATTGCGGTGAGCAGCTCCAGGGGCGGCTGTCCGAATGCCGATAGAGCATTCGGACAGCCGTCGCAGCCCCTCGGATGCAGCCCCTCGGCTCAATGCCGGCTTCCGGTATCGGAAAAAATATCGGGGGTACTGCACGAGTACCAAGTACTCCTGCAGTACCCAGTATCGGCCCCGATACCGATACTAGTATCGGTATCGGTGCAACCCTAGTTTACAATTTCAAAAATGTATTACAAAGGCAAATGAACAGACAGATAAGTGAAAATGATTACAAAATGAGACGTATATATTTAAGGTTTTTTGCCTCATTTAATACACCTCTATATGGGCTCCATTAGTTGCATGAAGCACATCGAGACGGCACTCGATTTCTTGCCATGTTCACTGTAGCAAACCCTCATCAATGGTTGCAATGGCATCAGTGATCCTCTGCTTTAGGTTAGTGATGTCCCTTTGTACCTTTGTTCCATACACCATATCTTTAACATAAACCCATCGAAAGAAGTCATTTTTCTTCAGCGAGACATCAATTACTGTAAATGTTTACCTTGACCTTTTGACTGAATACGCGACACCACAACTACATGACCTTCAAGCAACCATCATTTTCCAGCAAGATGCTGCACCACCACATTGGGGACGGCATGTTCGTGGGTTCCTAAATGAAACATTTCCAGAGCGGTGGATTGGAAGGGGCGACCCAATTCCCTGGCCACCTCATTCACCAGATATCACTCCCCTTCACTTCTTTCTATGGGGTTATGTTAAAGATATGGTGTATGGAACAAAGGTAACGGGACATCACTAATCTAAAGCAGAGGATCACTGATGCCATTGCCACCATTGATGAGGCTAAGCTACAGCGAACATGGCAAGAAATTGAGTACCGTCTTGCTGTGCTTCATGCAACTAATAGTGGCCATATAGAGGTGTATTAAATGAGGCAAAAAAAAACGTTAAATATATACGTCTCATTTTGTCTTTTCATTTGCCTTTTGGAATAATTTTTTGAAATTGTAAAGAGACTTTATGGACACTCTGTATATATTTAAGTGGACAGGGTGGGTTTTAAGGAAAAAATAAGATAAATGCTATATTTACTCTGACTTGGCATGGAAACAACATACACTATATTGCCAAAAGTATTCGCTCACCTGCCTTGACTCGCATATGGATGGGTGAGTGAATACTTTTGGCAATATAGTGTATATATGATTGAACATCTGAATACAAGCTTTACAGTGTGTGCGACCAATGGGTACTCGGTTCCCTCTGCAAAAATAGTGGAGAAACTTCTTTTCCGCACGTTACTGCTCGACTTGATCACTGCTGTTAATGTATTAACTACCGTCACGATATTATGCTGTAATTAACATACATTGCACCTTCTACAGTCGGCATCATATTGATTATGATCATGTGTGTTTTAAAATTCAATGTTTAAATAAGGCTTTCAGTGGGTGTTTCCCCATTTCTATGCCCAGGGAGCTATTTATCAGTTCCTTTTTTTGAGCACTATTTTTTCAAATCTGTAGGCCTAAAAAAAAAAAGCTGAATTTAGTCGCTAAGACCAAATTTTCCATTCTAGAGTATAGGAGTGAGTGCCGATCATGGAGACTTTATTTTAACGAGAATCGATCTCCCCGGGAAACACTTAACGGGATATGTATGTCTAGTACAAACAAATGTAAATTAACATTTAAACATTTTTATACCTATAGACAAAGTAGAATAAATCAATAAGTTTTAAAAGTGTGTAAAAATAAATTTTTTCCTTTTAATCTGTCATTTCATTTTCTCTGGCCACGCCCCTCTGCTAGGGGTGTTTCTTCAGCTCCCACTTCCTGTACATTCCCCGCCCACTACTCCACCCATCAAGGCTTCACATGCCGTGCACGTGAAACCCTGTGCACGCTCAGGACCTCAGACTGGGGAACCTGAGGAACTGAATATTAGCATCTCTGCAACTGTGAGAGCAAGACTCGCTCACACACTCACACACAGACTCCCTCACTCGCTGACTCGCTCGCACACAGACTCGCTCACACACTCACAATCTCTCAGACTCACTCCCTCACCCACTGACACACTCACTTGCACTCTTTCATGGTTTACATACTCACTATCTCACTCAAACTCCCTCACACAGTCACTCACTCTCACTCTTTCTTGTGCGGTCTCTTGTGCACCTTTCCCACTGCACCTTTTCTTTTGCTTTCTCTGCTTTATCTTGCTGTCTTTCTTTACAGTTTCTTTCTGTGTCTCTGTGCTTTTCTTCTTTGTTGTCCCTCTCTCTGCTGCCTCTTTTTCTCCCTGTGTGTATTGATTTCTTTCCTTCCCTGTCTCTGCAGTAGCTGGGGGGGGGGTCAGCCCCGCCCTCTCCTCAGCCCCGCCCTCTCCTCAGCTCACAGTGCAGGAGGGAGGAGGAGCAACTCAGTCGCACATGCTCCGTGTGCTTTTTATGTATTTCAAAGTATGCACACTGATTGGTTAGCTCAAAGTGCCTCCTGAGGTGGGCGTGGAAAACTCCAAGAAAGAAAAGCAGGTAAATATGATAAAATCTCATATTTACTTGCTTTTTATGTCTGCTAAATGAAACTACTGACTCATTCAAAAGTATTGCACGTTTTTAAAAGCAAATTAGCAAAGCATGCATGTCCCTTTAAATATACAAACAGAGATGGCCGACTTGCAGGCATATATATCAGGATCGAGCCCTATTAAATCAAGCCCTATGTTTTCCCAATTGTTGATTTCGTTTTCCTAAAATACGGTATTCATGGAGCGGACTTCACAATCTAATACAAATTTGAAGAAATGTTGCATTTTGAATATCTAAAAATAGTAAATGTATTTAGCAATATTATTAAGAATTACATTTATAATTGGATGAATCATTCATTTCATACGGTAAAAGCTTAGAGCAAACACGGCACCAAATTGACATGATTCATGCTATCCGAAGAGTTATTCAAAGAGCACTGAATTGCACCAAACGGTGAATTTCCCCATACTTTGCAATTTCGTCTATTCAGAAATCTGGCGATTCGCCAAATGCTGGCGAATTAACAGTGAAATGCGCTGCAGATCTATGCAATTTGGCGATCTTCGGTGGCAGTGATATTGTCCTATAGATAAGTAATGGTTATTCTATTCATAGAACGCTGAACTGCATCAAAATGTCAGTGAAATGACCTGATTTTCTGTGGTTTGGTTCAACAGGTTTAACCAGGCGAATCCCATATCCCATAGAATTCAATGTAACAAATATTATTGTTTTCATATATTTTTTTATTTAACCGTTTATTCTTTTCAGTTTCTGCAAAAAGTCTTTATTTTTTATATATTTTTTCTTTAGGTGAAATTTTTGATTCCCATTTCTTTTCTTTTTTTTTCAGTAACCTTTTTTTTCTTTTTTTTATAGGACCTTTTATTATTTTTACACATTTTCATGCATTTTTATGGTTTTAAACACCTTTTTAAAAAATAGCAGAATTCCATTTTTTTTTCTTTTTCTTTTTCTGTAGTTTGGCGGTCTTCGGCAGGCTCTGCGGTGTGAATAGTGAGTTCACCGCAGGGTTGGCAAACTGGAATTGTCGAAGTGCGCCAAACGATAGAGCACTGGAATTTCTGTGCTCTTTGCATAACCCTCATTGTATCTGTTTGAACATGCACTGTAGTTGGGTGTACATTGACGGGCTGGGGGTGACAAGGAGGCCTTGAATAGTCAGTCAAAGCCTGTGAAGCTGGAAGGAATACTCAAGCAGTGCGTTATACACCATCTTTTCACAACCATAGCCTGCTGTCACATTATTATCATACTTTAACTTTCTGTTTGTAGTATCAGAATTTTGTAAACAAGGCCTAGTAATGTTATTTTCCCTTCACATGGAAAACTTGTTCTCCTGCCAGGACACAGATTTCTTGCTACAGGGATATAGACCCGAATCTAAATTTTTTTTTTAGTAGATCTTAAACGTATATATGGACATGGAGGAAATGCCCCGCAATCACACCTTCAGAAACTTACCACATTGTATAACTCATGCTGCCTCTGTGTGCTACAATGTAACTACATGACTCACCACTGTGACATGTTAAAAGAGCTAAACTGGCCTTCGCTGGAGACTAAACGCACTCTTCACCTTTCCAACCTGGTGTTTAAGAGCTTTTCTGGGAAGCTGCCACCCTACCTGAATAGGCTGCTTCCTCCAGCAGTTCCCTCATCCTATAACCTCCGATCCAGGACCAGCACCTTACTTACAATACCACAATACAAAAAAGAAAGTGGATCGATCCTCATGTTCCTACAGAGCACCGCAGTTATGGAATAACCTCCCAGACGCTATCAAATCTTCCCCAGTCTAAAGTCACTCGAGCTCCCTATTAACATACCTCAATACAGAATGCACCTGTAAACATGTAACACAGTGACTATATACAGAATGCTCCTGTAAACATGTAACACAGTGACTATATACAGAATGCACCTGTAAACATGTAACATAGTGACTATATACAGAATGCACCTGTAAACATGTAACACAGTGACTATATACAGAATGCTCCTGTAAACATGTAACACAGTGACTATATACAGAATGCACCTGTAAACATGTAACAGTGACTATATACAGAATGCACCTGTAAACATGTAACAGTGACTATATACAGAATGCACCTGTAAACATGTAACACAGTGACTATATACAGAATGCACCTGTAAACATGTAACACAGTGACTATATACAGAATGCACCTGTAAACATGTAACATAGTGACTATATACAGAATGCACCTGTAAACATGTAACATAGTGACTATATACAGAATGCACCTGTAAACATGTAACATAGTGACTATATACAGAATGCACCTGTAAACCTGTAACACAGTGACTATATTTCCTACATATTTATTTTCTGTTAATCTGTTAATGTGTTGTTTTTTTTTTTTAATATCTTGCATTGTATTACTTTGTATTTCTGTAACAACTGTAACATTTTAATGTTCTTGAACCCAGGACATACTTGAAAACCAGAGAAATCTCAATTTAGCCTTCCTGGTAAAATCCATTATAAATAAATAAATGAAGAAAATGCTAAAATACCTGCACACTATTACCACTTTTATATGAAAAAAGAAGGTTTTTGGTTAAACTTTTTTTTTTTCCAAAATGCGTTCAGCTTCCCTGCTGTAGCGTCAAGGCACGTTTTTTAGGGCAGACTCTAAAATATGGTGCATTTAAAACCATTTACCACTAATTCTGTATCTACAGCTAATACACTTACACTCTTTGTAAGGGCAAGGTGCAAGCTTCATCCATGCCCTGCCCTGGGTAGGTCATTTTATATGTAACCAAGCTAACCCTTCCGGACACAAGCATACAAGGAGGCGGCAAATGAAAATGAATGAATGTAAAAAACCTCTGGATTGTCGCCGTTGACCCAGGCAATGTGTGCCATGTTGCCCTATCTTGCTGAAAGTAACCCTATGCTCTTCCAAAGAGCAAGCCGTTTTGTTCAGTGGCTGTGCTATTTTTGGGGCTGAGATGTTGTCATGGCTGCGCTGCACCCTAGCGCTGCACCCTACTTCTGTAATGGATGTGATCAACATAAGAGGAGGTACTTTTCCTGAAACTCTAATTTCCTTTAATTTGTTTATGATCTATAACAAAAACCTTGGGGTTCGTGTTTATATTATATCCTGTATCTTGGATTGTAAGTGCACTGGAGTAGGGTCCACATTCCATGATGTTCTCAGTGTGTCAAACGTATTGTTAATTTTATGTCTGTCTGTCTGTCCTACCCATTGTTTAGCTCTGCAGAATATGTTGGTGTTTTATATCACAAGCATATTGTAATATGTCAGCTTTTTAAACTGCAATGGCTAGAGGGGGACCCACAATCACCCAGGCCAATGGCTGGAGGGGGAACCACAATCACCCAGGCCAATGGCTGGAGGGGGAACCACAATCACCCAGGCCAATGGCTGGAGGGGCATCCACGATCACCCAGGCCAATGGCTGGAGGGGGAACCACAATCACCCAGGCCAATGGCTGGAGGGGGAACCACAATCACCCAGGGCAATGGCTGGAGGGGGACCCACAATCACCCAGGCTAATGGCTGGAGGGGGGGGTAGACTCACAATCACCTAGGCCAACGGCTGGAGGGGGGGAAGACTCACAATCACCTAGCCAAACGGCTGGAGGGGGACCCACAATCACCCAGGCCAATGGCTGGAGGGGGGCCCTAAAATCACCCAGGCTTTTTAAACTGAAATGGCTAGAGGGGGACCCACAATCACCCAGGCCAATGGCTGGAGGGGGAACCACAATCACCCAGGCAAATGGCTGGAGGGGCATCCACGATCACCCAGGCCAATGGCTGGAGGGGCATCCACGATCACCCAGGCCAATGGCTGGAGGGTGAACCACAATCACCCAGGCCAATGGCTGGAGGGGGAACCACAATCACCCAGGCCAATGGCTGGAGGGGGAACCAAAATCACCCAGACCAATGGCTGGAGGGGGACCCACAATCACCCAGGCTAATGGCTGGAGGGGGACCCACAATCACCCAGGCTAATGGCTGGAGGGGGGTAGACTCTCACAATCACCTAGGCCAATGGCTGGAGGGGGGGAAGACTCACAATCACCTAGCCAAATGGCTGGAGGGGGACCCACAATCACCCAGGCCAATGGCTGGAGGGGGAACCACAATCACCCAGGCCAATGGCTGGAGGGGGAACCACAATCACCCAGGCCAATGGCTGGAGGGGGACCCACAATCACCCAGGCTAATGGCTGGAGGGGGGTAGACTCACAATCACCTAGGCCAACGGCTGGAGGGGGGGAAGACTCACAATCCCCCAGGCCAATGGCTGGAGGGGGACCCACAATCACCCAGGCCAATGGCTGTAGGGGGAACCACAATCACCCAGGTCAATGGCTGGAGGGGGAACCACAATCACCCAGGTCAATGGCTGGAGGGGGAACCACAATCACCCAGGCCAATGGCTGGAGGGGGAACCAAAATCACCCAGGCCAATGCCTGGAGGGGGACCCACAATCACCCAGGCTAATGGCTGGAGGGGGGTAGACTCACAATCACCTAGGCCAATGGCTGGAGGGGGGGAAGACTCACAGTCACCTAGGCCAACAGCTGAAGTGGGGGGAAGACTCACAATCACTTAGGCAAACGGCTGGAGGGGGACCCACAATCACCCAGGCTAATGGCTGGAGGGGGGTAGACTCACAATCACCTAGGCCAACGGCTGGAAGGGGGGAAGACTCACAATCCCCCAGGCCAATGGCTGGAGGGGGACCCACAATCACCCAGGCCAATGGCTGTAGGGGGAACCACAATCACCCAGGTCAATGGCTGGAGGGGGAACCACAATCACCCAGGTCAATGGCTGGAGGGGGAACCACAATCACCCAGGCCAATGGCTGGAGGGGGAACCAAAATCACCCAGGCCAATGCCTGGAGGGGGACCCACAATCACCCAGGCTAATGGCTGGAGGGGGGTAGACTCACAATCACCTAGGCCAACGGCTGGAGGGGGGGGGGAAGACTCACAGTCACCTAGGCCAACAGCTGAAGTGGGGGGAAGACTCACAATCACTTAGGCAAACGGCTGGAGGGGGACCCACAATCACCCAGGCTAATGGCTGGAGGGGGGTAGACTCACAATCACCTAGGCCAACGGCTGGAGGGGGGGGAAGACTCACAATCACCCAGGCCAATGGCTGGAGGGGGACCCACAATCACCCAGGCCAATGGCTGTAGGGGGAACCACAATCACCCAGGCCAATGGCTGGAGGGGGCCCTACAATCACCCAGGCCAATGGTTGGATGGGGACTCTGAATCAGAGGAAACAAAAACAATAATATACCATGGGTATAAGCTGACGGTACGATTACCTCCACATAACTTTCTTATATTTTTAAGCAGGTTTTGGTTACTGAAATCAGATAAACCCAAATATTCCAATTCATTACATGCCATCTGTTTAAGATAAAAATATTTATTTTCATCACATAATATGTTGAAATGCTACCTCGACAAACTTGACAAACGTTCCACTGCACAGAGCGTTGCAGGCAAATAACACACGTGTGTCGAAAGAGTTGCGCACACAAGAATGTGCATGTGTTCCTCATAAAACTCAGTGACATGGCAGTGCAAGGAAGGAAGAGCCAAAAAATCATTATCTTTTGATGGTGAGACAAGAACATTTTTATCTTTTTTTTTTCTGAGCTTCTTTAAATACGCATATTAAACTAGAATAAATAACAATAATCCAGCGCTGATTCGAGACGGAAACCATAAACTCCATATCAAAACAAGTCCTCAGTATGTTGTTACCCGTCTCAGTGACCCTCGATATGTTGCTGTAGATAAATACCGGAGTCGACCGTTTACTTCCACGAAGCAGATGTTTCGTAGAAGGCTTTGTAGTTGGCGGTTTTAACCAGGTCATGTTCCGCCATGTCTAAATTCGATAGCTGCATATAAAATGTGTTTATGAAGAAGCAGAATGGCTGATTTCAGCACGGCCTAAGTGGGATGATGTTTTATTAGTAATTCTGTAGGTTGGATTTCGCCTCTGGTTTCTCTTGGCGGTGTGCTCTAACCTCAAGATACATTTAGGAATGTCTTTTAGATAAGCTATTAGATCAGCCCCATTATCATTGCAACCAGATGTTGACTTGGCGTGGCGCAGAGGAGCATTTCTCAAGTCTTACTTTTTTTTTCCAAGCGCATTGTATGATTGAAATATTTATACGTCCAGCGTTTTTCGACTCTTTTGGATCAGTTTTTGACAGATGCAACCTAATATAAATGTATTTGTTGAACAGGAGACTTTAAAGGCTTGTCTGGTCTCTCCAATGTGCTAGATTAAAGGACTCATGGGACTGGAGCTGTCAGTTTTGGTTATCGTACACAGTTGTCTCCATTGTATGATGAGCCAAATGCCTACTGCTCTCTGAATCCTTAGGACAGGTGCTCTCCACCTTGGCCTTCCAGATGTTTTGGAACTACATCTCTCATGATGCTTAGTCACTCGTCAGGTCAACAGAGCCTTGTGAAAATGTAGTTTCAACCATCCGGAGGGCAGTCCTCTTTTGGGATGTACCACTAGTGGGTCGACATGTATTGGAGTGTGGTACCTTGTTAACCCTCTCTCTGTCAGTCAACCCCACGCATTCCTTTACCTTTGTCTGTTGGTGGGGAATATTCTACCTATGGTAGAACCTAACTCATTTGGGAAGTGGGGGACGATAAATGCTTTCCCTTTCCTTCTACCACCCTAGGCCTTGGCCTAGATGACCTATGCAAGAATACATTCCTTGTTACTCCAGAGCTGGTTTCTTTAGAATGACTAAAGACCAGGGTCAAACGAGCGTCTTTGAGAGCGGAAGGAGCGTCCGTGAGAGAGAACGTCCTTCCACTCTGATGCCCGTCTGGCCACCTTGCTGAGAGCAGTTAGTGTGCTCAGTGCTGCAAGGCTCAATCCCTCTATGGAGGATTGCGCTTTGCAGCCCCGTCAACGCGCGTCTAGCGTTTTGACAGAGAGGCTTTCTGCACGGATGCTTGTAGCATGCTCAACTCGTGCGAGTACTACAGCCTGGGACCTGTCCCATCGAAGTATCGCAACGCTGCGACCCGTACTGACATGCCGGGAGTCACGTCAGTACGGGCGCAACTAGTGTTAACTTGGTGTTAACGGAATCCGCTTCTGCAGAATCCGTTAACACCATCCAAAAAAATAATAAAATAAATCCTATACTCACCTCCTGTCCTGCGGCGAGGACCGCGGCTCCAACCACGTCCGGCAGGAGCAGGGACCACCGGCGTCTGGCTCACTCTATGGACTCCATTGAGTGGAGGCGAGTGTCGCGGGCATTGGTAACAATGCAGGCCACTTTTTAAGCGCCTCCATTGTAATTTCACGCTAAAACGGGGGCGGTACGGGGAAAGCTACCGGCTCAGTTTTTTTCTCCCTACCGCCCCCATTTTTGCGTGGAGATTGTAATTTAGCCCCAATAGTTTCTGAAAACTGTGCAATGCAGGAGCAAAAAATGGAAAAAAAAAATCCCTGTTTTTATTAAATATTTATTGAATGGTTTTTTTTCATTTGCAGCAAAAAGTCTACGGATTTTTTTTAAGCATTTTTCGGGATTTTTTCGGCAATTCCCCCCCCCCCAATTATTTTTATGGCACTTTTTTTTTTCTGTAACTAACAGACCTTTTTTATTATTCTTAGGATCTTATAGAATATTTCCAGTCATTTTTGTGCAGTAGTTATTTTGTTTTCTTTGCAAATGCGTTTTAAAAGTTGCTGCATCTGTGTGTCTGTGTCTGTGTGTGTGTGTGTGTTTTTTTTAATCCCACGTTCGTTGGCTTTTTGGCTTGTCGGCTTTTTCTGGCAAGTGTTCGGGGGGTCTTTCGGCTTTTTCTGGATCGATTCGGCGGTTTTGTGGCGGATCATCGGATACATTCATTGTTTTTTGGATGCTCATTCGCTGCACTTCGGGAATTCTGCTGAATTTACTGCAGGGTCAGTGAATCGAATTTGCCAAAGTGCGGGGAACAGAAGGCCACCGAAATGTCACTCCTCTGAATAACCCTGCATGTATCCTTTACAATACTCATGACTTTTGGATTTTTACAAACAACCTTCTGCAACATTTAGGGGGTTATTCAAAGCGAGATGAACAGTCGCCGAAATGTAACCATACTCTGAATTTCTGCGAACAGTGACATTTTGTTGCCATTCGGCTATTTTGAGAGCAGGCAATTCGCCAAATTCTGGCGCATTGCCTGCACATACGGTGCCTGTTCGTTGCCTGTTCGAGGGCAGTGAATTCGCCATAAAGAACCACTGCTTCGTCTATTCAGAGAACAAAAACCAGCAGAGAAAAGTTGCCGAAATGCCCTGCCATTCGGTGGTTTCATTCAACAGATTTATTCAGGCGAATCCCATATGCTCAATGTTAAAAATATTCCCGTTTTAATTAAATATGTAATAAAACGTTTATTATTTTATTCTGCAGTGAAGAGTCTCTTTATTTTTAGATTTTTTTTTTAGGATCTTATAGGCATTTTTTGGGATTTTTTGTCAACATTTTTTTTCCTTTAATGTTTTTTTTTCTTTTTTCTGTAACACACCTTTTTATTATTATCATTCATTGGATCTTATGTGTAAATTCCAGACATTTTCGTTCAATAGTTTTTTTGCAAACTATTTTCAGCTATTTAGCAGCTATTTAGCAGCTAAAATTATATTAGCAGCTATTTTCTGCGGGTTTCGGTGAGTGTTCGGCAGGTTTACGGCGAGTGTTCGGCGGGTTTGCGGCGGGTTTTCCCTGCACTACGGGGGCCCTGCGGTGCTTGCTGAATACACCGCAGGGTCGGTGAAATAGGATCGCCGAATCGCCCTGAAGTGCAGGGAACAAAAAGTCACTGAACGTACGCTGACTTTTCAAATCATTTTGAATAACACATACCAGATAAATATGATATAAAGAGCAATCTTTAAGAATTATTTTCTCAATACAGTTGTTTGGCCATAATGCTGCTTGTCTCATTAGTTCAAACCAGAATGACTCTTGGTTCTGTGCATCGGAAAAGCAAATTAGTAACGGCTCATTTTTTTGTCATTTTATCGAATGCTGGTGGCTGCCAGCTCATCAGGAGTCAGGATTGTTTGTAGGAGAGGTTGTGGTCCATGTGCTTCTCTGTAAATTGTGCTGAAACTTCCTAGATAATGGGATCACACAAGAGCAAGTGGCATAAGATTTCAAGATTCTGGAAAGGGCAAAATACTCTAGGACCCTCTCTCCGCTGCGCCGTAAAGGTTTAGTGCCCTTGGATTAGATTGTGAAATGTATCAAAATCAGGATGCGATCCATCATAACGTTTGATACATTGCTGTATGTATGAACACTGTCTCACAGATTCTCGGCTCTGTTCTCTTGGTAAATGTACTTTTTGTACAGAGTTCTCATGGTTATTAGTGAGAGCATCGGATTAAAGGGACATACGAGTGTTTGGCGACTTTACTTATATCGATCCGGTGCGGTAAAACATTTCCCTAATTTCCATTTTATTATTTATTTTCTATGGTTGGCGAGTTATTTCTATAGGGAGGGCTAAAGGAGACTTCTCTAACAGTCAGCCCTTGTGCAGACCCTGTTCTTTGCTGCGCACTGCTATGCAAGATTTGTCATTATTAAATGGCTTAACCCCTTCACTGCTGAGTCATTTCACGTCTTAAAAAAACACGTTCTCTTTTTTTTTTATTATTATTATTATTATTTTTTTTATTTACTTTAAACCTGGTCATGTATGGTCTCATTGGAAAGGTCATGCTCTGGCCTTTCTAATGATACCAAACAGGACCCAGCTAGCTGCCAACAGTCGGAAGATATTGGGGTTCAAATGAACCCCTATCTTTCCTTAGGAGTCAATGAGGACGTTCCCCACACGTCCTCAGCAGTGAAAAGGTCAAAGGTCCATTTTTGCAGGTTAAGGCACAGACTTGAGCTGTTCTATACTGTAAGTGCATCTAGGTCAAGAGGGTAATGTAGGCCAGGAACAACTCAGGTGGAGGGCCCTGGAGTTGCCCCTGAAGCAATGAGGTTTCTGAGATTAAGGAAGATTTTTGTGTTCTTGGAGGTGAAATACAGCAGATTGCGTCCACTGTGTCATTCTCTGAAGTTTTGCCTGTGCATAACATTCAAGATAGGCAGATGTGCAATAGGGAATTCAATTTGTGGCTTCGGGAATGGTGTCGGGAGCAAGGATTTGGCTTTGTGTCCCATGATAGCTCTAATTGGAGCAGAAAGGAACTGTATAAAAAAGATGGTTTGCATCTTACTCATAGGGGAACATATGTTCTCAGTGAGAAGTTCAAAGGTTTCGCAAAGAAATATTTAAACTAGGAGGGGGGACAAAAGGGTAAAAAACAATCTGCCCGATTGTCCCCCAAAACTAAATCGGAGGGTGCAAGCAACATGCGATGTAAAAAATGACAAGCTCAGAGTCGTGTCTACAAATGCTCGCAGTTTAGTCAATAAAATCAATGAACTAGAGGCAATGATGGCAGCTGAAAAAGTAGATTTAGTGGCGGTTACTGAGACATGGTTCAGTGAGAAAAATAACTGGGACATAACAATTCCGGGGTACACTTTATATAGAAAAGACAGAGAAGGTAGGAAAGGAGGAGGAGTGGCCCTGTATGTGAAAAACAACATAAAAGCGAACCAAATAAAAGTGAGCGAGGTGAACATAGAGTCAGTTTGGGTTACGCTAACATTTGGCAATCCTACAGTAGCTCGTGTAGGTGTGATCTATAGACCCCCTGGACAAGCAGAAGAACTAGATAATCTGCTGGTTGAGGAAATAGCCAAAATGGCAATGAAGGGGGAAGTTATTATCATGGGGGACTTTAATCTTCCTGATGTGAACTGGAAAACCAAAACAGCTGGGTGCACCAGGAGTACAATATTCTAAACTCCCTACTGGGATTATCTCTAACACAAGTAGTTGAGGAGCCGACCCGTAAAGAGGCCATATTGGATTTAATACTCACAAATGGAGGTTTGGTATCAGACGTTGTTGTAGGTGAAAATTTGGGATCTAGTGATCACCAGTCAGTATGGTTTAATATAACAACAGGGATGGAGCCGCACCACACAAGAACGAAAGTTTTAGACTTTAAAAAAACAGATTTTTCTAAAATGAGATTTTGTGTGAAGGAGTCATTATCAGACTGGAGGAGTTTAAAGGGAGTCCAGGAGAAATGGGATTATTTAAAGGAAGCATTATTGAAGGCCACAGGAAATTGCATTCGGCTTGTTAGCAAAAACAAAAAAGGGAAGAACCCACTGTGGTACTCTGCAGAAGTGGCCAAAATAGTGAAGAACAAAAAGATAGCATTCAATAATTATAAAACAACTCAGAGTGAAGAAGATAGGCAAACCTATAAGATTAGGCAGAAAGAGGCAAAGCAATTTATAAGAGCTTCCAAAGCACACGCAGAAGAGAAAATAGCTCAGTCAGTAAAAAAGGGGGACAAAACATTTTTTAGATACATAAACGAGAAAAGAAAAGTAAAACAAGGATTAGTTAGATTAAAAACAAAGGAAGGAAGGTATGTAGAAGAGGATAAAGGTCTCGCTGACTGCCTCAATGAATATTTTTGTTCAGTCTTTGCAGAAGAAAAGGAAGGAAAGGGACCTCAGTTAGGAGAGAACACTAAAGAGACATTTACATATCAGTTTACAGAGGAGGAGGTTCTACAGCAGCTGTCTAAAGTAAAGACAAATAAGTCAATGGGGCCTGATGGGATCCACCCTAAATTATTAAGAGCTCAGTGATGTAATAGCAAAACCATTAACAGATTTATTTAACCAATCCTTGTTAACAGGAGTCGTCCCAGAAGACTGGAAATTAGCAAATGTTGTGCCCATTTACAAGAAGGGTAGTAGGGAGGAATCGGGGAACTATAGGCCAGTTAGTCTTACGTCAGTAGTGGGGAAATTAATGGAAACCATGTTAAAGGAAAGGATTGTTGAACATCTAAAAACACATAGATTACAGGATCAGAAACAACATGGGTTTACCTCAGGGAGATCGTGCCAAACTAATCTTATTGATTTTTTTGATTGGGTAACAAAAATAATAGACACAGGTGGTGCAGTAGACATTGCTTATTTAGATTTCAGTAAGGCTTTTGATACTGTTCCGCATAGAAGGCTTATCAATAAATTGCAATCTTTGAGTTTAGATTCCAATATTGTTGACTGGATTAGGCAGTGGCTGAGTGACAGACAACAGAGGGTTGTGGTAAATGGCGTTTATTCGGCACAAGGTCTTGTTACCAGTGGGGTACCTCAGGGGTCAGTACTTGGACCCATTCTCTTTAATATTTATATTAGTGATATTGCAGAAGGTATTAATGGAAAAGTATGTCTTTTTGCTGATGACACAAAGATTTGCAACAGGGTTGACGTTCCTGGAGGGATCAGCCAAATGACAAATGATTTAGGTAAACTAAAAAAATGGTGGGAGCTGTGGCAATTGAGTTTTAATGTGGATAAGTGCAAGATAATGCACCTGGGACGTAAAAACCCAAGGGCTGAATATAGAATATTTGATACAGTCCTAACCTCAACATCTGAGGAAAGGGATTTAGGGGTCATTATTTCAGAGGATCTAAGGGTAAGTAGTCAATGTAATAGAGCAGCAGGAAATGCTAGCAGAATGCTTGGTTGTGTAGGGAGAGGTATTAGCAGTAGGAAAAGGGAAGTGCTCATGCCACTGTACAGAGCACTGGTGAGACCTCACTTGGAGTACTGTGTGCAGTACTGGAGACCGTATCTCCAGAAGGATATAGACATCTTAGAGAGAGTTCAGAGAAGGGCTACTAAAATGGTGTACGGCTTGAAGGAGAAAAGTTACCAGGAAAGGCTTAATGATCTTAACATGTACAGCTTGGAAAAAAGACGAGACAGAGGAGATATGATAGAAACATTTAAATACGTAAAGGGAATCCACAAGGTAGAGGAAGGGAGTATATTTAAAAGGAAACAAAATAGCAAAACAAGAGGACATAGTCTTAGATTAGAGGGGCAAAGGTTTAAAAGTAACATCAGGAAGCATTATTTTACTGAGAGGGTGGTGGATACATGGAACAGTCTTCCAGTAGAAGTGGTAGAGGCCAAAACAGTAATTGAATTTAAGCAGGCATGGGATAGGCATAAGGCTATCCTAAACAAAAGATAAATCCAGGTTAAGTATCCATGTAATTGGGCAGACTAGATGGGCCGAAAGGTTCTTATCTGCCGACATTTTTCTATGTTTCTATGTTTCCATGCCAGCACGCTAGGAGTTTTTCCAGTTGGGGAAGCAGTTAGAGCGGGACGATGAGGGGGCGGGGCCGAGTGAGCAGTTAAAAGGCGCTCGTGCAGTGGCTCTGCGCGCCTTTTTTCCTGAGGTAGCCTGGAGAGCAGCATCCCCACCCTCCCTCCCTTTAATTATAGGGATTATTTTGGGTGGTTTTTGGGGTAATTGTGAGTTTTTTTAGTTTTTCCCCTTTGTCACAGCGGGGGTTGGTAGGCAGTGCTGAGGTAGGGTTCTTGGTATAAGGTGTAAATTGCTGATTAGAAGAAAGGAAGGAAGATGGGAACGGAGTTAAATTGGGTTTTGGTTTATGAGAGGCACAGTTGAGATGGAGAGATCTTTCAGCACTGTCTTCATTTTATTGTTTATATGTTATATCATTTTTATATATGGTGGAGATTGTAGCTGTGGCCGAAAATAAATATCATTCCACAGAACAATGTTGTCAGTGTTATCATTTTTATGTTTTTTTTTTATCGCCTTGCGGGCGACCGGGCGGTCATCAGTGGGCAACTCATGTCTGCAGACGCCTCTTTAAAACCGTTATGGCTCACTACTGGTAATGAATACTAATTTGGATATGATCATTTTAACAACATTTTTCAGGTTAAAGATTTAAAACTATTTCACTGTCCCCATATAGAACTTGGACATGCTTCCACGATGGAAATGCTTCAGGTGGATCGGTCAATGCTAGACTTCAGCAATACGATTCATTCTGAACACAAACTCGATGGAGTATCTGAGATTTTGGCCACTTGGAACAGTGCAAATCCTGAATTACCAAGATACCAAACCAAAGCTCCTCTGATCCTAATCTATTCCAAAATAAATTCTATGAATTAATCTGAAATCACCCAGATATAATATTGATTTGGATGACTGAAAACTATTACACTCACTTTGCAATGCAAATACTTTAAGCTCCAACAGAAAATAAGCAGACTTACAGTAGTAACTCTAACCCTGACAGTATCCCTAAACCTAAAACTAGCAGACATTGTAAACCTGACAGTAACTCTACCACTTATTTTAAGCCTTATCATAAAACAAGCAGAAATAGTAACCCTACCCCTGACATTATCCCTAACTCTAAAACAAGGTAACTTGGTAACTGTAACACTAAATATGAAACAAGAAGAAATAGGAACTATGACAGACTCAGCCGTCACTGGGTCAGTTGGAGGAGCATGGGGGCTAGCATCCTTCCTACTGATTTGGCAAACCCTAGGTAGCACCTTGGCCCAATGTATTGCCCTGTAAATCCAGGATTTGTGTTTAACTGTGTCTTGGCATCCCGTTGGGCACACCTAAATTATTGTGGACATGCCTTCCAGCATGTAGACTGAGGAGGGGGGAGATTTATCTAGCAGCCAGATTAAGATAAGGGTTTCTTAGTAACTGTGTAAACTGTCTATTGTTTTATCCAGTTTGAATGTCCCTTCCCTTGTCCTGTAATTGGATCTGTTGATCTTATCTGTGTTTTATTCATGAAGGGGGGTTGTCCCTTTACTGCTGATACCTGTATGACTTTTGAGTAAACAGTGAGTTCTGCTTCTGCTACTCTGAACACTGGTCTTGCCTAGTGATTTGGGGTAAATGTTTATTATTTTGGGAGTTTGCGTTCCTGCACTAAATGTTACTGGTTCTGCCTGTTAAATTAGGGAGGTTTGGGCTGAGGTTCCTGGATTTCGGTTTCCAGCTTGGAGAAAGCTGTAGTCTGACGGAGGCACACAGCCTGGGTGCCAGGCGGGCCGTCACTGTAACTTAAAACAGAAATAGTAACGCTAACCCTAAAGGTAGCCCTTAACCTAAAGGTAACACTAAATGCAACCGCATCCCTAACCCTAGCTTTTAAAGTTATCCTAACCATAAAGTTAATCCTATTTTCTGTATGTATCACCTGAATATTCTGAACCAATCCAATATATTAGATCGGGCTGATATGTTTGCATTCGTTCGACTCAAGAATCTCAGAATCAGAAATATCCAAATCTGAACTAAACTGAAATATTGTTGTGCACGTGTCTATCCATGACAGGCTGGCACGATAAATGGGTAGAATTTTGTTAATTATGTAAATTCATAGGAGCCATGGCAAGTTCACTTGTAAAGATTAGGAAAAGTACAGATAAAAATAACTAAATATTTAGCTTTTTTGTAAAATCCCCTAGTCGACATTTCCCATTTCAAATTGCTGGATTGCCAACCAAAAATGACCTATTTTTACTGAAAAGTCATTTGATCTTTTCTATAATCAGAAAGGCTCAGAATTACAACTCCATTTCATAAATTGAGCCTGCTCGCCGATCGTACAAAACAACTAAGTATCAAATATATATGCAAAACTGTTCAACTCCAATTTTTCCACGATTGAAGCCGTTCCACGGTAAATGATCGTAACGCTTCTCCTCATAGATTTCTTTGCTGGCAGCATTTGAATAGTGATTAAAATAGGTTACCATTTTCTGAATGTGTTGCAAGGTGTCCACACTGTGTATACGGAGAAGATTAATGTCTGTCTCATGTCTGCAGTCAGTGCCTATTACTCCTGGTGACCTAGGGTTACTTGGCAATTTCTCCACTAATGGAGGTGACTTTCATTCTTAGCCCCCACAGATCCAGCCAGAAAAGGGCCTGAGTTTCCCACAAAAATAATAAAGCTCTGTAGAAGATCAGCAGCCCAAGAACAATTATTTATGAAATTCTCCATATCTAGTTCAGAATTTTGGTTGTTGTTCTCCACCAGTGACATAGACTACAGGAGGCCATGCAATCCAGTAAGAAGAATTATGTTGTTATAACACAAAAACTCCTACTTCTGTGGAATTTCCCACATTGCTACAAATATAAAGATACTACATAGGTTTATGTGCTTACATTTTATTTCCCATGATGCTTCAGCAAGCAATGGTTACATTGTTGTTTTGGCATTTTAAAAAAGGACATGTCCATTTTACCTATGTTCTTGTGACTTGCAGATTAGGTAAAATCCACATTCGAGATTTTTCAAGGTTTCATATTTCACGGTTTGAGGCGACTTTTTTCAGGTTATTAAAGTTAAACCAATTCAAATAAGATTGGTTATTATATTTGTTAAAGTCCACCACAATACTAACTATAACCAGCTAACACATTTATTACATGTTTTCCGCCAATCACTTCTCTCAAATATCTAGGTATGTGGTTAGACCCAAATCTATCCCTTGGCCCCCACATCGAAAAACTTTCATCTAAACTTTACTCCAAACTAGGTGACCTGTACAGAAAAAAAATCCTGCCCGAGCCCCGCGGTAAGAAAGCAGCTTGTACAACAAATGCTTATGCCAGCTATTGAATACGGAGATGTAGTGTAAGCAGCCGCCCCGCAAACGCACCTCCAGAAACTTACTACATTGTATAACTCATTCTGTCGCTTTGTGCTACAATGTAACTAGGGATGAGCCGACCACTCCCCGAGTTCGATTCGAGCCCGAACCCGAACTTCCCATTTGTTAGGGTCCGAACCCAAACTCGAACCCCCATGCAAGTCAATGGGGCTGAAAATTCGGTTTTTAGAGTGCATTCCAAGAGGGCATATATGCTACATATTTGCCATAAAAGGTGTATGGGGGTCCGGGTAGTGCCCTGGGGGACAGGAAACAAGAACAAAAAGTAAAAAAAAAAAACATTTTTAAAGGGACAGTGAGTTTTCCATGAAATAAGGGTTAAAAATAAAAACCAAAAATTTCTTCAAATATCGTGCCTAGGAGGTCCCCATAACCTGCCCGAGAAGTGGCGGATTTCTAGGATGTATAGAAACACTTAAAAACAAAAAAATGAAGTTTCATATGACGGTAAATGCTTTTCCCTTAATCTATCCATAAACAACTGCTTGGGGCGGCAGTCTATATGAAAAGAGGAGACATTTTCGTACACGCAGAAAAAATTTACTGTTTTTTTTTTGGCTAAATTATTGTGAAATATATGCAGGCTTTGGATGAAAGTAACAATAGGTGCTTTGAAATTGGTCCTTTAGCGTCCCCAACAGTGCCGTCACACCATAACCCCTCTGAGGATATGAATCTGATACAGGCGTCAGTGGCAGTGCACCCAAATATTGTGCTTTTGGTGCCAGGCCTGCAAGTACTATCATACAGTAACCCCTCTGTGGTATTGTGGAAGAATGCAGGGGTGGACCATGTGGTCCTATATTGAAAAGATATGATTCTGGTCAAGGCGTCAGTGCACCCAGATATTGTGCCTTTGGTGCAAGACTGCTAGGCCAGCAAGTATCATCATACAGTAACCCCTCTGTGGTATTGTGGAAGAATGCAGGGGTGGACCTTGCGGTCCTATATTAAAACGTTTTTGATCTGGTAATGGGCGTCAGTGCACCCAGATATTGTGCCTTTGGTGCCAGGCCAACAAGTATCATCATACAGTAACCCCTCTGTGGTATTGTGGAAGAGTGCAGGGTTGGACCCTGCTGTTCAAAAAATTTAAATGATATAAATCTGGCACAGGCGTCAGTGCAGCCAAATATTGTGCCTTTCATGGCAGCAAGTGCATTCACACCGTAACCCTTTTGTGGTATTGCGGAAGAGTTCAGTGCTGGAGGTTTTGTGCATGCAGAAGACATACCCGATCTATTCCGTTACTTCGGCATCAGGGGATTGATAGCTGCTGATCCAGGACTGATTCATTTTTATAAATGTCAGCCGGTCTACAGAGTCGGTGGACAGACGCACTCTTTTTTGTCTGACAAAACCTCCAGTGGCACTGAACGTCCTTTCGGAAAGCACGCTAGATGAAGGGCAACCTAGTAGCTGCATAGCATATTTACTAAGTTCTGGCCAGTGATCCAATCTCAACACCCAGTAAGCCAGTGGATCATCTGCTGGAAAGGTATCCAGGTCTGCCCTTGCCCCTAGGTAGTTCTGCACCATATGGTGAAGACGCTGGCAATGGGTGCCTACATTTGACGTCCCTGGGCGTCGAGGACTAAAAAAATTTAAAAAAGCATCAGTCAAGCGGCCCTGGCCTTCACCACTATTCCTCTGATCACCCGCAGCTTCAGAAGCACGTGTGTCAGCACTTGGTAATCTACCAGTGCCTGGAAAGGTGTTACACAAGTGTCGCTTTAGAGCGTCCTCAAGTTTTTTCATCCTGTGCTCCCTCTGTGCGGGCAGGATGAGCTCTGCAGCTTTCCCCTTGTATTGTGGATCAAGAAGGGTTGCCAACCAGTAATGATCCCTCTCCTTGATAGCACGAATCCTGGGGTCCTTTAGCAGGCTTTGCATCATTAGGGAGCCCATGCAGCGTAGGTTGGAGGTGGCATTAGCTTCCGAGTCTTCCTGGTCAATGAGGATGACTGTATCGTGCACTTCCTCCTCCCAGCCACGCACTAGCCCTTCTGTTTCTGGGCACACAAAACCCTCCCTTGAGGAATCCCCACCTTCAATGCCCCCACTACTTAAATATTCCTCCTCCTCCTCCTCCTGTCTGATCTGAGTAGGACCCGCTGGAATGCTGTCTGCGGAAAGACTGGGGCCTTGAGAGCTAGGGAAGGCCTCCTCTTCCTCCCGCTGCTCTGCCTCTAGAGCCACATCTATAATTCCCTGCAGAGTGTGCTCCAGCAGGAACACTAAAGGAATTGTGTCACTGATGCATGCACTGTCCCTGCTCACCATCCTCGTTGCCTCCTCAAATGGTGACAGTACAGTGCATGCATCCTTGATCATCAGCCACTGTGGGGGGGAAAAAACCCCAAATTGACCTGAACCTGTCCTTGTGCCATACTCACACAGGTACTCGTTGATGGCCCTCTGCTGCTTGTGCAGACGCTGCAGCATTGCTAATGTCGAGTTCCACCTGGTGGGCATGTCACAGATCAGACGGTTTGTGGGAAGGTGGAACTCTCTTTGAATTTCTGCCAGGCGAACGCTTGCTGGGAATGACCGTCTGAAGTGGCTGCAGACTTTTCTGGCCTGGATGAGAAGCTCTGGCAGCCCTGGGTACTTGGTTAGGAAACGCTGTACCACCAGATTTAGGACGTGTGCTAGGCATGGTACATGCGTCAATTTACCCTTGCGTAGGGCGGAGAGAAGGTTGCTGCCATTATCGCAGATGATCATTCCCAGCTCAAGCTGGCATGGTGTTAACCATCTCTGCACCTGCCCCTGCAGAGCTGACAAAATTTCTGACCCGGTGTGGCTCCTGTCCCCTATACAAACCAGCTCAAGCACAGTATGGCATCTTTTTGCTTGAGCCATTGCGTAGACCCTGTCAGGCATCGGTTTAACTGCCACTTCGCCAGAGACAGAGGAGGAGGAGGAGGTGGTGGCGGTGGTGGAGCAGACAGACCTCATACAAGCAGCTTTCTGGAGGCGTGGTGGATGAACAAGCTCCAGCACAGAGCCCCGTCTTGGATCCCTCCCAGCTGCAATCAGAGTTACCCAGTGTGCCGTGAAGGAAATGTAACGACCCTGTCCATGCTTGCTGGACCACGTGTCTAAAGTCACATGCACCTTGCTGCTGACTGCCTTTGCCAATGACTCGATAACATTGTCTTCCACGTGCTGGTATAGTGCTGGAATGGCCTTCCGTGAAAACTAATGGCGTTTTGGAACCTGCCACTGTTGTACAGCGCATTCAGCAAATTCACGGAAGGGAGCAGAGTCCACCAGCTGGAAAGGCAGCAGCTGCAATGCGAGTAATTTTGCTAAGCTGGCATTTAGACGCTGTGGTTGGGGATGGTTGGGACTACATTTTTTTTTCGCTGCAGCAGCTGCGGCAACATAATCTGACTGCGTAAATCTTCAGCTACTGGGATGATGTCACATTGTGAGGAAGGACCTGGTACATCCATTATTGTAGCTTCATCCCTGTCGGTGGAGGTTGTAGGCAATGACATGGCAGGACATACAGTGGGGGTAGAAACAGATGAGGAGGAGGAGGACCTACGCAAAGTTTTGCGCCAACGGGATGTGTGGCACTTATTCATATGTCACCTCAAGCACGTGGTACCCAAGTGTCCGGTATCTTTCCCACGCTTAAGCCTCATCTGACATAGATTACAAATAGCAACGCTGCGCTCTACTGCACATTTCTTAAAGAGCTCCCAGACAAGAGTTCCTGCAGGTGTTCTTTGAGACAACAGCACTCTGCACTGGAGCAGCTCTGACATGTGATGCCTTGGACTGGCTAGTGCTACGGTTGGTTACAGAGGATGTTGTGCCTCGTGTTTGCTGTGCCTCCTCCTCCCCCTCTTCCTCACTTAATTCCTCTGTTCGATCTGGCACCCAGGTGGAGTCAGTGACCTCATCATCATTGTCATCATCACCCCCTATCTCCTCGTCACTGGAGCCAACTTGGCAGTATGCTGCAGCTGCTGGGGCAACATGAGTGCCAGTTATTTGTGTGTCATCACTGGCACCCCCTTCCTCTAGGTTGATTATACTCCCTTGCTCAACCTCAGAGATTGAATCAGAGCACTGTACTTGCTGCGCATCCTCATGCAGCATGTCACTCTCATTGTAGTCAAACAATTCAGCTGACTCCTCCGTGTGTGATAGCGAGGCTACGGCAGGAGTAGCTGTGGACATGGAGGCTGCATTAGATGCTTTGGCAGCTGAGGTGGACTGTAAAGCACTAGAAGCCTGGCTGGCAGAGGACTTGGAGGATGAGGATGGCCTGGTTAGCCAATCCACCAAGTCCTCTGTATGTTGCTGCTGCTTAAGACGGCCAGCACCAGTTATAAAGGACAAGCGTGCCCCTGCAGAGGATGCACCACGTCCACCACGACCAGAGGCACAGCCTCCCGACACAGGGGCTGCTTGCCCTCTTATCTGTGTCTGGGAGCATCTGCCTGTCCTTTTTGTTCTTTCAGACATGGTGAGTGATATATAGATTAATATATATACAGAACTCTGATTCAACTCTGGTATAAAGATTTAAAGAACTCTAGTATAACTCAGTGAGACACACTGATAGCTGGCAGCCAGTGACAAGAGACAGATCACCTCAATTCACAAATGTTTTGTAGAAATTAGTGAGCCCCGAAATACAGCGTGGTACTGGATGTGTGACGAGACACAGATCACCTCAATTCCCAAATGTTTTGTAGAAATTTGTGACCCCCGAAATACTGCGTGGTACTGGCTGTGTGACAAGACACAGATCACCTCAATTCACAAATGTTTTAAAGAAATTAGTGAGCCCCAAAAAGATTTGCTGGCACAGTGACAAGACCCAGAAGATCACCTCAATTCACAAATGTTTTAAAGAAAGTTGTAAACCCCCCAAAACACTTGCTGGCACAGTGACAAGACACACATCACCTAAATTCCCTGATATTTGGTAGAAATGAGACCCCCCCAGACTCCCCCAGTAGCGTGGCAGACCGGCAGTAACAAGACACAACGATCTCCTTTGAAATCTCCTCTGAAATGCGTGCAGAATCGGCGCGTGGAAACGTTATATAGTATGCTGCGGGACTTAGCTCTGTGAGCCCATGATTGGGCAAAATTTGCCCAATCAGGACTCTGAGCGGTGATTGGCATAGTGTTGAACCAGTCTTGCACCAGACCTGTGGTCAGGTGCAAGGCTGTAGCCAATTACGAGCTTCAGGCCAGTGGGAAAATGCATTGTGGTCCATTGTGGTCGAACATGCGGCGAACACCCGGAAATGTTCGGTGTTCGTGATCTCATAGAACAGGCCAAGTTCGGGTCGAACCCCGAACCGTCTGAACCCGAACCGCTCATCCCTATATGTAACTACATGACCCACCATTGTGACATGTTAAAAGAACTAAACTGGCCATCGCTGGAATCTAGACGCACCCTTCACCTTTCCAACCTGGTGTTCAAGAGCTTTTCTGTGAAGCTACCACCCTACCTGAATAGGCTGCTTCCCCCAGCAGTTCCCTGGTCCTATAACCTCCGATCCAGGACCTGCACCTTACTTGCAATACTACAATACAAAAAGAAAGTGGCTCGATCCTCATTTTCCTACAGAGCACCGCAATTATGGAATAACGTCCCAGACGCCATCAAATCTTCCCCCAGTCTAAAGTTCCTCAAGAGCTCCCTAGTAACATACCTCAATACGGAATGCACCTGTAAACATGTAACGCAGTGACTATATTTCCTACATATTTATTTTCTGTAAATCTGTATATTTGTTTTGTGTTAATATCTTGCATTTTACTATTTTGTATTTCTGTAACAATTCAATGTTCTTGAACCCAGGACATACTTGAAAACAAGAGAAATCTCAATGTATCCTTCCTGGTAAAATCCTTTATAAATCAATAAAATAAATAAATAAATAAAAAGAAAATGGCCATTTGGGTTCTCTATATTAACAATGAGGATTTTACATTCTTTTAAGGATCAAGACCAGCCGCATAAACCATTGGAATCCCATGGTTCCTTGTAATGCATATTGTCTTGGGACAGAAAACGCCTCCTCCTTTTCAAAAATTCCTGGGATATCTTGTAATGCACCGGCCGATGCCGTCACTGCGCACCTTGTAATGCTGTAGATTGTCATGAATCGATACCTATGGGCTGTCGCCATCTTTTGATTGCCTCCTCTTCCCATGTTGATGCCATGCTGCATCCTTTCCTATGCGGACCAGTATTGCTATTGATGCTGCTCGCTCGTTGTCATGCACGCACGGGTGTTTGAGACCAGGGTGCAGTCGATACAAAGGGAGACTGAGAACGTAACTGTGGTACAAGGGGTTTATTAGAAACAAGAAGGCAGATAGAACAACAGGTCAGGTTATGCAATGGCTGGAATAGAAAAATACAGGAGAATGGCCGTGGGATTCGAAAAAGGGCAGTGTTGGACCTAGTGGACAGCACAGGAATGGAGCTGGACCTAGTGGACAGCACAGGGATGTGGCTGGACCTAGTGGACAGCACAGGGCTGGGGCTGGAGAGGACCTAATGGACAGCACAGGGATGGGGCTGGAGTCGACCTAATGGACAGCACAGGGATGGGGCTGGAGTCGACCTAATGGACAGCACAGGGATGGGGCTGGAATGGACCTAGTAGACAGCACAGGGATAGGGCTGGAGTGGACCTAGTGGACAGCACAGGGATGGGGCTGGAGTGGACCTAGTGGACAGCACAGGGATGGGGCTGGAGTGGACCTAGTGGACAGCACAGGGATGGGGCTGGAGTGGACCTAGTGGACAGCACAAGGATGGGGCTGGAGTGGACCTAGTGGACAGCACAGGAATGGGGCTTGAGTGGACCTAGTGGACAGCACAGGGGCTGGGCTTGAATTGACACACAGTGGACAGCACAGGGATGGGACTGGACACAGACAGTGGACAGCACAGGAGACACTGTAGGGGCAGGGGTCTAAGGAAAAGAGCAGCAGGTACTAAAGCTAGGTTTCAAGAGTGCACACAGGATGGTGAATAGCACACAATGCAGAAGCATTGATCTTTGGGTATGTCTCCCTTTTTTAAAGGGAATCTGCCAGTACAGAGATGGACCTCACCTATGGGGAAGGACTGCAGGATGAAGCCAGACAGTCCTGGCATGGACTGAGAAAATCTTGGAATGGAGTGCACAGGACATAAAAGTTGCTGTTGGTATCATGATACACTGGACCCAGTAGGAGCACCTGTCTTCCTGTTTGCGCTTACACTGAGTTCCTGACATTTGGGCATCAATGCTGTTTATACGGTCCCTAATATGCATCCCTTAACTGCGACCATGTCCCTTGAGTCATTCTGTTGTTGTCTTGCCAGAATGTCCGGTCACAGGAATAGGGATGCTAGCCTAACGGAGTGTAGCTATTCCTATTTATAAATGCACCATGTTTTGTTTGGTGCCCTGTTGTGGTCATGAGCGAACATGGTATATATATTTAAAATCTCCTTACTGTCACAATCAGTCATAGGGAGGGCACCTTGCATTCGCCAAGGTAAGTCACTGGTACACAGGAAAGCCCCAATATGCAGATGATACAGAGTAGACAGCCTAGGCCAGAGACCCTGCATGGTATACAGCAGCTCTATTCTGAAAGAGCAGTCTTTAAAATAGCCGGATCTGCTCTAAAGGAAATATAATACAACAACGCCATGCAGAGTCTAAGGACATTCAGACGAGACAGGAATATATCAATATATAAACGGTACAGACAAGAAGTATCCAAATAGAGAAGTCAAGGAAAAGCCAGAAGTCCTAAACCAGAACCTATACCTTATACAGATGCTGCGGATCCAGAACCAGAAGATCAGTCAACCAGGCAAGAGGGTCAGAACCAGGTAATCAGACATATAACATGAGCCAGACTAAAGAGAAACACATGAACTAATTACACAGGAAAGACTGGACATGAACTAGAACCTGGACTAACTATAGCAACTGCAGACAGACTAGACCAAAGAAATAAGGTAAACCTGAAAACACAAACTTGAACAGAAATAACAGCAGGGAGCTCTCAGGAACAAACAATCAGCAGGAATCAGGAACTGAAGTGAACCAAAATGCAAGAGCAATGGGATAAGGGCTCATTGCACTATATAGGGAGGTGATCAGCCCACATCACCAACAGGAGAGCTAGCGAGCAAGTCACTTAACCCTTGAGTTGCAAAGCAACACACAGAAACATATGGAAACCACAGACATAAAGAATACAGAGGGCAGGGGGACAGGGCTGAAATGGGGAAATGTGACACTTACTGTGTACTGACCCAGATTTTGCATATTTGACTTTGTTGATATTCTCCTGTCGTGACTCCTTACTAGTTCTCGTTTCTGCTGACCTCTGTGTTCCTAGACCTAGGCTTGTTTATCAGCTCTAAATCTTCATATCTTCTACAACCCTTTATTTTAAATAACCTCGTCCATTACTAGGAATGATTTTAGGTTTTCCCAATTGGGTTACGTCTGTGTGCTGCGGTCACTGGAAAATTTGACCGAGAAATTTGGTGCCCCCTACCAAGGCATTATGGTCCTGCTGCACATGAACAATGTGGGGGTTAACCCATCTGCCCCTGACCCCTGTTATGATGTTTGCTGTTCGATGCAGCTGTGCATGGTGTGATATTTATTGGATGATGTTGTTGTAATTGTGTTTAATCTCCATCTGGAAGGAAGAGGTCATTGTGATTGTAAAAGCTACAGGTAAACTGTAGCCAAGCTACGATCATTTCCTAGGTGTCCTGTCCCTCATTCCTCTTCTCTGCAGAAATACTGAAATAAGGCTGAATTTAATGTGAAATTTCTCATTGTTTCAGATTTGTCCATGGCTGTGCAGAAGTTTTCTCATTCATTGCAAGACTTCCAGTTTGAATGCATTGGGGACGCAGAAACAGATGATGAAATCAACATTGGTAAGCATGGTATACAACCGTACAGTAAATGTTCCGTCATCCATCAAAGTGTGTGTATGTATGTGTATATTTTATCTATATATCATGGGTATGACACAAAAGCACTAAAGTTGCAAAAAATGGTAATTTGGGAACTACCCAACCCTCCATAGGTAAAAGTGTTTATTTCGGGTTACAGTAGGCCATGGATATGGGTAATCCTAGCTTTTGGGTCAACCGTAAATCACTCCAAATTCTTACAAAAGACGATAGCAAAAAGTGTTTTGGGAGAGTCCAATGTGTGATTTTACTGTGGGCTTTACCCGAAGCTGCTGGGTAATGTCAGGTTTACCCTGATAATCCTAGATTTATCACAATATTGAACCTTACGTGTGTGTTTGTGTTTTCACAGTTCTTGCACTAATCCCAAAGAATTAGCCGGGGAGTTTTTTGGTTTTTTTCTTATGATGTTTTTTTTATAATGTGACCTTTTAATTTATCTGTTTTTCTATGCATCTTCATTTCATTTTGTATTATATGTGTTTTTGGGGCACTGCAGTAAGGCGTACACTAAATTGTTATGTTGCATACTTTGTCATTTCATTATATTTATCTTATTTCTCATGGTTTCACATTTCTGCCATTGATTACTGCTTTACTTTCTGCTTGCTTGTTGTTTCCATTTATTTTTCCTCTGTTCAGTTTGTTTTGGGTTTTTTTCCTTTGTGTTTTTTTTCTAGGTTCCTATAGCCGTTACACTTGGAGAAGCATACCTGATTCACTTTGCAGGTGTTTTTCGTTCACCCTCGATATCGAGTCTCTCCTGCTTTTCAGTGTATGAACTGCATTTAAGTGATGTGTTATAATGTGTACATTGTCTGAGGAAAGCCCATGATGGACTGAAATGTCCCAAACTAGTGACACATTGTGTTGGCAGTGTCGTATTGAAGAAAAGCAAAACCCACAAGTGCTCTTTGTTGTGTGTGTGTATAGTCCCTCTGCTCTTCTCTATCTGCACCTCCTCCCTGGGCAAAATCATTAACAGCTTTGGCTTTAATTACCACCTGAATGCTGATGATACTCAGATCTACCTCTCCACCCCTGATCTCATTCCTCCTGTCCTTTTCCAAAGTCAGCGACTGTTTATCTGGCATCTCTCCTCCTCGATGGCCTCTCACCACCTAAAGATTGACATGTCCAAGATTGAGCTCCTACTAATTCCTCCCTTTAATGCCACCCCACCTCCTGACTTCTCCATCATGGTTGATGGTATCACTATCTCCCCATCAAACCAGGTTCACTGTCTCGGAGTTACACTTGATTCTGCTCTTTCCTTAATCCCCCACATCCAGTCTCTTTCCTCCTCCTGCCGCTACCAACTACGTAATATTTGCAGAATTCGGCCATTTCTTACCGCTGACACCACAAAACAACTCATCCACGCACTTGTAATCTCCCGACTTGACTATTGTAATAATCTTCTTGCTGGCCTCCCTCTCTCCTGCCTCGCCCACCTACAATTCATTCTGAACGCCTCAGCAAGGCTCATCCACCTCACCCGCCGCTCTGTCTCTGCCGTTCCTCTCTGCGAGTCCCTTCACTGGCTCCCCATCCACTGCAGAATTTAATTCAAAATCCTTACCCTGACCTACAAAGCTCTCACTAACTCAGCTCCTCACTACCTGTCCTCACTAATCACCAAATACACCCCAGCCCGCTCCCTAAAATCAAACAGTGACCTGCGCCTAGCTTCTCCCCGCATCACCTCTTCCCATGATTGACTGCAGGATTTTTCACGGGAAGCCCCCATACTCTGGAATGCTCTTGCTCGTACTGTCAAACTTTTCCCTTCCTTCAAACGCTCCCTTAAGACATTCCTATTCAGGCAAGCCTACCACCCGACTCACTAATGCACCTCACTGCCCCAACCAGTCTATCACGCTAACCTTGCAGTCCATCACGCTCGCCTTGCAGTCCATCACTCTCGCCTTGCAGTCCGTCACTCTCGCCTTGCAGTCCGTCACTCTCGCCTTGCAGTCCGTCACTCTCGCCTTGCAGTCCGTCACTCTTGCCTTGCAGTCCGTCACTCTTGCCTTGCAGTCCGTCACTCTTGCCTTGCAGTCCGTCACTCTTGCCTTGCAGTCCGTCACTCTTGCCTTGCAGTCCGTCACTATCACCTTGCAGTCCTCTCCTGCTTCCACCTCCACCTTCTAGATTGTAAATTCCCACAGAAATAGGGCCCTCGTTTCCTCCTGTACTGGTTTGTCAAATGTTGTTCAGTCAAAGTATAAATTTATGCTCTCTTCCAAATGCAAAGCACGTTATTATCACTCTCTGTATATAACAAAGGGTGACATTTGCTAAATGTATATACTTAAAAATATTGCGCTCCCGGCCGGGACCCAATTAGTTATAAAATTTCAAAGTATTGTAACCTTATATTGTGCCCATTGTTCAGCGCTGCGGAATATGCCGGAATTATATAAAATAATATTAATAATAAGTGAGGATAAACCTAGGATTAACTGGGTGAAATCAACATTATCCAGCAGCTTTGGGTAAAGCCGATATAAAATAAAATATTGGGTTTTACCCAACCCTAATCCTATTCCTAACACTTTTAATCTCTTTTACCCATGGGGAGTTAGTTCACAGATTAGCCAGGTAAAACCCAAAAATTCTGTTTCTTTGCAGCTTTACACAGCACCTTTGGGACATGTGGACATTGCCCCGGTAAAGCTGGTTTTACCCATTTACCCAGTATCAGACTCTTCCTGTAATATAATACATATTCTAGCATTTCTGTTCCAATCTGTTGTGTAAATATTTTCATTTAATAAAACCGTTATTTTATTTTCTGCATAAAGGAGTTAGAGGGTATGGGATTGAGATCACATTACAAAGATGGAACAGAAAATGCAGGATATTCAATGTAAGCTGTGAAGATGAAAGGTGAATATTTGCAAAGTATTTTCAAAGATTTAAAGAAAATCCTGATGCAGTTGGAAATGGGTAAAATTAGTTTTGGGTACTTGTGCATGATTCCAACAACAGCAAAAGCAGATTAACTTTGACAAACAATTTATTACTACCACTACTTTCCCAATAAAGGAAGTTTGGAGATATTGACAAAGTCCCCAAGTATAAGGAGAAACGTAGCACTGCTAGTGTATTAGAAACATAGAAACATAGAAAAATGTCGGCAGATAAGAACCTTTCGGCCCATCTAGTCTGCCCAATTACATGGATACTTTACCTGGATTTATCTTTTGTTTAGGATAGCCTTATGCTATTCCATGCTTGCTTAAATTCAATTACTGTTTTGGCCTCTACCACTTCAACTGGAAGACTGTTCCATGTATCCACCACCCTCTCAGTAAAATAATGCTTCCTGATGTTACTTTTAAACCATTGCCCCTCTAATCTAAGACTATCAGGGTTATCCAAAGAGATCCGAATTGCTTGAGAAAGGTAACCGAATGCTGAAAATCAGCGTTCGGTTACCTTTCCTGGCCATTCGGCTATCCAGAGAGCAGGCAATTCGCCAAATCCTGGCGAATTGCCTGAACATACGGTGCCTGTTCGGTGCCTGTTCGAGGGCAGTGAAATCCCCATGAAAAAGCACTGCTTCGTCTATTCAGAGAACACAAACCAGCAGTGAAAGGTTCCCCTAATGCCCTGCCATTCGGTGGTTTAATTCGGCAAATTTATTCAGGAGAATCCCATAGACTTCAATGTTAAAAATATTCCCGTTTTAATTCAATATCTAATAAACCGTTCATTATAAAATTCTGCAGCAAATAGTCTCTTTATTTATAGATTTTTTAGGATACTTTAAGCATTTTTCTGATTTTTTTTTTTTTTTTTTTAAAAGTCCGATTTTTTTTTTGATTTTTTTTTCAGTTTACTTATTTTTTTTGTAACAGCCCTCTTTATTATCCTTCCCTGGACCTCCTGTGAAAATTTCAGACATTTTCGCTCAGTAGTTTCTTTGCAAACAGCGTTTCCTTTTCCCAGATTCATACAAATGGTTTTTCTAATTTATTCACTGCCTCCTCTACGTCACAGCTGCTTCGGCTCTGTGTGATTCGGCTCCTTTTCGGCTCCTGTTCGGCTCCTCTTCGAAGGTTAATCCAGATGTTTTTGCTTGTTTTCATAGTGCATTCGGTTAGTTTTCGTCAGGTTTTCGGCAGCTTTTCCCTGCAATTCGGGGACCCTGTGTGGTGTTTGCTGAATACACCGCAGGGTCACCGAAATGCAATCGGCAAAAGGAACCGAATTGAAGAGAACGAAAAGTCACCGAACGTGCGGTGACTTTTCGAATCTCTTTGGATAACCCTGCAAGTCCTCTTGTTTTGCTACTTTGTTTAAAAGGAAACAAAGTAGCAAAACAAGAGGACATACAGGGTTATCCAAAGAGATTCGAATTGCTTGAGAAAGGTAACCGAACGCTGAAAATCAGCGTTCGGTTACCTTTCCTGGCCATTCGGCTATCCAGAGAGCAGGCAATTCTCCAAATACTGGCGAATTGCCTGCACATACGGTGCCTGTTCGGTCCCTGTTCGAGGGCAGTGAATCCCCATGAAAAAGCACTGCTTCGGCTATTCAGAGAACACAAACCAGCAGTGAAAGGTTCCCCTAATGCCCTGCCATTCGGTGGTTTAATTCGGCAGGTTTATTCAGGAGAATCCCATAGGCTTCAATGTTAAAAATATTCCCGTCTTAATTCAATATCTAATAAACCGTTCATTATAAAATTCTGCAGTAAAGAGTCTCTTTATTTATAGATTTTTTAGGATACTTTAAGCATTTTTCTGAATTTTTAAAAAAAAATGTAAAAGTCCGATTTTTTTTTTATTTTTTTTTTCAGTTTGCTTATTTTTTTGTAACAGCCCTCTTTATTATCATTCCCTGGACCTCCTGTGAAAATTTCAGACATTTTCGCTCAGTAGTTTCTTTGCAAACAGCGTTTCTTTTTCCCAGATTCATACAAATGGTTTTTCTAATTTATTCACCTCCCTCTGTCTACGTCACAGCTGCTTCGGCTCGGTGTGATTCGGCTCCTTTTCGGCTCCTGTTCGGCTCCTGTTCAAAGGTTAATCCAGATGTTTTTGCTTGTTTTCAGCGTGCATTCGGTTAGTGTTCGTCAGGTGTTCGGTAGCTTTTCCCTGCAATTCGGGGACCCTGTGGTGTTTGCTGAATACACCGCAGGGTCACCGAAATGCAATCGGCAAAAGGAACCGAATTGAAGAGAACGAAAAGTCACCGAACGTGCGGTGACTTTTCGAATCTCTTTGGATAACCCTGATAGTCTTAGATTAGAGGGGCAAAGGTTTAAAAGTAACATCAGGAAGCATTATTTTACTGAGAGGGTGGTGGATACATGGAACAGCCTTCCAGTAGAAGTGGTAGAGGCCAAAACAGTAATTGAATTTAAGCAGGCATGGGATAGGCATAAGGCTATCCTAAACAAAAGATAAATCCAGGTAAAGTATCCATGTAATTGGGCAGACTAGATGGGGCGAAAGGTTCTTATCTGCCGACATTTTTCTATGTTTCTATGTTTCTAATACACTAGCAGTGCTACGTTTCTCCTTATACTTGGGGACTTTGGGAGGACAGGAAGTTTGGAGATATTGACAATCTATCATCACGTCAAGGCCGATTAGTTTTCCGCTTTGAACCCTGCAGCTTTCTGTCAAAACCTGCCATTTCCTCGTCGGATATAACACAGTATTCTACCTCTGATATCCAACGGGCACGTCAGCTGGAGTTTGATGGACTTTGAGATGGCAACACCAAAAAGTTGTGTGTCAAATATCGCATTTACGAATCCTCCTCGACGCCAACCTCTAGAAACCTCACAATGTCTTGCGGAATGTGGATCAAGTGCATGCTGGGAAACCATCATTTCAGCCCCAGATACAGGATATTAAAGTGCAAATTCGTTGATGCGCTCCACGTTTTTGGATGTTTCCATCAAACGGCATGTGTTTCTGTTTATAAGTTACTGAAGGCGGCCGCATATGAAGAAGACGCACTGTAGGAGACATGTAGCTTGTCTTAAGCGTGAAATTCATTCTGATTTTTTTTCCCCCACTTATCAAATGTATCCACGTGCGGCGTAAGATTATGAACTGATATGGGCAAAAAAACAAAACGCTCAACTGTACTTTTGTTTCCCTTCCTTCTCCCTTTTTCTACTTAAACTTGGCAAATTTTCCCCTTGATTTATCTCTGATGCCCAGTTCAGTAAATTGAATAATGTGTTTATAAAGACAGGCAAGAGACGGTATGAAAAAGTGAAATTAAAATTTATATGATAACGAAAACACTAGCAGGGTTATATAGAGAGCACTGAAACGTTGACAACATTTCAGTGCTTTCTCGTTCCCCGTGCTACCCTGCACTTTGGGGAATCAAAGTTCCCCACCCTGTAGTGTATTCAGCATTCACCACAGGGTCCCTGGAATGCAGCGATAAGCCACCGCAAACTCGCCGAACAGTTGCCGAACACGATGCAAAAACCACACAAACACGCCAGAAAAAGCCAACGAGCCACTGATCACAGCGTAGATCAGCCACTGGAAAAAGCCAACGAGCCATTGATCACCGCGCAGACCAGCCGCTGGAAAAAGCCGACAAGCTGGCGAACTTGGTAAAAAAAAAAAAATACAGTATGCTTGAAAGATTCAAAATAGAAATGCTGTTTGCAAAAAAAACTGAATGGAAATGCCTGCAAAATTTACATATAAGATCCTATGAATAATAATAAAAAGGCCTGATACAGAATTTTTTTAAAAAAAAAAAGATTTAAAAATAAAAACGGAAAAAAAATTGCTGAAAAAATCCAAAAAAATGCCTAAAAGATCCTAAAAAAAATCTATAAATAAAGAGACTTTTTACTGCAGATTAAAATAATAAACGGTTTATTAGATATTGCATAAATACGTGAATATTTTTAACATTGAAGCCTATGGGGTTCGCTGCAATAAACCTGCTGAATGAAAACACCGAAAAGCAGGGCATTTCGGCAACTTTTCTCTGCTGTTCAGTGTTCTCTGTATAGGTTAACCATTGCTTCGCTATGGGGGATTTCACTGCCGTCGACCAGGCACCATGCGTGCAGGCAATTCGCCGAAATTTGGCGAACTGCCTACTCTCTGACTAGCGAATGGCCCTGAAATGTCACCCTACGTTGAATTTCAGTGTTGGGTTACATTTCGGCGACACTTCGGACTTCTCTGAATAACCCCTTAGATGTTGTTTGCCAATAGAAGAATTTGTGGAGAATTGTGAGTTTTTAGGCAGAGTAATCAAACTGACAGAACACGGATTTCAGAGGGGGGGGGGTATTTTATCCTAAAATTTTCATTTTCCTTACTATTCTGCAATTAACCCTTATGTGTTTCAGTGCAGGCATTTAAAGCCTTCATAAAAGGCACATCACAAGTATATTGAGGATGCTCTGTTAAATAATGCCTGACTTTACTGTCGGATGGCTGGCAGATGGCTTTTGTATGTAACACTTGTGGATCATCACCAATTCTCTAATAATCCGGCAAGCATCGTCGTCACCGAAAGAAAACATCTGAATTAAATTAGCGTGAATATGAAGGAATGTCCCAACCTTCTGTTGTATTGATTCAAACGTGATGGGAAACACATTACACACTGAAATTATAATCACTGCAAATAATCCACATCTAGCGCACGTTTTCCCCATCAAGACACATGGATACACTTTGTTTATGTTTTAGTAGCTTGTTGTGCTTCTTTTCATATGATTTATAAAAGACCTCTAGTTGTGATGTGAATACATGTGTAATTATGTATAGGCGCCTAACTACACTAAACGCAATGTCTAGGCACGTTTCCCTCAATTTAGTTAAAGGTTCGTAACCGCAACACATGAATTTTCACTTTGACATTTGTCACCTGGAACTTTTATAAAAGACACTGTGTAAACGTGTGATTGATTAAAAAGTGTCAATGACTGCCACCTCTCTATCTGGGGCAAGGGGATGTCTGTCTATGGAGCGGTGTTAAGGGGATGTCTGTCTATGGGGCAGTGTTGAGGGGATGTCTGTCTATGGAGCGGTGTTGAGGGGATGTCTGTCCCATAGGCAGACATCACCTCAACACTGCTCCATAGACAGTGTTGAGGGGATGTCCGTCTACAGAGTGGTGTTGAGGGGATGTCTATCTATGGGGCAGTGTTGAGGGGATGTCTGTCTATGGGGCAGTGTTGAGGGGATGTCCGTCTATGGGGCAGTGTTGAGGGAATGTCCGTCTATGGGGCAGTGTTGAGGGGATGTCCGTCTATGGGGCAGTGTTGAGGGGATGTCCGTCTATGGGGCAGTGTTGAGGGGATGTCCGTCTATGGGGCAGTGTTGAGGGGATGTCCATCTATGGGGCAGTGTTAAGGGGATGTCCGTCTATGGGGCAGTGTTGAGGGGATGTCTGTCTATGGGGCAGTGTTGAGGGGATGTCCATCTATGGGGCAGTGTTGAGGGGATATCTATCTGGGAAGGTGGGAAGATTGGAGGGGGTTGGTGCATGTCCGTGTGAAAAATGGTGGAGTATAAGAAGGTGTGGCATTGAAAGCATGATGAGGGGCCCCAAAAACGTCAATGACTGCCACCTCTCTATCTGGGGCGAAGGGATGTCGGTCTATGGAGCGGTGTTGAGCGGATGTCTGTCTATGGGGCAGTGTTGAGGGGATGTCTGTCTATGGGGCGGTGTTGAGGGGATGTCTGTCTATGGAATGGTGTTGAGGGGATGTCCGTCTATGGGGGAGTGTTGAGGGGATGTCCGTCTATGGGGCGGTGTTGAGGGGATGTCTATCTGGGGAGAGTGGGTTCAGGGTTTTCTGTCTGGGGAGGTGGGAAGATTGGAGGGGGTTAGTGCATCTCCGTGTGAAAAATTGTGGAGTATAAGAAGGTGTGGCATTGAAAGCGTGATGAGGGGCCCCAAAAACGTTTCTTGCCCAGAATCCCTCAAATGCTAAAGGTGGCCCTGTCAGTCAATGCAGAAGAGTCTTAAGTGCTCAGCTGGCGATCACTAGGCTCGCAACACTCGCGGGAATACACGCAGGTTGTAAACGTAGCCTGAACATTCTGTATAGTACAGATGCCTTGTCAAGTATCTGTACTTACTGTATGCTTGCACACGCTCGGCTATTTCATGGTGAATTTATGCGGTTAAACTTTTGAAAGTGGCATTGGATGAACCGGCGAAAGTTAGCTTTTTTCGTTCGTTGAATAAAAAGGTGGCTGGTGAATAAAAATGACCAGGAATTGATTTGTTTTATATTTGAGGCATAAATTATAAATTTGTATATTCTCATTTTTCCATGAGAGTTTTTCTGGCTCTTATGAGAACAGAAATGAGAGTAACAAACCGCGATTCCATGTCTAATACCTTCACGCACAGAAAAGATTCATTATTCCCCAAGTCATCGAAAGAGCCAAGACTCACTCTGGCCAGATCATTTGTCTGAGGGGTTTCACTGCTGATTAATTACCCATTTAGGGAAAGCGCTTTATTTTCCGAGAAAAGGAGAGTGAAGAAGCGTCCCACCTATTACCCTACATCCTGTTTCTATGCTTGATTTGTGTCAAATGGATTGAAATGTGTTTTGAATATTATTCCTTGGGTTAATTCTCTCCCAGACAGTATGTGGCCCAGTGTATGGAGTGGGAATTAATGTGATTGTATGCTTTATATTGTCTGGTTTATTATTTAGCATAACCTGGGGTCATTAATATACTTTCTTTTTAACGTTTAGTCCCAATTCAGCCATTTTGGATCATTAATAAAATGTTCAGACTTTTGTATCTTTGCTTCGAATATGCCTTTTCTGTTTAAACCGAGCTTGGTCTGTAACGCTGACTCTTCTCACCCACTGACATTATTTAGGGTCGCCCACTATCTGTTTTTTAATATCAAAGAACGTGCATCTCAAAAGATAACATGTGAGGGGATACGGCTCGCGGGACCCTGATTAGTTCTCCCAGGTACAGTTGAGATGCAATAGTAAGTTTTGTTCAGGTAACCCACCCCCCCCGAACAAAAACAAACAAAATAAATGTTTGCGGATTCCTTGCCTGGTCCTCATTGGTCCTCCTACATGGTCTTTCCTGTCCTTACCATTTTTGAAATGGCCAGTTTTTAGGAGTATTTTACCCAATGTTTGCGTCTTCTACACATTCTAAATAACTATCGCAATAATACTTGGTCCCCTTGTGTATGAATTTCGGTTTGCCTATATTCACCTTTATTGTTGTTCTAAAATGGGTAGAGTACAGTTAACATCACCTCTCTTCAACCGTGGAAACTCTGTTTCGAATGCCGGTCAGAGCACCTATCCAGCAAGCATCCTTGCAAGACACCTAATGATACAACGTACTTGTCTACCAAATCATAACGGATGAGCAGCAGTACTGCTCTACAACCATGGAGAAGCAGGTTTGAGTTCTGATCAGATCACCTGACCACCATATCTCTGTTCTGCAACCACATAGAAGTAGGTTTATGTCTTACAACCATGGAGATGCCGGTTTGGATCCCGATTGGAACGCCTAACCAGCACACTGTCCTATACAACCGAGGAGAAGCAGGTCGCTGCCTTACAACTGTGGAGAAGCAGATTCAACCTCACCACCACTTCTATGCACTACAGCATTGTTTCCCAAATCTGTCCTCAGGACCTACTGACTCACCAGGTTTTCAGGATATCTGAAGAACCGCACAGGTGATCTGATTTGCTGCTCAGTGATTGCAGGATTCAGTCTACATTTCCCCAAGGTGATCTGCAAAATCTGGCCTGGATGAGGGTCCCAAGGACAGGTTTGGGAAACACTGCTCTACATTCATGGAAAACCGATTCAGATCCTGGTCCAAACATCTCACCAGCAAGACACCCAAAGATATGTACAGGCCTACCTCACATTATGATGGCCTGGATCAGACTAGGTGGATGGCCCTTGAGTTTCCCCTGATGTCAGTGCTTTTGGGGTTTATTCCACATGCCGAAAGGTAGGCAAGCCGCGGGAGATTTCGGAGGAAGGGTTTATTTTGCACAGGTGAATTAGGCTGGGCACCAAAGGTATTTTGCAGCAGAAGTAGTAGCATCCATCTCTAGGAGTGGATAGGGATGCGCTGGTGGTGGAGATGGTCGGATTTTTGAGTGTGGGTGTATTTTTTTTTTGGTAGGTTGCATTGGTAGGTTAGGTTCCCTCTTGTCACAGCAGTGGTTGGGTGTCAGTGATGGGGAAAGGTTTTGGTAGTTCTGGAGAGTTGTCGGTAATCGGGAATCAGAATATGTAAGGGTTAAGTATTCGAGAATGGTTATGCTTAACAAGGGTTAAAAGAAAATGGAGGTGAAGCTGTGACCTGCAATAAAAATATTCCAAAGAATAAACATGGAATTGTTGTCAACTTCTAGTGTTAACAAATAACAAGTTAATCCTGGATCGTTCAGTCATCAGTGAGCAACTCCTATGTATATTACAGATTGTACGGTCCCTCAGGAAGAGGGTTTTCTATAGTATTGACATCCTAGGATTACCCAGTTTGGGACTTTACCAGTAACATTTGCTTATATAATTATTATTCTTATTTTTGTAGAGCGCTCTGTAGATTATGATCATTACAGGAAGCTATGTGACCGTATTATTTATAAGCTGTGCTTCCTCATCACATGACAAATGCACCAAATCATGATTAAAATATTTCTCGGACCCTGTCATCAACCCAAAATGCTACTTCTACTGTTTCCACGTGAGGTTAGAGTCTGTACATTGTAATTTCCCTTTTGATCTGTACAATCCGCGCAGTAAAATCATTGCGGGTTCAGCCTTTTTTTTGCTATGCACAACTAATATTTAAATTAAATTGCTAGCTTTAAATAACGCTGTTTCTTTTATACTTTAAAGCATCAGCTAGATTGTTGTCTTCACCTCGGTCACCTAGCGTCAGCATCTCATCCCTAATTATTGTGCATGTTCTTAGGAAAGAAATCTCTGCTCTATAGCAATTATTGGTTAGCCGATAAACAATATTAGAGACACATGGGTGACGGAATTTGTGTTTATGCAGATTATGCAGGCATCACAGCTGTCTCTTATTTGGAGGGATTTTGCACAACAGGGATATTAATTATTATACACAATATAACGCCAGCTAGGGACCCCTTAGATTGTAAATTCATGGGATAGATTGCAAGCTCATGGGACCCCTTAGATTGTAAACCCATGGGATAGATTGTAAACTCATGGGACCACATAGATTATAAACTCATGGGACCCCCATAGATTGTAAACTCATGGGATAGATTGTAAACTCTCATGGGAAGCACTTAGATTGTAAACGCATGGGACCCCATAGATTGTAAGATCCAGGGACCCTTTAGATTGTAAACTCATGGGACCCTTTAGATTGTAAACTCATGGGACCCTTTAGATTGTAAATTCATGGGATATATTGCAAGTTTTTCGGACCCCTTAGATTGGAAATTCATGGGATAGATTGCAAGCTCATGGGATAGATTGCAAGCTCATGGGATAGATTGTAAATTCATGGGATAGATTGCAAGCTTATGGGACCCCTTAGATTGGAAACGCATGGGATAGATTGCAAGCTCATGGGACCCCATAGATTGTAAACTCATGGGACCACTTAGATTGTAAATTTATGGGATAGATTATAAACTCATGGGACCACTTAGATTGTAAACTCACGGAACAGGACCCTCAGATTGTAAAGTCACAGGGACAGGACCCCTTAGATTGTAAGATCGTGGAACCCCCTAGAATGTAAACTCATGGGACCCCTTAGATTGTAAACTCATGGGATAGATTGCAAGCTTATGGGACCCCTTAGATTGTAATCTCATGGGATAGATTACAAGCTCATGGGACCCCTTAGATTGTAATCTCATGGGATAGATTACAAGCTCATGGGACCCCTTAGATTGTAATCTCATGGGATAGATTGTAAACTCATGGGATAGATTGCAAGCTCGTGGGACCACTTAGATTGCAAGCTCATGGGACCCCTTAGATTGTAAACTCACGGGAACAGGACCCTCAGATTGTAAACTCACGATAACAGGACCCTCTAAGGCTGGGGTCAGACGAGCGTAGTGTTCACATCTGTGATTGCGCCTAAAAGTACGTCCGTGATAGCATGACAGGAAGCCCATTGGAGCCCGTTACACGAAGTACGTCCGCACTGAACTGCGGACGCACAACGGCCGCGGCCCACGGATGCAAGGCAGGCAAGAAAGTACAACCGCTAGAACGGCCGCACAAAGTGCGCTGCGTCTGCAACGTCCGCATAGCTTTGTGTGTGAGTGATGGAACGTGGTCAGACGGACTGCATTTATACGTCCAGCATTTTTCACGGACAAAATGGTTTTGCTTTTTAATTTATTTTCTCTCCTACATCCGTCAAAATATACCTCAGTGATAAACGGACTGTGTGACCACTACTGTGTCTTCCGTACTGACGTACGTCCGTGTGCACGGACGCACAGTTCGTAGAAATCACGCTCGTCTGACCCTAGCCTTAGATTGTAAACTCACGGGGACAGGCCCCTCAGATTGTAAGCTCACAGGAACAGGACCCCTTAGATTGTAAGATCGTGGAATCCCCTAGAATGTAAACTCATGGGACCCCTTAGATTGTAAACTCATGGGATAGATTGTAAACTCATGGGATAGATTGCAAGCTCATGGGACCCCTTAGATTGTAATCTCATGAGATAGATTGTAAACTCATGGGATAGATTGCAAGCTCTTGGGACCCCTTACATTGTAAGCTCATGGGATAGATTGCAAGCTCAAGGGACCCCCTTAGATTGCAAGCTCATGGGACCTCTTAGACTGTAAACTCATGGGATAGATTGTAAGCTCATGGGATAGATTGCAAGCTCATGGGACCACTTAGGCTAGGGTCAGACGAGCGTGATTTCTACGGACTGTACGTCTGTGCACACGGACGTACGTCAGTACGGAAGACGCAGTAGTGGCCACACAGTCCGTTTTTTTCACTGACGTATATTTTGACGGATGTAGGAGGGAAAATAAATTAAAAAGCAAAACCATTTTGTCCGTGAAAAAAATGCTGGACGTATAAATGCAGTCCGTCTGACCACGTTCCATCACTCACACACAAAGCTATGCAGACGTTGCGGACGCAGCGCACTTTGTGCGGCCGTTCTAGGAGTTGTACGTTCTTGCCTGCCTTGCGTCCGTGGGCCGCGGCCGTTGTACGTTCGCAGTTCAGTGCGGACATACTTCATGTGTCGGGCTCCGATGGGCTTCCTGTCATGCTATCACGGACGTACTTTTAGGCGCAATCACGGACGTGAACACTACGCTCGTCTGACAGCAGCCTTAGAGTGCAAGCTCATGGGACCTCATAGATTGTAAGCTCACGGGATAGATTGCAAGCTCACGGGACCACTTAGATTGCAAGCTCATGGGTGGAGGTGCTCAGAGCTTTGGGGACTCTGTGGTGGGGGGGACACAACTTTTTTTTTTTTTTGGCCGGGTGCTCCTAGGTGCTGTGTTGGAGGTGCCGTTTGCCCTGGGGGCTCTGTGCTCCGCGGTGTGGGTTTTTTCTGTGCTGCAGGTGCAGGTTGCTCACAGGGGTCCGGAGGCTGCTACGGCGGTTTGCTGCGTGCTCACCCAGCAGTACGCTGGTTGCGCACGCATTCGACACTTCGCCGTCTTAGGCTGGGGTCAGACGAACGCAGTGTTAACGTCCGTGTCGCCCACACATAAGTACGTCCATGATAGCATACAATTGTGTTAAATGGAGCCCCACACACAAAGTACGTGCGCACAGAAGTGCGGAGGCTGACGGACGCTGCAAACGGACGCAGGTTAGGCAAGAACGTAATACTGCTAGAACGGACGTGCGGAGTGCGCCACGTCCACAACGTCCGCATAGCTTTGTGTGTGAGTGATGGAACGTGGTCAGATGGACTGCATTTATACGTCCAGCATTTTTGACGGACAGAATGTTTTATCATTGTAATTTATTTTTCCCTCCTACATCCGTCAAAAAATACGTCAGTGAAAAAAACGGACCGTGTGGCCACTACCTTGTAGTCAGTCAGAAAGTACGTCCGTACTGCACGGACGCACAGTCCGTACAAAATGCGCTCGTCTGACCCTAGCCTTAGGCACGGCTGTGAGCGTGCTGCGGTGATTGGCTGCGTGCGCACCCGGCAGTACGCTAGTTGCGCACGCATTTGACACTCCGCTGTCTTACTGTTTCGGCGGTTGGATGCTCGCGCAGCCAGCAGTACGCTGTACGGACACGCTGCCTCGTACTGTATTATGTTATAGATTTTACCAGGAAGGATACATTGAGATTTCTCTCGTTTTCAGTATGTCCTGGTTTCAAGAACATTGTTACAGAAATACAAAGTAGTAAAATGCAAGATATTAAAAACAGAACACATATATACAGATTAACCCAGAAAATAAATATGTGGGAAATATAGTCACTATGTTACATGTTTACAGGTGCATTCTGTATATAGTCACTATGTTACATGTTTACAGGTGCATTCTGTATAGTCACTGTGTTACAGGTTTACAGGTGCATTCTGTATATAGTCACTATGTTACATGTTTACAGGTGCATTCTGTATATAGTCACTATGTTACATGTTTACAGGTGCCTTCTTTATATAGTCACTATTAGGGATGCAACGATACCACTTTTTTAAGACCGATACCGAGTACCGATACTTTTTTTATGTCATGTGACACTTTCCAATAAGAACAGACCTCCTATAAAAATGCCCCCAGCACATGGATACTGCCCCAGCTCATGGATTTGCCCCAGCTCATTGATACTGCCCAGCACATGGATACTGCCCCAGCTCATGGATATGCCCCAGCTCATGGATATGCCCCAGCTCATGGATTTGCCCCAGCTCATGGATTTGCCCCAGCTCATGGATTTGCCCCAGCACATGGATACTGCCCCAGATCATTGATTTGCCCTCCAGCTCATTGATTTGCCCTCCAGCTCATTGATTTGCCCTCCAGCTCATGGATATGCCCGAGCTCATGGATATGCCCCAGCTCATGCATTTGCCCTCCCAGCTCATGGATATGCCCCCCCAGCTCATGGATATGCCCCCCCAGCTCATGGATTTGCCCCAGCTCATGGATTTGTCCCCCCAGCTCGTGGATACTGCCCCAGTTCACCTGGCACGCGGAGAGCTCCAGATGCCCGTCTGAAAGCTCTATCGGCATTCGGATAGGCCCTGCAGCTGCTCACCGCGTTCATACTTACCTTCCTGAGCGACGCCCGGAAAGTTTCTGCTCGTGCGCTCGTTGGAAGGCCCCCAGCCGCGATCACGTGGTCCCACGTGATCGCGGCTGGGGGCCTTCCAACAAGTGCACGCGCAAAGACTTTCCCGGCTTCGCTCAGGAAGGTAAGTATGAACGCGGAGAGCAGCTGCAGGGCCTGTCCGAATGCCGATAGAGCATTCGGACAGCCGCCCCAGCCCCTCGGATGCCGGCAAGCCGGCTTCCGGTATCGGGGAAAATATCGGGGGTACTGCACGAGTACCAAGTATTCCTGCAGTACCCGGTATCGGCACCGATACCGATACTAATATCGGTGCAACCCTAGTCACTATGGTACATGTTTACAGGTGCATTCTGTATTGAGGTATGTTAATAGGGAGCTCGAGTGACTTTAGACTGGGGGAAGATTTGATGGCGTCTGGGAGGTTATTCCATAATTGCGGTGCTCTGTAGGAAAATGATGATCGAGACACTTTCTTTTTGTATTGTGGTATTGCAAGTAAGGTGCAGGTCCTGGATCGGAGGTTCTAGGATGAGGGAACTGCTAGTGGAAGCAGCCTATTCAGGTAGGGTGGTAGCTTCCCAGAAAAGCTCTTAAATACCAGGGGCTACATTACATACCTGGTGCTAACGTTAACGCTCACGCAGGTGAGCCCTGGCGGCCCTAACGTGGGCGCACCATATTACCATTCAAACGCTAACGGGTTAAGAAACCCGTTACCGTTTGGTAGCTTGCGCTTTTCAGCGCAAGGTTGTCACAAACGGCATTTTCTACAAAGCAGTGTATAAGATTTTAAACACCGAATTGGTGTTTTTTTTTCTCTTGTGTTTGCAATGGAGTTTGTGAAGCCAGGCATGATCACGATCATGGCCTTTCCAATGATACCAAACATGACCAGGTTTGGTGTAAAAATAAAACTTTAAAAAATAAATAAATAAATAAAAATATAATAAAATATATATATATATTTTTTAAAAAATTTTGTCTGGGGGGTTTAGTTAGTTAGTACCTAGGCTGTCATCTAAAAATAATTAGCATAAAACAGTCGGAATGATCTCAGCGCACATAGGTGAACTGGCTCAGCAGTGAAGGGGTTAAAAAGCAAAAAAATGTGAAAATTGGGTATTTCTCAGGACAATATTTTGAAACTATTTAGCCTGGGTCTTTTTTGTAGTTTGGTAGATTTTGGGGATTAAATTACGAAAAAGTGTGTTTTTACCATTTTTTTCATCATATTTCATATTTTTTTATAGTAAATTATTGTATATGATGGAAATAATGGTATTTTTAGAAAGTCCATTTAATGGTGGGAAAACCAGTGTATAATATGTGTGGGTTGAATAAACGAGTAAGAGGAAAATTTGATCTAAACAATAACAGTGCAGAAACGTAAAAACCGCAGCGGTCACTAAAGGATGGATTTTTGTAAAACTGCCCGGTCACTAAGGGGTTAAAAACAAAACACCACTCTTTTTTTGATATTTTAGTGGCAATTATTTGCTTAGTGGGATGTGGTTCAGATTAGTGAATAAATTAACTCAAGGTTCCGGACCCAGATGTTAGGTCAATATGTATTCTGGACTCAATAACTGAACCAACATATTATCCCGTATCAAAAGCTAAATGACAAGGGTACCTTTTGAAGAGAAATCACCAAAAGATCCATGCATTTTTTTGGATCTCGATATACAGTTGTGTTCAAAATTATTCAACCCCCACTGAAATTGAGTGTTTTGGCCAGTTTGACATAGATTTTGATCATTCAGTCATCTTGCTTACAATTAAATCAAAGAGGCACGTGTAGGTCAGACAAATATAACATAACATTTATAATGAAATAACCACAAATGTCTTTTCTGTGCTCACATCATTATCAGTTTTATTCAACCCCCAAGTGACATTCAATCTTAGTACTTAGTACAACATCCTTTTACAGTTATAACAGCTTTTAAACGTGAAGCATAGCTTGACACAAGAGTCTTGCAGCGATCTACGGGTATCTTCGCCCATTCGTGATGGGCAAAAGCCTCCAGTTCAGTCAGATTCTTAGGCTTGCGCACTGCAACTGCTTTCTTTAAGTCCCACCAGAGGTTCTCAATCGGATTTAAGTCAGGTGACTGCAATGACCACTCCAAAATGTTCCAGCCTTTAATCTGCAACCATGCTCTAGTGGACTTGGAGGTATGCTTGGGATCATTGTCCTGTTGAAAGGTCCAACGTCTCCCAAGCCTCAGGTTTGTGACGGACTGCATCACATTGTCATCCAATATCTCCTGGTACTGAAGAGAATTCATGGTACCTTGCACACGCTGAAGCTTCCCTGTACCTGCAGAAGCAAAACAGCCCCAAAGCATGATTGACCCCCCGCCATGCTTCACAGTAGGCAAGGTGTTCTTTTCTTCATAGGTCTTGTTCTTCCTCCTCCAAACATAGCGTTGATCCATGGGCCCAAACAGTTCTAATTTTGTTTCATCAGTCCACAGAACACTATCCCAAAACTTCTGTGGTTTGTCCACATGACTTTTGGCATACTGCAGTCGACTCTTCTTATTCTTTGGAGACAGCAAGGGGGTGCGCCTGGGAGTTCTAGCATGGAGGCCTTCATTACGCAGTGTGCGCCGTATTGTCTGAGCTGAAACTTCAGTACCCACATCTGACAAATCTTTTCTCAGTTCCTCAGCAGTCACACGGGGACTTTTCTCCACTCTACGCTTCAGGTAGCGCACAGCAGTCGAAGTCAGCATCTTCTTTCTGCCACGACCAGGTAGTGTTTCAACAGTGCCCTTTGCCTTGAATTTGCGAATGATGCTTCCTATGGTCTCTCTTGGTATGTTTAACATCTTTGCAATCTTCTTATAGCCATTGCCCTTCCTGTGAAGAGTAATCACCTCTTCTCTTGTCTTCCTGGACCATTCTCTGACTTCACCATGTTTGTAACCACACCAGTAAATGTCTAGAAGGAGCTGAGTATCACAGTCATTTTAAAGCTGCCTAATTGGTGCTTATTATGCTTTATTGCTGCTCCGTGACATCCACAGGTGTTTTCAATACCTGATTGAAAACACTTGAATGAACCTCTGTTCTTCAGAGTGGTAGTCTTTAAGGGGTTGAATAATTGTGTCAATGAAGAATTCACAAAAGAAACATTTACTACTGAATTACAAAACCAATTGATGTCATTTTAGTTGCATATGGTTCTTTAAAAAGTCCTTGTAGGATTTCATTCTGAATACAATTACAAATGTACACTAAATTCCCTAAAACCCTTTACAGCATTGGGGGTTGAATAATTTTGAACACAACTGTATTTCATTAGATAGAGCTTCAAAGTATTTGCATTTAGATCAGTCGTTTGTAAATTTGCCATTCAACAGTTTAAACGTCAAATTCTACAACATGTCAACTCAGTTCATAATAACCGTGAAACTTTGGTTTCTAGACTAGTGATGGGCCGAACACCCCCGTGTTCGGTTCACATTCGAACTTGAACACGCAAAAAAGTTTGACCGCAAACTCGATCACAATGCGAACACATTGCAAGTCAAAACGTTCGAAAATTAAGGTCCCCTCCAAGAGGGCATATATGCAAGATATTGGCCATAAAAGGTGTATGGGGGACAGGAAAAATCAAAAAAAGGATTTTTAACCCTTTCACTGCTGAGTGCTGAGCCAGTTCACGGCTATGCGCTGAGCTAATTTTTACCGCTTTTGCTCATGTTTAAACGGGATTTGAAGCCATGGGAAATGTTTTATCAACGAGTGGGAAATGTTTGACCAACACACAGGACAGGGTATACCTGAAATAGGCCAGACGGTATACAAGGACGCATTCTAACACAAGCCCAAATCGATCAGCATTAGAGTGGTCAGGGATAGCCAAAACGGTACACAAGGGGTATCTATCATATAAGCCAAGAATCGATCAGAGTTAGAGTGGTCAAGGAATAGCCAAGGACTGGTACACGGGGTGGTTCTCATACAAGTCAGGTATCCACGGAGATTGAAAAATCAACCAAGTAGTGAATCGCCAGGAGACACTCAGCACCGAGAGAAGCAAACTCCACGACAGGGCGATGAGCCGGATCGCACTGTCTGTATTTAAACCCAGCAGGCACACGTCATCATGCCGCGCCCCACCTCCTGACCAGCCTGCGAGCTCTGGAAGCCAGCACAACTCCTGGCACCCGGCTTGTCGATGGTGCCGCCGGTTGCTGGGCGTCCTCTGAGCCCCAGACGTGACAGATACACACCACATATTACTGTGAGTTTTATTGCTGTGGAACTGTGTTATGTCCTTTTTTTGTTTTGGAAGGGGGCAAAAAGCTGTTATGGGTTGAGAAAGTTTATGGGGGGCCCCATCGTTAGGTTCATTTCTGATGGCTGCCCTGTATGCATCCGGTACACACAGGTCATTGCACCCAAATATTGGGCCTTCGGTGCCAGCTAGTGCCTTCACACCGTAACCCCTCTGAGGTATTGTGGAAGAGTGCAGGGTTGGCCCCTGCGGTCAAATATTCAAAATGATATGCACCTGTCACATTCAAGTGCACAAAATTGCATCTTGGTCGGTGGTGCACGACACCAAGAATCTAACAGGATTACTCAAAGAGATCCGAATTGTGGCCGAAAGGTAACCGAACAGTGAAGTTCAGCGTACGGTTACCTTTCCTGGCCATTCGGCTGTTCAGAGAGCAGGCAGTTCGCCAAATGTTGGCCAATTGCCTGCACATACGGTGCCTGTTCGGTGCCTGTTCGAGGGCAGTGAAATCCCCATAAAAAAGCACTGCTTCGTCTATTCAGAGAACAAAACCAAGCAGTGAAAGGTTCCCCTAATGCCCTGCCATTCGGTGGTTTAATTCGACAGGTTTATTCAGGAGAATCCCATAGGCTTCAATGTTAAAAATATTCCTGTTTTATTTCAATATCTAATACGTTTATTATTATATTCTGCAGTAAAGAGTCTCTTTATTTTTAGATTTTTTGGGATCTTTTAAGCATTTTTTTTAAAGTTTTTGGAAACTTTTTTTTTTTCTCAATTTACGCGAACGTCCCGAAAAGTTCAAAGTTCGAAAACGGTCAATGTTCGCATCGAACATTCTAGACATGTGAGAAATCAACACGATTCAAACCCTTCATGCCTTTCGTTACGGGCAATTGAACAAGTGTTCCCTGGACCTAGAAAAGGCAATTTTGATAAGTCTTTATGTCAAAGGGAATCGTTTTGGATTTATACTCTCAAAACTTTATACCCATATGGCTTGAACGAGGAATTTAATTATACATCGTTCATTTAATTCTATAATGAAAGATAATATTGCTTTTTGAACTTCCTCTCTATTTTGAAAATCAAAGTAAAAAGAAAAAATTATATATTTTTCTTTCTTGATTCTGTGTCTATTTAAGTATTCCTATAAATAATCAGCTATTTGTTTCACCATCTGCCCAATCCAATGACCTATCTTATGATGACAATGTATACCATATGTAATATTCTAACCACTGACGCTCGGTCATTGCTGAAAAACCTTCATTGTTTATATGTATTTTATGAAATAAGTTCCATTATCTGAGTTTTTATAAAATCTAGCCACAAGGGATTTTATTGGTGTAAAGCGTCCATTTTAAAGCATTATTCAAAATATAAAATATCCTGATCATGTTTCTTCAATGAAATTAATGATACAATAACACCAAAACCTAAGTTAAAATAATTGAATATCATAAATAAATCGTTATTTAAATAAATACATCTCTGGAGATTTTTAGGAGATAATGATGTAATAGGTATAAACCCAGGGCCGGTGCATCCACTAGGCAACCGCCTAGGGGGCACTTCCACCAAGGGGCGCAGCCGACCCCAACCCGGGTTCCATTAGTGTACCCCTTCCTCATTGTTTGCTTGTGTAGCCGGCAGTGGCGGCTCACAAAGCAGACCCTCGCTTGCGGGGCATAAGGTGGGCATCTAGATGACAGGTGGGCCCACAAGAGGTAGAAGAAAGAAAGAAAAGAGGCACGAAAGAAAGAAAAGAAACAGGCACAAGAAAAGGAGAGAAAGAACGAAAAGGAAAGAAAGAGAGGCATGGAGGCAGAGGAAAGACAGAGGCACAGACCAATCACAGGCCCGACCAGCAGATGGATAAGATGGGCCCCAAACAACTGTGTGCCGCCCCGGTGCACAGTGTGTGTGTCACCCCCCCCCGCAAAGTGTGTGTGTGTCCCTGTGCACAGTGTGTGTGTCACCCCCCCCCGCAAAGTGTGTGTGTGTCCCTGTGCACAGTTTGTGTCGTCCCCCCGCGCACTGTGTGTGTGTTTGTCCCGCATTTTAACAGTTGACAATTTTTTTCGGGGGGGCACAAGTAGCTGGTCCTGCCTAGGGCGCAAAATAGTCTAGCACCGGCCCTGTATAAACCTCTTCATCAGTTAATGTGCTTTACACCAAAACCTTCTTACAAATAAAAGGGTGTTATTATATATATTTTTTCTTTCGCTTTATTGCTTCATGTACATCTTGAATTTTGTTATTTATTCATTAGTAATTGTATAACATGGTGCTTAGATTTACATCTTTAGAATCCAACTGTAGAGCAGGAATGATTTAGTAAAAACCTGTCTGTTATACAGAGCCTTATGGCAACACAAATAAGTGAGAATGTGATTGGGATCCTGTTTGATCATTATTGGTAAGACATGTGACCAAACTGGGGAAATAACGAGAGATAAAAAATATTCCTTCTGTGTTCACCGCCGGTAAACTGATTAAACATTTACGGTTTACTTATATCTCTATATCAATAATCAATATGTCCGAGGATAGTTAATCTTTGCGATTCATGTATAACTATTGAAAAACAATGCATTTAATAGATTGAGCAAATGAATCACAATATCATAATGGGTCACCATGACAATGTAACTATACAAAGATCAAGATTGGTAGATATAAATGTCAATCAATAGACGGATACGTCACTAATCCGAGAGGGTGGAAACCTCACCCTCCTATAGGTTAACGAGCAAATTGCTGCTGGATTGGGAGGATGTAAATAGCAGATCATTTTGTACCATTTATTCGGGCACTCCTGACGAGCCAGTAGTGGCGAAATGCGCGTCGGGTGCATTTTAGAAATAGGGACCGTTGTTACAAATCACTATTTGGGCGAGTTAGTTAAGATGCAGATGGAGATTTTGTCGATTGAATGGCAGATTTACAAATGACTGATCTAAATGCAAATACTTTGAAGCTCTATCTAATGAAATATATTGAGATCCAAAAAAAATGCATGGATCTGTTGGTGATTTCTCTTCAAAAGGTACCCTTGTCATTTAGTTTTTGATGCGGGATAATATGTTGGTTCAGTTATTGAGTCCAGAATACATATTGACCGAATAACCGTGGTCCGGAACCTTGAGTTAATTTATTCACTAATCTGAACCACATCCCACTAAACAAACAATTGCCACTAAGATACCAAAAAAGAGTGGTGTTTTGTTTTTAAACGTATATATGATAGCCGGTTTTTAGGACACAATATTGTGATCATGCTGTTTTGCTTTGGATTTTTAACCTAGCGACGTTTAATAAAAGTTAAGTTTTATTCATTTCCCGGGTAGAATACTGGTATCCCTTTGGATTGTCTGGAGGGATATGTGGTATTTTTCACATTGGTAAAGGGGTAGTCCCTTAAGTGATATATATTTCTTTTGTCAATTTAGCTACCTTTCCACTACCTAGGTAGTTTGCATGTATTACTCCTCCTGTATGTTATATATATATTGTGTGTTTTCTGATTCATGTGGTTTCAAACCTCAGATAGCTGCTGCAAGGTCATCAAACCATGTACCCAGTTGCTTTGTACTGTGTGTTTTCTTATATGTTCCTCATGTTAATTATCTCGCTTTGTTTTAATGGTCTTAATAGCGTTTCCTTTCTTTTTCAGCTCAGTCCTTGAAGGAGTTTGCCCGCCTACTGATTACTGTAGAGGAGGAAAGACGAAGGCTGGTAAGACCAGAAACATTCTCAATTATTATGGTTTATCTCAAGCGCATGATAACATTGTTATGGGAAAAGAAACCTGTAAAGCTAAAAGCTCCATCCCATCATCAGATGTGCTGCCTCCTCCTTGGGAGAATTTCCTTTGACATTTTTTACTTTCCATGGAACATATCATTATGCAATGACTAAACCACTATCTCTTATTGCTGATTTCCCTTAGCTATGAAAGCTGACCTCTCTGTGAGTGTTACATGAAAGGGCCGCTACCACCAAACAATGAAATGTCCTTATTGTGTTTATTTATGTTGCTGATATCTTACATGTGCTTTGTTTCCCTCTTGTATGTTTAGTTAAGACTGTATTTTACTCTGTGTAGGGTTTCTTCACTAACCTCCGAATTGGCCCAAAAACAGGATTCAACGTAAAGTTTTATTACAGGACCCAGACAAATCGATTGTATTTTTCTTCAGCAGATTTAAGAGATTAATTTTTCTATTTTTAAATGTTGCCTGGTCATATTTGGTATTGTTGGAAAGGCCAGACTCTGACCTTTCCAATAACATCTCGCTTGACCTTGTGTGGTGTGTAAAGATTAGATACGCAGGGCCTAAGCTAAACAGGGATGCTAAGGGGAAAAATCTGCACTTCCTAATCTCCCTTTAGCGTTGTTTTACAAGTAGATTACAAGGCAGGCGCTGAGTCCAACAGCCTGCCCCGTAACGGCCGCTAGCATCTGGGATGCTCGCATCACAGCTAACGCGCTGTCATGAGCATCCCGTCCTGTAGTCCATAGGAAAGATACATTTATATTTAAATTTTTAAATTAAACCACCTGGTCATGCTCTGGCCTTTCCAATGACTCCTCACATGACCCTGTATCTGCTACTGTTCTGACGATACAGAGGTCCAAAGGACCATCAGTTCAGACATGAGGTGTTGTTCACTTACCTCCGAATTGGTGCCGAATTGCACCAAATGGGGAATTTCACCGTTCGGTGCAATTCATCTATACAATAAGCTGTTAATTTAGCAAATACTGTCGAATTGACAGTGAAATATGGTGCAATTCGAAATTACCCCATAGATGACTATCATGTCTTCTATTCACGTAATGCCGAACTGCATTTAAATTCTGGTGAAATTCCCTGATTTTTGGTGATTCAGTTTGACCGGTTTAAACAGGAGAATCCCATAGGACTCAATATAAAACTTACAGGTCTATTCAAAGAAAGGTGAAAAGCAGGAGAAAAGATCAATCTAGACCAAATAGCGGATTTGGAAAGTGAGATAAATAGATTTTTTCTAGCTTGTCAATTTTCTCGAATTTTCACTTATCCAGTCATTCTTTTGAGTTTCACCTTTCTTTGAATAGACCTGATAGTATCTGTTTGTTTTGTTGTTTTTTTTTCTTTTAAGTCCAATTATTCTTTAATTTTCATCAAAAACCCCTTCTTTTTTTTTTTCTTTTTTTTTAGAACACCTTTTTGTATTTTTTTACCCAACATGTTTTTTTTCTTTTTGAAAGACTTTTCTTAATTTTTTTTCTTTTTAATTTTGTACAAGTCAACTATAACAGGAACAGTTTCTGTCATGGTATGATTTCCATCTTGATAAAGACTTGATAGTAAGTGGAAGTGATGTTTTCCTCTTGCATTAACCGTTTAGGATGAAATGAGGTAGTTGCATCTCTTTGTTTATCTGATTCCTAAACCTCAACCCTGGTAATATACTAATAATAACTTTGTAAAATGGGTGTACACCATAATTATTGTTCTTATTACACTTTACAAGGAGCTGGTTGTTCTAGTTGGGTGTGAAAGCAGAAGGATTTTACTGCTTCCTTATGGCTAGTATAAAACGATACTACTATTCACCGAATTTAACCAGCAAAACCCTGTACACTGTATAGACAAACTATAGGTGCACATCCAAGACATCCAGGATTCCTCCAAAGCCCCTATAGACAACAAAATCCACCTACAGTATATGGCACACTGAGGGCCCTATTACAATCTTCGCGCATACGTTTGCGCCGGTGCAAAAACGCATTAACGTGAGGGGCAAAACCCTTTGCGCTGAACGTCGTATTACAATGTCAGCGCAACAAACGCGCGTATACGTCTACTGCGGGTGAACCTGCGCGAACGCTTACTGTACTGCGCGCGTCCTATGCTTAACATTGTGAGCGCAAATGCGTTTGTGCGCTGGTACGCAGATGGTATTACAATCTATGCGCAGTTTGTAACGCACAGCCTTTGCGCGCATAATTTTAGCAACTCCTAAAAGCTGGTGTTAATGGCAAATTCTATCAACCTGGCCGAAACCAAATACAGCAGCCCAAAAAAAAATACACAGCAAAGTATAGTTACACATTCTACACATACCCAAACCAATAAAATGGAGAAGTTGTGCGTGCATTTTTTATTGCTGCAGCATATATACTCAGACTGACTTTGACAGGCGCAAAAACTTAACGTGAGACAATTAAGATTCTTAAATCTGATTGGCTGAATCGCGTGAAAAAAACAGTCTGCACACTGATTTCTGTGCGCAACGTTGCTGAGCGCGTGTTTGTGCGCGTCCGTTTAACGCGCGTTATTGCTCAACTGATGAAAAAATGCGCGAGGATTGTAATTCCAGCGTTGATTTACGCGCGTTAACGTTTGACGATTGGCGCACAAGTTCACGCGTTTACTGTGCGTTTTTGCGTTAAGAATGTAATAGGGCCCTAAGGCTGGGGTCAGACGAGCGCACTACGTGCGCCCGTACTGAAGTGCCTTCCGGCGTCTATCGCAGCGTTGTGATGCTTTGACGGGCCGACCACACGCTGTATGCGAATTAGGCATTCTACAGTGGTCGTGCTGAAAGCCTTCCCCTCGAAACGCTACAACGCGCGTTTGACGGGGCTGCAAAGCGTGAGCCTCCATAGGAGAATTGAGCCTTGCAGTGCTGAGCACGGTGGCCAGACAGGCGTCGTAGTGGAAGGACCGTCCACTCTTATGAACGTTCCTTCTGCTCTTAATGCCTTCACTGTGAAAGACGTGTGGGGAACATCAGGGGAGTCTCCCGCTGTATGTGGAGGACATTCCGCTACCTGGGAGCTCCCGAGATACTCACCTCTCTCCTCCAGGGTCCTGCAGCGTTCGGTCTTCCTGTAAGTCAGACACGGCTTTTGGGACCCTTCCTCTCAACTTGATGACTCCATCGTGACGGACGCGATGACATCATTTTCAGGCAGCCACCCAGCAAAGCCGGGAGACGGTCTGAAAGGAGGGGGCGGTCCTTTCGGTTCCCTCTCCCGATCAGGAGGAGGTACCGGCCTGCGATTCGGCGCCGGATCGCAGCCTAGTTCCGGTGGGGTCCGCCATCTTTGATGGCAGTTCCACCTCCGGGACCCCCTCCTTGACACCCGACATCTTCACCCACGGCGCAATGTCTCATTTCAATCTTTTGTTTAACGTTCTTTATCGCCAATAAAATAATCAAGATTGTAAATATTTTTTTATTTTGCTATAATTTATGAAACCTTAATTATACAGAAAGGATTTTATTGGCAGCAAAAACGTCCTGTTTAAATTCAGTGTTTTTTTTTTTTACTTTACGGCCAATAAAATAATCAAAGTCTTAACTATTTTAGTTTTTAATATCACTATAATTTATGAAACCCTACTTGTAAAGAAAAAGCTTTTAACGAGCCAAACATTAAAATTCACTATTTATTTTCGGTTTACATCAAGTCCTTTTTTTTGTTTCATTTTATTTTAAAACTGTTTTTTAAATGCATAATCTAATTATTTCTTCACATGGCTCTGCTATATTTAACATTGCATATTTCGTGTTATTGGGCTTGGCGTGGCGAAAGATGAAGATTATGCCATTATTTGTAAATGTATGGTTTTAATTTGGAATTTTGCCGGCTGCCACTAAACGTAGATTAGGGAGGGGAAAAAGAACACAAGGTTTCTGTACGGCGGAACTTTGAAAAACTTGTTGAATATAAAGACCTTATTATAAAGCTACACAGAGCCCCCCCTTCCCTTTTAAAAGATACACTCCAGATTATCTCGATGTAATTATGGACGGCTGCGCGCTCTGGAATGTGAGTTACTGAGGGAAACGGTTCTGCATTCTTATATTTACATTGGCCTCTTTCCAGCTGTATATCTCGTCTAATAGTCAGCTTTCACTTCCTTCGAAACTATTTGATGTGATCTAATATTTTTAACATGAGATCCCTCGACGCTAGAATTAATCTTTAAAGAGTAGACAATGGCCCCGCTGCAGAAATGCATTTTATGCGGAAACCCAAAAAACGGTTGCACGCAGACTTTTTCACGTCTGAACAGAAATAGTTTTCTTATCGGTTTTATTATTTTACTTCGGGGAGTATTCATATTCAATGAGCGCCAGTGTTTTGCCGAAGCTGACAAACAATGGCCTTTCTCAAAAAGTGTGATTAAAACAGCGGCAGGAGAGGCTTCACTGTTAGGCTTCTCCAGTGGCTGTTTGGATTTCTTTTTGTGTGTATGTTTGTGAAATACTGGCTTGAGTGTCAGCATTAAAACAATAAAAAGGGACAGAAAAATATATCAATTTTTTTTCTAGAAGTTTATTTCTTCACCATAAAGGCAACGACGTTTCGACCTATAGACTCGGTAAAGACACGTTCTAGGTTGAAATGTTATCGCTGTTACAGTTAAGGGATATAAATCCACTTTGAGATTGTTGGGTTTTTTTTTGGGTGCAGCTTTTGGGGCCTGGGAAGGAAGAACTCTTCCGACGTAGGTACATTTGAGTTGTGTGGACCAATATTGATTGAAGAACATTAAAACAATGATGATTTTTGCCAGTGTTTTGCAACTTATTGGGTAGTGACTTTAGTTTACTACATACAATTTTGAAACCTATATAGATAACTCAATAGGAGTTATTCAAAGAGAGCCGATCTGGATCCTAAATGTTACCAAACAAGGAATTTCCCCATACGGTGCCATGTCAATTCCAGACATTTCCGTTTAGTAGTTTTTTTTGCAAACAGCGTTTCAATTTTGACACTTTCAGGCTAGGGTCAGACGAGCGCAGTGCGAACGCGCGTGCAGGCGCACTTAATCACGGCCGTAGTAGCAGCAAGTGCCAGGCAATGACGGCCAATATACGAAGTACGGTCGCACAAAAGTCCGGCTGCGCAACGCAAGTGGCAAACGAACGCATTTTGTCGAACGTAAAACCTCTAGTACGGTTGTACAGAGTGCGCTGCGTCCGCTAGAGGCGTGTGTGCGTGAATTGGAGATGTCAGACACTGCTAATGTCCGGCCACCATAACGTCCAGATGCACAAAGGGTCTTATTGATGATCCGTACAAAATCACGGATGCAAATGCGCATCGTATGACCGGTATCGCGTACTCCGTGAAAAAATGCGTCCATTCGTTCGAACGCACTTTTTCACAGACAACGCGAAAATGCGTTCGTCTGACCCTAGCCTTAATCGTATTGTTTTTTTGTTTTTTTTATCCTGTCCGGCGGCTTGTCGGCTTTCTCCTGCGGCTGGTTGGCACTGTGCTCGTTGGCTGCGTTTGGCGGCTGGCCAATATATCCACATGAGCTGGTGGCAGTATATATCCATGTGAGCTGGGGGCAGTATATATCCATGTGAGCTGGGGGCAGTATATATCCACGTGAGCTGGGGGCAGTATATATCCACGTGAGCTGGGGGCAGTATATCCACGTGAGCTGGGGGCAGTATATATCCACGTGAGCTGGGGGCAGTATATATCCACGTGAGCTGGGGGCAGTATATATCCACGTGAGCTGGGGGCAGTATATATCCACGTGAGCTGGGGCAGTATATATCCACGTGAGCTGGGGGCAGTATATATCCACATGAGCTGGGGGCAGTATATATCCACGTGAGCTGGGGCAGTATATATCCACGTGAGCTGGGGCAGTATATATCCACGTGAGCTGTGGGCAGTATATATCCACGTGAGCTGGGGCAGTATATATCCACGTGAGCTGGGGGCAGTATATATCCACGTGAGCTGGGGCAGTATATCCACGTGAGCTGGGGCAGTATATCCACGTGAGCTGGGGCAATATATCCACGTGAGCTGGGGCAATATATCCACGTGAGCTGGGGCAATATATCCACGTGAGCTGGAGGCAATATATCCATGTGAAGTGGGGGCAATGATTGATATCCACGTGAGGTGGGGGCAATGATTGATATCCACGTGAGGTGGGGGCAATGATTGATATCCACGTGAGGTGGGGGCAATGATTGATATCCACGTGAGGTGGGGGCAATGATTGATATCCACGTGAGTTGGGGGCAATATATCCATGTGAGCTGTGGGCAATATATCCATGTGAGCTGTGGGCAATATATCCATGAGAGCTGTGGGCAATATATCCATGAGAGCTGTGGGAAATATATCCATGTGAACTGTGGCCAATATATATAAAATGTGAGCTGGGGCAATATAATAAATGTGAGCTCAGAGGGGGGTACCCTGGGCCCATGGTATGGAAAGGGTTCGCAGGGCTGTGCAGATGGGGTGCCACGTGTGTCCTGCCATCATGGAAAGGGTGCACTGGGCAGCCCACACCTGGGTAACCCTACACTGCATAGCTGCAAGGGGTATGTGCTGGGAGGGGGGTACCCTTGGCCCCTCGCATGGAAAGGGTTCGCAGGGCTCATGAGCCACATGAGGACAGACCCTGTGCATTGTTCTGAGGAGAGTGAGTGTAACGAGCACAGCTTGCGATTAGGCACGTCTCTCTGCCTGTCACTATGAACCCAACACCAGCTCTTAACCAAAATTGGTAGAGTGCCCCCCACCGAAACCTGTGTCTGAATCCGCCCCTGCCTGGACTGCAGGAGTAGCAAAACCAATGCGGACGAGCGCCCCCCATCCTATCCAAGCCCTCGGACGTTGACAGAGTGCCCGATGGATTAGTCCGCCCCTGTCTGCGTGCCACAAATGGCCCGCAGACCGGTACTTTGAGACCCCTACTCTAACCCATCCAATTCTGGAAATACAGGAGTCCAAAGGATCCTTCCATTTCCTGCATTGGGAATTCCCTTGATGGAGTGGCGTCCCCATGCACGATGCCGTCAGTGGGCAGTGGCGTCACAGTGTTCTGTTGTTCCCCACACTTTGGGGAATCAAATTTCCCCAGTGAATTCACCGCAGTGTCCCTGTAGTGCAGGGAATCAGCCACAGAACTGTCGCCCGCTCTTTTAAAAAAAAACTACTGAACGAAAATGTCTGGAATCAACATATAAGGTCCTATGAATGATAATAAAATGGTCTGTTACAGAAAAAAGAAAAACCTCTATCAGAAAAAAATTTTTTTTTTTTTTGAAAATTGTCTAGAAGATACTAAAAAATATAATTCAATAAATATACTTTTTTACTACAGATTAAAGGAATAAATGGTTTATTAGATATTGAATTAAAACGGGAATATTTTAAACATTGAAACCTATGGTGTGTTTGCCTGAATAAACCACCCGAATGAAAACACCGGACAGCAGGGCATTTCTTTGCTGTTCTGTGTTCTCTGAACAGATTAACCATTACTTCTCTATGGGGACTTTCACTGCCTTCGAACAGGCACTGTACTTGCTGGCAGTATGAGAGAGCTCCACAGCAATAAACCTCACAGTAATGTGCGCCATGTATGAGCGTTCAGTGTGATATGGGAATACTAATTTATGAGTAAGAGTAGTTTAAAAAAAATGTAAACTCGGGGGGGGGGGCTGACACCATAAATTACCGCACCGGGTGACACCAACCCTAGTGACGCCACTGGGCAGCAGCAGTCCCAACGAGAATTGACATCTAAAATATCAGCCTGCTGTGGAGGAAGCCCATGGTAGACACCCAGGCACAGGACTTTGATGTGCTAAGCGCGTCCTCTGCATCCGAATGCAAAAGTGGAGGATGCTCTCAGCACATCATCTCGAGCCAAGCGGTTAATGTTCCCACTGGCACCCCTGCCCTGATAGGCCTCCCCTCATTCACCTTTTTTCCTTATTCACTATGCCAGAGTTTGAAATAACCAGTTGCCTCACACATACTTGCTTTGAGAGACATTGGATTGACTGGCTCATCCACCTCACCTCACGCACGTCTCACACCTCATACCTTTGTCAATCTCTACACTGGCTTCCTGTTTCCTTCAGAATCGATTTCAAAATATTGGTGTTCACATACAAAGTTCTCCATAAACGTGCCCCTGTCTTCATCTCCTCCCTTATTAACAGGTACATCCTATCCCAACCACTTTGCGCGGCCAATGATCTGATGCTATCAGTTCCTCGTACACGTACCCCCGTCTTTCGCCTTCAAGACTTCTCCCGAGCTGCACCCTTTCTATGGAACTCCCTCCCCCGCAACATCAGACTCTCCTCGTCGCTCCAGTCCTTCAAGACATCACTGAAAACACATTGGCTCACTCCCTAATCCCCCTCTGTTCATTTTCTGCTGCATCTTCCCACACAGCCCACATGCACTCCGCTATTTCCACATTCTCTATTAACCCTCACTAGTGTTTCACCCCTATCCTCTTAGATTGTAAGCTCTTGAGCAGGGTCCTCTCACCTACTGTACTGTGCGTTTAACCTGTATGTTTTTATGTTGTTCGGACTCCCACTGTACAGCGCTACAGAACTTGTTAGCGCTTTATAAAACTTGTAACTGTAACTGGACACACACTCATATGTCCAGCCCTCTTGTCACGTGATGGCTGCAGCTTGAGTGGAAGCCAGAGCTTGCCATGTTCAGTCCAGCGCTGACGGAGCATGGCACTGAAATTAATACAGACTTAAAATTAATCCCTCCTGACCCTCTCCACAAAGTGCTCTCATGTTCAACCCCTCTGTGTCCCCCATCCCGTTTTAAACGTAGAGTAACTTTTTAAGTGATGTCCATTGGCCAATCATTTTGCGGTAGGGATAGGATAAAAGTTTCTCATTGGCAGCTGTGTATTTATTTGCATCTTCTACAACTATTTTTCCCACAGAAAAAAATAATAAAATAAAACATGTGAATTGTATCTATTTGAAGACCGTTTTACAACCTGCCGTTAATAATATCTCGTAACTAGACATTCTCCGGAGAAACGTCATAGTTTGTAAATTTAGATGTGTATATTCGGTCGACTAGAGGATGGAAATAGATGTTCTAGACTTCAGTGAAAACTCATCGGGCGATGTTCTTCAAATGTGTTGCCAATTGTAATGTCAGGCAAGAAGTTCTAAATAAAGATGTAGATTCAAAATGGAATCCAATAAAATCAGTGAGGCTTTATCACTTTTTCTCTACGTCTGCCAGTGACTCTTTTGTACATCTCTCATGCTGAGTACGGCTGGAGGCTCGCTCCTGATTGTGTTTGTATTACTTATGTTCAGTCCTACTCTGCCCATAAATAGTTCATCCTTTGTTTCCCGCGCATGTGTCGCCTACACCAGTGGTTCTCAAACCTGTTCTCGGAACCCCCAACCAGGCCAGATTTTGCAGATCTACTTGGGGGAAACACAGACTGAATCCTGCAATCACTGAGCAGCAAATCATATCACCTGTGCTGTGCTTCAGATATCTGGCAAACCTGGCCTGGTTGGGGGTCCCAAGGACAGGTTAGAGAACCACTGGCCTACACTGCATTTATTTGCTGTTTATTTACATGTGTTTGGTATTATGCGTAGCTGACCACATATCAACTGCCCCCTTAAAGGGACATTCTAACCCTTTTTAAACCTATGCCAAATTATCAAAAATAAAATATTTTTCCTTCTTTACATCCATTAGTTCCTACTTTCTGATTCTGATGTGGACAGCTATGACCACACGCTCAACATCAGAAGGTTTTAGCAGGCATGGTTGTTGTTTAACCTCTTAATACTACGGGACATTCTATGTTGTCCCCGTGGCGTGAGGACCTTAAAGACACAGGGCCTAATAGTACACCCCGCTGACTTCAAGGGGTCACCTTGGTCCCTGCCCGCAGTCCGCATGCATCGCACGCCGTTGGCTGCAGAGAGACGGCCTAAACTCTGACGTCCTCAGAGAGACGTGGGTGAGCCAAATCAGAGGCCTGTGACTGCACGTAAAAGGGCGCCTCGCCTACGCTGGCCTCCTCTCAATGGACGACACCCACCCATCGTTAAGGGGGTAAACTGTGCTAGCCAACAGGAGGCCGTGTCAACAGGGGATCCAAGTGGAAGGCATGACTTCCAGATTGTGGCTACACAGAGTGACATGATCCCTACAGCTGCAACTTCTTATGACGCTGCCTGTACTGAACACAAGATAAAAACAAGATAAGATGTCATTTTTAAGAAAAACTCTCTTTATCTGAGACTTTATCTCCTGAACTGGCACTTTGTTATCTTTTTATCTGTGTTTTTTTTTTTTTTTTACAAATACACTTATTTTATTATGTTTTGTTTTCTCGCCCTGTATCTCACCCGGCTAAAGTTAGATTAGCGGTGTTGTGGGTTTAATAGTTTTAATGGCAGTTTTAACTAGTGTCACTGACAACGACAAGAAAAGGTGGATGTCAGCGCAGGTGTCCCATTTCCCACTGTCTTGCCAAGAAATCAGAGCTGATTGCTGTCACGGCAGTACATTGGAATGGTCCCCTTATTTCGAGTCTACACCCCTGAGTGAAAATGTCCAAATTGGGCCCAAACTGTCAATATTTAGGGTTAGGCTTTAGGGGGTATAGTCACTTTTGTTGGCAGCGGTTTAGACATTAATGGCTGTGTGTGTGTTGAGTTATTTTGAGGGGACAGTAAATTTACACTGTTATACAAGCTGTACACTCACTACTTTACATTGTAGCAAAGTGTCATTTCTTCAGTGTCGTCACATGAAAAGATATAATAAAATATTCACAAACGTGTGAGGGGTGTACTCACTTCTGTGAGATACTGTATGTATCAAAGTGGTGGTCAGGCAGTATCTAGCCCCAACGGTCAAATAACCCACTGTGAAGGTATGGAAAGTGGCAGAAGATCTGCTCAAGCCACACTGTGAACGCTCCAAACAGTCGTCTTATAAGCAGTTGGTCACATGGTTATGATCACTGTACGCGTTTCGCTGATCATACAACGTCATAAGGAATGCGGATAAAGCAGTACGGCATAACATACAGGGTAATTCAAAGAGATCCGAATTGCTTGAGAAAGGTAACCGAACGATGAAAATCAGCGTTCGGTTACCTTTCTTGGCCATTCGGCTATCCAGAGAGCAGGCAATTCGCCAAATCCTGGCGAATTGCCTGCACATACGGTGCCTGTTCGGTGCCTGTTCGAGGGCAGTGAAATCCCCATAGAGAAGCAATGCTTCGGCTATTCAGAGAACACAAACCAGCAGTGAAAGGTTCCCCTAATGCCCTGCCATTCGTTGGTTTAATTCGGCAGGTTTATTCAGGAGAATCCCATAGACTTAAATGTTAAAAATATTCCCGTTTTAATTCAATATCTAATAAACCGTTCATTATAAAATTCTGCAGTAAAGAGTCTCTTTATTAATATATTTTTTTTAGGATATTTTAAGCATTTTTCTGGATTTTTTTTTTTTTTACGTTTACTTATTTTTTCTGTAACAGCCCTTTTTATTATCATTCATTGGATCTTATATGTAAATTTCAGACATTTTCGCTCAGTAGTTTCTTTGCAAACAGCGTTTCACTTTTCAATCATTCATACAAACTGTTTTCCTAATTTATTCACTGCCTCTTCTGCGGTGTCAGCTTTTTCCGGCGGCTTCGCTGTGTGCGATCGGCTCCTGCTCGGGTTTTTCCGTGGTTTTCGGCAGGTTAATCCAGATGTTTTTGTGGGTTTTCAGAGTGCATTCGCCCTGGTTTTGCGGTTAGTTTTCGGCAGGTTTGCGGCAGCTTTTCCCTGCAATTCGGGGACCCTGTGGTTCTTCCTGAATACACCGCAGGGTCACCGAAATGGGATCGGCAAAAGGAACTGAATTGAAGAGCACAAAAAGTCACCGAACGTGCGGTGACTTTTCGAATCTCTTTGAATTACCCTGATAGTGAGCATCTGTGTCTTGAGAGAGATCACTATTTCTGTGGTTTCAGTGGGAATGGCCTGAAAAGTCAGGCAGGCCCAGAAAAGGAAATCTCCAGTCATCATGCCTTAATAAAAAGGTGGTCATGTCCCGAAACGAGCAGGTTAATTTAGGAAAAGGTGTGTGTCCATTCGGAAAAGAGGCTGTCCTGCTGCCTTGCTGAAAAAGCAGGAGAGAAGGCCATCTTGGTGGACCAGTGGGACTTTCCTCTCAATAAAGGGCTGCATAAAGTGGGACATTTGAAGGGTGGGGGGATATTCATTAACCAGGGGCACAGGCTAACATACATCGTTCTCTTGACTGGAAAATATCAATCCCATATGTGAACATGTTGTTCGACTGGAGACTTTTTTTAAATGTATTTTCCTTGGATAAGCACTCCAGTGGTTGGATAGTGAATTCACTCGCCTCTCACAAGATATGTGTGCCCTATAGAAAGCACTCCCCCCCCCCCATATCTTGGACCTACAACACATTGTGACAGCAGGAAAATTGGTCGATTGGAGAGATATGTGGCCTTGTTTTGATTGACGTCCTTTAGGCTAGGGTCAGACAAACGCATTTTTCACGTCTACCGTCAAAAAGTGCGTTGATGCGTCCGAACGCATTTTTTCACAGAAGATACGATAGCGGTCATATGATGCGCAATTTCGGCCGTATTTTTTGGCGGCGCTATAAAAACCAAATGGACGTTATGTTGGCCGGACACATGCAGCGTCTGACGACTCCTAATCACGCACACACGCCGCTATGCCAACGCAGCGCGCTCTGTGCGTCAGTACTAGCGGTTCCACGCTCTCGAAAAAATGCGGTCGTTTGCCGCTTGCGTTGCACGGCCGAACTTTCGTGCAGCCGTACTTCGTGGGTGGGCCTGCGTTGGACGTCATTTGCTGCTACTACAGCCGTAATAAAGTACGGCTAAACGCACGTTCGCACTGCGTTCGTCTGACCCCAGCCTTAAGGACCTATGGCTTCTGTATTGGCCGCTTTCAGATTAAAATGAGTTGGCAGGTGATGCGTGGTTTTGTGTATTATTAGTCACTGTCACATTGTCATCCAGTATTAATATTTGTGTTGTTGTTGTTTTTGTCACCTTTTGATCACCACCCATGTACATTGGCATCCACCCATTTATCAGTATTGAACAGTACTCCATCAGAGTAAGGTGACCCCTACATATTAACAACTTCTCTTGTACGTCTTGTACTGTCATCTTCTAATCAGCACTAGAAGAGACAATAAATTAGCAATATTAAGTAATGGTAAGTGAAAGAATGAGATATCGTCGCATTTTATTAACTTGTGAGGTTTGTTTAGAATTCCGCTCAGTGTGTGGTCGGGAAGAACACAAAGAAGGGAACCACAGGAGCTACCATGACTACATTTCACAGCAGGTTCTCGTCTCAAATTAAAACAAGACATGAGTTGAATGCTAATTAAAAGGAAAATAAACTTCTTTATTTTATAATTCCTTTTGGTAAATTTTTTTTTTTTTTACAATTCCAGTATTTTATTGGGTTGAGGCACAATAGTGTAACATACGTGAAACAACATTTCAACAAAAAGTCGACATATTGGGAGAAGGAACACGCATTACAACACAGAACAGGACATTACCATTTTTTTATTTCCTTTTATTGTGTATAATAGTGCTTTTAGCAACTTTTATTTTTTTATTGTATGGACACTCCACATAAGTCACTGAAAATAAGGGATACAGTTAATGACAAAGTCATTTCTTGAAAAGACGACAAAAAAAGGGGAAAAAAAATAGTTCAGCAGTTTTAAAGACTTTTTTAAAACAAATAAAAATATTTCACATTCGGAGTTTCCCATTCAGAAAATGATGCACGACGGTGTCTAGTACTACCTCTAGCTAGGATTTATGGATTAACCACCCTGTGCATACTCAGGGCTGCCATCAGAATTCTTGGGGCCCCTTGCAAAACCATTGGTTGGGGCCCACCTTCCATCAGCTGCCCAAGTCATTAAACTAGTAGGGTTATTCAGTGAAAGGTGAAAAACAGGAGAACTGGCAGGAGAAGAGAACAATCTAGACCAAATAGCCGATTTGGAAAGTGAGATAAAGGGGAGAATTTTTCTGGTTTGGCTATTTTGACCTAGAATTTTCACTTCTCCGGTCATGCTACAGAGTTTCACCTATCTTTGAATAGACCTGTAAATAAAACAATTAAAGGATTTTCGCTCTTCTCCTCCAGTAAGGATATACAAAGTGTACCCTGGCAGGACAGCTTTCACTCTACACCAGTAGTCCCCAACCGCGTCCTCAAGTACCCCAACAGGTCAGGTTTTCCAGATATCTGAAGCACAGCACAGGTGATATGATTTGCTGCTCAGTGATTGCAGGATTCCGTGTGCATTTCTCCAAGGTAATCCTTAAAACCTGGCCTGTTGGGGGTACGTGAGGACCGCGGTTGGGAACCACTGCTCTACACCACTACCTGGTGCAGACCATACTAATCACTCCCTAAGTGAAGAGTCGGAGTGCTTTTACTGTCCCAAGATGCCACGGTCCACCGGGAAATTTGTTGAAATCTTGGTCCAGTCCTCGGTAGTATGGGGGTACCCTTACGTCTGTGGCGCTTTAGAGAAACAACACTGGCTAAGGGTTGCTTCACTGTCAGGATATGGATATAATGTAATTAGAGTTTGACCATTGTTGGTGTGTGGTTGTGTTTACCCCCCCATCTAGGGGGAGTGCGTATTGTGACTGTTAATTGGATTGTTCCCTTGTTTGGTTTTGTTGCATTTAACTCGTTAAAGGGAATCTAAGCGACACTCTAGAATTTAGAAATTCTTTGATTTTGTATTCCAAGATGTGTATTTCTGGCTGCTAGATTTGGGACTCTGCTCCTCTGGCAACCTCTATGTGATTACAGGGCTAGTAGTCCGGAAGGCGAAACCTGGTTCCATGAGCGAATCTGATCTGAAAAGGTACAGAAAGAATATCAAGATGCTTCTGATCCTAGAGCTTTGAACAGAAACCCAGTGTGTTCCCGTTATAATATTTTAATGTAGAGGGACCTTGGGTTCCTTAGTGAAGTCCCACAGTAGCCTTTATTCCCAATAATAGCTATTTTGGTTCGGTTCTTCCTTGTTCGTTTCAACCCCTTTTTTTTTCTCCTCCATTGTTTCTTGACAATTTTTTTAAATAATTGTTAAAAAAAAATAATTGGAAATGTGTACCCGCATCTCACAGCCATAGCCAATTCAGTTCACTTGCCTTTGTATGTCGACAGCCAGTCTGGGTCCGCTTACGAGAAGTGCAACCAATTAACCTTAAGCCTGGCTGGATAAACTATGTTTTTCACAATATCTCTCTCTTGCCGTGTCTTCCCTTTACTTCTTGTCCTCTCAAACTTTGCTTCTGGCAAATACGGATTCTGTTGTGATTTTCTATTAAAATGGATTGTTGAATTTTCTTGGTTTACCGGTGCCGTTATGCTAAAATTTCCTAATGGCTTTTAACCAGTGATGACCACTTCCTGGCAAGGGCCACCCATTTCCCATAGAATTGATTTTTTTTTTATTCTATTACATTTTTATTTGCGGATGGATTGGGGACGAGTCCAGCCTTGGTTTCACAGCTTTTATCCTGCACATAACAACAAGGGTCTGTCAAAAGTTCCAAGGACATGTTGACAACCACTGGATTTATGATGTTGGTCACTCACCTGGAAGCATCATGCAGACTTTCTCACGGAATATCTGGACCTTCACCAGTAATGATTCTGCCAGTAGACACTTCTTTTCTCTCCTGTCCTGGCTGTGGAAAAAAGCTGAGCTACGGAGAAAAGCAGCATATGGAAGTTATTGTGGTACATTCTTCCATATTTTCCATAGAAAACCATGGGAAAGTCTTCTCTTTCTTCTTTCCGAAAGTGACGTGTGAAATACAGTCTAAATTCCTATTTTGGTCACTAGAAGACAGATTTTCTTTTAAATCTGTTTTCACACAGCTTGCCCTATATATTCCACAGCATTCGGCACAGCTAAAACATTTGCTCCTAGTTGGCAGTCATGGGAAGGAGGATTTTAGGAGATTCTGCTGAGCCTTTTGAGTGTAGTGTTCTGGGAGGAAGAAGTGGTAGGAGGGTTGAGCTAAACAAGCGATGGTGAACCTTGGTACCCCAGATGTTTTGAAACTACCTGTCCATGATGCTCCACCAGCAGCTAGGCATCACGGAACACGTGGCTCTGAAATATCTAGGGTGGCCAAGGTTTGCCATCACTGAGCTGAGCAATCAAAGGGACAAGGACAGAAAGCTCTGCTGTGACACACAAGATTCCAGTCTGCACTATTTTTCTGCTACACAGGCATTATTTGACTAACCTTTCCACAAATTCAACCACTTCTCTGCTGCAATCATGAAAACACGATGTGCAGAGACTCTACATAGAAGCCATTGTCATGTATACAGATCTATTATCAAATCGGTCACTCTCAGGTGAAAACAAAATAACATTTTCCCAAGTAATCTTCTGTTGATCGTCACAGGACCTAACTTTTGCAAAAATACTGCTTGTCCTTCTTGTGTGTCCTTGATATCCTCGTTTTTGACCACTTAGGCCAGGGTCAGACGAGTGTTTTACAGAGCGGAAGGAACGTCCGTGAGAATGGCTGTTCCTTCCACTCTGACTCCTGTCTGACTACCTCACTGAACGCAATTAGTGGGCTCAGCGCAGTAAGGCTCGATCCTCCTATGGAGGATTGCACTTTGAAGCCCAATCGAATGTGCATCGTAGCACTTAAACAGGGAGGCTTTCAGGAAGGCTACAGCACGTCCGCTGTTGCACGTGCAATTTGTGCGCACGCTGCAGCGTGTGGCTAGCCCCATCGAAGCATCACAATGCTGTGACGGACATTGGGAGAAATGTCAACAAGCACATCTGACCCCGGAATTAATTCCTTCAAGTTCCGGCTGGGTGGAGTAGAGGTAACATCACTGCGCTGCGTGGAGAGTGCCTGTGGAGACATGGGTTCGATCTCAGCAAGAGCACCTCTCCAGTAAGTGTCCTTGGGCAAGACACCTAACGGTACATACTCACCATCCAGGACATACTTGAAAACGAGCGAAATCTCAATGTATCCTTCCTGGTAAAATCCATAAAAAAAGTGATTAAATAACAATGCTTTTTTTGCAGTAAAACATATGCCACGGACCTGCCATCTGGCCTATCAAGGAAATGCCCAGTGGGACGCAATGAGTGTGGACTGGGTATGGCTGAAAGTCTGACGTACCCCATGCAAAACCACACAAACACTTCCAATGTCAACTCAAACTCTGCCCATGTTGACCCAACCCTGTCCAGAATCCATCCCTGTCCCTTGGTTTCTGCCATTGGTTATAGTCCTTCCCTTGCCTGTTCCCCTCCGGTAAACTGACTTCCATTCAAAATGTGGCCATGTTCTACTTAACTCAATTACAGTAGTTCATTCTAGTATAGAAATGATCTTTAGTCAGCCACGGTGTTACTGAAAGTGTCTAGTAATGGTCCCCACCATACTGATAATGGTTTTGTGTTTTTTTTTTTTTTTCGGAGTGAGGATAGGTCAGTGGTTCCCAACCACGGTCCTCAAGTACCTCTAAAAGGCCAGGTTTTAGGCTGGGGTAAGACGAACGCAGTGCGAACGTGCGTTGAGCCGTACTTTATTACGGCCGTAGTAGCAGCAAATGACGTCCAATGACGGCCAATATATACGAAGTACGGTCACACAAAAGTTTGGCCGCGTAACGCAAGTGGCAAACTAACGCATTTTTCGAGAACGTGGAACCGCTAGTACTGACGTACAGAGTTTGCTGCGTCGGCATAGTGGCGTGTGTGCTTGATTAGGAGACGTCATCTGTCAAAAAATACGGCTGAAATTGCGCATCGTATGACCGCTATCGTGTCTTCCGTGAAAAAATGCGTTCGGACGCATCAATGCACTTTTTGACGGTAGACGTGAAAAATGTGTTCGTCTGACACTAGCCTTAAGGATCACCTTGGGAAAATGCAGATTGAATAATCCTGCTGTGAACATTGGAAATATTATTTGCTCCGTCATCCTGAAACAGCCTTTGTAAGATGATCTGCTGGTGGTTTGAAGCGCTGTTGTTTGCTGTATGGTTTTTATTGAATGTGTGTGAAACTTTTTTATGTTTTTATTAATGTTGATGAACCTCATATACGAGGTTGTGATGGCAGAAATAAATCATGCGAGTCCCACGGTTCCTGACTCAGTGAACACCGATGCACATGGATGACATTGTAGGAAAAATGTCGTACAACATTATGAAAAGAAAGATGTCCGTACATGATCCACATCATGGGAAAATATTTTGGCCAGTTTATACAAAGTGCAGGTACTCTATATTCTACTTTACTATACTTTGTGGCAGGAGAGAAACTGTGGAAAACTGGACGCTGGCCAAATCAAAGGGTCCTCTTTAAAGTGGTTGAATTAACTATACATGGAACATTCCAAGAAATATTTTTGTTAGTGAATCTTATGTGGTGGGGGCATGTTAAACCACTGAAACTCCGTCCGGAACATTTCATTAAAAGAAGTCTCTTTGACAATATGTCTCAGACCTCCAGCAGTTGCTGGACTACAATTCCCATGATGCTATGCCAGATAAAAATTACCCCTAGTTCAAGAACAGAGAGAAAAGACCAGGGTTGTTCACCCCTGTCCTAGTCTGAGATGGGAATAATTCGTGAGAATGGTTGCATTAAAGCTTCCCGTTTGGCGCTTGTATAAACAAAGGGCACAGTATATTTATGTATAGCTTTTGTTTACATGTCTTGCTTTCTCACTCGAGTTATTGCTTTCTGTAAGTTCCACAGTGTTCATTAATGTGGAAACGTGGAGTTCTGTTACAGAGAAACATGTTGATTCTTGTGTTGACGCAGTGTATCATTCCCAGGCATTCTTGGAAGCCTCGCTGCAATAGACACGCACCTCCTGTTCAGCTACTGTCCGATTAAGTTTTCTACGGACAAATTTACCTGCTTTTAAAAGAACCATCTTCCGCTTTATATGATGGATTATCCAAGCCATTTATTTTAACAATATATATTATTGACATTGTAACCGGCCTACACCTTCACTGCCCGTTCGTATGGACTCTGCGTTGTGTTTTGTGGTGTTGTGGAGCATCAAAGATGAGACCGGCAACTGGATCGCTGGGAACATGCGATTTTAATCTGAATAAAACATATATAAAACATGGCAATGAGAATATCCTCTGTGACATCCACCTCACGCAGCTGCCTCGTGATCTGAGGGCTGAGTATATAGTCACATTACAATACAATAAATATACACATATATACAAAAAGAAAATACATAAATTCAACAAGGAAATATACAAATAAAACATAAAAATGGGAATAAAACAAATCATACCTGAATAAAACATATATAAAACACGGCAATGAGAATATCGTCTGTGACATCCACCTACAGACACCAAGCATAGGATTAGCACAGGTTATCACTTGTTGTGCTGATATTTTACACTGAAAGCCCTGTTCTAAACAATAGAGCTGTTTTATTCTACACACATGAACCTCCTAGAGGAACTAACATAACTACACATACGTAAGGGTTAAATCTAAACACAAAAAAACTTTTTGGGAGAACTTTTGCATGGTTTTAAAACTCTAAAGGGAAGGGAATGTGAGAGCTTTTCATTACACCTCCTACCTCACGCAGCTGCCTCTTGATCTGAAGGATAAAGCCTGACCTCACAGGAGATGAGGTCATGCCTCATTAGCATAATAACATTAACTCCTCAACGGCTGCACAAAATTAAAACAGAAACAAACCAAAAGCTTTCTTTTGGGGGAGACATTCACAATAATACAGGAGTTTCTCTAAAATGGGGGATATTAGGGGAATTAACACATACTGTGCTCTTAAAGAGACACACACATATTTACATTGGTTACAACATGTAGACCCAATGTTAAGATATCACGCCAATTAAATCCCAGAGCCACAAAGTATAGCCTGACTAAGGCTACATGCTGAAATGTCACATTTTATTCTGTGTCTGTGTGTGCACTGACATGGATTAATAAAGTCCTCATGTAGAATACACCTGTGCTGCACACCGTGTGTGAGGTTCCTGGTGGTGTCTGGCCCCTTCCCTGCCTCCTGGGACTCACCGTGATCCTGGCGACGTCCTCTGGCGGGATGCGGGGGTAACACGCCACTCTCCTCGCTGACGTGTGTGGGCCCTCAGGCTCAGGCACAGGCCTCGTGGTCCTCCCTCCATCATGGTGATGGGATCTCCTCGAGGTGCCGGTGTCGGCGTGTGCACAGTACGTCTATGGGTGTTGTGGCCTCAGCATCTGCAGTCGAAGTGACATCTGCTCTGACACTTTTGGTTTTCCCCTCTGCTCCAATGGTGGAGGAGGACTAGAGGAGCAGGGCTAGGAGTAGGTAGTACCAGCCCTGACTCCCGATTTATACCCTTGACTCGAGTGGCTCTGTGCTTACCCGTTTTGTGCCCTTACAGAAGAAAGACCTATATACCTTGCCTCCTGATACCTATATATCTTGCCTCCTGATACCAATATCCTGCCTCCTGATACCTTGTGTTACTGACCATGGCTATCCTCACCGACCACGAATCTTGTTGCCAGCCCCAACGTTGAAATTTCTGACTACGCCTTTTGGATTAACCCCTGTGTATCTCACCTTCTGATATAAACCTCTGCATCCTGGGTTCCAGACCTCTTAACCTGACACTGTGTTTCTGTTTGGATCCACTTCAATGCCACCACTCTTTTATCACCAGATGAGTAATGTATATGCGTTTATAACCAAATCATAAATGCATTAAAACAGAATCTTTTAATATATTTATCTTCAAAATGTGTGTTAAAAATAAAATATCATTGTGCAAAACTAAGTTTTCAAGAGGACATGGAGCTTGGCCGATGCAGTTCCTTGATCCATCACCTCAGTGCATGCCACTTAAGTAGGATGAATAATGCAGTGGACATAATAAACCACACTCACTAAACTTAGCCTTTGACCAAATACCCTGTTGATTCTGCAATGCTTCAGTTTTCCTCCCTACTGCTCAGATATTGCCCTAAGAACAGGGGTCAAGTCCTGGGAAAAAAAGTGAGGGAACTCCCCCAAGAATTCCACAACCCCCCATTACCCGAAGAGACACAGGCACAGACCCCCAGAAATAATTATAGCCAGACATACCCCCAGAATTAATTATACACAGACCCCCAGAAATAATTATGGCAAGGTACAGTCCCCCAGAATTAATTATAGCCAATTGCAGACCCCCAGAATTAATTATGGCCAAGTGCAGACCCCAGAATTAATTATGGCCAATTGCAGACCCCCAGAATTAATTATGGCCAAGTGCAGACCCCAGAATTAATTATGGCCAGGTACAGTCCCCCAGAATTAATTATGGCCAGGTGCAGTCCCCCAGAATTAATTATGGCCAGGTTCAGTCCCCCAGAATTAATTATGGCCAGGTGCAGTTCCCCAGAATTAATTATGGCCAGGTGCAGTTCCCCAGAATTAATTGTGGCCAGGTACAGTCCCCCAGAATTAATTGTGGCCAAGTACAGTCCCCCAGGAATAATTATGGCCAGGTGCAGTCCCCCAGAATTAATTATGGCCAAGTGCAGACCCCCAGAATTAATTATGGACAAGTGCAGACCCCCAGAATTAATTATGGCCAGGTGCAGACCCCCAGAATTAATTATTGCAGGCAGAGACCCCACAAGTTATATTTACCAGCTTGCAGACCTCAGGACCGCATCTTCCTCCCAGCTCCAGTGTGCTCCTGCACGCAGCCGCTGTCTTCTGAAAGCTATGACGCGATCTTGCGAGATCTCTGCTGTAGGCCGTGTCACAGCCTTCAGAGGGCTGAGGAGGAAGCCGCACGAGGAGGGATTCTGCAGGGCTCAGGGGAACACGGTTTGTCGAGTGGCTGCTAGCGGAATGCTGTTAATGCATTCCGCTAGCAGTCCTGGCTGCTCATAGTGGGAACCTGCGTTCCCACAACGTTCCCGCTGTGGGAGAAGTGCGGGGACGCCGTTCCCGCAGGACTTGAGCCTTGTAGTAAGCAGACAGAGTTATAACCACAAAGACAATGATCTTAAACTTGGCCAACAGAATAGCAGGGATCTTAACACCAGGAGATGTAGTCAGCCGTATATGCTAAGGTCGGTGCCCAGAATGGTTCTCAAAATAGCCGGGTTTGATACAGAGGGGTTGTCAGTACGTCCGTCCGTTATGCACACATGCAGAGTGCGCTCAGACTGCGCTCATCTGACATTTGCCTAAAACTACTGTTCTTTCAATGAAAGAACAATGAATGGTGATTAACCTCTGTAGTACTGCAAGTAATAATGTAGTTTATTCTCAAATTGAAGACCTAAGCATCAACAGTTTGTCACTTGATGCAGTGATGGACTTCAAATAGGTTGGCCATATGGTGCAACTAAATACTCAACAATTTTGTTTTTTTAAAAAAAAAAAAAAAAAAATTGTGTCCACGTTGACACAATTTTATTTGGAAATGGAGATTTTGTAAGTGTTGCTGTGGGCTTGTTGAATCTCTGCTGCACTCCCGCCATGTCAGCATATCTCCTGGGGGTGCAGCTGAGTAACACAGAGCCCCAAAGTGCATTTCAGAGAGCACAGCATGGACTTGGCAGCACGGTCAAAATTTAAATCTCATCAACGGACAACGAAAGCCCAAGAGAGCAGCTTGTATTGCCACAGCAATGCAGGCAGATTGAAATCAATGTGGCCTTGTGGCTAATATGGTATCTTCATAATAAAAGAAGGCAAAATATATATATACACGATGTGGATATAATAAAATGAAGCAACTGAAATATATGTTGGTGTCGGGATATGTGGAGTTACAACTCATGACTCTATTACTATAGCTCAAACTGCAGTAAGCACATCACTGTAAGCAATGTGAGTCCTCATAAAGGAAAAACTTTTCTAAAATTGTCCTGCAATAGAATTCAGACATAATTTGCTGGTCTCATGAAGCAAAAAATGAAGTGGACGCAGCAGTGTAAAGGGCAGGGGTTGTTGGGACTAGCTATGTGGAATTACAAACACTAGGCACATGTCGAAGTTCTTTACCCTGTCGCCTCGGGGACACAGGCTTGGCAGCAGCTCCGCAGTCAGACTCAGAGATGGCCGCAGCGCAGACTCGCACTCACTCTGTCTCCAGAACCAGGTGTGGGAATCGGGATCACTGTCATCCTGTGGCAAGTCGCCAGGGCCGGTGCAAGCATTTTTGTCCACTCAGGTGAAGGTACGTTTTGGTGCCCCCCCCCATTAGTGCCATGCCATGTCAATCACCGTAGAGATAATATTCTCTATCGGGAGTGTTTGGTGTCCTCACGCATTGCCAATCTATGCTGTGCCTGGTGCCCTTCCTGTGCCACAAGGCCAATCTACGCAGTGCGTGGTGCCCCTCCTTTGACAAAGTGGCACAGGAGAGCCAGCAGGCACCGCATTGATTTGCAATGTGGCACAGGAGGGGCGCCAGGCAATGCATAGATTGTCACTGCAATCTATGCTGCACCTGGTGCCCCTCCTGGGACACAGTGCCAATCTGCACCTGGTGGTGCCCCTTGGTCCTGCTGTGTCAATATACCCACATATTTCAGAAAGCCTGCCACTGCCAGTGATTCCCTGCGACCCACCACTCACTCTGTGGCTGTGGTCCACCATCCAACTCCAGGTCTCCAGCAGCAGGGTCCTCGTCCTCTAATGCATTTCACCCACCCCTTTAGTTCCCTCTCCCCCTCTATTCATTTCCCCCCCCTTAAATTAATTTCATAACCCCCCCCCCCCTTCCTTAGGGCCAGACCAAGTGATTCACTCTCCCGTGGCCCTTTTCCATTACCTTGGAGTGTGCAACTAGTAGAATGAGGGAGCAGGGATTATCCCTGCTTCCCTCACTAGCTGAAGCGCCCCAGCATATATTATTTTACACCCCCAGGCCCCAGCATATATTATTTTACACCCCCAGGCCCCAGCATATATTATTTTACACCCCCCCAGGCCCCAGCATATATTATTTTACACCCCCAGGCCCCAGCATATATTATTTTACACCCCCCCATGCCCCAGCATATATTATTTTACACCCCCCCCAGGCCCCAGCATATATTATTTTACACCCCCCAGGCCCCAGCATATTATTTTACACCCCCCCAGGCCCCAGCATATATTATTTTACCCCCCCAGGCCCCAGCATATATTATTTTACACCCCCCCAGGCCCCAGCATATATTATTTTACACCCCCATGCCACAGCATATATTATTTTACACCCCCCATGCCACAGCATATATTATTTTACACCCCCATGCCCCAGCATATTATTTTACCCCCCCCCATGCCCCAGCAATTATTATTTTACACCCCCCCAGGCCCCAGCATATATTATTTTACACCCCCCCAGGCCCCAGCATATATTATTTTACACCCCCCCAGGCCCCAGCATATATTATTTTACACCCCCCAGCCCCAGCATATATATTATTTTACACCCCCATGCCACAGCATATATTATTTTACACCCCCATGCCACAGCATATATTATTTTACACCCCCATGCCCCAGCATATATTATTTTACACCCCCATGCCACAGCATATATATTTTACACCCCCCATGCCCCAGCATATATTATTTTACACCCCCATGCCACAGCATATATTATTTTACACCCCCCATGCCCCAGCATATATTATTTTACACCCCCCATGCCCCAGCATATATTATTTTACACCCCCCATGCCCCAGCATATATTATTTTACACCCCCCATGCCACAGCATATATTATTTTACACCCCCCATGCCCCAGCACATATATTATTTTACACCCCCATGCCACAGCATATATTATTTTACACCCCCATGCCCCAGCATATATTATTTTACACCCCCCATGCCCCAGCATATATTATTTTACACCCCCCATGCCCCAGCATATATTATTTTACACCCCCATGCCACAGCATATATTATTTTACACCCCCCATGCCACAGCATATATTATTTTACACCCCCATGCCACAGCATATATTATTTTACACCCCCCATGCCCAGCATATATTATTTTACACCCCTTAGCACATCAACTGCCATGATTCAACCCCCCTCCATTTTCCCCTCCCCAGGAACATCTAGAGCAGTACCCCAGATTAACTCTTTCACTCCCCCCCCCCAGTGTACTCCCCCTTCCTCTTCTCATCAGCAGCATCCAGAGGCAGGTCACACCTTAAAAAAACAAAAAAAAACATTTCCAGACCTGTACCTCCATGTACCAGGTTTTAGGCTGGAGTTTGTCCCTCAGCCTCCTCTGCTCCCCATCAGCCTCCAAGCATGCACTGAGTGCTGCCACGGCACAGGATGATGATGGGGGAGGGGGAGGAGCCATACTCGGAAGTTCTCCCAGCACCTTGTGGAAAGGGGGGGACGCAGCGAGCAGACACAAGGAGAGTGTGGCAGGACAGTCAGCTGAGCAGGAATCCAACGCGATATGGATTTTTTGTACCCCGCACCCCAGCACCAGTGTGCCTGGGAGTGTGACCCATCGCACGAGGCGGTCTACGCTAGTGGTGGCGTTGGCGCCCCTTCAGTTTGGCACCAGGCCAGCAGAGTGCTGCCTTACTGTCACGTGCCTGCGGCCACATCCGGGCACGTGACTGGACCTCGCCGGCATCCAGGCATGTGACTGGGCCTCTGGCCAACCACACGCAGAGGCGTGTGAGTCAGCCGGGAGAGGCTGCAATCACATGCTGGCCGCGAGAGCTTCTCCACTGCAGATCATTCCACGCAGTCTGCCCGACCGGCCCGGGTCCATTACAAACACAGTCACCAACCATGCGGTACATGATGCGTTCCCGCAGCGTTCCTGCTGCGGGAAAAGTGCGGGAACGCCGTTCCGCCGCGTTCCCGCTGCACTCGAGCCCTGCCTAAGAACATGCCATACTGCACACATTGGTATTCCTTCCGCACTGCCATATGTAAACATGCGCTATCAAGGCACAATGCAAATGGTGAATGGTGTCCACCTTTTGATGGTGTGCCAGTGACACAAGTTGTCATCAGGAAGAAAGGATGGAAGCCAAGCACTCCGCAAACAATGTGAATGTTTATTTGGACATGGGCAATGTTTTTGGCTGTACCAGCAGCCATATACAGCCCCATGCTTTTGTTTGTAGTGACACAAGTTGTGTCGATAAGAAAGATACAACGGGGTGGCACACTAACAAAGTCAAATAGAGGTTCACATCATGGGTGTCAAAGCAAACCAGGTTAGACTAGTCCTCAACATGACTGCAAATGAAGAAAGGAGGACCTCTTCAACAAGATTTATTATCCTAAGACAAAGGACCTTTCGGCTCAGCATTTTCTCAAGTCTTGGGTTTGAGAATGGCTTCGCTGAGCAGAAATGTCACTGGTCTTATCCTATTGAACCTATTTGAAGAGGTCTCGATGTACCCATTCCTCCTTTCTTCATTTGTCGATGTGTTCTCTCTCTGGCATGTTGCCGTTTCTCCTGCCCACTCCTGTCCCAATCTCATAGTTCCTCTGATTGTCCCTCCAACCTCTAATTATTATATGTAAGTGTGGAGGCAGTTGGTGGTGTAATCAGGGTTGCCATCAGAAATCTTGGGGCCCCTTACTAAACCACTGCTCAGGGCCCCCTTTCCCAAAGCCGCCCATTTCAGTAGACTAGTAATAAAACCGTTTGCTGCCTCTTCTGCTTACATTATGTAACATGGAGTGGGCTGGGTGCCAGACAAAATCCCTACAGCCAGGATCCCTAATGCCAACATCCCGACGGCCAACTTCCAGACAGAACAAGTGCCGGACATACCAAGTTCCCTACACTGCCAATTTCCAGACATCCATAATCCCAGCAGCTAGCCCTAATACCAACCATACCCTTAGGGTGTTAGCATTGGGGCTAGGTTTAGGGGGGTTAGGAATAGGTTTAGGGGATTAGGGTTAGGGCTAGGTTTAGGGGGTTAGGGCTAGGTTTAGGGGGTTAGGGTTAGGGCTAGGTTTAGGGGTTAAGGTTGGGGCTAGGTTTAGGGGTTAAGGTTAGGGCTAGGTTTAGGGGTTAAGGTTAGGGCTAGGTTTAGGGGGGTTAGGGCTAGGTTAGGAGGGTTAGGGCTAGGTTTAGGGGGTTAGGGCTAGGTTTAGGGGGTTAGGGTTAGGGCTAGGTTTAGGGGGTTAGGGAGTAGGGTTAGTGTTAGCCGCTGGGATTTTGGATGTCTGGAAGATGGCCGTCAGGGAGTTGTCTGTATAGGGAAGTTGGCCGTCAGGGAGTTGTCTGTGTAGGGAAGTTGGCCATCAAGATTTTGGCATTAGGGAACCTGGTTGTAGGGATTTTGACCCAAACCCGAGTGGGCTATGTCACAAACGGGCATCATTTTCTGCAAAGCAGTGTTAGATTTTAAATGCAGAATTGGTGGTTTTTTCCTCTTGTGTTTGGCATGGAGTTTGTGAAGCCCGGCCACTGGTTTACAATCCTCTTATCTGATCAACTGGAGCTGAATGGTAACTTGATCTGGGAACCAAATGGTTGGGAAAGAGGGTGAGGGGCCAGCTTTTTATATAGCAAGCTCTCCCAAAACTCAGGGTTTTTCTCTAAAATGCTGGGTTGCGTGAACATCTAAGAACCCTTCTGGGACATCTCAAATCTGGAAATATCCATAGAAGTATCTACTCAAATTAGAGTTTCTATGTAAGTCCCATTTTATTTCAAGAGCTGTATTTGCACCTTTTTTCGTATATTTTGTATGTTTGTTTTTTATGTGATACTGGCACTGTGTAAAGTTTGTATTTTATCTTTTTCCATAAAAACTCAAAAAACAATATTGTCTTGCTCTAGATCAATTCATGCTTCGTGAATGCAATCACTTAGGTATCGCTACTGTAATATTTAGCATTTGGTGTGTGTGTATATAATATATATATATAATATATATACTGTATTCGCTGTATATGGTTGGGCTCCTGGATTGGGGTGGTATACAGCTAGTGGGGTTTCGAGAGTGCCCTATTATTTTCGTGGTGGCAGTGTATACATTCGGAAGGGTGGATACGGTGTAAGGGGGTTAGGTTGGCATAACTTGGGGCCCTTTGTGTGGGTAGAGTTAGTATGTCCAGACGCTTGGAGCTGTAATCCCCTTTTACGCTCTCCTTCCACACGTCACGGCAAGGTAGGTAGTTAGCTAGTTTAGTTAGGTCTTTTCTTTCCGTGACAGGCTACATCCCTGGAGGACTGGCAAGGGGAGTTCCCCAGTGGGTGAACCTTCATCCTGCACTTCTACCTGGTGCAGGCTATACTAATCACTACCTCTGTGATGAGCCAGAGTGCTCTTACTGACTCCAGATACTGTGGAATCTTGGTGGGCCAGTCCTGGATGTCAAGGAGAGACCCTCACATCTTCGGTATGTAGACAAGCTGCGCAGGGCTTGGCAAGAATCAGGGCCCTCTGGTGCCACTGGGCCCCTAACACCTCATGGGCCATAACCCCTGATGACGACCCTGTGCACAATAGATAACTCCTCTCTTGGCCTAATTTAGGGCATAGCCATGAAACTGCAGCTCCAAAAGCCCTCATGTTCATCCTGCCCTGTTTCAATAGCAATACACTAATGACAATACTTAAAATGACCTGAAAACTAAAAGGAACCTCCAGGCACAATGACCATTCAATCTAATTTATACAGTTAATGAACGGTAATTACAAAGACCTCCAAGTGCTTCCCATCACAGGTTGAACAGAGACATTTGACCTTATTTGGAGTCGATGAGTGTGTAAAATCTATTTTGTTTACTAGTAGTCGCAATAAACTTTTTTAAAGTTAATGTTTTTCTACAAATTGATTTTTTTCTTAGTAGATATACCCATCTTTTTGATTAACATTGGATTTAAACAATTATCAGTTCATTACTTTCTTAATATGTTCTTAGAAACTACACAGAACAGGCTGTGACACAGAGTAAATGTGTGCTAGAAGATGGAATGAGCAAAGCCTCGGCTGGTGGGAATGAACATATGTTTTCTAATTCCCTGGTTATTCTTCAAATTTGTTCCAGCTGTGACTACACAGGAATAGGTTGAGAAAACCTCTTGTGGAATGACCCGAAGTAACCCCCTTAGTGCCTTGCTGTTGATGCAATGGATTTAAAAACCCATTGAGGGAGGCTGAATTGTTTTTATTATTGTCGGGTGCAAAATCCATGCCACCCAAATACTCTACAGTAACGATGCTCTGTCAGTCATATCTCCATGCAATTACCTGGTCCAGGTCATCGCTTTTGGTCCATTCAGTTGTATAGCCGTGTGTTCATTTAGGCCAGTGGTTCCCAACAGCGGTCCTCAAGTACCCCTAACAGGACAGGTTTTAAGGTTTACCTTGGGATATGCAGTCTGAATCCTGCAATCACTGAGCAGCAAATCATATCACCTGTGCTGTGCTTCAGAAATCTGGAAAACATGACCTGTTGGGGGTACTTGAGGACCGCGGTTGGGAACCACTGATTTATGCCAATGTTTCCCAAACCTGTCCTGGGGACCCGCTGACACACCAGGTTTGCCAGATACCTGAAGCACGGCACAGGTGATATGATTTGCCGCTCAGTGATTGCAGGAATCAGTCTGCATTTCCCCAAGGCGGTCTGCAAAATATGGCCTGGTTGAGGGTCCGGAGGACAGGTTTGGGAAACACTGGTTTAGGCCCATGTGGTTTTGCTCATCAATCGAACATTAATCTCACCACTTTCTGGCACAGTCTATCCAGCTCTTAAATGGAAACACTTTTTGGAGTCGAATTTTGTCTCATAAAGAGGACAAGAGTTTCACAGTCCTACTTTTTATGTGGTGGGAACATGGGAAGTACATGTATGTTATTAGATTGGACTCGGCAATAGGCCAGCATGATCTACCATTTTTCTGACGTGCCGTTGTGTTGACATAAGGGGTAATTTAGAAAGCACCGAAATGTCACGACATTTCTGTGCTCTCTCGTCCCGCGCACTTCAGAGCGTCAAATTCCCCGACTCTGCAATGCAATTCAGCATTCACAGCAGGGTCCCTGAAGGGCAGGGAAAAGCCGTCGCAAAACCCCTGCATCAATAGGGAGCAACCGGCAGAAAAAAAATTTGAGCGACCCAAAAAACTTCATTAAAAAGCCGAACACACCCGATGATCTGCCGCAAACTCGGCGAACGCGTCCGATAAGTCGATGATACGCCGAACACAGCACCAGCCAGCTGCCGGAAAAAGCCGACAAGCCGACGAACGGGCTATAAAAAACGATTGAAACTTAAAAAATTTAAACGCTGTTTACAAAAAACTATTGGATGAAAATGTCTGGAATTAACATATAAGGTCCTATGATTAATAATAAAAAGTTGTGTTACAGAAAAAAGAAAAAAACGCTATTAGAAAAATCGGAAAAACAATTTGCCTAGAAAATCCTAAAACAATAAATAATAAGACTTTTTGCTGCAGATTAAAACAATAAACAGTTTATTAGAAATTGAATAAAAATGGAATATTTGTAACATTGAAATCTATGGGATTCACCTGAATAAATCTGCCGAATTAAAGCATCGAACATCAGGGCACTTCACTGACATTTCTCTGCTGTTCGGTGTCTCTGAATAGATTGACTGCCGCCGAACAGCACTGTACTTTTCTGGCAATTCGCCAAAATTTGACGAACTACCTGCTTTTTGAAGAGCCGAAAGGCCCCGAAATTGCACCGTACGGGGAAATTCCCTATATCATCTGACTGCCTATGCACTCCACCTGAGTTTAACACCATCGCCCTGGCAAGAACACTCACCGAACACTCACAGAAACCGCCGTAAAAACCACACCAGAAAAAAACGACGAGCCTCCAATCACAGCGCAGAGCAGCTGCCGGAAAAAGCCAACAAGCAGATGGATGGGGGGGGGGGAAGCAGTACGCAGTAGGTTTCAAAATGTAAACTCTGTTTGCAAACAAAAAAAATGAACGAAAATGTCTGGAATTTACATATAAGATCCAATGAATGACAATAAAAAGGTTTGTTACAGGAAAAAGAAAAAGCACTTAAAAAAAACCAAGAAAAAGTTTTGCTGAAAAAATCCCGAAAAATTTCTAAAAGATATAAAAAAATCTATAAATAAAGAGACTTTTTGCTGCAGATTAAAATAATAAACGGTTTATTATTTACTGAATTAAAAGGGAATATTTGTAACATTGAAACCTATGGTATTCGCCTGAGTAAACCTGCCGAATTAAACCTCCGAATATCAGGGCACTTCACTGACATTTCTCTGCTGTCCGGTGTCTCTGAATAGATTGACTGCTGCCGAACAGCACTGTACTTTTATGGCGATTCGCCAAAATTTAGTCTCCCAGGCATTTACCTGGTGTGCCCAATGGACTGTCCAGACCTGTGCTCAATACAGTAGTACGAGTAAGCAAACTGTCTTCTACTGATCATCTGATCACAAATCACACTCAAAATTCAACTTCTCAAGTACATATATTATTATTTCTTTTGAATAAAAGATGAAGGAACCCAGCACATCCATCTGTGTAATAAAAAAATGCAGCAAACAGTGAAGGACTGTTACTCACACAAACATATAGTCACAAAACCAAACAAGTGGTTGTTCGCACAAGGCACTTTTCGAAATAATGCCCTTATAATGCCTATTCAAATGCCATTAATATCTAAAAACATATCAAATATAATATCATAGTGCAACATGTAAGAACCAATTTCCTGCAAAATGTCTATGGAACTACTCACAAATATGGAGTAACACATTCAGGGTAATTCAAAGAGAATCCAAAAGCCACCGCACGTTCGGTGACTTTTCGTTCTCTTCAATTCGGTGCGATTTGGCAATCCCATTTCGGCGACCCTGCGGTGTATTCAGCAAGCACCACAGGGCCGTCGAAGTGCAGTGAAAAGCCGCCGAAAACCTGCCGATCACTCCCTGCAAAACCCGGCGAATGCACACCAAAAACCCGCAAAAACATCTGGATTAACCTCGCCGAAGAGGCCGGCGAAACCCGAGCAGGAGCCGGTCACAGTGCAGAGCAGCCGCCGGAAAAACCTAACACTGCAGTTGAATGGAGTGAAAAAAAAAAACAGTACGCTTGAATGTTTGAAAAGTGAAACGCTGTTTGCAAAGAAACTACTGAGCGAAAATGTCTCAAATTTACATATAAAATCCAATGAATGATAATAAAGAGGGCTGTTACAGAAAAAAGAAGAAACGTTTAAAAATTTTTAAAAAAAAAATCGGCAAAACAGTTTTGGCAAAAAAATGCTTACAAATATCCTAAAAAATCTAACAATCTTTTTACTGCAGAATATTATAATAAACGGTTTATTAGATATTGAGTTAAAATGGGAATATTATTAACATTGAAGCCTATGGGATTCGCCTGAATAAATGTGCCGCATGAAGCCATCGAATGGCAGAGCATTTTGGCAACTTTTTACTGCTGGTTTTTGTTCTCTATGGGGATTCACTGCCCTCGAACAGGCACCGTATGTGCAGGCAATTCACCAACATTTGGCGAGCTGCCTGCTCTCTGGATAGCCGAATGGCCAGGAAAGGTAACCGAACGCTGATTTTCAGCGTTCGGTTACCTTTCGGCAGCCATTCGGATCTCTTTGAATAACCCTGATAGTTCTACCCCAGCTGTATAGGCAGGGGGGGGGTGTAATCGTTCAGAAAATTTTCAGTCATTTTTCAAATCCCGCGGTTTTGAGCCGTCTTGATCCCCCATGTGCCCATACAGTTGGGGTAGCGCTATATGCTACTCTATATTTGTGAGTAGGTCCATAGATATTTTGTGGGAAATTGGTTGTTCTTGTTGCACTAAACTGGTTGCTTTTTTGTTTTTTGCACCGTCCTTCACTGTTTCTATTTAATCAATCTGTAAGCAAACCATTTATTGGGCTAGTGGCAAGTTTTACAGTAGCCTTTCTCCACTTCTTTACCCTGAGGGTATTGAACTTTAGAAAGGCTGTTGCATCAGATAAAACATTTGTTGTTGCTTGCCCCAAAGCTGGTCTTTTTACAGATCGTGGCACTGGCTTCCGTTCGTCTTTTTTTGAATTTACTGTGGTTTACTTGGGCCGATCTGTGGTTCCTAGAGAACCCATGTAACCATGAACTGGTTAAACATGTGAGTGCAGCCCCTTCCCGTGTTATGTCTTTTTTTGGCCTTTTTGCATAGCGGCAAAATCTGCAGACCAAAGCAGCCCCCTCTTAATTAAATGGCTTTCTTGTAAATGAAAGAACAATCAAAGATATAGCGATCCATTCTCGTTTAATGCACCCCATTAAGCGTCGCCTCATCTATCGTCTTCACGGAGACTTAAAGTTACATTAATATGTTGTACAAATATTTCACGCTGACGTCTGGTTATGCTAAGCCCGCAATTAAGTGTCTGCGCAATATAATTCAATGAAGTATTTAAGATTTCACAAGAAAAAGAAACGGACTGGAAAATATTCCTTTCGCCGTATAAAAGCATTCCTAGTAATGATCTGTGGATGATTTATGGGAAATCCCGAGCGGAGGCTTATTAGAACCACTTGAAATATCAGAAGAACCGGTGACAGGAAGTGTAATGTAGTGCCGTGCCGAGAAAACCACACAATAGTAATAATCTAGAGGTACTGCTGTATTAAATGGGTAAAACTCCACTTTAGTTTTTGATGGATCAGCATAACCTGTTTTTATGGATATTGTAGTAAAAAAAAAAATAGAAATGAAAAACTTTTAAATTCAGATTTACTCATGTCCCAACATATATTACTACCTGGCTGTGTTGTGGTTGTGTTTATCACTATATTAGACCATATTGGGTCAAACTAGAATATGAAAATCTTACTGTCACGTTTACAGAAGTGCCCCCTGGTTGTGAGAGCGATCCGGGCCAGCTCTTAGCTTGTCTGGGCTAGCCATTCCTCCTTCTCCGCTCCTGGATTGCCCTGTAGCTGATCTGGGTTGGGCTGGTTTGGTCTGGTCTGAGATCACATGATCTGCCTGCTCTGTCCTCACACTATATATACATATATCCAGTCTCTCCCATTGTCAGGGCTCTTGAATGGGTCATTGGTTATTTCTGTTGGTTATTTGTGTACTCCGTGATTCTTGTGTATGAACCTGGCCTGGTATATCTGATTATCCTATTGTGTTTTCCCTTTGCTCTGTATTATTGATATTTTGTATACTGATTCCTGGCTTGTCTGATATCCCTCTCTGGCTTCTGATCTCTGGCTTCTGTATGATTACTTCTTCTGGTTACTGGCTTTGGTTATTGTATATTATTATTATTATTATTATTCTTTATTTATAAAGCGCCAGCATATTCCGCAGCACTGTACAATAAGCACAGTATAGACAGGGTTACAATACATTGAACAACATTTGACAAACAGCACAGGAGGAGATGAGGGCCCTATTCCCGTAGGAACTCACAATCTGGGAGGGTTGGGGTTGGAAACAGGAGGAGAGGACTGTAAGGTGAGAGTGATTGATGATTGCGTCAGTGAGTTGGGTGGTAGGCTTCCCTAAATAGGAACGTTTTTTAAGGGAGCGTTTGAAGGAAGAGAAGTTAGGGGAAAGTCTGACAGTACGAGGGAGAGCGTTCCAGAGAGTAGGGGCTGCGCGTGAGAAATCCTGCAGTCTATCATGGGAAGAGGTGATGCGGGGAGAAGCTAGGCGCAGGTCACTGTTTGACCTTAGGGAGCGGGCTGGGGTGTATTTGGTGATATACTACGTCTCTGCTTTTGTCTCTTGTGTCCTGTCTCTGGTTCTGTGTGTCACCCAGCACTGAGGTTCCCTTCCCTTAGACAGCCATCCTAAAGACCGTATCCAGATCAGGGTTCCCTTTAATGTACTGCTGGGTGCCAGTCTTTTATTATTTTCTACTTTAACCCTTGCCCTTCCTGTCGTCTGTTGTCATCTTTATCCTGTGGTCTGGTTTTGTGATATGTGCATGGATATGTATATTCTGCCTAAAGGGCTATCTATCTCACATAATGGGCCCACCTTGGCTCACACCAGGTGCCCACGTGACAGTTACCTTTCTAGGTCTCTCTGTCAGGTCTATTCACTAAAGGGCTTATTCAGAGAGCACCGAAATTTCGGGGCTCTCTCGTTCGGCACACCTCAGCAAGTTCAATCTGCCGACCGTGTGGTGAATTCATCATTCACCGCAGGGTCCCCAAAGTGAGTCAAAGGGATCCGCCGATCAACCTGCCGAACGAAGCCGATGATCTGCTGAACAGATTGCCGAACACAGCTGCAAACCACCAAACGCAGTCGAAACCGAAGGGTGACAGAAAAAAAATCAATCGGCCGCTGAACTGAGGGTAAAGTATCCAAAAACAGCAATTTTAAAAAAGACGTTTAAAACAAAAAAAATGCATGGATATAATAAACAAGGTCCTATGAATAATAAAAAGGTCTGTTACAGAATAAAAAAAAAACATTTAAAATAAATCTGGATCAAACATTTTGCCAACAAAAATCCAGAAAAATGCTTTGAAAATTCAAAAAAATAAATAGGCTTTTTGCTGAAAATGAAAAGCATAAATGGTTGAATAAAAAAAATAAAAACGGTATTTTATTTCCCATTGAAACAAATGGGATTCGCCTTTTTAAATCTGTCAAACTGAAGCACCGAAAATCAGGGCATTTCGTCAACATTTTGGTGCTGTTCGGCGTTCTCTGAATAAATTAACCATTGCTTCTCTATGGGGAATTTCACTGCTGCCGAAGAATAGCCACATTGCACCAAACGGTGCGATTTTTTTTTTTTTTTTGTTGCAATTCGGCTATTCAGAAACCTGGCAATTCACTGAATAGTGGCGAACTGCCAGTGAAATACAGTGCACTTTGTCACAGATCACCGCAATCTTCGAAGGCAGTGAAATTCACTGTTCGGTGCAATTCCGTGGCAAGTTCGGTACTCTTTGAATAACTCCTTCAAGGTGAAACTCGGGAGAAGAGATCAATCTAGACCACATAGCCGATTTGGAAAGTGAGATAAATGGAGGAATTTTTCTGGTTTGCTTACTTTGACCTAGAATTTTCGCTTCACCTGAGTTTCACCTTAGTGAATAGACCTGTAGGTTCCTCTTTCTAGGGCTCTCTTCTTCTCCATCATTCCATATCTCTCTCTCTCTCATCCCTTGAACTTGCCTGTCTCTCTACCTCTCTCTCCTTCTGTCTATCTCTATCCCAAATTTTTCAGTCATGGCCGAATTCGAAGTTCCAGCCCTTAACTGTATTGATTAACCTCCCTGGTGGTCTAATTATTGGGAAAAACCGCATCTAAAAGCGGTCTATTTTTTATTTTGTTTTGCCCCCCTTAGCGGTATCCCGAGTGTGGCTCGGGGTTAAATTCCTATGTTGGAAGCGGTAACCCCGAGCAACACTCGGGGTGCCACTGGATACATCATCTCTCCGTGCGCTCCCTCGATGTCCCCAGCTGCCTACTCTGGCGACCGCGACCTTATACTTCCTGGTTCCTTCCTCGCGAGAAGGAATCCAGGAAGCAAAAGACAGCGATCGCCGGAGGAGACTGCAGAGATCATCAAAGGAGTGCACGAGAGGTGATGTATACAGCCCGAGTGTGTCTAGGGGTTACCGCTCTCAGCGGTGAAATTTGACCCCGAGACACACTCGGGAACACCGCCAGGAAGGTTAACAATGCAACAGCAGTCATGCCTAGGTGAAAGTTTAATCTGAAAAGTATTGGATTACGATAGTTATAGTCTGATAGGAACTGCTAAATTACCAGTTGGTGACCCACCAAAAGTCTCCTCCTCATCCACCATTAACCTTCATGTATGGTATCACATTTATCTTTTACCTTAAACCAATGTGATAGATAATCTTTTACTCTGCCCACCCACACCACCGAACTGATGAACCCTTTGTCATCACTTCACTTGGCAAATAGATGTGTCTTTTAACCATGGAAACCAACAGAATGTAATAGGCACTCACCCCATCCTCATCAACCCTGCTCCGTAACTACTGTAATTTTAATCAGCCATGAAAAGCCATAATGTGGAAGAAAATAAAGCATAAACCTCTCAGTATTGCTTCATTAAGTGATCGAATCGATTCACAATGTCCTACTTAAAATCTTCTACTCTTCAGAATGCATGTTGATAATTTCACTGTTGGCCATGAGTGATTTACTGCTACGGTAGCATATTTATTTATTTTTTAATGATTTATCCTGTTTTTTGAAGTATTATTGAACAGGTGCTAGTGTTTCAACTATTACTGCTATGGCAACCTAATTTGGAGTTTCTTAACACAAGATGTGCCGGAGAGTCAGAGGTTTCCAGGATCTGCAATTATTGCTGATTTTATTTTTTTTGGAGATGTTCGACATCGCAGTGAAAGAAAGGGCACTGCACTCACCTGTTGAAGTACCTTTTTTGGGGATGCCAGAGATGTTTATTTTGATTAATATAATTTTTATGCAAAGAAAAGCATTACAAGACCGTGTCATTAAGACAAGGTAAAAGACAAGGGGCTCTATTACACGCTTCACTCAAAAATGTGCGTGTGCGCAAAAACACATTAACGTGAGGGGAAAAACCCTTCGCACTGAACGTCGTATTACGACGTTCGTGCACAAAATGCGCATTAACGTCTGACGCGAGTTACCCTGTGTGAGCTAAAGTTCGTGCGCGCATCCCATACTTAACATTGTGAGCGCAAATGCGTTCGTGCGCTGGTACGTGGATGGTATTACAATCGATGTGCAAATTTTTACGAACGACGTTTGCGCGCATAATTTTAACGTCTTTTAAAAGCTGGTGGTAACTGCAAATCTGAACGTTCTGGCCGAAACGAAATACACCAGCACGAAGAAAAAAAATACAGCACAGTATAGTTGCACATTCTACACATACCCAAACAATAAAATTGAGAAGTTGTGCGTGTTTTTATTATTGCTGCAGCATATATACTCTGATTGACTTTGACAGGTGCAAAAACTGAACTGGAGACAATTGTGGTTCTTAATTCTGAATGGCTGAATCGCATGAACAAACAGTCTGCCCACCAATTTTTGCACGCGTTTTCGCGCATATTTTTTACGCGCGATATTGTCGGACGGATGAAAAGATGCACTCGGATCGTAATATCAGCGTTAATTTACACGCGGTAACGTTTAACGCTGCGCGCAAAAAAAATTGCGCTGCGCGGACGAATTTGCACGGAGAATGTAATAGAGACCAAGGTTTTACAAGAGGCAATAGTAATAATTAGGATGGTCTGCACCTGATGACTAGTGTCCTAGAAGCAAAAGAAACTGAAGAGCAAGAGGAAGCGTCAGACCAGTGGCGTAACTAGAAACCTAAGGGCCCTGGTGCAAGAATCCATGAAGGCCCCCCAGCCCCCCCAAAAAAAGATCTATATTTTTACTTTTTTTTTTCCCTGCAATATAAAAAAGATAGTATTGCCCCCAGCTGACACGGATATATACTGTATATTGCCCCCAGCTCACATGGATATATATATTGCCCCAGCTCACATGGACATATATATTGCCCCCAGCTCACATGGACATATATTGCCTCCAGGCCACACATGGATATTTTTGTCCCCAGCTCCTGTATAAATTTGCCCCCAGCTCCTGTATATATTTGCCCCCAGCTCATGGATATATTTGCCCCAGCTCATGGATATATTTGCCCCAGCTCATGGATATATTTGCCCCAGCTCATGGATATATTTGCCCCAGCTCATGGATATATTTGCCCCCAGCTCATGGATATATTTGCCCCCAGCTCATGGATATATTGCCCCAGCTCATGGATATATTCTCATGGATATATTGCCCCAGCTCATGGATATATTTGCCCCCAGCTCATGGATATATTTGCCCCCAGCTCATGGATATATTTGCCCCAGCTCATGGATATTTTGCCCCAGCTCATGGATATATTTGCCCCCAGCTCATGGATATATTTGCCCCCAGCTCATGGATATATTGCCCCAGCTCATGGATATATTTGCCCCCGCTCATGGATATATTCTCATGGATATATTGCCCCAGCTCATGGATACTGCCCCAGCTCATGGATATACTGCCCCCAGCTCATGGATATACTGCCCCCAGCTCATGGATATACTGCCCCAGCTCATGGATATACTGCCCCCAGCTCATGGATATACTGCCCCTGCTCATGGATATATTGCCCCAGCTCATGGATATACTGCCCAACTCATGCATATACTGCCCCTGCTCATGGATATATGCCCCAGCTCATGGATACTGCCCCAGCTCATGGATATACTGCCCCCAGCTCATGGATATACTGCCCCAGCTCATGGATATACTGCCCCCAGCTCATGGATATACTGCCCCCAGCTCATGGATATACTGCCCCTGCTCATGGATATATTGCCCCAGCTCATGGATATACTGCCCCACTCATGCATATACTGCCCCTGCTCATGGATATATTGCCCCAGCTCATGGATATACTGCCCCAGCTCATGGATATACTGCCCCCAGCTCATGGATATACTGCCCCCAGCTCATGGATGTACTGCCCCCAGCTCATGGATATACTGCCCCCAGCTCATGGATATACTGCCCCAGCTCATGGATATATTGCCCCAGCTCATGGATATACTGCCCCCAGCTCATGGATAGATTTGCCCCCAGCTCTTATGGGTATATAGGGCCCCCAGCTCACCTCAGGCTCCTCTGCTGCTGCCGTTCCTCTCCGTGGTGAGCGGCCGCTGAAAGCATGCAGCCTGGCCGCTCACCGGAAACCACCTGACCAGCGCAGCCGAGTTCTCGCGAGATCTCGTGCGCTGGTCCGCTAGTTCCCATCCCACGCAAGTGGCCAAGCTGCAAGCCAGCGGGCCGCTCGCAGGGAGGGGAACAGCCGGCGGCGCTGCTCCCAGATTCCGGCGCTTTTTGCCGGAATCTGGCGGCGGAGCTGGGCCCCCCTCCAGTGGCGAACTGCCAGGGCCCAGTCGCAACTGCGACCGCTGCGACCCTGGTACTTCCGCCACTGCGTCAGACACAGACTTGGAAGCAATGTAGAACGTTGTAATTTTTTTCCCAATTTTCCAATCAAATAGCCTCTGTGAGCTTACAACATGACATTCGTACACGTATAAGTAGAACTGAAGCTACAAGTATTAAATAAACACATATGAAACTGTAGAACTGAGTTACAGAGCGGTCTCCCTCGTGAATTTAACCCCATAGTGACCATGCTGTTTTACCATTTTCTGTCCGAAAGTACCCACTGCTGGTTTTGCATTCCTGTGCTGCTTGTATAAAAAATGTGGGTACCCCTTTGTGCGGCGCTTCTCGCAGATGTATCTTATAGGTGGAGCAATAGGGTCAAGTGTGCTCCTTAATGTTTATCAGTTTCCTGATATGGATATCAATACATTGGCCAATGTAGTGATATCCATATCAGGATACTGATAAACATTAAGGAGCACACTTGACGCTATTGCTCCACCTATAAGATGTACATCTGCGAGAAGCGCCGCACAAAGGGGTACCCACATTTTTTATGTATCCTATTTTGTAGCAGCACCAAGGCTCTGCCACCACCCCTGAGTTGGCAGCACACTCGCACGGTGACTAGACACCAAATCAGTCTGCACACTACACAGCGCCTTAAGATAACTCTTTTTCTCAATCCTGTGCTGTTTGTGTTTAGCTCTAATTTTCCTCTTACTCTTTTGTGGAACCCACACATATTATATTCCGTTTTTCTCGCCATTAAATGGTCTTTTTAAGATACCATTATTTCCATCATATCGTATAATTTACTATAATAAAAGTATAAATATAACAATAGAGTCCTCGCGCAAGGAATGGAATAGAGTGAAATCTCTAATCTTCTTCTTTAGATATCCCCCTTCTTCATACCTATAATACACAAAAGTGGTACATACATTGCGCCGTATGTCTGATACGAAGAGAAAATATAGATAAGGGGGATATCTATTCAACTCACTTGTTCAAGATCCCCACATTAGCAATATTGGCATTTGGTGAAAATGGTAATGGTTGTGATCCTCACCGATACTGTTACATCCATTACCATTTTCACCAAATGCTAATATTGCTCAGAGCCGGCTAATTTGAGGCTCTTGAACAAGGGAGTTGAATAGATATCCCACCTTATCTATATTTTCTCTTCGTATCAGACATCCTGCGCAATGTATGTTCCACTTTTGTGTATTATAGTTATGAAGAAGGGGGATATCTAAAGAAGAAGAACATTAGAGATTTCACTCTATTCCATTCCTTGAGCGAGGACTCTATTGTTATATTCATATATTTTTTGTGTGGACTAAGGAGTGATACCACATGGGACCTTGCTGCATCAAGTGTTTTGTATCTGTTCTATGCATGTACACGAATCTGCGCCCATCACTATTTTCTTTTATAATAAAAGTATGAAACAATGGAAAAAAAACTTTTTTTAAACTGAAAACAGGATAAAAAGTAAATTAAACAAAAATCAGCCGATCTCTGATGCACCGAGGCAAACGTATGCTAATGTGTTCAAGCATCCTTAGTAGAACCATCCACTACAAAGAGTAGCACAATGTTACACTTATCGGACTCCAGTGGGCAAAGTCAGCTCTAGGGAGCCAGAACCATTGCAGTGATACGTGTCCAAGTAGCATCCAGTGGAAGCAATGTCTGACATAGGAAAGCTCGCAGTCTTAATCTTCAATGCACCAAAGTCCTATATTCATCCATGTCTGGCATATAACAGAGTAGCAGACAAAAGAGGACATAATAGGTCAGGTTATTTGTAAATCACATCGTGTCTGGGCAAGGAGTGATTAAGAGCCAGAGCTTTCTGTGTTTAAAGGGTCAACTTGATGACGACGACTGTTTTGGACAGTTTGCCATCTAGGGTGTTGTTGCATGGGGTTCATTGGATCCACTTATTCCCCTATGTACCAGCCCTGTACCTCCACCGAGGGAAGGTGTAATAACTGTAGAAATTCAGGAACATCTCCATGATCAGCAATAAAGAGAAGTTGGTTACCTTGAGTGACGTGTAAGACAAAGGGGTATCCCAAACGGTATCAGGTTTCCTGTGCCCTGAGGGCATCAATGACTGGCTTTAAGTTCTCCCTAGCCTGTAGAGTGAATCTGGATACACCCTGATATATTTCAGTGACTTGGCCATGACAAACAATGAGTGCGATTTTTCACGTGCTCTCATTTTGTCCCTTTCAGGGAAAAAGTCTGGACTCTACATATCACATTTCTTGAGGACGCCGTTGTCGTTCCGCATGGACAAAGAGCACGGTGGGCTCTGTCGAATAATATTGGTGTATCAAGAGGGTGTTACAGCAGTTCACTAAACAGAGATTTAAGTATAAGGAGGATATTTTCCGTACCCTCTGATTCTGGGAGGTCCCGTACCCTAATGTTGTTTTGGAGACCTCTATTATCCAGGTCACCCATTGGTGATATAAATTGGCAAGTTGTTTGGCCTGCCTTGTTAATTGTGATTTGAGGTGGTCTAATTGGGTGATAGTCATGTCTCTATCCTCCATCTCTTACACCCTGCCCCCCCCCCAGCTGTCGTATATATCAGACCCCAACTCAGCAAATCGGTGTCAAATTTTTCCTCCCTATGGGAAAATGAGGCCTCTGTTCTGGTGGGGAGGAGGCACAGTGTCTCCCTTACCTCTGCATCTGCAATGCTGCGGTAAGTGATGGCTCTGGGTCCGCTAGGCAGACATTTGGTCTGCATGTAATGCTGGGCCCGGGTGTAGAGCTCCAGAGTTAAGTGGCCACCTTCTGCTGCATTGTAGCCACCAAATGTTTAAGTTCTGTTTCGGAAGTCTGCTTAGTCAGGAATAGTAATGGAACATTTTGAGAAGACAAGTACCTGGCTACATATAAATCTAAATATTAAAGAGACCGTATATAAGAAAAAATATATGTTACAGTTACAAGCATTTATAAAGCGCCAACAAGTTCCGTAGCGCTGTACAATGGTAAAGACGGATAACAAATATACATACACTTTACATGCACAGAACAGTAGGAGAGAGGACCGTGCTCGAGAGCTTACATTCTAAGAGGAGAGGGGTGACCCACTAGGTGAGGGTGAATAGAGTACAAGAAGTAGTGGGGGTGCGTGTCGACAGTGTGGGAAGATGGAGCAAGAAATGAACAATGGGGGATTATGGAGTGAGCCGATAGGCCTCTCTAGTGTGTTTTCAGAGACATCTTGAAGGACTGGAGAGACAGGGAGAGTCTGATGTTGCATGGGAGGGAGTTCCATAGAAAGGTGGCAGCTCGGGAGAAGTCTTGAAGGCTGGAGTTGGGGGTGGGGGTATGAGGAAGCGATAGCGCCAGATCATTGGCAGAGCAAAGTGGTCGAGACAAGATGTACTTGCTAATAAGGGAGGAGTTGTAGGTAGGGGTGCGGTCATGGAGAGTTTTGTACATGAGGAACTGTATTTTAAAGTGGACTCTAAAGAAACGGGGAGTCAGTGTAAAGATTGACAAAGGGACGAGGTGTGGGAGGTGAGGCTTATGAGTCTGGCACAGGCGTTCATAACAGACGGCAGAGGGAGAATCTGGGATCTTTTAAGGCCAGAGAGAAGGAGGTTACAGAAGTCAAAGTGGGAGATAATAAAAGCTTGGATGAGTAGTTCAGTAGAGTCCTGATTAAGAAAGGGACGGTCGCGTGCACTGTTTTTTAGGTGGAAGTAGAAAGAGTTGGTTAGAGACTGAATGTGTGGCGTAAAGGATAGATCGGAGTCCAAGAGGATCCCGAGGCAACGAGCCTGAGCAGTAGAAGTAATGGTGGCACCATTCTCCTGAAGGGAAATGGATGCAAGAATGTAGGATTTAGAGGGAGGGAAGATGAGAAGTTCTGTTTTGGAGAGCTTGAGCTTTAGGAAACAGGAAATCATCCAGTCGGAGACAGCCGATAGGCAGGCTGTAATATGGTCCAACACAGGAGGAGAGCGATTGGGGAGGAAAGATAGATTTGCGTGCAGTCAGCATAGAGATGATTTGAGTCCATGGGAAGAAATGAGGTTGCCCAGAGAGGCAGTATAGCTCGAGAAAAGTAGGGGACCCAGAACAGAGCCTTGAGGCAACCCAACCGAGAGAGGAAGCGGTGGTGAAGAGACACCAGTGAAGGAGACACTGAAGGAGCGAAGAGAGATATAAGAAGAGAACCAACCAGGAGAGAGAGCTGTGTCACTGAGGCCAAGTTGACGCAGGGTGAGGAGCAGGAGAGGGTAGTTGACCGTGTCGAATGCAGCAGAGAAGTCAAGAAGAGTAAGCAGGGAGATATGTGTGTGTATACACTGTGTGTATATATATATATCTGTGTGAAGGAGTCTATTTTTTTATAACATTAGCCGCAAAAAATGGCAATAAACTTGCTTTTCCCTTGTGTATAAGGATGCCAGCAGCAGACGTGAAATAATATCCTTCCCCATCAAGCGTCTTAAAAAATAACACAATTATAATGAAGACCTTGCATCACTTATACCAAGTCACTTTCCGATTATACTTGGGTGTGATACGTATAGAACACTTAAAGATTTTATAACAATTAAAAACTCACATATAATCATAGAATATTTTCTGAATCACTTTATGTCTTGAGGTTGCTCACCTTCTTCCTTGATGATGTCTTGCCTTTTTGGAACAGTAGATAAAATGCACTTTGCCCCATACAGTCTGGTTTTGCTTATAACCATAATTGTACCTTGAATTGGTCATAGTGATTGGCTGACACCGTTTCATTTCCTGGCACAAATGATCTCTCTATGTGTGTTTTATAGGGAAAAAAAAACCACGAAAAGTAATTTGATCCATGAGTATATCGTTATAAAATGCACATGATCATTTCAGCCAGAGCCTTATGAGCTCAGATGGTGACACTATGGAAAGTATTGAGACGGAAAATGCATTTAAAGTGGAAATTAATCTAATGTCCGCTGATTGCTTCGTTTTCATGGTAATTGCTCATCTTTTTAGGAAGTTGTGCATTTATATTAATCCTCCCTGATATTTCTGCTCTTGACTTCGCTTCTAAGTAGTACCAGGTTGATGTGCATCAGGTACACGGATTTTCCATATGGCGCAAGTGGGCTGACCTATAAATGACTTTTAAGACCTGAGAGACCCCACAGAAGGACAAGCTATGGATTTTCGCAACGCTGTCCTTGGTCCCTTTGCTCACTGTGCAAGCATAGCAACACTTTTTCAACCTTACTCATGTCATGGCACGTCGAGGCGTTGGCATTGGCTGTAAGCTGAAGGCCAGTTAGCACTTGTCTGGTCAGTGCTATGGCGGCATGGGCAGATATGGAAAGCAAAAGATCTATAGTAGGACCTGACAAATTTAGGGTCCAGTTACTTATCTTTGGAGTCAACCAACCACACAATTTTTTATTTTATTTAGAATTATCCAGAGAATTATTAACCAATGGAAAATTCTAGAAACCAGTGACTACCTACACATTAGAGCCCCTCCCCATCATAGGTGCCTCATTGCAGGTTCTATGTATATTTTGATATGCTGGGAGCCCTGAGGAAGATGTAAGTCCCTAGTAAGTGGGCGTACCACAAAAGAGCAGTCATTATGTTGACGTAGCTTAGGACCTGCCGAGGTGGAGTACGCTGGTGTCGTAGCAGGCTTACGCAAAATACGATCAGATCTTGTAAGTAACCAAATCTCCATCATTTATTGTCAAATCAGAATAATATTATACTGGAGTGACTTGAATTTTGTATATTTTGTGTCTTAATTTCTTTGGCCTCTCAGATATACCCTTAAAAAATGGAAGTACTGGTTGAGTGCAGCCATTCCGGTTCCACTAGAGCGAACATAAAATCGTATCGAACCATTTGCAAAACCATAATCTCAAAAACGAATTTGCCAAGAATATCTGTAAAAATACAGTTTTAAGTCAGTGAACTTTCACTTTTACGTTAAAGACCCATTTTTAGCTCTGGTGTATCTTCTCTAGTAGTCCAGATGTGGACACATGCGCCTGTCTCATGTTAAAACAAGATAAACAAGGGGTGACCGTTTGCATTCCCCTCGGCATTTTTTACTAAATTTAACCACGATGTTTGCCCATGTTTCCCATGGAAAGAAAGGGCTCCTTTTCAGTTAGAGTGGGGGAAGAGCAGAGGTCGCTGACTCGCGGAGTTAATTAATATTGTGTCCAAGGATAAACTACTCCAGTCTTGCCTTGTCTCTGAGGAATAGTCCATGAAGGAGTCCGGAAATGGCGTCTCAGAAGAATGTTAGAACATTAAGACATGACGTATGCCGACTGGTTAGGGGTTTTATTTATTTATTTCTCATTGACTCTTTTTTGGGCAAATCTGTGCAGAAATATAAGCCCCCAGTCTGGGTCTCCACTTGATGTAGACCTGGAACACCCATGGTGCTTGGCCAGTCTACGACCGTACAAAGGATAAACATTATGAAAACCGATGTCCCTAGCCCCAGGCTTGGTATATGTTTGCTTTTCCATGACGACTGTTCCACCAATATGTTATTTAAATGCTTCTTCTACCGTCCTTTTAATTGGAGTAAATTGAAAAGAAAATACAACTTTGAATCCACTTTAGGCAAATTCATTGTTTGAATGTCTCATAACCACCATAATGGTTTCTGGTCAGTGCCAAGAGGTTGGGTGTCTTCTGTGATCCCATAAATTATGACTGACTTAATTACTTTATAAATAGAAATAATTGGTTATTCAAAGAGCGCCGGTGTTTGCCAAAGTTGCCAACATGAGTGAAAATTGCTTTTGTTGCAAAGGGCTGACAGCATCTGGCAACATCTGCCCAATTTATTTATTTATTTATTTGCAAAGTATTTTACCAGGAAGGATACATTGAGATTTCGCTCGTTTTCAAGTATGTTCTTTTTTTACATCAGGCGAAAATATTCACTATTTCTCCCTCTGCATGCCCTGCTCCTCCTCTACAGCTAGAGCTTCCAATATGCGGAAGTCCCATCAGCTTCTTACGCATTTGTGTATATAATTTACATAAATCGCGTACTGTCAGGCACAAGTTACGCAGCACTCATACAGAACCATGTATTGCTGCTGCATTCGAATGAACAGCACCAATCTTCAGCTGCCCTCTCCCAGAACACTCGCTGCTGTGAGTAATCTGCGAGCGAATGATGTTTGCATGCAAAGTGTGCTGACCTCATCATTGTATATAAAACCCTTCTGCTGATTGACAGCTGTGAGTGGGGATGAAACATCTCCATTACAAATACCCCTATCAGCCAAAAAAGGGCTGGAGGAAGGGACGAGGTGGCACACCACGCAGCTGTACCACTTTAGGCTAGGGTCAGATGAGCGCATTTTGTGCGGACTGTGCGTCCGTGCAGTACGGACGCACGTTCTGACGTTAGACTCCGTAGTGGCCACATGGTCCGTTTTCGTGACTGATGTTTTTGCTGGACGTATAAATGCAGTCCGTCTGACTTCGTTCCCTCACTCACACACAAAGCTATGCGGACGTGGCGCACTCCGCACGTCCGTTCTAGCGGTATTACATTCTCGCCTAACCTGCGTCCGTTTGCCGCGTCCGTCATGCGTCCGCACTTCCGTGCGGACGTACTTCGCGTGTGGGGCTCCATTGGTCAGAATGCTATGCTGCCACGGACGTACAAATGTGTGGCAACATGGACGTGAACACTGCGCTCGTCTGACACGGGCCTTAATTGGCTACCATAGTCAGGGTGTGTTGAGTGTCCCTATAAGTTTTTATTGTGCATTCATAATACATATGCCACCCAGGACGTACTTGAAAATGAGAAAAATCTCAATGTATTCTTCCTGGTAAAATACTTTCTCCAAAAAAAAAAAATTGGAGAAAATAAGAGATACGATTAAATAACGATAAACAAGTCCAATAAGACTTTCTATTTGCTAACAGCTATAGTGGAATATTGTTGGTGCGTAGTATTTGTAATGTTATGTCTTTCTGCTATCCTTGAACTTTTGTATTCTGGGAATGTAACTAACTTAAAAATATATATATTTTTTATTTAATCTTTTTTTTTTTTTTTTTTACCATTTCTTAAATTATTGTATATTTATGTTTCAGATCCAGAATGCCAATGATGTCTTAATATCCCCTCTGGAAAAATTCCGTAAAGAACAGATAGGCGCTGCAAAAGTAAGTTTTGTAAAATTCAATAGTTTTTCCTTTAAATGACGAGAAACATCAGTAATTTTTACGTTGTCTGTAACATCTGCAGACATGGGCTACTTGCCACCTCTGCCGTGAAAAATTGGCCAATGTCTAAAAATGTCTGTATGCTAATGCCGATCCTTTGTTGATATGGGCACGATGGATTAAGGACATGATGCAGTGGATCACTAACCTAACCATGGACTCCGTGAAGGGGCATTACTGTCATAACATGCTAGACACCGCCTATCACGAGTACAGGTGAAGATTAAACCGCACAGCATTTATGAGTTCTAAACACCGTGACCGTAGCAAAATCCACCACTATCGATAGACCATACAATTTAAGCCTCAGAGGTTAGTAACCCAAATGGGGTACCCTATTGTCCCCCCCAATGTCCCATAAACACCTTCATTAACTAACATATCCCACCACTACTTTACCCTATACCCTATACTTATACCCTATACATAACCCAGAACTACTTACACACCCTGCTTTTATCTCTACTCTATACTACTCTTAAGCCCCTAATGTATACATAACTATGCAGTAATACATTAGTTATCTAATTAAGCTATAGTTAGTGGAGAGTTAGAAGTGTAAGAGTTAACTGTTGGGGATATTGGCAGTGAAGGTAGATAGTGTAAGGGGTGGGGGGCTTCAGATGGTGGGGCATAAGGGCTATTGAACCCCCTATGCATTAAACCCTTTCAGTTATAGGATAGGGAGTAGGTGTCTGTACTGTGGCCCACTTGCACTCTGTTTCAGCCCTTAAATCTTTGTATGTGGCCATTATTTGGTAGTTAATGGTTATTTAGGCAATTTTTAATTGCTACTCGAATATACCGCTAGATTTTGGTGACAAAAATTTACCGTAAAATTGGAGGGGTCGTGTTCTATTCGAGACATCTGCATCGCGTGTGGGATTGCTATGGGATCCCAAGCTTCCCGGATGTTCTGAGAGTCTCCCTGTAGTGAGCCTCCCTGAAGTGAGTTATAATACAGACAGGACATGACGTATACATATAATAATGATATATTATGAATCTGCCGAGTCTGCCAGAAAGAAACATATATAATATGCCTGGGTTGTATAATAAAATAAGCCTTCAAGACCCGTTTAAACAAAATGAGCGAAACAGGTAAAAATGAGCTCAGCACACAGGCGTGAAATGGCTCAGCAGCGAAAGGGTTAAAAGGTCTATTACAGAATAAACGCCTTTCAAAAAAATTGAGAATCATTTGTGTATAAAACGACTTTACGAGAAGCGGGTTCAACCTAACCACCAGGTCGCTGATCTACAATCATGGAAAGCCGATTCACTCTCACTCAGAAGACACCATCAGCGAGTGTCCTTGGGCAAGACTCGAACGATATGGATGCGCCTACCTCACAAAATACTTGTATATCTCATAGATTGTAAGTTTCCTTGGGAACAGGGACCCCCTGAATCAGGATGATATGGCCTGATTCAGGGGGACCCTGTTCCCAAGGGTTAATCTATTCACAGAACACCGAACTGCACCGACATGTCAGAGAAATGTCCTGATTTTCGGTGGTTCTGTTTGACAGGTTTAAACACAGGCAAATCCCATAGGATTGACTGTAAAACAATATTATTGTTTGGTTTTTTTTATTCAACCTTTTATTCGTTTCATTTTCAGCAAAACCTCTCTTTATTCCCATCTCTCTTTATTCTTTATTCCCTACCATCTCTTTTTTTTTTATTCTGTAAGACCATTTTATTATTTTTTCAAAGGATCTTTTTATAATATAAACACATTTTAATGCATTTTTACTGATTTAAACACCTGTTAGAAGAATAGCAGAGTTATTTTTTTCTTTTCTGTCATTCGGTGGTCTTTGGCGGTCCTTAGACTCCATGGAATCGCCATAGTGTGACAAACTAGAAGGCACCAAAATTTCGGTGCTTTCTGAATAACCCCTTTATATGTCATTATGTGGCCATGATGGGAGTCATCCATACTGAAAGGTGAAATTCCAAATTCCCTTTGCATCTCATGTAGGAAATGTAAGCACTGATCACTAACAGATTGCCAGGAAAAAAAACAGCGATGGTGGCAGTGAGGTATCACTGGAAAGGCCAGTTCATGGACTTTCCAATGATGCCAAACATGACCAGGTTTTATGTAACAGTAAAAATAAAATAATAAATATTTCTTTTTTTTTTTCTTCCTAGCACAACAATATTTTTCACTTTTCAATTATTAAGTGAACAATGAAGCTGCACTAACTCACCATCACATTTCTCATGTCACCAACAAGTGTGGAGGTGATGGCACAATCCATTGTTACGAATTGTTACATCAAAAGCTAAACCGCCGCACTGCAGCGAAGAGCACTGGGTTAACTTTGGACTACTGCGTCACTAATCTTTACACCTCACAAGGTCAAGTGAGGTGGCATTGGATAGGTCAGAGTCTGGCCTTTGCATTTATACCAAACATGACCATGTAAAATCTAAAAGAAAAGAGAGCAAAAATTTTTTTTACATTTATTTTTAGTTCGAGAGCGAGTTCAAATGAAGGTGTCCATGATCTCATGGCCAGAAAGCTATTATTCCTCATGTTCTAAGAATGTTCTTACAGCCCATTAATTTTTTGCTTTTGGTGACTTGTAAGGCCAACCAGGATTCTGATGGAGCACCGTGATGTTGGGCGTATAAAGCCAAGTTGTGAGTGGGTTAAGAGTGTCTTGTCTCCTTGTCTTTGTGCATCAGTTTTCATGTTGTCCTCAATCATCCTTTAATGACAAAATATAGTTGTTCCTTGGGTATTCATTGGTTATCTTGCAGTGGCAGTCGGAACATCATGCATTTGCTTTTCCAACAGGCACGTCTCGTGGTTGAGAATTGGCACTTTGGCATTGGTGACTTTTTTAGGAGACATTGCATGTCTTTCTGCTGGGCAAACCAGTTTCATGGGTTTTTCTGAAAGCTTTATCTGCACATGCTCTCGTAAACTTTTAGAAATTTGTGAAACGGTGAATATAGGCCATTGGCCTTGAACCTGAATTGTGTCTGTAATAAAGCATTTTTAAAGTGGTAAAATAATAAAACTGTCCTAAATGTTTAACATTCTTTATATTTGTATAATAAGCCTCTGGGTAAACCTTTCCATTGCCTTGGAGTTGTAGCTGCGTATAACTGCAAAATAAAATAACCCGTGGGATATTTGGGAATGGTCAACTAGGGAATCTAGTGGCCAATCCTCTTCATAACAGACCTCCGTGAACATGGACAACAGAACATATTAAAAAGGAGATGATGCATTTCTAAAATTAATATCCGTGATACAGAGATGCCATAAACCAGAAAATATTAATTATCTTCGACATTAAATAGTTGAGGCGTGACTAGCCGCTCATTGATGCCTAGACAAAGCAAAAGAACCACCCTTGAGAGTCTTGCAGCTCCGTCACGCTGTTGACAATGAACCATTTGACTGTGTCTTTGAGCTAACGCAGCAGAACTGATTTATAAATGATGTTCATATTATCTAGGAATACTAAAAATGGTTTGAATTTTCCAATCATCACCCAGCGCCTACTGCACAGTTATGTTATGTTGCCATGAAACATGAGTATTTGGCGATATATCATGTATGATCTTTACCGTGACTAGTTTCGGCTTTCATCTTTTCCGCTGGGACACACTGTTTAATGTCTAGTTATCCAAAAGTCCTTATTTCTGGATTCCTAATGTAATTTTGCACATTTCCTAGTTACAACTAACTTTAGTATAGAGTAAAGGGAAGCCATCTAGTGATTAGGAACATGAGCTCACATGTTATAGAAAAAAAAACACAATATGTTAATCTTCCCTACCAAGATCGAGTATACTCAATCCTGAAAAGGACCTGATGGTGCCCCGATATTGATTATACTCGATCTGCTCTAATTCTGGAGCAATGCAGAGGAATTTTGTATGTTGCAATTGAAAATCAACCAACCCAGGTTCGATCCCAGCCAGAGCACCTCTCCAGTAATTGTCCTTGGGCAAGACACCTAACTGCTGTGGAGTCCAGTGGTAACATCTCTACCCTTCAACCGTGGAGAAGCAAGTCAAATCTCGTTCATCATATCCCTCCAATACACAATGCAGAGAATAGCAAGGATTGTCAGTGACACAGTAATACATAAAATACGTATCTTTTGAGTGCAATCCTCAACGGGTGGCTTCTCTCAATTTATCCTACTGCATACTGACTAAATATATTCTATTATATTATAATGTTCATATGGACATTTACCTTGAGAAAGTCATAATACAACAACGAAACGCGTTGGATATACATGTCCAAATTGATTTTAATTTATATTTAATTTAATTTATACTGATCCTCACATACAAAGCTCTCCATACCTGTGCCTCCAACTACATCTCCTCCCTTATTAGCAGGTACATCCTGTCCCGTCCACTTCGCTCTGCCAATGATCGCTCTGCCAATGACGCTATCAGCTCCTCGTACCCGCACGCCCAACTCCCACCTTCAAGACTTCTCCTGAGCTGCCCCCTTTCTATGACATTCCTCCCCCGCAACATCAGACTCTCCCCGTCTCTCCAGTCCTTCAAGACGTCTCTGAAAACTCATTATTTTAGAGAAGCCTATCGGCTCACTCCCTAATACCCCATTTTTAAATTCTTACGCCTTCTTCCCACTCTGCCACATGAACCCGTTACTTCTTGTACTCTGTTCACCCTCACCTAGTGTGTCACCAGTCTCCTCTTCAATTCTAAGCTCTCGAGCAGGGTCTTCTCTCCTACTGTTTTGTGTGTGTAACCTGTATGTATATTTGTTATTCTGTCTCTACCTTTGTACAGCGCTACATAACTTGTTGGTGCTTTATAAATGCTTGTAACTGTAACTATTGTAATAAAGAGTGCTGTTTAAATTGATATATCAGCATCTTTAATTTTGCCATTGCGGTGGAGCGATCCATATCCTTCAATCCTGGTGTGGAGCTGGGTTTCTGGAGAGCTCTGTGACACTGGATGACTGAGCATTATACCTGATGTGCCTTAAATATATGGAATTCCTGTGGGCATTTCCAGAAAGCATGGGAATATATATATATATATATATATATATATATATATATATATGTATATTGCCTGTACTGTACTGCTCTACGTAGGTTTTATAGAGTGATCCTCGTATTTACGATATTTTGGCTGCATCCCCCTAAAACAGAATAAAACAAATAAAAGGTTCCCAAAACAAGTTTCGCCTAACACATAGGCTTCATCAGTTAGTATAAACCAGTAATAAAAAGTGCAAATATATTTGCACTTTTTATTTCTGGTTTATACCAACTGATGAAGTCTATGTGTTAGGCGAAACGCGTTTTGGGAACCTTTAATTTTTTTTATTCTGTTTTATCCATTGTGATTAATAAACCTCTTAATTCAAGCTGATTTAATCCTTTTATGGTGATTTCACCTCTCAAAGTATCCTGTGGAGCTGGTGTGCTTCATGCTGTATGCCCACTGTTCCATTTTCATTGCCGCTACCATTGCTGTAATCTGGCGAGAAGGTCGCTAAACAAGCCCGAATATAGGCTGATGGGGGAGCCTTAAAGATCCCACAGGCAAATATCAGCGAGCCCTTAGGCTCTCCAGAGCGTGAGTGTGACCATCTACAGTTCCTTCTTTTTTATTGTAATACAGAACTTCACTATATATATGTTTTCCTTTTTTTTGAGATTAAATTGATCGATACATGTCAGTGTATGCTGTGAAATCAGAAAATACCACACATTTCCAAGTGTAAGATTTTTTTATTCGCTTTTCCCACGTGTGCGCTGAGTCACCAATTTGTGTCTTTCATAATAATAATAATGTCTACAATTCCTTAATTCTTTGAATGCAATAAATTCCAGAGAATCATGTGATATGTATTTCAGAAAAATCTATGGGGGCAGAGTTTGCGATTCCTGGTCTAAATCATTCTAAACAAGTATCTATCTTTGTGAATGTGTAATTCTTTTTCAGGTAACCTGAGACATTTACTTACAACATTTTGGCCAAAAATCATTACGCCATTCCCTGTGGCTCCTCTCTGTTTCCATTGATAACATAGGGTCTGATTCCGAGTGATTCTTCTTGCTGTAATGTGTTTCGCTGAAGCAGATGTAAGTGCGTCGGTATACTTTCTAAATCAACAAAGTTTATAATGTGTCTGCAAAGTAAAATACACTAGGTTTGCTATGAATTCAATATTCATATACACCATGAAATTACAAATACATGATAGAATTTATTGCAAAGAGGAGAGAAAAGCAAAACAGGAGCTTTAGGAAACTATAGGATGGTTTATTCTACAGTGTGTTTTTTTTTTCTATAAATACAATTTAAGAATTACTCGCACTGGAAATTAAGATTTTTTTTTTTTCCCCCTTCTGAAAACATCTGGCGTTTCTTATTTAACACATGGAACTATTGTAGCAAGAATATTATATATAGAATAAATGCATACGGGGCTGGGACAGAAAAATTTGACCTGTTTTGTTTAAAGCAGAGGAACCCATTTATTATTTATTTTACTTATGAACAAAAAATTAACCATACATGCTCATAGCCAATTCCAAACAAACACAACCATTAAGATACACACACAACACACACACACACACATACATACATGTGCGCACAGTTCAAATGGCTATATAATGTGATTGGACACACAAATTGAGCTAAAATAGATGATACCGCAACAAGTGTGGGTGCACTTTGGACCCCCACATAACCAAAACCCGCAGATCAATTGAAGAAAACTCCAGGACTTCACTTGAGACAAAGTAGCAGCTTTTATTTGGATGAAAAGTGCAACAACATTTCCGCCATCAAAGTGGGCCTTTGTCAAACACACTTGGCCATGTATGTATACACACACACACACACACATACACTGCATAAAGTGCGAGTAAAAGGGCCCATCTCCCCTGGCTTACAGCCGACCTCACGCAAATGTACCAGTTTAGAGATTCACTGAGGTCAAATTTGAAGAGTACTGGTTCCATGAACGATCACTGTGAATACTGAAAAAGGCGAAATGCATGCACAAAACAAACAAAAATGCCTAAAGCCCAATACTTTAATGAAAATCAAAACAATAACATATCAAACCCTAGAAATGTTTGGAAAATCATAAGTAGCATACAAACACCCCCCATCCACTTCCAGTCGGCTGCTGTCAAAGTAAACAACCAAACCCTGCAACACTCCCTAGATGTAGCAAATGCCTTCAATAATTATTTTGTTGGATGCGCCACCACCCTGATTGCTAAGCTAGCAAATGATACGCAATCAGAAAGGCCACACGCAGGTCAGGCCCCTCCAAATGTGCAAAGACCCTCTTTCACAGAGAAATTCAGTTTTAGATCAGTGCCTGTCAGTGTAGTTACTAAACCTTTCTGTAACCAAAAAATTAAATGCCAGTCTGGACCTGATCAAATCCCAGCAATGCTGGGCAACCCTAATAAATGAATCACTGGCGACTGGATACATACCCAAACTCTGGAAAACTGCGACAGTGGTACATATCCATAAAAGTGGAGACAATACTTTGGTATCCAACTACTGCCTGATATCATTGCTGCCTATAATGTCAAAAATTCTGGAAAAATGTGTCTACACTCAATTACGTGGTTATTATCAGTATTGGTACTATTTAACCCCAGATCAATCCGGCTTTCGTCCAAATCATTCAATTACAACTGCCCTTTTAAAAGTCTGTAATGATATCCAAGCTGGCATGGAACAAGGAAACCTAACTGGAGCCATCTTCCTTGATTTTGCCAAGGCCTTTGACACAGTAGACCATGGCATCCTATCACAAAAACTTAAAAACTCCAGTATTGGTGATCGCACGCTAACCTGGTTTCAATCCTATGTATCTGATCGGTTGCAATATGTGTCCATTTCTGACAGCGCTTCCCTCCCCCTCCCAGTCACATGCGGAGTACCCCAAGGCTCGATACTGGGCCCCTGCTATTCACGATATTCATAAATAATCTGCCATAAACATCTGCAAAGCCTCAACTGTACACATGTACGCAGACGACACCGTAATCTATACCAGCAAACCAAATCTCCCGCAGCTGGAGGCCGTGCTGCAAGAACAATTCAGAGGTAGAAAAGTGGATCAAAGTCGGATAACAAACTTTTTCTAAATAATGACAAAACTGTAACGATGCTCTTTGGAACAAAACCTAAACTACATAAATTGCAAACACCCCATCTATGTGTCAGGACAAAATCAAATGGCCCGCTGACCAGTCACTTCTCTCAAATATCTAGGTATGTGGTTAGACCCAAATCTATCCTTTGGCCCCCACATCGAAAAACTCTCATCTAAGCTTTACCCCAAACTAGGTGCCCTGTACAGAAACAAATCCTGCCTGAGCCCGGCGGTAAGAAAGCAGATTGTACAACAAATGCATATGCCGGCTATTGAATATGGAGATGTAGTGTATGCAGCCACCCCGCAAACACACCTTCATAAACTTACTACATTGTATAACTCATTCTGCCGCTTTGTGCTACAATGTAACTACATAACCCACTATTGTGACATGTTAAAAGAGCTAAACTGCCCGTCGCTGGAATCTAGACGCACCCTTCACCTTTCCAACCTGGTGTTTAAGAACTTTTCTGGGACGCTACCACCCTACCTGAATAGACTGGATTCCCTAGCAGTTCCCTCATCCTATAACTAGGGATGAGCCGAACACCCCCGTGTTCGGTTCGCATTCGAACTTGAACAATTTCAAAAGTTCGAGTTCGAACACGAACCGAACTCAATGCAAGTCAATGGGACTCGAAAGTTTGAATTGTAGATCCCTCCAAGAGGGCATATATGCAAGATATTTGCCATAAAAGGTGTATGGGGGTCCGGGCAGTGCCCTGAGGGACAGGAACCAAGGTCAAAAAGTAATAAAAAAAAGTTTTTAAAGGGACAGTGAGTTTTCCATGAAGTAAGGGTTAAAAATAAAAACGAAAAATTCCTTCAAATATCGTGCCTAGGAGGTCCCCATAACGGGCCGGTGAAGTGGTGGATTTTTCGGATGTATAGAAACGTTTAACAACAAAAAAATGACATTTCAAATCACGGTGAAACAGTTTTCCTTTAATCTATTCATAAACAACTGCTTGGGGCGGCAGTCTGTATGAAAAGAGGAGACATTTTAGGATACGCAGAACAAGTTTAGTTATTTTTTTTGGCTAAATTATGGTGAAACTTATGCATACTTTGGATGAAAGTAACGGTTGGTGCTTTAAAATTGGGCCTTTAGTGTCGGCAACAGTGCCGTCACACCGTAACCCATCTGTGGTATTGTGGAAGAGTGCAGAGTTGGACCCTGCAGTCCAATATTAAAATGATATAAATCTGGTAATATAGGCGCCAGTGGCAGTGCACCCAAATATTGTGCCTTTGGCAGCAAGTGCCTTCACACCGTAACCCCTTTGTGGTATTGTGGAAGAGTTCAGTGGTGGAGGTTTTGTGAATGCAGAAGAGATCCCCGATCTATTCCGTTACGTCAGCATCAGGGGATTGATAACTGCTGATCCAGGACTTATTCATTTTTATAAATGTCAGCCGGTCTACAGAGTCGGTGGACAGATGCACTCTTTTGTCTGTGACAAAACCTCCAGCGGTACTGAATGTCCTTTCAGAAAGCACGCTGGATGAAGGGCAACCTAGTAGCTGCATAGCATATTGGCTAAATTCTGGCCAGTGATCCAATCCCAACACCCAGTAAGCCAGTGGATCATCTGCTGGAAAGGTATCCAGGTCTGCCCTTGCACCAATACGGTGAAGATGCTGGCAATGGGTGCCTACATTTGACGTCCCTGGGCGTCGTGGACTAAAAAAACTTAAAAAGGCATCAGTCAAGCGGCCCCTTTCACCTCTCTTCCTCTGATCAACCGCAGCCTCAGAAGCACCTGTGTCATCACTTGGTAACCTACCAGTGCCTGGGAAGGTGTTACACAAGTGTCGCTTTAGAGCGTAATCAAGTTTTTTCATCCTGTCCTCCCTCTGTGAGGGCAGGATAAGCTCTGCAACTTTACCCTTGTATCGTGGATCAAGAAGGCTTGCCAACTAGTAATGATCCCTCTCCTTGATAGCATGAATCCTGGGGTCCTTTACCAGCCTTTGCAGGATAAGGGAGCCCATGCAGCATAGGTTGGAGGTGGCATTAGCTTCCGAGTCTTCCTGGTCAATGAGGATGACCCCATCGTGCACTTCCTCCTCCCAGCCACGTACTAGTCCTTGGGTTTCTGGGCACACAAAACCCTCCCTTGAGGAATCCCCACCTTCAATGCCCCCACTACTTAAATATTCCTCCTCCTCCTCATCCTCCTCCTGTCTGATCTGAGGAGGACCCGCAGGAATGCTGTCTGCGTAAAGACTGGGGCCTTGAGAGCTAGGGAAGGCCTCCTCTTCCTCCTGCTGCTCTGCCTCTAGTGCCACATCTAGAATTCCCCGCAGAGTGTGCTCCAGCAGGAACACTAAAGGAATTGTGTCATTGATGCATGCACTATCCCTGCTCACCATCCTCGTTGCCTCCTCAAATGGTGACAGTACAGTGCATGCATCCTTGATCATCAGCCACTGTGGGGGTGGTGAAAAACCAAGTTGACCTGAACCTGTCCTTGTGCCATACTCACACAGGTACTTGTTGATGGCTCTCTGCTACTTGTGCAGACTCTGCAGCATTGCTAATGTCGAGTTCCACCTGGTGGGCATGTCACAGATCAGACGGTTTGTGGGAAGATGGAACTCTTTGAATTTCTGCAAGGCGAACACTTGCTGGGAATGACCGTCTGAAGTGGCTGCAGACTTTTCTGTCCTGGCTGTGAAGCTCTGCCAGCCCTGGGTACCTGGTTAGGAAACGCTGTACCACCAGATTTAGGACGTGTGCTAGGCGGCATGGTACTTGCGTCAACTTACCCTGGTGTAGGGCAGAGAGAAGGTTGCTGCTATTATCACAGACGACCATTCCCAGCTGAAGCTGGCATTGTGTTAACCATCTCTGCACCTGCCCCTGCAGTGCTGACAGAATTTCTTGCCCGGTGTGACTCCTGTCCCCTAAACAAACCAGCTCAAGCACAGTATGGCAGAGTCCACCAGCTGGAAAGGCAGCAGCTGCAATGCGAGTAATTTTGCTAGGCTGTAATTTAGACGCTGTGCTTGGGGACGGTTGGGACTATATTTTTTCTTATGCTGCAGCAGCTGGGGCAACGTAATCTGACTGCGTAAATCTTCAGCTGATGGGATGATGTCACATTGTGAGGAAGGACCTGGTACATCCATTACTGTAGCATCATCCCTGTCAGTGGAGGTTGGAGTCAATGACATGGCAGGACATATAGTGGGGGTAGAGACAGGTGAGGAGGAGGACATACGCAATGTTTTGTGCCAACGGGATGCGTGGCAGGTGGTCATATGTCGCCTCAAGCACGTGGTACCTAGGGATGAGCTGCTCTGGTTCGGACGGTACGGGGTTCGACCCGAACTTAGCCTGTTCGAGCAGATCGCGAACCCCGAACATTTCCGGGTGTTCGCCGCATGTTCGACCACAATGGACCACAATGCATTTTCCCACTGCCTGAAGCTCGTAATTGGCTACAGCCTTGCACCTGACCACAGGTCTGGTGCAAGACTGGTTGAACACTATGCCAATCACCGCTCAGAGTCCTGATTGGGCAAATTTTGCCCAATCATGGGCTCACAGAGCTAAATCCCGCAGCACACTATATAAGGTTTCAATGCAGCGCTTCTGCACGCATTTCAGAGGAGATTTCAAAGAAGATAGTTGTGTGTGTTGTTACTGCCGGTCTGCCACGCTACTGGGGGGGTCTGGGGGGTCTCATTTCAATTCAATGTCAGGGAATTTAGGTGATGTGTGTCTTGTCACTGTGCCAGCAAGTTTTTTTGGGGTTTACAACTTTATTTAAAACATTTGTGAATTAAGGTGATCTTCTGGGTCTTGTCACCACTGTGCCAGCAAGTCTTTTTGGGTCTCATTTATACCAAATATCAGGGAATTTAGGTGATGTGTGTCTTGTCACTGTGCCAGCAATTTTTTGGGGGGTTTACAACTTTCTTTAAAACATTTGTGAATTGAGGTGATCTTCTGGGTCTCGTCACACAGCCAGCAATTATTTTTGGGCTCACTAATTTCTTTAAAACACTTGTGAATTAAGGTGATCTGTGTCTCGTCATACAAACAGTACCATGCTGTATTTTGGGGCTCACTAATTTCTTTAAAACACTTGGGAATTAAGGTGATCTGTGTCTCGTCATACAAAAAGTACCACGCTGTATTTTGGGGCTCACTAATTTCTTTAAAACACTTGGGAATTAAAGTGATCTGTCTCTTGTCACTGGCTGCCAGCTATCAGTGTGTCTCACTGAGTTATACCAGAGTTCTTTAAATCTTTATACCAGAGTTGAATCAGAGTTCTGTATATATTAATCTATATATCACTCACCATGTCTGAAAGAACAAAAAGGACAGGCAGACGCTCCCAGCCACAGATAAGAGGGCAAGCAGCCCCTGTGTTGGGAGGCTGTGTCTCTGGTCGTGGTGGACGTGGTGCATCCTCTGCAGGGGAATGCTTGTCCTTTCTAACTGGTGCTGGCCGTCTTAAGCAGCAGCAACATACAGAGGACTTGGTGGATTGGCTAACCAGGCCATCCTCATCCTCCGAGTCCTCTGCCAGCCAGGCGTCTAGTGCTTTACAGTCCACCTCAGCTGCCAAAGCATCTAATGCAGCCTCAATGTTCACAGCTACTCCTGCCGTTGCCTCGCTATCACACACGGAGGAGTCAGCTGAATTGTTTGACTACAATGAGAGTGACCTGCTGCTTGAGGATGCGCAGCAAGTACAGTGCTCTGATTCAATCTCTGAGGTTGAGCAAGGGAGTATAATCAACCTAGAGGAAGGGGGTGCCAGTGATGACACACAAATAACTGGCACTCATGTTGCCCCAGCAGCTGCAGCATACTGCCAAGTTGGCTCCAGTGACGAGGAGATAGGGGGTGAAGATGACATTGATGATGATGAGGTCACTGACTCCACCTGGGTGCCAAATCGAACTGAGGAATCAAGTGAGGAGGAGCGGGAGGAGGAGGAGGCACAGCAAACACGAGGCACAACATCCTCTGTGACCAACCGTAGCACTAGCCAGTCCAAGGCATCACATGTCAGAGCTGCTCCGGTGCAGAGCGCTGTTGTCTCAAAGAACACATGCAGGAACTCTGCTGTCTGGGAGTTCTTTAAGAACTGTGCAGCAGACCCCACCGTTGCTATTTGTAATCTATGTCAGAGGAGGCTGAAGCGTGGGATAAACACCGGGCACTTGGGTACCACGTGCTTGAGGCGACATATGAACAAGTGCCACACATCCCGTTGGGGCAAAACTTTGCGTAGGTCCTCCTCCTCCTCATCTGTCTCTACCCCCACTGTATGTCCTGCCATGTCATTGCCTACAACCTCCACCGACAGGGATGATGCTACAATAATGGATGTACCAGGTCCTTCCTCACAATGTGACAGCATCCCATCAGCTGAAGATTTACGCAGTCAGATTACGTTGCCGCAGCTGCTGCAGCGAAAGAAAAAATATAGTCCCAACCATCCCCAAGCACAGCGTCTAAATGCCAGTTTAGCAAAATTACTCGCATTGCAGCTGCTGCCTTTCCAGCTGGTAGACTCTGCTCCCTTCCGTGAATTTGCTGAATGCGCTGTACCACAGTGGCAGGTTCCAAAACGCCATTACTTTTCTCGCAAGGCCATTCCAGCACTATACCAGCATGTGGAAGACAATGTTATCCAGTCATTGGGAACGGCAGTCAGCAGCAAGGTGCATGTCACTTTAGACACGTGGTCCAGCAAGCATGGACAGGGTCATTACATTTCCTTCACGGCACACTGGGTAACTCTGATTACAGCTGGGAGGGATCCAAGACGGGGCTCTGTGCTGGAGCTAGTTCATCCACCACGCCTCCAGAAAGCTGCTTGTATGAGGTCTGTCTGCTCCACCACCTCTTCCTCCTCCTCCTCCTTCTCTGTCTCTGGCGAAGTGGCAGTTAAACCGACGCCTGACAGGGTCTACGCAATGGCTCAAGCAAAAAGATGCCATACTGTGCTTGAGCTGGTTTGTTTAGGGGACAGGAGCCACACCGGGTCAGAAATTTTGTCAGCTCTGCAGTGGCAGGTGCAGAGATGGTTAACACCACGCCAGCTTGAGCTGGGAATGATCGTCTGCGATAATGGCAGCAACCTTCTCTCCGCCCTACGCAAGGGTAAATTGACGCATGTACCATGCCTAGCACATGTCCTAAATCTGGTGGTACAGCGTTTCCTAACCAAGTACCCAGGGCTGCCAGAGCTTCTCATCCAGGCCAGAAAAGTCTGCAGCCACTTCAGACGGTCATTCCCAGCAAGCGTTCGCCTGGCAGAAATTCAAAGAGAATTACACCTTCCCACAAATCGTCTGATCTGTGACATGCCCACCAGGTGGAATTCGACATTAGCAATGCTGCAGCGTCTGCACAAGCAGCAGAGGGCCATCAACGAGTACCTGTGTGAGTATGGCACAAGGACAGGTTCAGGTCAACTTGTTTTTTTTCCCCCCCGCAGTGGCTGATGATCAAGGATGCATGCCATCATTTGAGGAGGCAACGAGGATGGTGAGCAGGGACAGTGCATGCATCAGTGACACAATTCCTTTAGTGTTCCTACTGGAGCACACTCTGCGGGGAATTATAGATGTGGCTCTAGAGGCAGAGCAGCGGGAGGAAGAGGACGCCTTCCCTAGCTCTCAAGGCCCCAGTCTTTCCGCAGACAGAATTCCAGCGGGTCCTACTCAGATCAGACAGGAGGAGGAGGAGGACTATTTAAGTAGTGGGGGCATTGAAGGTGGGGATTCCTCAAGGCAGGGTTTTGTCTGCCCAGAAACAGAAGGGCTTGTGCGTGGCTGGGAGGAGGAAGTGCACGATACGGTCATCCTCATTGACCAGGAAGACTCGGCAGCTAATGCCACCTCCAACCTACGCTGCATGGGCTCCCTAATGATGCAAAGCCTGCTAAAGGACCCCAGGATTCGTGCTATCAAGGAGAGGGATCATTACTGGTTGGCAACCCTTCTTGATCCACGATACAAGGGGAAAGTTGCAGAGCTCATCCTGCCCGCACAGAGGGAGCACAGGATGACAAAACTTGAGGACGCGCTAAAGCGAAACTTGTGTAACACCTTTCCAGGCACTGTTAGATTACCAAGTGCTGACACACGTGCTTCTGAGGCTGCAGGTGATCAGAGGAATAGCGGTGAAGGCCAGGGTCACTTGACTGATGCATTTTTAAATTTTTTTAGTCCTCGACGCCCAGGGACGTCAAATGTAGGCACCCATTGCCAGCGTCTTCACCATACGGTGCAGGACTACCTAGGGGCAAGGGCAGACCTGGATACCTTTCCAGCAGATGATCCACTGGCTTACTGGGTGTTGAGATTGGATCACTGGCCAGAATTTAGCCAATATGCTATGCAGCTACTAGGTTGCCCTTCATCTAGCGTGCTTTCCGAAAGGATGTTCAGTGCCGCTGGAGGTTTTGTCACTGACAAAAGAGTGCGTCTGTCCACAGACTCTGTAGACCGGCTGACATTTATAAAAAGGAATAAGTCCTGGATCAGCAGCTATCAATCCCCTGATGCTGAAGTAATGGAATAGATAGGGGATGTCCTCTTCTGCATTCACAAAACCTCCAGCACTGGACTCTAACACAATACCACAAAGGGTTACGGTGTGAAGGCACTTGCTGCCATGAAAGGCACATTATCTGGCTGCACTGACGCCCATTAAAAAAAACAAAAAACTTTTCAATATAGGACCACATGGTCCAGCCCTGCACTCTTCCACAATACTACAGAGGGGTTACTGTATGATGATACTTGCTGGCCTGGCACCAAAGGCACAATATCTGGGTGCACTGACGCCCATTAACAGATAAAAAAAACACTTTTCAATATAGGACCACATGGTCCACCCCTGCACTCTTCCACAATACCACAGAGGGGTTACTGTATGATAGTACTTGCATGCCTGACACTAAAGGCACAATATCTGGGTGCACTGCCATTGACGCCTGTATCAGATTCATATCCTCAGAGGGGTTACGGTGTGACGGCACTGTTGCCGACGCTAAAAGCCCAATTTTAAAGCACCTATTGTTACTTTCATCCAAAGCCTGCATAAGTTTCACAATAATTTAGCCCAAAAAAACACTAAACTTTTTCTGCGCATCCTAAAATGTCTTTTCATACAGGCTGCCGCCCCAAGCAGTTGTTTATGGATAGATTAAAGGAAAAGCATTTACCGTCATATGAAACGTCATTTATTTGTTTTTAAGTGTTTCTATACATCCTAGAAATCCGACACTTCACGGGCAGGTTATGGGGCCCTCCTAGGCACGATATTTGAAGGAATTTTTCGTTTTTATTTTTAACCCTTATTTCATGGAAAACTCACTGTCCCTTTAAAAACGTTTTTTTTTTAAACTTTTTGTCCTTGTTTCCTGTCCCCCAGGGCACTACCCGGACCCCCATACACCTTTTATGGCAAATATGTAGCATATATGCCCTCTTGGAGGGCACTCTAAAAAACTGAATTTTCAGCCCCATTGACTTGTATGGGGGTTCGGGTTCGGTCCCGAACAAATGGGAAGTTCGGGCTCGAACCGAACTCGGGGAGTGTTCGGCTCATCCCTAGTGGTACCCAAGCGTCCGGTGTCTTTCCCATGCTTGATCCTCATCTGACATAGATTACAAATAGCAACGGTGCGGTCTGCTTCACATTTCTTAAAGAACTCCCAGACAGCAGAGTTCCTGGATGTGTGCTTTGAGACAACAGTGCTCTGCATCTGAGCAGCTCTGACATCTGATGCCTTGGACTGGATACAGTTGGTCATAGAGGACGATGTGCCTCGTGTTTGTTGTGCCTCCTCCTCCTCCTTTGACTCCTCTGTTCGATCAGGCACCCAGGTGGAGTCAGTGACCTCCTCATCATTGTCATCACCCCTTATCTCCTCGTCACTGGAGCCAACTTTGCAGTATGCTGCAGCTGCTGGGGCAACATGAGTGCCAGTTATTTGTGTGTTATCACTGGCACCCGCTTCCTCTAGGTTGATTATACTCCCTTCCTCAACCTCAGAGATAGAATCAGAGCACTGTAGTTGCTGCGCATCCTCAAACAGCATGTCACTGTCAATGTAGTCAAACAATTCAGCTGACTCCTCCATGTGTGATAGTGAGACTGCGGCAGGAGGAGCTGTGGACATGGAGGCTGCATTAGATGCTTTGGCAGCTGAGGTGGACTGTAAACCACTACAAGCCTGGCTGGCAGAGGACTCGGAGGATGAGGATGGCCTGGTTAGCCAATCCACCAAATCCTCTGTATGTTGCTGCTGCTTTAGACAGCCAGCACCAGTTAGAAAGGACATGCGTGCCTCTGCAGAGGATGCACCACGTCCACCACGACCAGAGGCACAGCCTCCCGACACAGAGGCTGTTTGCCCTCTTATCTCTGTCTGGGAGCATCTGCCTGTCCTTTTTGGTCTTTCTGACATGGTGAGTGGTATAAAGATTGGAGATATGCAGAACTCTGATTCAACTCTGTTATAAAGATTGGAGATATGCAGAACTCTGCTATAACTCAACGAGACACCCTGATAGTTGGCAGCAGTGACAAGACACAGATTACAACAATTCCCAGATATCTGCTAGAAGTGATACCCCAATAGCTGGCACTGAGAAGACACAGATTACAATTCCCAGAAATGTTATGGAAGTATGTGACACCCCCTGATAGCTGACTGTCAGTGACTGCGAAGACACACTTTCCACCAATTCCCAGATATCTGCAACAAGTGAGCCCCCAAATTGCTGCTGTCACTGACTGAGAAGACACACTTTCCACCAATTCCCCGATATCTGCCAGAAGTGAGCCCCCAAATTGCTGCTGTCACTGAATGAAAAGACACACTTTCCACCAATTCCCAGATATCTGCAACAAGTGAGCCCCCCAAATTGCTGCTGTCACTGAAATGAGAAGACACACTTTCCACCAATTCCCAGATATCTGCAACAAGTGAGACCCCCCCAAATAGCTGTCACTGGCAGTGAGAAGACACACTAACAGAACAATCTCCTCTCACTCCTGCAGAAAACACGTGCTGGCTGGGCTGGGTTCAAGCCTTATATAGGGTGCTGCGGGACTTAGCTCTTTGAGCCCATGATTGGGCAAAATTTGCCCAATCAGGACTCTGAGCCGTGATTGGCATAGTCTTGCACCTGTCTTGCACCTAACTGTGGTCAGGTGCAGGCTGTAGAAAATTACAAGCTTCAGGCCAGTGGAAAAGTGCATTGTGGTGCATTGTGGGCGAACATGCGGCGAACATGCGGAAATGTTCGTAGTTCGCGAACGGGCGATGTTCGAATCAAACTCCGAACGCATCGAACCGAACAGCTCATCCCTACCTATAACCTCCGATCCAGGACCTGCACCTTACTTGCAATACCACAATACAAAAAGAAAGTGACTCGATCATCATTTTCTTGCAGAGCACCGCAATTATGGAATAACCCCCCCAGACGCCATCAAATCTTCACCCACTCTAAAGTCACTTAAGAGATCTCAATTAATATACCTCAATGCAGAATGCACCTGTAAACATGTAACATAGTGAATATATACAGAATGCACCTGTAAACATGTAACACGGTGACTGTATACAGAATGCACCTGTAAACATGTAACATAGTGACTATATTTCCTACATATTTAATATTTTCTGTGTTAATCTGTATATTTGTGTTTTGTTTTTTAACACCTTGCATTTTATCACTTTGTATTTCTGGAACAACTGTAACAATTCAATGTTCTTGAACCCAGGACATACTTGAAAACGAGAGTAATCTCGATCTATTCTTCATGGTAAAATCCTTTATAAATAAATAAATGTATGTATGTATATACACACACACACACACACACGACCATGTATTTATCTACACTCGCACTCGGCCATGTACTGTATGTATCTGCACACACACACACTCAGTCATGTTTGTACACACACACTCACACAAAGCCACACAGCCTCTTTAACTCATGCTGTGCAGCATTATGAGCCTCAAGTATAAGAACCCCTGTCCCCATCTGCTGGACAAACAGTCGGCACCAACCTCCTACTTCACTGGCAGCAATACTGTATTACCGACTTCTACAACTGTTAATTTAGTGGCACGCACATTTTATAGAGCTGGTAACGGGCAGCCTCTAAGGGCTATCAACTTGCACGGACTTTACCCTTTTGCAGCTGACTTTTGCCAGCTGAGTCCAAAAAGAGACCAGTAGGTTAGACTTGTCATAACCCTAAAAGCCTAGCTTTTCTTGCAAATGTTTTAACGGTCGGAAGAATAAACACTTTGAACATGGACCAGATAAACTTGGGTATAGGTAGTAAAATGGTTAAATAGTCCCTAGGTGCCGTGTAAGACAAACTCTTCATTCCTCAGTTTTAGTTGCCTGATTGATGGTGTAGCTGAAGAGACCAGGTAAGGATGAGTTCTTTAAGGTCCAGCTCAAACTGCAAGAGAAACAATGGGACTTGGCAGCTATTCATGGCTCCCTGTGGTACAATTAAGGCTAGGGTCAGACTAACGCATTTTTCACGTTGTCCGTGAAAAAGTACGTTCGAACGAATGGACGTATTTTTTCACGGAATACGCAATAGCGGTCATACGATGCACAGTTTCATCCGTGATTTTGTACGGATCATCAATAAAACACTTTTTGGGTCTGGACGTTATGTTGGCCGGACATTAGCAGTGTCTGACGTCTCCTAATCACGCACACACGCCGCTAGCGGACGCAGCGCACTCTGTACGTCAGTACTAGTGGTTTCACGTTCTCGAAAAAATGCGTTTGTTTGCCGCTTGCGTTGCGCGGCCGCACTTTTGTGCGACCGTACTTCGTATATTGGCCGTCATTGCCCGTCATCTGCTGCTAGTGCGGCCGTGATTAAGTGCGCCTAAACGCGCGTTCGCACTGCCTCAGTCTGACCCTAGCCTAAGAAATCCGTGCTGAAGGCGCATTATAAAGTTCAACAGGTCTGCCTGGATTCCAGAGGCTCAGAGAACATTAGCAGTATTTGTGTTTTATGCTGGCAGAAATGTTGGATTAAGGGCCAAAATAGCTCAACAGTAAATCCAGCAGACATGGTCAAATGGCACACTCATATAATAATCTAGACCAGTGATGCCCATCCCTGGTCCTCAGGTCCTCTATCAGGCCAGGTTTGCAGATATCTGAAGCACAGCACAGGTGATATGATTTGCTGCTCAGTGATTGCAGGATTCAGTCTGCATTTCCCCAAGGTGATCCTTGAACCCTTTCAATGCGGTGGACGCGCTGAGCGCGTCCACCTAATTGCTACTTCGCTGCGGAGGACGCGCTGAGCGCGTTCTCCCTTTGCAGCCTCGATCAGCCAGTATTCCGGCTGATCGCGCGGCCCTCCGGTGCGGGCTGACATCATCGATGTCAGCCCAGCCTCCGGGACCCCGGCGGGCACGATAGACGTCATCGCGCATGCGCGATGACGTCTATTTCAGGCACCCCCCGCCATTGTAGGGAAGGTGCCTGAAGGGGAGGGGGGGAGGTCCTTCGGACCTCTCCCCCTCCCCTTCCCCGCGGGCCAGCGATTAAAGACAGGCACCGCCTGGAAGGGCACAGTATGCCCTTCCAAGCGGCGGCTGTCTTTAAACCCTAGGGGGCTGGATCGCGATATGGTGCTAACATGCGCCGTATCACGGTCCCCTCCCGGAGCTGGCCGACATCTTGGATGTTGGCCAAGCTTCCAGGATATCCCCCTAATGACTGGCGTCATCGCGCAGAGCGTGATGGCGCCAGTTTTGAAATTAACCCCTTGCTGCCACCTATAGTGGAGATAGGGGGTTCCAATGAACCCCCTATCTCCCAATCCATGACAGCTAGGGGTTAATGTTTACTATCATTGGAATGGCCAGAGCGTGGCCTTTCCAATGATACCAAACATGACCATGTAAAATGTAAAAAAAAAAAAAGTTTTTTTTTTTTTTGTTTTGTTTTATTAGTGCAACAATATTGTTCCCATTTCAATTATAATGTGAACAATGATGCTGCACTAACGAATTTTTCTATGGGGGGCGTTTGCTAAAAAAACACGTAATTTTCCCCAAAAAAAGTAACGATTCCTCATTTCTAAATTTTTTAACAAACGCACCCCATAGAAAATATAACCGCAAACAATCGCATGTTAAAATGTGAAAAAAAACACTTTACACATTGTAAATTATTGAAAATTCAAATTTTATTGCATTTTTTGTTATAATATACAGACATGACATAACGTATACATATAATAATGACATATTATGAATCTGCCGAGTCTGTCGGAAAGAACGATATATAATATGTCTGGGTCATATATTAAAATAAGCCTTCAAAACGCGGTTAAACATGATGAGCGAAACCGGTAAAAATGAGCTCAGCACAGAGGCATGAAAAGGCTCAGCAGCGAAAAGGTTAAACCTGCCCTGTTAGAGGGTCCTGATGACCAGGATTGGAAACCATGGATCTCGAATTAGCAATAATAATGATGTTACACCATGAAAGAAGATAGAATGACCTGCAACCATAGAGGTGTATCATCAACTGTGTAGACTGCCTTATTGACTTGACTCTTTCATATTTGCTTTCCTGTGGGTCAATAAGATTTTTAAAATAGATACAGAAAAAATGGCGTCGCGCCCATACTCACCGGAGCGGCAGCAACTGCCAGGAGTAACAGCCCAGTCAATGTATAAAACATAACAAGGAAAAAGAGTGTCATCTGCGCTCGTTTCTATGTGTTCCATGTACAACAAAAATGAGGTTTTTGTTTGTTTCAATGGCCATTGCAACGTAAGCCCACTCACCACTTCAAGGCACCTCTTTAGAGTGGGTACCTAACAATTGTGACCAAAAGGCCGCTCTACTGAGCAGCTCCAAGCCCCTCCAGCTGCTTTTCAGCCAAGGAGAGGCAAAGATGGTGGCTTTTATTTATACACGCACCAAACACTTCCCATTTGGGATCAAAAACAAAAACCTGGAAAGAGGAACAGCTGCAGAACGACGGACTGGTGTTACAAGCATGATATACATAGATACAGAAAAAATGGCGTCGCGCCCATAAGATTTTTAAGACAATGTTTTTTGTAAAATAATTAAGTTTATCAGACACACATGGTCTCATTGTCTTGGCTTTTTTCTTTGAATGGTGTGCTCTGTTTCCCTGAGTAACATAGTCTTCTATGCGGAGGTCCATGTTCCTCCAGGGACATCCTACTTGTGGGTTTTCGTTTCATATTTTTAGAGTTCTTTTTAATTTGTAGGGTAATGTCCACCTTTGCATATTATCTTGGAATTTCATCCAGATTGAAAGCCGTGGGGGTGATCCCTTTTGTTTATAAAGATAGACGGTCCTACACAGATTCAGTTATGACGCTGTTCATCATGCTTGGGTTAGATGTGTATGTGCGTGCAATGGCACCACCATTTTTTGAGCGATGAAAAGGCACAATAAAATTTAGTTTGGCAGACCCTCTCAAAGAAGGGCATGTTATTTCAACCAGAGTTACCCAAGGAAACTTGTATTTTAATAAAGATATTAAAAACGCTCCCGGCATGAAGCCAATCTGTGCACAAATTAGCCCTCGACACTTGTGTGCTAATTGGGTAAGGGCAGGCCAGAGCAAATTTTAAGTGAATTTTTAATAGAGATGCGCATTAGTTTCGGAAAAATTCGGAATTTGGAAAGAAATTTGATAATTCGTATTTCAGAAGTACTTCCGAATAACGAATCGATACGATACGAATTAGAATTGAAACGAAATGGTATATAACATTTATTTCGTTTTACACTGTGTCATCATCATAGAAGATGAATTTGAATAATTGGTATCAACGATCGAATTTGAAATGAACTATCAAATGGATATCAACAACTATCGAATCGGTTTGAAATTTCAAATCAATTCGAAACTAAACGAAATACGAAACAAAATCAGTTGCGAAATTCCGAAAACAAAATTATTTAAAAATGTAACGAAATGAAACTAAACGAAACAAATTTTTCAGCCATGCACATCCCTAATTTTTAACTCCCCCTCTCCCCAAGGATTAAACATTTTCTCAAGTTGTTAGTGATAAAATAAAAATGTCATCTTTTCCACTAGAATACACCTTTTAACACTTTCCACTAATGTCACGCGTTCATTCTTTGAATTCAATAACTGTGCATTAAGTCCAGTAATTGTCAGTAACAATTTACTGAGACGATTTGCATCACTGTTCCTTGAAAAAACAAGATGAAAAAACAAAGTACTTTAGACCAATTACCTATTTAATGGATTTGTAGAGGTCGTTAACATTTTTATAGGCCAAGACATATACGCCATTTAATAAATGTCACATAAATCACAGTGGGATTAACCTAACAAGTAATGAAAAATGTATTTTGGAGATTCTTCTTGTGAAACCTGTTTGGGTGACAAATAACCTAGCATCATCTGAATTAGTATCAAAAGATTACTCAAATAATAACCAGTAGATGTGAACAGTCAGGTCAATCACAACTGATACAGGGTTGATCAAAGAGAATCGAAAAGTCACCGCATGTTCGGTGACTTTTCGTTCTCTTCGGTGCGATTTGGCGATCCTATTTCGGCGACCCTGCGGTGTATTCAGCAAGCACCACAGGGTCGCCGTAATGCAGGGAAAATGCGCCGCAAACCCGCCGAAAACTCACCACAAAACCAGGGCGAACGCACACTGAACCCCGCAAAAACATCTGGATTAACCCCGCCGAACACGCCAGAGAAACCCGAGCAGGAGCCGATAACAGCACAGAGCAGACGCCGGAAAACCTGACACTGCAAACGAATAGAGTGAAAAAAAAAATAGTACGCTTGAAAGTTTGAAAAGTGAAACTCTGTTTGCAAAGGAACTACTGAACGAAAATGTCTGAAATTTACATATAAGGTCCGATGAATGATTAATAAAAAGGGCTGTTACAGAAAAAAAGATACGATTAAAAAAAAAGCGGAAAAAAAATGTTTGCTTAAAAATCCCACAAAATGCCTAAAAGATCCTAAAAAATCTGTAAATAAAGAGACTTTTTACTGCAGAATATTATAATCAACGGTTTATTAGATATTGAATTAAAACTGGAATATTTTTTATCATTGAAGCCTATTGGATTCGCCTGAATAAACCTTTTAATTAAACCACGAACAGCAGGGCAATTCGGCAACTTTTCACTGCTGGTTTTTGTTCTCTGAATAGACGAAGCATTGCTTCTCTATGGGGATTCACTGCCCTCGAACAGGCACCGAACAGGCACCATATGTGCAGGCAATTTGCCAACATTTGGCGAACTGCCTGCTCTCTGGATAGCCGAATGGCCAGGAAAGGTAACCAAATGCTGAATTTCAGCGTTCGGTTACCTTTCGCCAGCAATTCAGAGCTCTTTGAATAACCCGGTTATAGATATTGGTCCCTAAATAGGAAAAAGAATGCAACCTGAAAAAACTACAAAGACCTGATAGGTTTAAATATGGAAGAGACAACTCCGTAATCCAACATCTTTACTTGACATCAAAATAAAAGGTTAGGAAAGTTGGCAAAACATTTGATTACTAAAGAAGCTTGCCCAGTTTGAGCTGGTGTGACTGTTAATGTAATTATGTCAATAAATTGTAGAACTAAAATGGTATTTTAACAGATCTCAGTACCCCGACTGGGGATCCTTGCCGGATCCCCCCCGTGCTCTCCCTAGGTAGACTCTCGTGCCTTCCTCCAGTCATCAGGTGAAGCTTAAGGACCGGCACACAAAGAGAGTCTGACCATGACCATCGTTGATAGTAAACAGGTTACAGTCTAAAACCGCAGATAATGGGGCAGTGTTTGCCTGAGAGCAGATTAGCAAACTACTCAAACATATGCAGATTGCAACACATTCCTGAGAGCAAACCTATCAGCAGATAACAACAGATACAAATGGACCATAACGATAAACAATAACATTATTCTTGCGTTGTGCAGATTACACAAACACAGGAGAGGGCAAGGAAATGATATAGAGCATCAGGCCTGCACCTCCCAAATACATCTCCAGGTCTGTGCACCCAAAGTCCAAAGTGATGCACATCACAGGTATAAACAATACAGGTATGGCATATTCTTCCTAAAGCTATTTTATCCAATTTACTTTATACCTTTAGAAAAGGTCTGAATGTTCTCCTGTTAAGATAGGATATGATATAAACAGATATAAGAATTAAAAGTTGCAATGCATTGCTCATTGATCCAGGGAGAAATCTGACATTACGAAATCAAGAAGGAATTGTTTGCCCTTTATTGGACAGAACAGAAAAATGCACAAGTGTTTTTTTTTTCCCTTTTAGTTTGGATCAACAGCAGCCATAGGGATATGTGCAAGGATGAACTTGATGGACATTCATCTTTCTTTCCTTTTTTTTTTTATTCAACTTAAATTACTATGTAAAAATGTAAATTTCGAAATATCAATAAATTTTTTGGTACACATGTGACAAAATATACATTCGGCATAAGCGTACATATTTATTAAATGATCACTATTAATGTATAGTACTTAGGCCCCATACTATGCAGATTGGTTAATGTTCTATCAAAGACTTAGGGTACATTACAATCCCCGCGTTAAAACGGGGGCGGTAGGGAGACAAAACTGCACCCGCAGTTTTCCCCCTACCGCCTCCGTTTTAACGGGGGATTGCAATGCAGGCGCAAAAATTGCTGCCTGCATTTGTAGTGGGCGCTACGCCCCGGAATGCTCATGGCAGCGCTGAGCGCAGCCGCGAGCATCAACTCAATGGAGTCCATAGGCCTCGCGAGATCCGGCTGGTCGGCGTGGTGATACGCAGGGGAGACTGAGGAACTTTTTCCCCCCGTCTCTCTCCCTGCCGCCTGCCGGATGGAGGAGGCGGTTGGAACCGCGGACAGGAGGTGCGTATACAATTCTTTTTTTTCTTTTTTTAGCTGGTGTTAACGGATTCTACAGAAGCGGAATCCGTTAACACCAAGTCCTGGCTCTGGTTAACTTTCCGCTAACCAGAGCCTGACGTTAATTAGGACTTTGTAAACCTAACGCTGATTAACTCTTTGTGCTCCCCATGTTAAGTATCGGGAGCGCAAAGTACAGTAACCTCGCACAGAAAAGCGCAAGATTCCAAACGCAAACGGGTTACTTAACCCGTTTGCGTTTGGATTATAATATGCGGTAGACAACGCGGCTAACGTTAATGCTCACGCAGGTGAGCGTTAAAGTTAGCACCTAGATTGTAATTTGGCCCCTATTTCTTAGCAATTTAAAAATAAGCTGTGATAGATTGAATCTACTGAATACGATTGTTGATACACGTCACTCCTGTCAGCAGCGACAAATGATTTCTCCACTCTGTCGGCACCATCATTCAACCAGTTTTCTTACCAGATGAACATTTTATTCTGCCCCTGTTAAGGCTAATGTCAGACGAACGCAGTCTGAGCGCACTCTGCATGCGTGCATAAAGGACAGACGTAATGACAGAAGATACCGTAGACACCACGCGTTCCGTGTTTTTTTGACGGATATAGAAAATAGATGGGAACTATGGGAAATAAAATTAATATGAAAAATGCTCAAAGTTTGAAAAAGGATATGAAAAGCCATTTTGTGCGTCAAGGTGCTAGACGTCGCAAATGCGCTGCGTCTGACATCTCATCACTCACACAACGCTACGCGGCGCATCTGCGCATCTGTGCTAGCGGTTTTACGTTCTTGCCTAACTTGCGTCCGTTTGTCACATGCGTTGTGCGTGCGCAGTCCGGTGCGCACGTACTTCGTGTGTGGGTCTCTATTGATCATGATTCTATGCTACGATGGACGTTAAACTGTGTGGCAACACGGACGTGATAATTGCGTTCGTCTGACAGCCTAAAAGATTGTTAATGAGATACTGGTGATATTTTTAAAATTGTCCGTAGTGCTTTAATGCTCGAAACCATAAATTAAAAGAGTGTAGTTGTATATAAATAAATAAATAAGGGGGAGGGCACAAAATAAAAAACTGGCGCCGAGCCTGTAGATTTTCCTAAATGAAAAATGTTTAATGGTTTATGTTTCTAGTTTAAAATTGGCTTATAAATGTACCTAGTTTCGCCCGGCTCTCTTCTGGAATGACCGTTTTGCTTCTTCCTGAAACAGGTGCGGTCTACCGCTGAGCAAATAAATTGAGAGGCATTGACTGATCAGCACTGCGCTACTGGTGTGATGCAGATCTCTGATGCCAGCAGGACTGGACAACAGATACAGCAACCCCTGATGATCACTTGCTCTTGGTGCCTAAGAGGTAAAAGCTGCACCTTCCTGATGAAGCCAAACCAGGCCAAAATGATCATTGGGGGTTGATATATCTTTCGGGCAGAGGAGACGTCCTTGGCATTTCAGTTCTGACCACCCATTCTGAGTGATAGCAGTGATTTGCATATTGTATGGTTTTCTCTGTAACGGCACCATCGACCTTGTGAGCCCAGAGTGTGGACCCACTAAAGGCAGGCCACTTATGCTGCTGCCCATTCTAGGTACTCTCATAAGCTTATTTTCATTCTCCCAATGGAGGAGGTAGTGATGGAAGAACATGAGAAGGTGACACTGAAATCCACTTTATTTGAAACTTTTTATTTTACTGCCATGACTCCCTGATCCCAACACGCAGACGTGCGTAACCTGATGATCTTTGGCCTAGCCGGTAAAACAAGAAAATAGAGAAAACATAGTAACAAGCCAGAGTGCAGAACCAGAGGGGGTAGTCGTAAAAGTCGGGGTCAGAAACAAAAAGGATTAAATATAAATCAGATGAGTTATACATATGCCAGATTATTGAGCCAAAGTGGATAAACATATGCCTAAATCAGCTGGGGAAGCCAGAGGACGGAATAGCCAAAATGAATCTCGTCATACCCTTGCCAAATAACCAAAACGTGTTTCCGTAACAGAAACCACAGCAGGACATCGGTATGAGGGAAATCCTAGCATTTAACTTTGGCGGGTAGTCCCCATTGGTACGCGTTATAACACCATGACTGCAATAATAACCACCAGCATCCGGCAATCATCCAACGAGAAAGACTCTGCCGGGCACCGGGGGTCACAGAGCCCCATTGTACAATTTACATGCAACATGTAATGACAGATAAAAGATTTTAAAAAATGGACATGGGTATGAACAGATTATAGCAAGAAAAATTCAAAAAGGGACAAATTTAAAGAGTATAGCAAAATATAGGGAAGAAAAACCTAGAGAGCAGAAGGTAGACATAACCAAACTTATTTATACAGACTGACATAAAGTGAGTAGGATTATCCTCTTTTAATTTATTTTCTGACTTCATTAACAGCTGTCAGGGGAATATGGTTTATAACAAACACGGATTCTCCATTACAGACGATGTAAGTGTAGATTCCGGATCGTGCTCCCATGACTGGTGCACTGCCAGCTAACTGTTTGGTCGGATCATTTTGATTTCCCCACCTCTTTTCTCTCTGAATGGATTTTTATTTGTGGCCATTTCGATAATCCCATATGGAGATCTCCAGAAATTTATGGAAGGCACTGGGCACCTATAGATAACGTTACGTACAGGAAATTCCTGCAGCGCATACCAAGCCCCTTTGCGACTGACAGGATGTGCAAATTTCATTGATTAAAATGCATAGTTTTCATCTGTGTTTTAATGTTTATTAAAATTCCAATACGACCTGTAAAATGGTATAAAATAATTAAATGAAAAACTTATTTTGAAAGCTTTTGTATTTAAAAGGATGACCTAGGGTTAAACCCGGAGAGATGAGAAACTGAGGGGGTAATGGCAGTTGTGTTCGGTTTTCTTTAGGGGGTGTATTTCTCCAATTGTCCTTCTTTGAAATTAATACATAGCACCCGACATCAAGGGGTAATTACTTGAGATGGGTGAGCGGGTCTTAATGGGGGTGGACACAAGAGAAGCGACTTGCCAACCCCATTGCTCAATGAAAGGGTCAAAAGCAAATGGGAGGAAAAGCGCTAGTCTACCCAAGGGTCCAAATCACTGATGCCACGCAGCCGGGGTGGCACAAATCATTATCATAAAGCGAAAATAGAGAGGACTATCAGGGTTATCCAAAGAGATCCGAATTGCTTGAGAAAGGTAACCGAACGCTGAAAATCAGCGTTCGGTTACCTTTCTTGGCCATTCGGCTATCCAGAGAGCAGGCAATTCGCCAAATCCTGGCGAATTGCCTGAACATACGGTGCCTGTTCGAGGGCAGTGAAATCCCCATACAGAAGCACTGCTTCGGCTATTCAGAGAACACAAACCAGCAGTGAAAGGTTCCCCTAATGCCCTGCCATTCGGTGGTTTAATTTGGCAAGTTAATTCAGGAGAATCCCATAGGCTTCAATGTTAAAAATATTCCCGTTTTAATTCAATATCTAATAAACCGTTCATTATAAAATTCTGCAGCAAAGAGTCTCTTTATTTATAGATTTTTTAGGATACTTTAAGCATTTTTCTGATTTTTTTTTTTTTTTTTTTTTTTAAAAGTCCGATTTTTTTTTGATTTTTTTTTTCAGTTTACTTATTTTTTCTGTAAGAGCCCTCTTTATTATCATTCCCTGGACCTCCTGTGAAAATTTCAGACATTTTCGCTCAGTAGTTTCTTTGCAAACAACGTTTCTTTTTCCCAGATTCATACAAATGGTTTTTCTAATTTATTCACTGCCTCCTCTACGTCACAGCTGCTTCGGCTCTGTGTGATTCGGCTCATGTTCGGCTCATGTTCGGCTTTTTCGAAGGTTAATCCAGATGTTTTTGCTTGTTTTCAGCGTGCATTCGGTTAGTTTTCGTCAGGTTTGCGTCAGCTTTTCCCTGCAATTCGGGGACCCTGTGGTGCTTGCTGAATACACCGCAGGGTCACCGAAATGCAATTGGCAAAAGGAACCGAATTGAAGAGAACGAAAAGTCACCGAACGTGCGGTGACTTTTCGATTCTCTTTGGATAACCCTGACGGAGATCAGGATGGACCATGAACCAGCTTTTATTACATCGATGTCATTACTTGCACACCCATTGTTGTGCAATTGATGGTATCCATGTCATAAAGCTCCTTCATGGCCCACCCTGAGTGCCCAGTCCTCAGTTTTTTCTGAATGAAAGTGTCCGGCAACTCTGTAATGGGACAAATGGGCCCATAAGAGGCAGACACATCCACAATAGTGGAACACAATAACACACCCACAATAGTGGAAAATGGATGGAAATGGGGCATATCTTATTGCCTCAACAGCAAAGTTGGACAGATTGCTTTCCTGGTGGGGTGGTCACCCCAATTTGACTGTTCTGCATAATGCGGAATGGTTGTTAGGTATGCACAGCTCTCTTTAGGTCATTCAACAGGTTTTCGTTGGGATTGAGGTCTCGGCTATTTCAAGACTTTGATCCTTTTCGGAAGCTATGGGGTCTCTTCACACAGCACCACAATTGTGTACCATTTCGTTCCTTTGCTTCTGGCCACATTTCGGGGCATTTCGGAGATTCCATTCTTCCGAAACTATGGTGAATTCACTATTTAGCTAATGATTACTGTATTTTACCAAAAATTGGAGACGCCGATTAAGTTATCGGACGCTGGCAAAAACTACTGAATTGTGCCGATAACCGCCGAATTGGCATTGGCAAATTCCACCGAACTGACAAAGAAAAGATGAGGTCTCCTATTCTCCTAATAGGAGCTTTATTCAATAAAATGTAGTAAAAATTTGTCTAAATAAAAAAGATACTTTAAAAAAAAAAAGTAATACAAAATAAAGTCTTTTAAAAAATAAAAAGAGATTTTGCAAACAATAAAAAGAATAAACCTACTTCTATGGGACAAATTTGGTGCAGGTGAATTTCACCATATTTTGCTGTCAATTCGCTTGGTGAATTGAGAGCTTTGTGATTAGACAAATTGCCCCAAAATTGCATCTATGATGAAATTTACCGTTCAATGCAATTTCTGGGCCAATTCAGAGGTTAATGAATAACCCCTCATATCTTGGTCATCTTGGCTCTGTGCTTTGAGTCATTGACATGTTTGTTTGTGAAATTTCTCTTGGTCGGCTTTTAGACCTAGGGACCAGCTTTTGCAGCAATATATCTTGATAGACTGTATAACGTGCAGCCCCATACATCTTGATGAACCAACTAAAGAGAAACAGCCCAAAACATAATGCCGCAAAATCGGTTTGGTATCCCTTCAATGATGAGCTTCAGTGGATTTGGGTCAAATGTATCTTTTATGTCGAACCCCTCAACCTGTGTGTTGTCAGATAATATAACACGGGTAACTGTTTTTTAAAGATATTTTATTGGGGCTTCAATGTTCCTTTTCATAAAGTTTTGCTCTCTTGCTTCAGCCTAGATATTTGCATGGCACATCTTGTGCCTTTTGATATTCATATTCCTCCCTTCCCTCCATTGGTACTTCACAATATTTGAGGACCACAGCTTTCACAATAGCATGCAATCCCAAACTTTCAATAATCCTACAGCAAACGGCCGGCTTTAATCTGGGTTTGTGAGTCCACAAAAATATATAGGAGCACGTACCAGCAGGCCAGGAGTAGCTGTAGAGCAAGGACTGGTCACAGAAGGCACAACATGCAAAGGAGCATTTATTTGGAGCAAAAGCAACGTTTCAGACCTTACACAGGATCTTTCTCAAGCAATCACATTTAATTTGGGTTTATTCACAAATCACTTTAATTGATGTCATGTTCTACGATTTACCTGCAGGTATGATCTACTTTGTGAGTGTATTGTTGTGGACACAGTCTCCTTTTTTAAAGTGCAGACGTGTGCAGTCAGGGTTGTGTTTTCTTTCCTAATAATTGACTTTTTTCCTTATGGATTCTGTTTGTTGGAAAATCACAATACAAACGGAAAAGGTCTGACATTAATGTTCACATTATTTTTCTCTTTACAGATTTGTGTATGTGTATATATACAGTGTACGTGTGTGTGTATGTAAATATATATGTATATATATATATAATGGGTGTGTATGGGTGTGTAAATATATATAGTGGCAGGGTGGTTAGGGGCAGGGTGGTGGAACACAGATTTATTAGTAGCCATATGGAGAATGCCATTTTACAGGGTTAATCCTAAACCAATGCCTAATTAAGTCTGCCCTGCCCATATAGGAGAGGTGGTCCCCCTCTGAGTCTGCAGTCTGTGTGCTGGCTATAGCAAGGAAGGAAGAAAAGCCCTGAGGTCAAAAGGGAAGTTTATTTTTGTTCCATTTATTGGCAAGCGGCCTAGCTGCCCAATATTCAGTGAGGGCATCCTGTATTTTTAGTCAGACTCCGCATGAAGGAGTAGGCGGTTGTTTTATATTTTATTTGATGTTTTGCTGATAATTTGATGACTGCACAATAAGAGAGGAAGTACTGATCCCTGCATTCCGTGCCTTTATCACAATATATATATATATATTATTAGTGTAAATTTGGTAATCCATGTTGTCTTTTAAATGTAATGTTAGTCTAATAAAAAAAAGTATCACTATGCACTACTATACTATAATCACGCTATACTCGCTATACTATTTAAAAGGAAACAAAATAGCAAAACAAGAGGACATAGTCTTAGATTAGAGGGGCAAAGGTTTAAAAGTAACATCAGGAAGCATTATTTTACTGAGAGGGTGGTGGATACATGGAACAGTCTTCCAGTAGAAGTGGTAGAGGCCAAAACAGTAATTGAATTTAAGCAAGCATGGGATAGGCATAAGGCTATCCTAAACAAAAGATAAATCCAGGTAAAGTATCCATGTAATTGGGCAGACTAGATGGGCCGAAAGGTTCTTATCTGCCGACATTTTTCTATGTTTCTATGTTTCTATATATACTGTATATAATATATATATATATAGATATATATATATATATATATATATATATATAAAAATCACGAGTATAGCAGTCTGTAGTGATACGTTTTTTATTGGACTAACGATACATTTAAAGTACAAGCTTTCGAGACTAACACGGCCTACCTAATCTATATATATACAGTCAGGTCCAGAAATATTGGGACATTGACACAATTCTAACATCTTTGGCTCTATACACCACCACAATGGAGTTGGAATGAAACAAACACAATGTGCTTTAACTGCAGACTGTCAGCTTTAATTTGACGGTATGTACATCCAACTCAGGTGAACGGTGTAGGACTTCCAGCAGTTTGCAGATGTGTCTCCCACTTGTCAAGGGACCAAAGGTAATGGGACAGAATAATAATCATAAATCAAACTTTCCCTTCTTAATACTTTGTTGCAAATCCTTTGCAGTCAATCACAGCCTGAAGTCAGGAACGCATAGACATCACCAGACGCTGGGTTTCATCCCTGGTGATGCTCTGCCAGGCCTATACTGCAACTGTCTTCAGTTCCTGCTTGTTCTTGGGGCATTTTCCCTTCAGTTTTGTCTTCAGCAAGTGAAATGCATGCTCAATGGGAATCAGGTCAGGTGATTGACTTGGCCATTGCATAACATTCCACTTCTGTCCCTTCAAAAACTCTTTGGTTGCTTTTGCAGTATGCTTTGGGTCATTGTCCATCTGCACTGTGAAGCTCCGTCCAATGAGTTCTGCAGCATTTGGCTGAATGTGAGCAGATAATATTGCTCGAAACACTTCAGAATTCATCCTGCTGCTTTTGTCAGCAGTCACATCATTAATAAATACAAGAGAACCAGTTCCATTGGCAGCCATACATGCCCACGCCAAGACACTACCACCACCATGCTTCACTGATGAGGTGGTATGCTTAGGATCATGAGCAGTTCCTTTCCTTCTCCATACTCTTCTCTTCCCATCACTCTGGTACAAGTTGATCTTGGTCCCATCTGTCCATAGGATCTTGTTCCAGAACTGTGAAGGCTTTGTAAGGTGTTGTTTGGCAAACTCTAATCGGGCCTTCCTGTTTTTGAGGCTCACCAATGGTTTACATCTTCTGGTGAACCCTCTGTATTCACTCTGGTGAAGTCTTCTCTTGATTGTTGACTTTGACACACCTACACCTACCTCCTGGAGAGTGTTCTTGATCTGGCCAACTGTTGTGAAGGGTGTTTTCTTCACCAGGGAAAGAATTCTTCGGTCAACCACCACAGTTGTTTTCCGTGGTCTCCCGGGTCTTTTAGTGTTGCTGAGCTCACCGGTGCGTTCTTTTTGAGAATGTTCCAAACAGTTGTTTTGGCCACACCTAATGTTCTTGCTATCTCTCTAATGGGTTTGTTTTGTTTCTTCAGCCTAATGATGGCGTGCTTCACTGATAGTGACAGCTCTTTGGATCTCATCTTGAGAGTTGACAGCAACAGATTCCAAATTCAAATAGCACACTTGAAATGAACTCTGGGTCTTTTATCTGCACATTGTAATTGGGTTAATGAGGGAATATCACACACCTGGCCATGGAACAGCTGAGAAGCCAATTGTCCCATTACCTTTGGTCCCTTAACAAGTGGGAGGCACATCTGCAAACTGCTGTAAGTCCTACACCGGTCACCTGAGTTGGATGTACATACCCTCAAATTAAAGCTGACAGTCTGCAGTTAAAGCACATTGTGTTTGTTTCATTCCAACTCCATTGTGGTGGTGTATAGAGCCAAAGATGTGAGAATTGTGTTGAAGTTCCAATATTTCTGGACCTGACTGTGTGTGTGTATATATATATATATATATAATACACAAGAAGGGCAGCACTCAATCTTAACTGCGCTTTCAGTGCGGGTGCATCTCAAGACAATATGATACAACAAACCAGAAAGAGCGCACACCAAACAACAACATGTTCAAACACTGCAGAAGAAAAATATATATATATACACGCACACCGTATGGTCCTATAATTAAATAAATATTTTAATTTCTTTTCCATTTTTTCATCTTTATTTTATTGTTAAATTCCTCAGTAACACACCATTTTATACATTACAACTTGCAATAGAACCAATTTATATCTAGTGTTACTCTTCATATTGATTGAAAAATTGATTTTTATAGTTATTAAACGTTTTACAGATTGATCCCAAAAACATTAACCACTTCAATGCGGAGGACGCGCTCAGCGCGTCCTCCGCATGACTGCTGGTATGCGGAGGACGCGCTGATCGCGTCCTCCCTTTGGGGTCAGCGTTCGGCCGGGTTCCGGCCGATCGCTGGCCCCCCCGGTGCGGGCTGACATCCTCGATGTCAGCCCAGCATCCAGAACCGCAGCCGCTGAAATTAGGTGTCATCGCGGCAGCGCGATGACACCTAATTCAGGCCCACCCCCGCATGTGCGGAGGAGGCGCCTGAAAGGGAGGGGGGGAGGTCCTTCGGACCTCTCTCCCTCCCGATCGGCGGCGTTGCGGGGGTTAACCCAGGCACCATTTGGAAGGGCACAGCCTGCCCTTCCAAATGGTGCCTGGCATTAACCCCTGGGGAGCCGGATCGCGAATCGGCACTGAAAAACGCCGGTTCGTGATCCTTTCCCGGAGCTGGCCGACATCTTGGATGTCGGCCAAGCCTCCGGGAACTCCCCCTGAGGACTGGCGTCATCGTGCATAGCACGATGACTCCAGTCCTAGAGTTAACCCCTAACTGCCACCAACGGTGGAGATAGGGAGTTCATTGGAACTCCCTATCTCCCGATCCGTGGCAGCTAGGGGTTAACGTTTGGTATGGTTGGATCGGCCAGAGCATGGCCGTTCCAACGATACCAAACTCGAATGTGAAAAAAGTTTTTTAAAAAAAATAAAAATAAAAATTAAAAATAAAAATATATTTACAAAAAAAAATTATAAAAAAAAAAAAACCTTTTTTTTTTTCTTTTTTTTGGTTCGTTAATGCAGCAATATTGTTCCCATTTCAATTATAATGTGAACAATGATGCTGCACTAACGATTTTTGTATGCGGTGCGTTTGTTAAAAATCGCGTAATTTTCCCCAAAAAAAATGTAACGAGACCCCATCTCAAATTTTTTTAACAAGCGCACCCCATACAAAATATAACCGCAATTGCTCGCATCTTAAAATGTAAAAAAAAACACTTTACACGTTGTAAATTATTGAAAATACATATTTTATTGCATTTTTTGTTATAATATACAGACATGACATAACGTATACATATAATAATGACATATTATGAATCTACCGAGTCTGACGGAAAGAACGATATATAATATGTCTGGGTAATATACTAAAATAAGCCTTCAAAACACGTTTAAACATGATGAGCAAAACCGGTAAAAATGACCTCAGCACAGAGGTGTGAAAAGCCTCAGCAGCGAAAGGGTTAAAAAGGGACTAAATCTTTGGCATAATTAAATGTTTTAACACTGTTTGAAGCAAGACCTGAAATTCTATGTATGTTCTTACCATTTGATTTCCTTTAGGATTTTTTTTTAATTATAAAGTCTAATCAAAGTTCATTGATTTTGGCTTTATTTTTTTACATTTGTTTTCATACATAGTTTTAATATTATTACTTAATCCATTATCCATTAATCTTCTGCTTTCCGGCATAGTTCGATATATTTATTTATTTATAAAGGATTTTACCAGGAAGGATACATTGAGATTTCTCACGTTTTCAAGTATGTCCTGGGTTCGAGAACATTGAGTGGTATATGATATATATATATATATATAAATACATAGAATCCACGAATGGAGCCGCACAAGTGTAAATAAAATACAACCTTGAGAATGGCTCACACATGAGCCGAAACGGTCAATTTTATAAGATTTAATAAATTTGTTATTTTATTAACACGTGTGCAGCTCCATTCGTGGATTCTATGCAACTTTTTGAGCAAGCACCGTGACAGTCTTCGAGTTGTTCAAGTCGACTTACAAGGTAGTTGCAGGGACATTGTGTTCTAATTATATAAATACATATATATATATATATATATATATGTAGCAGCAATTAAAAATGGTATAATTTGGATTTTTTTTTTCTTTAAATTACAATTAATCTGCTCGTACATCTCATACTGGATGTGTTCTGCTCTTGAAGGTTATAACCAGGTATTGGTTTATTTATTGTTACTGTATAAAACGATAAAGTCATTTTTAGGCCACCGTTATGGATTGCTGGTGCAGGGTTTAAGGTACGAGACATTTTTCAGCTTCTCGTTGAGGGTTTTACAATTCAAACCAATTCCATCCAAGGATGTTCTCTTGACTTGATATACAGTCGATAAAATAGGTGTATGAAAAGTCCAGCACGGAAAAATCACCATTGAATACTTATTGATCAACAAATACTTGAAGATTCCGTTGCGCGTCATACCCGCGCCCCGTTCCCGCGGAGCATCTCGGAACTTAGATAATTTATTGGATGTACGTAAGAAGGATGACAACTGTAATTATTGTTCAAATACCAGGAATTATTAAGTGAACTGACTGGTGAAGTGATCTGGAGCATGAAAAAGAGCACCTTATATGGTCAACGGAGTTTCTGGTCCACAGCTGGTAATATGGATGAGATCATCTCCGAGTAGGCCAAAATCCCGGGTTTCCTTTTTATCCATAGTCTGTTAAACATTAGTTGGTTTTTTTTCCCCTCATGCAAGTGCCCCTTGACCCTGGTTAAGATTTACCAAACATCAAAGGAAACGGAGGCAAATTTAAACAGGATTTACACAACCAAAACTAAGCTGTTATATATATGTATATATTTCTTTAAAGAATTCTAAACATACATTGGTATGTGGCCATTTGAATAAATAGCTTGAATTCTTTATAAATATGTATTTTTTTTATTTTAAACCAATTCCATTCTTAACAGGATTTTTTTATCTCTCTTTTATGCGTAAATATGGAGACCCATTGACTTTCCACACTAAAATGTTTATCCAAAATATTTAAATAATAGGAAGTGTATCGTTTTAAAGACTAGGTAGCATGTTTATGATCAAAGTATTTAACCCGTTCATTGCCAAATGATTAAAAAAAATAAAACACTCTAAGGAACCAGTGTTTTTTTTTTTAATATACTTTTGTAATCATTTTAATTATACAGCAATAAATATTTGTGAATATTCCAAATGTATTCCTTACTGTAATAACATATTTAGCAGACATACACAGGGTTATTCAAAGAGATTCGAAAAGTCACCGCACGTTCGGTGACTTTTCGTTCTCTTCAATTCGGTTCCTTTTGCCGATCCCATTTCGGTGACCCTGCGGTGTATTCAGCAAGAACCACAGGGTCCCCGAATTGCAGGGAAAAGCTGCCGCAAACCCGACGAAAACTAACCGCAAAACCCAGCGAATGCACGCCGAAAACCCGCAAAAACATCTGGATTAACCTGCGAAAACCACGGAAAAACCTGAGCAGGAGCCGATCACACGCAGCGAGGCCGCCGGAAAAAGCCGAGAAAGCCGAGACCGCAGACAGAGCGAAGTGAATAAATTAGGAAAACCGTTTGCTTGTATGTTTGAAAAGTGAAACGCTGTTTGCAAAGAAACTACTGAGCGAAAATGTCTGAAATTTACATATAAGATCCAATGAATGATAATAAAAAGGGCTGTTACAGAAAAAATAAGTAAACTTAAAAAAAAAAAAAAATGCTTAAAATATTCTAAAAAATCTATAAATAAAGAGACTCTTTACTGCATAATTTTATAATGAACGGTTTATTAGATATTGAATTAAAGCGGGAATATTTTTAACATTGAAGCCTATGGGATTCTCCTGAATAAATTTGCCGAATTAAACCACCGAATGGCAGGGAATTTCGGGAACCTTTCACTGCTGGTTTGTGTTCTCTGAATAGTGCTTTTTCATGGGGATTTCACTGCCCACAGGCACCGAACAGGCACCGTATGTTCAGGCAATTCGCCAGGATTTGGCGAATGGTCTGCTCTCTGGATAGCCGAATGGCCAAGAAAGGTAACCGAACGCTGATTTTCAGCGTTCAGTTACCTTTCTCAAGCAATTCGGAGCTCTTTGAATTACCCTGACAGGGTTATTCAGAGAGCGAGAAAAGCAGGAGAATGACTGGAGAATGGAAAATTCTAAGTCAAAATAGCCAAACCAGAAAAAGTCTCCCATTTATCTCACTTTCCAAATCGGCTATTTTGACCTAGAATTTTCCATTCTCCAGTCATTCTCCTGCTTTTCACGCTCTCTGAATAACCCTGATAGTTCGCCGTCTGCTGGCCAGTGGGAGTTACTGCAGTTCTAGGCTCTGGGCAGGATCAGCTGGGATGATGTCATTAATACACATTCCCAGCTGAGCTTAAAAAGTGTTAGCAGCACGGACATCATGCTCACGTTGCTAAAAGTTTAGGGACACCTTCTAGAGCCAAAATGCAAATAAAACTACAGGGTTATTCAGAGAGATTTGAAAAGTAATCGCACATTTGGTGACATTTTGTTCCCCGCACTTCGGGGTGATTCGGCGATTCCTAGTTTGCCGACCCTGCGGTGTACTCAGCAAGGACCGCAGGTCCCTCGTAGTGCAGGGAAATCTCGCCGCAAACACACCAAACACTCGCTGAACACTTATCGAAAACCCACACAAACCGCCGCTAAAACCCCGCCGAACACGACGGAAAAAGCCGGCGAGCCGTCGATCACAGCGCAGAGCAGCCGCCAGAAAATGCCGACACGCAGCGAGCGTAGTAAAAAAAAGCAAAACATTACTCTTGAAAGTTTGAAAAGTGAAACGCTGTTTGCAAAAAAACTACTGAAGTAAAATGCTGGAATTTACATATAAAATCCAATGAATGATAATAAAAAGATCTGTTACAGAAAAAAAAAAAAACGACTAAAAAAAAAAACAAGAAAAAAGTTGCCGAAAAAATGCCTAAAAGATCCTAAAAAATCGAAAAATAGAGAGTTTTTACAGCAGAATAAAATAATAAACAGTTTATTAGATATTGACTTAAAACGGGAATATTTTTAACATTGAAGTCTATGGGATTCGCCTGAATAAACCTGACGAATGAAACCACCGAACAGCAGGGCACTTCGGCAACTTTACTCTGCTGTTTGGTGTCTGTGAATAGACAAAGCATTGCTTCTCTATGGGGATTTCACTGCCCTCGAACAGTCACCGTACGTGCAGGCAATTCGCCAGAATTTGGCAAATTGCTTGCTCTGTTATTAGCCAAATGGCCCCGAAATGTCCCTGTTTGCTGAATTTCAGTGTCCGGTTACATTTCGGCCACAGTTCGGAACTCTCTGAATAACCCCCTTAGTTTGCAAAGAATGAATTTAATTTGCAGCGATACAGCATAGCTCCGGGTTGTGATAACACGATCATAGACGCTGTGCCTGCGGCTGCTTCTGATGGTATTAATACGATCATGGTAGTGAAGGCGTTCATGTAAGACTAATACTATGATGAACATAGTGGTTCATATTCATGCAGGTTATACAGATAAGGGGTTATTCAGAGAGCACAGAAATGTCAACGACATTTTCGCTAATTTCCCCTTTGCGTCCCAGTTTCACCAGCAGATTATGGGGCAGGTGCTGAGTCCAGCAACCCGCCCCCTAGCGGCCACCAGTCTCACAGATGCTGGAGGCAGTGCTTACGCACCGTCCCCAGCATCTGCTCCATGGAGTCCATAGGACTCCATGGAGGGTTCTCCTGCCAGATCACATGAGCGGAAGGATCTCGACTCTCGCAAGATCCTGCTGGTCAGCGGAGTGATCAGGGAAGGCGACTAGGGATTTTTTTCCCCAGCCTCACTCTGCTCCTGGCGGCCAAAAGCAGGGGATCGAACGGTCATTCTCGCCGCGAGATAAGAGGTGAGTATTTGATTGTTATTATTTTTTTTTGGGGAGGGGGGGTTGAGCTGCAGCTGACTGATTTTGCAGAAGTGGAATCAGTTGGCTACACCTCTGAGCTGCTGTTAATGTTTTTTAGCTAGCGCCAGGTCTTAGGATCACTTTGTCCTAACACTAGTTAGTAACGCTAGCTACTCTATGCTTTCGCTTTGCGCTCCCCATGTTAGGATATAGGGTGCGCAAAGTACAGTAAACTCACTCTACGAATCGCAAATTAATGAGCGCTAATGGGTTTTTTAACCCGTTAGCGAATCGGAGGCGATCTGTGCGGCGTGCTATGACCAACATTAAGCTAGCGCTAACGTGAGCACTAGCATTAGCTTGAAGGAGGTGATAGAGCCCCAGATTGGAAAGGTGAAGGGTGCGTCTGGGTTCTAGTGACGGCCAGTTTAGCTCTTTTAACATGTCACAATGGTGGGTCATGTTGTTACATTGTAGCACAAAGGGGCAGAATGAATTATAGTCCAGGGCTCAAAATTTCAAGTCCCAAGCTACTAGCCAGGCCTTAAGAGTTACTCACCACTAGTTGCCCCACCTAACCCCTTATCCTGCCCTGCCTCTGCATTCTTACTCGCCCTCATTTAATTTCCACTCGCCAAATGCGAGCAGGCGAGTGGAAATTTTGAGGCCGGAATTATACAATATAGGAAGTTTAAGAAGGTGCGTTTAAGTTTATGAGAAGAACACACAAAGGGCCCTATGAGTTTAAAAAGACTTAAAGACTTCTTACAGGAGGAACTGGGACGTTCTACAAGGTCAAGAATAAGAGCGTTTGGTTCTTGTTGCTAAGAGACACTCATAGTGGCAATCTTGGACATGAGATAAAGTAGACCCCCCCACACCCGTTGCCTCTGAGGGGCGGCAAGTACGAACACAAAGCCCTTTAGGGACTAAACCAAAACCCAGACCACCCTTATCTTCTATAACACATTTAACAGTAATGCTGTGAAAACAAACAGGACACAATAACAATCTTAGTAAGCTCATTTAAAATATGAATATTTAATTGATAAGAACATAAAGTCGGCAGAAAAATGCATCATCTGAATTTCAACTGCTTTTATTTCCAGCACACTTAAAGTATGTAAATATTTGTATGAGCCGCAAACGATTCACTGATTGAGTCACAAACTGATCAAGATGCAGGTATTGTGAGTTTCTGGTGTAACTTGCTCAGTTGTTGCCGTTCTGTATCTGTGCCGTAAGCGTGATAGTCGGAAGTACCGATCCTGTGCAGCTGTACTACTGCTAGGACGATCAGTTGTTCTTGGTGTCTCCCCGTGACGCTGTCTTGGGCATCGCACATTGTGAACATTGCACTTTATTGTCGTGACCCCGTCTGTATTCCTCATGCCTCCCTCCGGCTTGCCTATGGCACGGTAATGCAGTCGAGCAGGCACTCGAGGCATCTGTCTTTGGGTGTTTTTCTGAGCAAGTAGAAAGGTGTCTTTGGTGTCCTATGTTATTGTAACTGTGACCTCAATTGCCTGCAATCTTTAAACTGTTAAGGGTTTATTCACTAACTTCCGAATTGGCCTTTAAATTGCACTGAACGGTGTATTTCACTGTAGGTAAAATTTTCGGCCAATTTGTCTATTCATAAAGCTGTCAGTTTGCGAAATAAAGTGCATTTCACCTCCGTTCGCCGGAACCCAAATTTTCCCATAGACTATGGTGCCTTCTATTCCCAGAATGCCGAATCGCAAAAATGTGGCCTGGTTTTCCGTGTTTCGATTTGACAGGTTTACACAGGCGTATCCCTTAGGTTTCGATGTAATAAATGGAATACCTATATTTAATTTTTATTTTTTAAAATAAATATTGTTTTTATTTTTTGCAAAAGCCCTTTTTATATAATTTTTGAAAGCTCATGTTGTATTGGTTGGTTTTATTTTTTTTTGAGACGTCTTTAATTTGTAACAGGCCTTCGTTATTATTTTTTAAAGGATTTTATTATTTGGACACATTTTTTACTACGTCTTTATTGATTTAAACTCCAATAAGGAGACTAGGAGACTTCCTTTATTTTATTTTTTTTTGTCTTCCAGTTTGGTGGAAATTGCCGATGCCAATTCGGTGCAACGCGGCGTTTTTGCTTCATCGACTACAATTTAACCTCCCTGGCTTTATGATTCCGACATATTTTATATGTCAGAATCGTAATGATTTATTTGGCCCCCTGGTGGTATATCGTGTGGCTTGGGGTTGCATTGCAGAAGGCGGTAACCCCGAGCCACACTTGGGATGCCACTGGATACATTATCTGTCCCTGCGCTCCCTCGCGGTCTCTCGCTGTCGCCTCCGGACGATCTTGATGTCACACTTCCTGTTTCCCTTCTCGCGAGAAGGGAACCAGGAAGCAAAACGCCGCGATCGCTAGAGGAGAATGCGATCCCGGAGGTCAGCGAGGGGAGCGCAGGTAAAGGTATATATGCAGCCTGAGTGTGGCTCGGGAATACCGCTTTAAGCACTGAAAGTTAACCCCGAGCCAGACTCGGGAACACCGTCAGGGAGGATAAGCAAAATACGGTGAACATTTGCTAAATGGTGAATTCAGTGTTTTCGCGAAACTGAATCACTGAAATGCGATGAATAGACCCTTAATGGCCATTGAACAAGCCTCGAAAAAAACTGATATTGCCGTTTACAATAAAGATCTGCAGAGTTTATTTGGATTTTAGGAAACGATCTTCAAAATAAAATCTCCTGAAAAAGGGACATTCCTGCATTGAGAGGCAGTGGACGATCTGCTCTGCGCAACCTAATGAACAGCTGATTGGAACCCTGTCCATCACAAGCTGAATAACCACCTTTCTAGGCAAAGTGAAGCCTTGGAAAGCTGTCATAGCCCCACAGACTACCAGGAGAGGGAACACACTCGACTCACCATGAACAATTAAGTTAATATAGTAATGATGTCTAGAGCAGACCTGTCAAACTCATGACCCCAGATGTTAATGCCTTCAATTCCCAGCAGTCCTGCAATTATTATTATTATCCTTTATTTATATAGCGCTACAAATTCCGCAGCCCTTTACAAGATCAGTATACAAGGGGTTAAGACATTAGAACACCACACATGTATGATATGACCTAATTCTGGGGGACCCTGTTGCCAAGGAGACTTACAATCTATGAGATGTACAGGTATTTTGTAAGGTAGGTGCATCCATATCGTTGGGTGTCTTGCCCAAGGACACACGCAGGTGGCGTCTTCTGAGTGGGATCGAGTCATTTTTCCATGATTGTAGAGCAGCGTCCTGGTGGTTAGGTTGAACCTGCTTCTCATAAAGTCAAGACTTCTCCACAGTTGTATTGAAAGGATGTGCTGAATGGTATTTTGACTTCTCCACGATGGAAGGGTAGAGACGTTACCACTGGACTCCACAGCTGATATTGAGTGGTAGGCGAGTATGTACCATTAGGTGTCTTGCCCAAGGACACTTACTTGAAAGGTGCTCTGCTGGGATTCCAACCTGGGTCTCCGCGGTTATAGAGCAGTGTTGTTACCGCTACTCCATCCAGCAGCAGATGGCTAGGGAATCATGGGAGTTGTAGTTCAGAAACATCTGGGAGAGGCTGAGTTTGGCAGCCCTGATCCAGAGTGTCCCTTTTAACTGAAGAATGGGCCTTCATTTGAGAGAATCTTGTGCCCGCTATCCCTGTGAGATGGTTCTCTACTGACCCTTTCCAGCCTTCCACTCCCGGTGACATATACAGGAGTTAGATATTGGATGTATTGTCACAAAACTATAGAGAGAAATTAATCCTCTGCTTGGAGGATTGAGCACCATTTAGCTCGGAGTATTGAGGAGCAGACATAAACCTGAAATAACAGAAAAGCAAATCAAGCAAGACATTGTAAGCAGCTGTTCAAAAAGGAAGATGATCCTACTACTTTTATACTACCTCAAGGGTATCACAATTCTTTGCTGTAGCATGTCTAAAAACACACCATCTGTTATTATGGTGGATTCAATTTGCAGTGGTTTTGATGGTACGTTGTTATTGTATCGAGATTCTCTGATTTCACTGCGTCCAAAGACTGAATGACATGAGGTAGATAGAAACCTAGAAACATAGAAAAATGTCGGCAGATAAGAACCTTTCGGCCCATCTAGTCTGCCCAATTACATGGATACTTTACCTGGATTTATCTTTTGTTTAGGATAGCCTTATGCCTATCCCATGCTTGCTTAAATTCAATTACTGTTTTGGCCTCTACCACTTCAACTGGAAGACTGTTCCATGTATCCACCACCCTCTCAGTAAAATAATGCTTTCTGATGTTACTTTTAAACCTTTGCCCCTCTAATCTAAGACTATGTCCTCTTGTTTTGCTACTTTGTTTCCTTTTACATATACTCCCTTCCTCTACCTTGTGGATTCCCTTTACGTATTTAAATGTTTCTATCATATCGCCTCTGTCTCGTCTTTTTTCCAAGCTGTACATGTTAAGATCATTAAGCCTTTCCTGGTAACTTTTCTCCTTCAAGCCGTACACCATTTTAGTAGCCCTTCTCTGAACTCTCTCTAAGATGTCTATATCCTTCTGGAGATACGGTCTCCAGTACTGCACACAGTACTCCAAGTGAGGTCTCACCAGTGCTCTGTACAGTGGCATGAGCACTTCCCTTTTCCTACTGCTAATACCTCTCCCTACACAACCAAGCATTCTGCCAGCATTTCCTGCTGCTCTATTACATTGACTACTTACCTTTAGATCCTCTGCAATAATAACCCCTAAATCCCAACCCTCAGATGTTGAGGTTAGGACTGTATCAAATATTCTATATTCAGCCCTTGGGTTTTTACGTCCCAGGTGCATTATCTTGCACTTATCCACGTTAAAACTCAATTGCCACAGTTCCGACCATTTTTTTAGTTTACCTAAATCATTTGTCATTTGGCTGATCCCTCCAGGAACGTCAACCCTGTTGCAAATCTTTGTGTCATCAGCAAAAAGACATACTTTTCCATTAATACCTTCTGCAATATCGCTAATAAAAATATTAAATAGAATGGGTCCAAGTACTGACCCCTGAGGTACCCCACTGGTAACAAGACCTTGCGCCGAATAAACTCCATTTACCACAACCCTCTGTTGCCTGTCACTCAGCCACTGCCTAATCCATTCAACAATATTGGAATCCAAGCTCAAAGATTGCAATTTATTGATAAGCCTTCTATGCGGAACAGTATCAAAAGCCTTACTGAAATCTAAATAAGCAATGTCTACTACACCACCTGTGTCTATTATTTTTGTTACCCAATCAAAAAAATCAATAAGATTAGTTTGGCATGATCTCCCTGAGGTAAACCCATGTTGTTTCTGATCCTGTAATCTATGTGTTTTTAGATGGTCAACAATCCTTTCCTTTAACATGGTTTCCATTAATTTCCCCACTACTGACGTAAGACTAACTGGCCTATAGTTCCCAGATTCCTCCCTACTACCCTTCTTGTGAATGGGCACAACATTTGCTAATTTCCAGTCTTCTGGGACGACTCCCGTTAGCAAGGATTGGTTAAATAAATCTGTTAACAGTTTTGCTATTACATCACTGAGCTCTTTTAATAATTTAGGGTGGATCCCATCAGGCCCCATTGACTTATTTGTCTTTACTTTAGACAGCTGCTGTAGAACCTCCTCCTCTGTAAACTGATATGTAATTGTCTCGTTAGTGTTTCCTCCTAACTGAGGTCCCTTTCCTTCCTTTTCTTCTGCAAAGACTGAACAAAAATATTCATTGAGGCAGTCAGCGAGACTTTTATCCTCTTCTACATACCTTCCTTCCTTTGTTTTTAATCTAACTAATCCTTGTTTTACTTTTCTTTTCTCGTTTATGTATCTAAAAAATGTTTTGTCCCCCTTTTTTACTGACTGAGCTATTTTCTCTTCTGCGTGTACTTTGGAAGCTCTTATAAATTGCTTTGCCTCTTTCTGCCTAATCTTATAGGTTTGCCTATCTTCTTCACTCTGAGTTGTTTTATAATTATTGAATGCTGTCTTTTTGTTCTTCACTATTTTGGCCACTTCTGCAGAGTACCACAGTGGTTTCTTCCCTTTTTTGTTTTTGCTAACAAGTCGAATGCAATTGCCTGTGGCCTTCAATAATGCTTCCTTTAAATAATCCCATTTCTCCTGGACTCCCTTTAAACTCCTCCAGTCTGATAATGACTCCTTCACACAAAGTCTCATTTTAGAAAAATCTGTTTTTTTAAAGTCTAAAACTTTTGTTTTTGTGTGGTGCGGCTCCATCCCTGTTCTTATATTAAACCATACTGACTGGTGATCACTAGATCCCAAATTTTCTCCTACAACAACGTCCGATACCAAACCTCCATTTGTGAGTATTAAATCCAATATGGCCTCTTCACGGGTCGGTTCCTCAACTACTTGTGTTAGAGATAATCCCAGTAGGGAGTTTAGAATATTTGTACTCCTGGTGCACCCAGCTGTTTTGGTTTTCCAGTTCACATCAGGAAGATTAAAGTCCCCCATGATAATAACTTCCCCCTTCATTGCCATTTTGGCTATTTCCTCAAGCAGCAGATTATCTAGCTCTTCTACTTGTCCGGGGCTCTATAGATCACACCTACACGAGCTACTGTATGATTGCCAAATGTTAGCGTAACCCAAACTGACTCTATGTTCACCTCGCTCACTTTTATTTGGTTCGTTTTTATGTTGTTTTTCACATACAGGGCCACTCCTACTCCTTTCCTACCTTCTCTGTCTTTTCTATATAAAGAGTACCCCGGTATTGTTATGTCCCAGTTATTTTTCTCACTGAACCATGTCTCAGTAACCGCAACTAAATCTACTTTTTCAGCTGCTATCATTGCCTCCAGTTCATTGATTTTATTGACTAAACTGCGAGCATTTATAGACACGACTCTGAGCTTGTCATTTTTTTCCCCGCATGTTGCTTGCACCCTCCGATTTAGTTTTGGGGGACAATCAGGCAGATTGTTTTTTACCCTTTTGTCCCCCCCTCCTAGTTTAAATATTTCTTTGCGAAACCTTTGAACTTCCCACTGAGAACATATGTTCCCCTATGAGTCAGTACACTTCCGTGATTTACTTCTTTAACTTTAATGGTCTTCAAATGACTGGTTCTTTTTGCCTCTGCATGTGTTTCCTTCATTGGATTATGTTCTCTGGCTTTTTCGATGTTGTCCACCCGCTGGCTTTGCAGTACCTGACACACTTGGCTTAGTACACAGTGATCCCTGACCTTGATTTCTAGGACCTTAGAAATGGAAGGTGAGTAAGACCATCAGAAATTCTGACCAGTCTGAATGCCGACGCACCGAATATCAACCAGGCGCTGTCAACTAGAGAGCCTAGTGCGTATGCACACATCTGACCCATTGCTGCCTCTGAGTCTGCTCACTACAGCAGATGGTCACAGAGAGGGTGACAATGGCACCCTCTGTGTGCTGGCGTCACTATTGAGCCATCTGGGGACCGGCAGATGAGAAATTCAAAATGTTGACTGCTGGTGACGCTGAGTGGTGTCGCGGAAACTCCACTTCACCCAGCATTTTTACCTGATTGGGGGCAGGAGGGAGAGCATATTGGACACTCCTCGCATCCTGACTATAAAACTATAAAGTGCTCAGGATGACTAGAGTGACTCTTTAAGAATATTATGAAATGTCCCAAAAATATCCATTGCATGAGACTAGAGCAAAGCTATCACTGATCCCTCAAACTCCACCTCTTGGCACCTGGCGACTTTACCCACATGTGTTACGTACATATACAGGACTCAATGGCACGCATGTATAACTATTTTCCATGCCTGATCACACACATTGTGCAATTCCATGCTCCATTCATTTATTATAAATGTCGTTTATTCCATGCTCCTAAATGCTACTCCATATCCCATTACCTGATAACACATCTTTTCATTCCATCTTCTCATCCCATGATTGTACATGCCATTTTATTCCATCTATGATCCATGTCTACTTTGCATGATTCTAGATGTCATGTTATTTCATATCCCATCCCATGATCAAATTTTTTTAACATGGATTAGTGTTTGTTTTGCCGAGGGTGTATATAGGTGGGATATTTGTGTATACATGTACTTGTGAACCCAAGGGTGCATGTGTGGTGTGTCTATATAAATGTGGATCTGTGGTGCAACTTGTGCCACTTTGTGTGCCGTATGTTAAATTACTGGAGTGTACTTATGAGTTGCATGTGTGTCCTGGCTACCCCATTCCTCCCAATCCAGTGTCCACCGCTTGTTTTTCAGTTTTCTACATCGACTAACACCTCTAACTTCTATTCTATGTCATCTTACTAGCTGACATCACCACCTTATTTCTCTTCCATCATCCAGCCTTGCACCCTCTCACCCTTTTGGAAGTACGATCCATTCCCACTCTTCCTCAGGTCTTTCTCTCGTTTCCCAAATCTTTCTTAAAACGTGTTTGTAAAACCCTCTGCAAGGTTCCGACTCCCTTTCTCATTCACCCTCGTCTCATAAACCATGATCAAGAAGGTCTGTGGAGGACAGCAGATGCCATAAGGACACAGCTCCTTGGTGGCTTTGTCTGCCAGAAGCAAGAGAGAAGAACATGTTGCCATCTGGAAATTAGAACCCAAGGTGAAGACAACGTCCTTCTTCTTCTCCTCTGTTGGCACCATGCGAGCCTTTCATTTGGAAGCTTTGATGACCACGTCACATTGTCACTCTTCAAGAGAAGAATGCTATGGAGTGATAGAACGTTCAGCATTAATCATCCCTTTGTAGCTGTACCTTTCAAAACTTTTTACGGACAACTTCTCAGAGTTGGGAGAATTCATTGCCATCATCATCATCACCATCAAAAAGTCACCTTTCACTGCCTTTCTGCGTAAAAAATGGCTACATTTCCAGTAATGATGATATCCTTCAAAATGTTTGCGTTTTTTTAAAAACCAGCCTCATTGAACTTCATCTGAACTGTTCTAATCGTGTCTATCAGTGGAAGACGGTGGCTCCTACCAGTAAGATTATGATTAAATAATGATAATAATATTAAATGAGGGATTATTCATTCAAGTGAGAGTCTGCTGTGCGACGCTTGTTTAAATTAACAGGAGAAAATAAACCCGGTGTAATATAGCAATGATAATAAAGCAGCTATCCTCCGTTATCTGCCTTTATGCAGGATCACATTTACTGATATTGCATCTTTTCCTGTAATTGGAGGTAATGTAATGACTTTGCAAATACAGATTTGAAAAGCCCAAGCAGGTATTCAATAATAATTATCAGAAAACACCAAAGATATGTTCTTACCAGGCCCAGATAAAGGCTTCTAATCAAACTAAAAGAAAGCCACGCCATGCCTGTTAACATTGGCCATTCTGAAAAAAAGGATCCATGTATAAACCTACGGCATCGGTTCCTGATTGCCCAAAGGGATCAGTTCCACATTTACACTGGTTAGATGTTGTTTTTTTTTACGCAGGTCTGTTTGTTATGTGTCTGATTTCCTAACCCTGTGGGGGGATTAGACGTACTGCAATTGTTTGAAAGAATATTTGCAGAATACTGCTGAAATGACTGTACCAAATTACCATAAAAATGCAATTTTTGTAAACTTGTGCCATTACATTTCCAGTTGTTGTAGTGACACGTTGAATGATTCCGATGAGCTTAAAGGACAGAACGTTTAAAGACATCTAACACTGCAAAATAGAAGGGGTTAATATGGGATAGTAGATGCGGTATGGGCTAAATAGCAAGGTAAATGTTTCTTGATGTACAGTATATAGTCATACCACGAAGAGCGAATCCATACAAGGGGGGTCCAAAAGTAAGCTTAAAACCAAATAATGGCGCCAACTCCATTTTTTTCCCCAAAGAAAGCCAAATCCTTCTGGTACTTATGAAAATAATTGATATTCCCACAGACGGTCATAGAATTGTGAAGTGACTCAAAATGCTGCCATGGTTGGCTCGTAGAATTTAAATCTTCAAAGGATTGAAAACAGACCATCATGCTCTACCGACACAGTGCTTAGAAGACCTCAAAACCCATCTTGGTGATGAAGCCCCAAGTCTCCAGATGGTTCACAAGTGGTTTAGCAGATTCAAGTCTGGACATTGTAATGTATGTGTTGAACAAAGAGTGGAACGGGCATTCAGCACGTCCACGGTTGAGACAATGGTGACCTCGGTGAAGGAATTTCTGGATCAAGAACCTCAAACCATTCTCAAAAAGCTTGTGAAAGAGTTCAGTGTTCCTAAAACAAGTTGGGGATTCTTAGGGATTCTTCATGACCAGTTGAACTTCATCAAGAAGTGATCCCACTATGCTGAGTTTGCCAAAAAGTTCCTCTTTATGTTCGCAGATGGAAAGTCTGCCAAATACAAGGTAGTTGTCACTGGAGATGAAGCTATGTGTACAACTGATGATTTTCAGGGGTGTTTTGAGGAACATTGCACTTCTTGAAATAATGTGTGGAGATTGGCAGTGATCAATGAGTTGGCATCATTATGTCATCGATTTAAACCTTCCTTTAGGACCCCCCTTCATAGTATATCATAATGGGTAGACTACACTGAGCCATTGGTTCTTGCTTGACATTTTTTACTTGTACTCTAAGTTCTACTATACCTGAAGAAGGAAAAACAGAACGTCCGGATAATGTGTTCTTAAAGTTATGTTTTATAGTCAAGATTTTCCTACATTAATTTTAATGCAATTCCAAGATGGCCGTCCCTTTCGTGTAAAGTGTTAAAAAGCTGAAGTTACTGTAGAATGTGAGCTCCCTAGGAAATAGGGCCCTCTCCACCTCATTTTAGTATTACTGTGTACTAGCCTCCCTTGTTGTAACTTCTGCATCTCACTGCAGAACATGTTGGTACAATACAAATAAACTGTTAGTAGTTTATAGTAACGAGCTGACTCGTGGCTGGCGATTTGTTCATCATGATATAATATCACACATCTGTCTCGGTAGTTTAGGAGTATGTTGCCTCAGAATCACCCCTCCATCTATGTTGGAAGTAAGTTCCCACAGAAACAGGGTCCTCCATCCCTACCTATGTCTAATGTCCAGTCTTTCAGATAAATTGTACCTGTCTTTTTAACTGTGCCAAGTATACTTATGGACAGTCCTGTGTGTGGAATGCGTTGGTGCTTTATACAGAAAGTATAATAATTCCACTGTCTGGAATGCACTCCCTCGTACTGTCAGACTTCCCCAAATCTTTCTTCCTTCAATCGCTCGACCAAGACATTCCTGTTCATGGAAGCCGACCACCCAACTCACTAATACACTTCACTTCCCCAAGCAGTCTATCGCTCTCTCACCTTGCAGTCCTCCCCTCCTGTTTTTCGCCCTCTAACCCTTCTAGGGCTCTATTACAATCTTTGCGTTAAACGCAAGTGCAAGGGAGGAAAAACTGCGCCCGCAGTTTTCCCCCTTGGCGCCCGCGTTTTAACGCTGGATTACAATGCATGCAGAATAAATGCAGGGATAAATAAAATCAGGGATACTCGCGGCAGCGCTGAGTGCAGCCATGAGCATCCACTCGATGGAGTCCATAGGACTCCATTGAATTCCCTTTTTTGCCGGTCACATGACCAGCCGGATCTCACCTCGCAAGATCTGGCCGGTCAGCCTATTGATACGCAGGGAGAGACTGGGAGGACATTTTCCCCCAGTCTCTCCCTGCTCCCACCGGGCGGAGGAGGCGGTTGGAGCCGTGGTCCTCGCCGTGGGACAGAGAGTGAGTATAGAATTCAGTTTTTTATTTTTTTAGCCTGTGTTAATGGATTCTGCAGAAGCGGAATCTGTTAACACCAAGTCCTGGCTCTGGTTAACTTTCCGCTAACCAGTGCCGGACATTAATCAGCGCTGGGACTTTGTAATCCTAACTCTGATTAACAGCTTGCGCACCCCATATCAAGTATTGGGAGCACAAAGTACATTAACCTCGCGCAGAGAAGCGCAAGGTACCAAACGCAAATGTTTTTTTAACCAGTTTGATTTAGATTGTAATATGCGGTAAATGACGCAGTTAACGCTCACGCAGGTGAGCGTTAACATTTGCGTGAAGATTATAATAGGGCCCCTAGATTGTCGGCTCCCGACGGAAATAGGGCCATCATTTCCTCTTGTGATTATTTGTCAAATGTTGTTCTGTCTCTTGTCTGTATTGTAAAACTGTCTATATTGTACCCATTGCTCAGTGCTGTGGTTGACGTTTGCACTATATAATGAATAAGAATGGCCTCGGAAGAAATGCATAACTTGGATTCATTTTTCCTGCAGTAATAAGTATGGACAATGAGAGGCAGTAAATATGTAATGCCTTGGTGGAAATGTGTTCCCGACGCTGGATGGCGAAAGTCTATCATTAGGGTTTTTTACATACATTATAATGCTCTGCAAGTGTTGTACACATTTTCTGGTTGCTGGACCACTTCGCCCTCCTCCTCCCTGCCCCACGCCGAAATGTGTAGTCCTCCATCAGTATTTATGAATTACATGGAATTACATGTAAACGTTTAATTTACCGAATATTTACTTGTGATTTTCCATGTTTAACACATATATTGTACTGTGCAGGAGGGAGACTATAAAACTCTGCGTGAGAGATCATACCATTTTTCATACACAGCAATTCACATAAAACATGGCCGCTGCACGTGAAACGACTTTAGCTCTGTATCAATGACACGGTTCATTTATTTTCATGCTGCACATAAACCATACGACAAAACTCGCTCTCGGGTTATGACCGATAAGAGCATATCAACAAATAAAATGTATATTGAAGTAGCGTTAACGAATATTTGCATTCCTCTGGGAGCATTAAAAAAATGAAGTGGGGCGGTGGAGAATGCAGTAAAATCTGACAAATAACAACATTTATCCAGTAAACCTGGCCCATATTTCTCTGTTGCCGGTGAAAGGGAGATGGTGAGTGAAGAAATTGATGGTAGACTATTCCTTACAGTCTTCCATTTACCGCACCTATTCTGCGCCAACTGTTTTATTAGCGGATGGTGGGGGAGTGAAACGCTGGCGGCGCATCGTGCAAAGCAAAATCACTTAATGCCTTGTCCTGGTGTCCGAATTTATCAAAGAAATACCAACTCCCAAGAAGGAACACCGAGCTACCATGGAATAGCTTTGTCTTCTAGTCCCAGGCACAAATTTGATTATACAAAATATAGGAGACCTTAAATTATGGTAGAGATGCACTATTCCGAGCTGCGAGTGACTAATGTCTTGTCCAGCTGTTAAGCTATCATCTCCAGACGATATCTTAACAGCAAGAGGGGAATAGGGTCCAAAATATTTAGGTACAGCTTTGTGGTGTTTAATGGAATGCATAGGTCACGTTTGTTCAGGGTTTTTTTTTGGTGTTACCAGAACCGTGGACACAGACAAAACAAAAATGGACAGAGCAACCAAATCCAGATTTGCAGCCTTGGGGTTTACTCAAGGTGCCTAGACATGGGTAAAGTCCAAGGAATACAATATTTTTGCAAGACGAATGGAGTTCCCTGTGGTCCCACACACTTTAATATTTTATATAACTGTTCAATCACATGTTTGCATGTTAAGTCACAAGAAGCATATTTTTCATCATGTGTTTTCCCTAAAACTGAGCCCAAAATATATATATCCTTAATATCTGTCACAGACCCCAGGATTGCAGGGCTGGGGTCCTGGTGTTTGAGAGGGGGTGTTCAGGGATTTGTTTTGAAATAACAATCTGTTGATCAGATTAGCCTTCCAGTAAACCTGCTCTCAGGAATGTGTTAATATCTGATTATATTTGAGGAGTTGTTAATCTTCGTTGTCAGACAAACACTGCCTATTATCTGTTGTTTTAAACTGTCAATCAAGATGATGGCCTGGCCATTGTCTTTACTTAAGCTTTCTAAATGAGTTATGTTGTACCTAAAGCTAATTAGGTTACACAAAAACTTCTCCTAGAAGATGTTGTAATTTTGTGAATGTAAACGACCCCTATTTGACCACATAAATATCTGCTTGTCCCCAATAAAAACCGTTCCTATTTCAACCCTACATGCAGTCATGGCTCATGGTGTGCATAGCAGCTTTATATACCATTGTATTCTTGAAGGATCGCTGTGGTTCGCCAGATAGCTACAGAAAGCATCACTTTAACAGAGAGAGACTCGAGTTAAGTTAGGAGCTCTGTTACAATATCAAACTTCAGTGTGGTTGTTTGGTTAAGTGAAGGGTATCAATAGTTAACTGGGATCAGACATCTTGGTGAGTTCTGACACTTTTTTAGGATTTGACCCCTCCACCTAGAGGGGTATCTGCTATACCCTTCTGACGAGGCTTAACATGGCCAAAACGATCATCACATATGCTGTTGCCCATTCACAGTAAATCTACCCGTGATTTGATCCGCCAAAATCCGCAGTTTATTAGACCGCAATTCGTCTTTTTTTTTCAGTTTTCAAGAATTGAGGGCTTTCCAGCATTTTGATTCCCGTCACAAATTTGGCTTTATTATTGGCGCTCACTAATGGAAGTTTTGGCTTGAGTGACTCCATTAGAATTTATCAGTAAGCCAGATTCTCAATAAATATCATGTGCTGAAAGGAGCAGATAAATGTCTCTTTGGGCAGAAAATAAGAAAATCACACTGATTTGGCTCGTTTTAAATATTAGTTTGGGATTACCACTTTCCTACGAAGGAAGGAGACTAATTTAAATGTCCAGCTGTCCAGGACAGCCATCAACATGTCCTGATGTCCAGGAATTAGAGGCAACACAGACGAAAGAGCGATACCCGAGGGGCAAGGCATGTTGAGGGCTGCCCAGTACACCTCTAGTTTCCAATTGGAATGGTTTGCTTGCTTTGCAGTGAAGTGGTAAACCCACTCTAAAATTGATATCCCATGCAATTTATGGCAGGAAATATGCTTTTCCAGGCTTATTACAGACCCATTATTTGCAGAAAGCGGACATTTTTTGGAATTGGGCTGTGGCCAAATCCGTTGACTTGAATCGGCTGATGATCAGGGTTGTATAATTGTATCTAATGACTTAATGTATGATTGCTAAATACAATTATGTTCATATGTTTATTGTTTTGTTGGGTTGTCTTATAAAATATGCTTTACCGCCCCCCTTTTTTTTCCGTTTTACTACTTTGTTTGCCATGATATCATCATGACTAAAATGTAAGTTGACAATTCTAAAAAGATGAAGTCAGCACAACGGTAAACGAGCGTCAAATATCCAGCCACATGCCCCCAGTACGGCGATTAATATCTGCCATCCGTACTCACAAATGTTTCTGCAAATATTCCGTTTCAACTCTCTAGAAGAAAAAAAATATCAGATTCCACATGAGTATAATAACAGAAATGTTTTTCAGTACCGGCGCCATCCAATGCTTCGGTTCCGGAAACCGCTGAAGACCCTAACTTGCCGCTTTCCCCTCACTAAACATTTTCTTATGGTTGAAATTGAAACAGCAGGTGAAACAGCAGGTGTCTGAATCTCATTGTTTTGAAGAATGAAATAGGTTTCTTTCCCGATTTTGCAACGGAACGAATACCTTTTCTATCTTCTTTAACAGTCTGCACTGTTTTGTATGCTCGGGAGACGATAAGCATTGTGCGTTTCATAATGGCAACATTAAATAATTTAGGAATTTGTAGACTGAATCCATTGGAGGTGTTTGGGAATGAGAGAGATTAAGGCCAGATTGGGGCAACAATTGACTGAACACGACTGGACGAGCTCCGGCATGACCCAAAGGCTGGATTTTTGTTGTCAACTTCATGTTTGGTGATCTGGACATTACTGGTTGATCCTACAATGCTCCGATACAAAGAAAAGCAATGGCTTGATTGGTTTATGATCAGATTATTGAAAAAGTCCAATGTTCGTCAAGGTTATCTCTACTGTAGTTGATCCAGAAGAAAAATAGTAAATATAAGGAGTTCTAGGCCAATTGGGTCAATTGGTGATGCATTCGTGCCAAAACCAGAGGGAGCAACTATCCATTATTACAGGTTTTTTATTGGACATTGGAGTTGAACAACTGATCATCCCTCAATATCTGATCATCACACCCAGTGGACATTTACAGTTTTCCAAATGACCAATCTGTGCCTGGAGTTGAACAATAAAGTTGAGAAAGTTGATACAGGCAGCAGATTTTTGAGGAAGGACAAAGTCGAAACAGGTGGTAGTAAAGCATGGCGGAGGCCAGGAGTAGATCGCAAGGTTTTAAAAATAGTAGACTTTTTGAATGTTGAAAACCTGGTAACCGCAGATGAGACTATTAAAGGAGGGATGTTTTTCAAAGAGGATGGAGCAACCCGGGACTATACTGAGGTGAAGTTTTGAAACATGACAGAAGGAGAGAGGGCAACAATAGTAGGAAAAACGTATTGGCCACTCTAGAGCTTGCTTTTCATTGGAAACGTTCTACAGGTTGTGCAGTTCATATTTCATGATTTCAGTAGTAAGCTACATGGCTATTGGTTTCCCCAACCACATTAGCTACATTCATTCAATTTATATTCAGGACTGAGCTTGAGAAAGGCTGTTGCTTCAACAAACACCTTGCTTCTAGCCCAATAAACTGGTCTTTTTACAGATAGGAGTGCTGCTGAGTTCCTTCATCTTCTACTGAATTTCATGTGGAGCTTATCTGACTGTCAGTGCTCCATGGCTCCTGGAGCACCCATTCAATCATGAACGGGTTCCTTCATGGTACATGAAGGCATCTATAGAGACATAAAAAATACAAAGGGATGCACACCAACATCTGAAATCCTATGTTCATAGGCTTCCTACTAAACATCAAGTAAGCTCTTGATTCTGTGGACTATTAAACACAAATAAAATGCTGCAAGATAAATTTTGTTGCACAAAATAAAAAATCTGTCACGAAGAAAGCCTTTATAATGAGAATGACAGCAGAAACATGGTGTTTAGACTTGGACTCAAAGTACAAAATATATGTAGCCTTATCGCTGTAGCATCCCTTTCAGACAAGAAGCCGAATAATGCAGAATAAAAAGAATGACACTTATGTAAGTCAGACAGGAAAGAATTTTAGGAATGTGAATGTGCGGCATGATGACATATTCCGTAATAAGAAGCTCTGAGCTAGAGTAATTGACTTCATATTCTGTATTGCAGGAGGCAAACACTGCTCGGGTTCAATATGTTTTCCAGATGTCCCTTAATTATGCCACATTTATTTTTAGATATATATACAGTATATATATTCTGAAATTGTGTTTCGTCCAATAAATGGATACGAATAGCCAAAATTAATCTGATTCTCCTTGTGCATTGTTAAGGAGTATGTAATATAAATATTAATGATCTTTTTCTGACGGATTTCAATCTTTTCGATCTCTTTTGTCTCTAGGACGGAAAGAAGAAGTTTGACAAAGAGAGCGAGAAATATTACGCCGTTTTAGAAAAACACTTGAATTTGTCTTCAAAGAAGAAGGAAACTCATTTGCAAGAGGTAATGTAGGTCCATATTTTACAATATCTGAACTTCTGATCTCCATGTTAACCCCTTCACTACAGGGATTGTGCTTACACAATTAGCAGCAGCAGCAGACTCAGCAGCCTGACCACTGGTGTGCACAGCCCATTACATTAGGGTGTGCACAAATGGAACATTCATCAACCCCTTAACAATTGGCGGTCGTCGCCCATCTGGGGTGCCTTAACGCAAGGGAGGCGTACAGGTACATCTCGCCAACACTGTTGCGTGCCATTGATTGCGGCACGCCCTGCAGCTGCGCGTGTCATTGGTTTCAGGGGGACAGCCCGAGTTCAGGCCATCCCTGTGTAGCCAATGACGTGCACCATGCGCAGGCTGCGAGGAGTGCGCTCCATTGAAGACAGCTGGGCGCACCTGTACACCCTGCGTCTTCAAAGCCCTCTCGCCGCCAGGGCGGCATAGCATATTCTGGGGCAGTAAGGGGTTAAATGAAAAATTATGTTTAGAAGATTTTGCACAAAATGCACATTTTTTACTAGAAATATCAAGTCTATAATCAACGATCCGGTCAGTGCTTATGTTATTCACCATGCACACCTAAAATATCAATATAGGAGGTGAAAAAGGACCTCTAAACCCAACATTGGGGTATGCATGGGCACACCCCCTGTGCAGGCCTATGAGCCTGGCATTGTGTTAAATCAGCATAGCTCCAGACTGATTATGTTATTTCAAATTAAATTTATTTGTTGCTTGTGACTTTTGTTTACATTTGGGTTCCAGAGCAGGCCTGCAAAGTTTTAGTAACGTGGACATGATGCCCGGGCATTAACACGTTTCAAAACCATGTGGGGAATGTCTCTTGGACTTTCCCCAGCTGATCCTGCATGGAGCTCAGAACTGCAGTACCTCCTTGTGACGGGCGCCGCTACTTGGAGGGAGTAGATCCGCCTTCGGTGTCGGGGTTGTTCTGCAGTGAGCAGCGGTAGCGAGCCGGCGTCAGGTCCCTTGCTAGAATATATTGAGTCCACCAGGAGGAAATACCTAGCAGACAGTCCCTCTTCCCAAATACTCGTCGAGACGCAGTATAGGTTAAGCAAGTTGGTTTATTGTAAAACGGCACATACACGGTCCATTTATATGGTACAGTTCCATTGTTCTCTCCCATGCCCGCCCCCAGACACCCCGGCGCCAGTTCTGCCACTGCCTCTAGCCCAAGCCCTAATTGTATGTTTAACATGGTTCCAGCTCTTGGTGCCACACTGTCTGGCCGCCCTGGGCTGCTCCCTGCCTGGGAAATTCCACCCCCTGGAGTGCGAGCTCTGATGCCGGATCTCCTCTGCGGCTGGGAAACCCGACGTGAGTCCAGCGGCTGATTGGGGTGATTTCGGTGGCGCTGGTCTCTACAACATACCCCACAGTGGCACCATGTTCCCAGGGCCCCTCTGCCCAAAAAGCCCTCCCGTGGCAGGAACAGGGTCTGAGTGGTGCAGGGTGCAAGGAGTGTCGGCTGAGCTTGGTTTCAGCCGGCGGCAGTTGCAGCAGGGTTGCGCTGGGCAGGTAAACTATGATGGCTGGGCAAGGCAGATTTGGCAATGAACCTAATAAACAACCATAAACATACGGGCACAAATTATACTAACGAATTCTACACTTGGGGGAACGAAAACTGGGCAATTTGGGTGTTATTAAATTGTGAGGGATTGCAGACGAATTTGCGAGGGGAAACACAACACACACAGGGATCCTACAGACCTAAATTGTATAAATGAAATTTGACCTTGAACAAACGAACTTTTAACTTTTTATGGGCTAATAAATTGAACGTGTCGGCTGTTCTGTCACACTCCTTTTGGCCAGTAGAAGGCGATATCTTCCTTCCAAATAGGTTATTACAGTTAGGAATACATTAGGAATATTTCCAAATGTTTCTTACTGTAGAATTAATTAAAAATGTATTTCCAAAAGAAAATTGGCTCCTGACGGTGTGTATTTTTTTTTTTGGAAAATCACTTAGTAGTGAAGGGGTTAAATGATTTATTATACCTTTATTACATGCAGTCCCTGAAGAGATTCCAGTCGAGGTAGCTAGTACTATATCAAATCCCCTTACGAGGAAAAACCTATTGTATAGTTAAAACAATTATTTTATTGAATACAATTAAAAAATATGAAAATAGTTGTCAAATTTGACCGATTATTTATTTATTTGAATTAAACATTAAACCCACATTAATGACAGTGAAATCAAGTAACTGGTGCGTCCACCAGTTACAATGATAGCGCGTATTGATAATAATGTATAAGTAACATATATAACATCAGGGATATGAATGATAATGATTAGCCACAGATGTAACTTCTAACAGTACGCTAAATAGACTCAATAAATATAATTGGCCAAAATTAAACCAGCAATACGAGGTACTCACAAAAATAACAAATGTGTGAGCCCCCACAGTAGGAATGTAAGGCTAATTGTCATAAATGATATGGTCACCAATTAATGGGCTATCAAAGTGGGATAGGTATGAGTGGTACAAACCAATTGATATAGGTAACACATAAACAAATTGGATGCCTATTCAGGCATAATAGAATATCTCAAGGATAACGTTTAAGTATATGCATACAGTTGACACAATTAAATGGCCACTAAACATGAATGTTCAATTATATAGTATTGAACACCAGGTTGACGTCAAACTCGCTTGTTAGCAGTGAAAAAGAATGCTAAAATAACCTTGGTGTGGCCACACCTTAAACTTTAGCTGTAAGCATAAAATTGCACAAGGGGTTCTGGTCGTTTAGGAAAACCTCAAAAAGGAAATGGTCAGACAAAAAATGAATAATACTTATACACAGTTGGTCATCGCTGCTGTATAAATGAGACTGATTCTGTAAATATTGTCTCTGACTCCAGCTGCAGGGTTTTATATATTTATTACGAGATCATCTTATAACAGGTTCTAATCTACAGTTCTGCTAACTAGTCCGTGTCCATGTGACTCCTCCCCTATATCCTGCTGAGCTGCAGTGTAACACATATATCCTTCCCCCTGGTTACAAACACTCTCCTTCCTGGTTCCACACATATTGATACATCTTTCCCTTTTTGGGAAAATGGAAGTTGTTTCCTTTAGCTCAAGTCTAGGAGGTAGATGGATCGTGAAACGGATTCTTGTAGTGGGTCACATGTTAGTCCACATAATCATTTAGATATGCTGGTTTTAGGATGGATCTCCCGCTTCTAGTCTGGGTGTTTCTGTATCCTTGTGGTTGATCTCGTAGAACATTGGTGTCATCCCCCAGTCTTTCTGTGTCTGATATTTCACAGTGTGGTTCTTCCTTATCTTCTTCTGGGGTATTTGCTATTGATGGCTGGTTTGTCTCGTCCGTGTCATATTCCTCTTGATTGCTACTTTGGGTCCTTATTTGAGGCCTGTATCGTCCAGTGCCTCTCAGGTGCCTCCTATTTCTTCTCAGAACTTGTCCTGACTCTGTTACAACTTCATAGGACCTGATTCCAGCAGGGGCTCTTAGGCAAGCTTTCCGCCACTCTTTTCCCTGGTTAATTGGTGGTTGTACCCACACCGGTTCGCCAACATTTAGAGGCCGCAGGTCTTTGGCTCCCCTATTATATTGAGCGGCTTGCAATGCACGTTGTTTTGTGCATAGAATTTGGTGCCTGTCATTCATCTCGTGATCCTTCATTAACAGACTTCCTCTCATGGGAAGTAACGATTTGGTCCTTCGACCCATCAGTCTTTGAGCAGGACTGCACTCCAGACCTTGCGTTGGTGTGTTGCGATGATCCAATAATGCTAGGTAGGGATCATTACCAGAGGACACAGCCTTTTGCAGGAGTCTCTTGGCCGTTTTTACTGCCGACTCTACCTTCCCATTGCTTTGGGGGTATCCTGGTGATGAGGTAATGTGGTCAAAGTCCCAATTCATACTGAATTCTTTAAACTCCATCGAAATAAACTGGGGTCCATTATCTGAACATACAGTGTCTGGGATTCCATATCTGGCAAAATGAGCCTTCAATTTTCTTATCACTGTTGTTGATCTTGTATCCTGAATCTGGTCTATCTCCCAGAAGTTAGAGTCATAGTCCACCGTTATTAAATACTAGTGTCCGTGGAATGTGAACAAATCAGTACCGATCTTTTCCCATAGTCTAGTTGGGATCTCATGAGGCATCAAGGTCTCCTTTTGTTGTTTAGTATCAAATGACCGGCATATGTCACATTGGTCAATGTACTCTTTCAACTGCGCATTCATTCCTGGCCAGTAAACAGATTCCCTGGCTCTACGTAGACATCCTTCCACGCCGAAATGTGAAGAATGGATCCGAGACATAATATCAGATCGAAGTTCAGATGGTATAACAACTCTCTCGCCTTTGAATAGTACACCATCCTGTACACTCAGTTCATCACGTATGTGGTAAAATGGTGAAGCCTCTAGAGGTACCAGTTCCTTTGCATGAGGCCATCCCCTCAAAACAATGTGCTTCACTGCTTGTAAAGTCTTGTCTTTATCGGTGCATTTTTGTATAGCGTCAAGTCTCCTGTTTGAGATGGGTAGATATTGGAGCATGTTTACCGTTTCAATCTGGTGCTCCACTGAGCCCTCCACGGAACCCTCGTCCAGATAAGCCCTACTCAATGTGTCTGCCACTGCCAGAGACTTTCCTGGGCAGTATCTGATACATGCATCGTACATTTGAAGACGTAACATCATACGCTGAAGACGTCGGGGTGCTTTAAGTAAAGGTTTCTTCATAATGCTTTCAAGGGGTTTATGGTCGGACTGTACAGCTACTGTTTGTCCAAATGTGAATTGATGAAATTTTTCCATGCCAAAGAGGACTGCTAACAACTCCTTCTCAATCTGGGCATAACCTTGCTCTGTCTCCGTCAATGCTCTGCTTGCAAAAGCTAACGGTTGCTTACTCTGCATCAGTGCTGCTCCCAGACCTCTCTCTGACGCATCGCATTGTAGTTCCAATGGTTCTTCTGGGTTATAATACTTGAGTACTGGCGCACAACTGATTTTTGATTTGATCTGCTGAAATGCCCCTTCCTGCACTTCAGTCCACTCCCACACTGCATCCTTCTGGGTTAGTTGGCGCAGAGGTTCACCTGCATCTGATATGTTCTCACAAAACCTTGAAAGATAGTTCACCATCCCCAAAAATCTCTGTACTCCTTTAACGTCTGTGGGTCTGGGCATTTCAGTAATGGCTTTTACTTTGCTGGGGTCTGCTTGAAGTCCCTGGGCTGACAATAAGTGACCAATATAAGGTACTTCAGTTTTTCTTAACTGGAATTTCTCTGGATTTAGTTTGAGCTGTCGTTCTCTGCAACGATCTAGTAACTTCCTCAGCTTCTGATCGTGATCTTTAATGGCTTCCACATCAGTTTCTCCTTCTCCTACAATCAGGATATCATCTGCAATAACCCTGATAACCTGGTAGCCCTTCCAGTGCATGATTTAGTTTTCTCTGAAAAACCTCTGGGGCAGGACTAATACCCATAGGCATCCTAACCCACCGGTATCGGCCAAAAGGAGTAGAAAAAGTGGTTAAGTAGCTGGAGTCTTCCTCTAATTCGATATGCCAAAATCCACTCTTTACATCACACACTGAAAAAATTCTTGCCCTTGCTAGATCAGGAAGTATGTCATCAAGTGTAGGCAAAGGATAGTGGCTCCTTTTCAAAGCTTTATTTAGACGCTTAGGGTCAATGCAAATCCTTAACTTCCCTGATGGTTTCTTCACTATCACCATACTACTAATCCAGTCTGTGCTTCTCTCTACAGGGGTGATAATCCCCTGTTTTTCTAAACTGGCGAGCTCCTCTTGAAGGGGTTTGAGTAATGATACAGGAACTTTTCGTTTTGGAAGTCTAACAGGCTGTACAAGAGCATCCACTTCCAATTTCAATTTTCCCTCTAGACAGCCCACTCCTTGAAAAATATCAGCATACTCCTTGTTGATGGTTGACCAGCCCCACATAGCGCTATCTGACTGTTTGCTGTCTTGTTCCACAGTTAGGATATTTTGGTGCTGCACCGAGATCAGATCCATGGCTTGGATAGCTCTACTTCCTAGTATAGGATGACACAGCTCTGAGTCAATGACAACAAATTCAGCCTGATATAATTTTTGATTGCATGGGTTCCTTATTTTGAGCTTACATATCCCTACTGGTGTCAGTGTACTCTTATTGTACATCCTTAGTATCTTATCACAGGGTAGAATTTTAGATTGGTCTTTCACCATCCTTGCTGGTAGGACATTGCAGTCCGCCCCACAATCCATTTGGAATCTCACAGCTTGCTGGTCGATGAGCATGGTAGCAAACAAAGCTGATGAAAATTTGCTCGTAGATTTCTTCAGTGCACAAATCTGAAAAGCTGGTTCCAAAGTCAGACCCAGAATGTCTTCGTATTCCTCTGAATCCGCTGTTTCCTTATATACAGCTTGTACTGCCGGCTTCCTTTGTTGGTGCAGACTGGCACGGCACTGGTTAATGAAATGATTGGCCTTACCGCACCCCTTACATTGCTTTCCAAATGCTGGGCATTTCTCTTTCAGTTTCTCGTGACGCTTACCACAATATATGCACTGTATTATCTTATGTGGAGTCTCTGCCATTCTGCTCGGACTCTTCCTAAAAGTGTAGCTTGTTTCCATTCCATGGACTGACACTGCACCGGTGCTGGACCTCTCCAGGAGCTTCACCCTCTCTGTAGACAGTTCAGCAGCTCTGCCGATTTGTAGACATTTATCAAGTGTTAAGTCCACTTCTCTCAGTAAACGTTCCCTGAGGTTAGAATCTCTTGTGCCACATATAATTCTGTCTCTTATTAAAGAGTCTCTGATATTACCAAAATTGCAGGTGGCTGCCAGTGTACGCAGCTCTGTGACATATGCGTCTATGCCTTCTTCTTCCCTCTGACTCCGTGAAAAAAAATTATATCTTTCCACAGTCTCATTTTGTTTTGGCTCACAATAATCATCAAATGCTTTCATTAGGACAGTCAGTGAGGGAGCTGCCACTCCTGGGAGAAGGGTGTCTTTAACCTCTCTGCCTTTATCCCCAATCAAGTACAGGAACAGCTTTACCTTCATCTCTTCTGGTTTATCAACCAGGACCAGGTCTGTGTATAGAAGCATTTCTTCTTTCCATCTCTTCCATGCCTGAGACAGATTTCTTGCCTGAAAATCCAGGAGACTGGGTGCTTTTAAACCTTCCATATCTGCTTTTGGAGTAGTTTTCAAATTAGATCCGCTGCCACCATGTATAAATGAGACTGATTCTGTAAATATTGTCTCTGACTCCAGCTGCAGGGTTTTATATATTTATTACGAGATCATCTTATAACAGGTTCTAATCTACAGTTCTGCTAACTAGTCCGTGTCCATGTGACTCCTCCCCTATATCCTGCTGAGCTGCAGTGTAACACATATATCCTTCCCCCTGGTTACAAACACTCTCCTTCCTGGTTCCACACATATTGATACAGCTGCTACGTATGGTAGTACACTAAATTGCGATTGAGAGGTAGCTAGTACAACTTTGAGTCGACCCTCTCATATTTTCCTGAAGGACAGCTGAAAAAGACGCCGTGACCTACACAGACACATGCGCACAGGGACCTTAATACACAATTCCTGCATGTATTATTAAAAGGAATGTGGGTATAAAGCTATATACCCTAAAGCGTGGGCGCCTATAAAGTTATATATTGTTTTTACCAATAAATGCAGTTATGATGATAAGTTATAACCAGTAAGTGATATGATGCTGCCCTGGGATAAAAAAACACAGAAAAAACAACCAAAATCTGTGCTAAACAAAGATGAGGGAGGTGTGGCAGGTATCCCTGACAGCGCATCAATAGTGCAAAACACTGGAATGCAATTGGAACATTTGCATATGCATATATATATATGATGAAATAAAGTGCATCAATAATAGTAGGCACAATAGTGAAATAAAGTGCAACAAAACAGTGACACTACAGGACAATACACCGACTGAGGAAGGCTACCACAGCCGAAACGCGTCTCGGTATTTTTATGTCCCTTTTTATGGAATAAATGTATATTTTTTACTTTTAACCCTTCAATTGGCCGTGTTTTGCGAATTCCAACCTGATACCTCATGGGAACAACACCAATCAATCTACCAACTAGGGATGAGCCGAACACTCTCCGAGTTCGGTTCGAAGCCGAACCCGAACTTTCCAAATGTTCGGGTCCGAACTCGAACTCGAACTCCATACAAGTCAATGGGGCTGAAAATTCGGTTTTTAGAGTGCCCTCCAAGAGGGCATATATGCTAGATATTTGCCATAAAAAGTGTATGGGGGTCCGGGTAGTGCCCTGGGGGACAGGAACCAAGGACAAAAAGTAAAAAAAAATAACTTTTTTAAAGGGACAGTGAGTTTTCCATGAAATAAGGGTTAAAAATAAAAACCAAAAATTCCTTCAAATATCGTGCCTAGGAGGTCCCCATAACCTGCCCATGAAGTGGCGGATTTCTAGGTTGTATAGAAATATGTAAAAACCAAAAAATGACATTTCAAATGACTGTAAATGCTTTTCCTTAAATCTATCCATAAACAACTGCTTGGGGCGGCAGTCTGTATGAAAAGAGGAGACATTTTCGGACACGGAGAATGACTGGAGAATGGAAAATTCTAGACCAAATAGCCGATTTGGAAAGTGAGATAAATGGGAGAATTTTTCTGGTTCGGCTATTTTGACCTAGAATTTTCTCTTCAGTCATTCTCCTGAGTTTCACCTTTCTCTGAATAACCCTGTCAGGGTTATTCAGAGAGCGGTGAAGAGCAGGAAAATGACTGGAGAATGGAAAATTCTAGATCAAAATAGCCAAACCAGAAAAATTCTCCCATTTAGGCTAGGGTCAGACTAGCGAATTTTTAACGTGCGTTTAGGCGCACTTAATCACGGCCGCACTAGCAGCAAATGACGGGCAATGACGGCCAATATACGAAGTACGGTCGCACGAAAGTCCGGCTGCGCAACGCAAGTGGAAAATTAACGCATTTTTTCGAGAACGCAGAACCGCTAGTACGGACGTACAGAGTGCGCAGCGCTCCACTAGCGGCGTGTGTGCGTGATTTGGAGACGTCAGACCCTGATCCTGTCCGGCCAACATAACGTCCAGACACCCAAAGTTTCCTGGTTTGGATCCGTAAAAAATCACGCACAAAAATGCGCATCGTATGACCGTTTTCGCGCATTCTGTGAAAAAATAAGGCAATGCATTTGGACGCACTTCTTGACGGTCGCTGTGAAAAATGCGTTAGTCTGACCCTAGCCTTATCTCACTTTCCAAATCGGCTATTTGGTCCAGATTGTTCTCTTTTCCTGCCATTCTCCTGGTTTTCACCTTTCTCTGAACAACCCTGAGAGAGAGGTGAAAGCCAGGAGAACTGGCAGGAGAAGAGAACAATCTAGACCAAATAGCCAATTTGGAAAGTGAGTTAAATGGGAGAATTTTTCTGGTTTGGCTATTTTGACCTAGAATTTTCACTTCTCCAGTTATTCTCCTGCTTTTCACCGCTCTCTGAATAACCCTGTGAATGTTTAATCCCGAGGTGAAAAATAACATTGCTTAAGGCTAGGGTCAGACGAGCGCAGTTATCACGTCCGTGTTGCCGCACATTTGTACCTCCGTGGCAGCATAGCATTCTGACCAATGGAGCCCCACACACGAAGTACGTCCGCACGGAAGTGCAAATGCATGGCGGACGCAGCAAACGGACGCAGGTTAGGCAAGAACGTAATACTGCTAGAATGGACGTGCGGAGTGCGCCACGTCCGCAACGTCCGTGTAGCTTTGTATGTGAGTGATGAAACGAGGTCAGATGGACTGCATTTATACGTCCAGCATTTTTAACGGACAGAATGTTTTTTCATTGTAATTTATTTTCCCTGCTACATCAGTCAAAAAATACGTCAGTGAAAAAAACGGACTGTTTGGCCACTACCTTGTTGTCAGTCGGTAAGTACGTCCCTACTGCACGGATGCAAAGTCCGTACAAAATGCGCTCATCTGACCCTAGCCTTAGATGTTATTTTTAATTTTTTTCAAACACCAGTTAAACACTTGGCTGCTATGGACGCGCTCAGCGCGTCCAGCCAAGTGGTTCTCCTGTGCTCTGGACGCGCTGAGCGCGTCCATGCACAGGAGGCAGCAATCCGCCGGATTCCGGCAGATTGCTGCGCCCCCCCGGTGCGGGCTGACATCTTGGATGTCAGCCCAGCACTCCGGACCCCGGCGGAGCAATTAGATGTCATTGCGGCGGCGCGATGACATCTAATTCAGGCGCCCCCCGCATGTGCGGAGGAAGCGCCTGAAAGGGAGGGGGGGAGGTCCTTTGGACCTCTCTCCCTCCCGAACGCCGGGGGGCAGAGGGTTAATCCATGCACCGTTTGGAAGGGCACAGCCTGCCCTTCCAAATGGTGGCTGTGATTAACCCCTGGGGAGCCGGATCACGAATCGGCGCTGAAAAGCGCCGGATCGTGATCCTCTCCTGGAGCTGGCCGACATCTTGGATGTCGGCCAAGCCTCCAGGAACTCCCCCTGAGGACTGGCGTCATCATGCATAGCACGATGACGCCAGTCCTGGAGTTAACCCCTAGCTGCCACCAATGGTGGAGATAGGGGGTTCCAATGAACCCCCTATCTCCCGATCCGTGGCAGCTAGGGGTTAAAGTTTGATATCGTTGGATCGGCCAGAGCATGGCCTTTCCAAACATACCAAACATGAGCATGAAAAATGTTTTTAAAAAAATTAAAAAATAAAAATAAAAAAATAAAAATATTTAAAAAGAAAATTCTAAAAAAAAATAAACAAGTTTTTTGTTTGTTTTTGTTTTTTTAATGCAGCAATATTGTTCCCATTTCAATTATAATGTGAACAATAATGCTGCACTACCGATTTTTGTATGCGGTGCATTTGTTAAAAAAAAGCAACATTTTCCCCAAAAAAATGTAACGAGACCCCATTTCTAATTTTTTTAACAAGCGCACCCCATACAAAATATAACCGCAAACGATCGCATGTTAAAATGTGAAAAAAAAACACTTTACACATAATAAATTATTGAAAATTCGAATTTTATTGCATTTTTTGTTATAATATACAGACATGACATAACGTATACATATAATAATGACATATTATGAATTTGCCAAGTCTGCCAGAAAGAACGATATATAATATGTCTGGGTCATATATCAAAATATGGCTACAGGAAGCTGTTAAACCTGATGAGCGAAAGCGGTTAAAATGACCTCAGCACAGAGGTGTGAAAAGCCTCAACAGCGAAAGGGTTAAATGCAGCATATTAGGATGTTTTAGGAGGGAAATTAATTCTCAAATCTCAATCAGAAGCAGACACCACCCCACCCCCTCAGTATAGTGTACAATGTATCAAATGGATTACCAGACTAAAAACACCTGGTGTTATGCCCGTTTGTGAACAGAGGTCATTTAGAGTTGATAATCTTTCCACGTACACATTAGTTTTTAATTCAATATCTAATAAACCGTTGCTTATGATATTCTGCAGTAAAGAGTCTCTTTATTTCTAGATTTTTTTTGTATTTTTTTAAGCATTTTCTCAAAAAAAATAAATTTCGAACTCGAACCGAACACACCCAAAAAGTTCGAAGTTTGCGAACTTTCGAACTGCCAAAGTTCGGGTCGAACTCTGAACCGTCCGAACCCGAACAGCTCATCCCTACTACCAACGAGGAAAAGAGGTCCAGGGCACCTACCTAAGAGTGCCTAAGGCTATACTGACTGAGCCTTAGTTTGAAAGGCTCCTTAATTGGTAAGTGCACTGTGTAATTACCTCTGTTTGGTTACCCTGCAGTATAACGCTATGGGAGCATTGTCTCCCATCTGTTCTTAATTCGTATAGGACCTGTTACTTGGTAAAGAAGGGAAGTGCCACTCTCTACATGGCCATAGGCAATTAAACCTAGAGCCGGGAAACCTTTAGGCTCATTTAAATGTGAGTGCTATATACCTCTACCAGTAATAATCTTTGCCCAATTTGTCATAAGATCTCCTGCACCAAAGATTTCCCCATGTGCTTCTCCCTTCTCTTTTATGAAATCGAGGACGTGACGAACTTTCCACCGGAATAAGGAGCACCACAAACATTGGGACTCCTGAGTATTTTATCTTCCATCTTCTCGGACTGCTATACGCACTATTGCACTCAATTGAAATATTGGACACTTTTTGTGCATGTCCATCGGATTAGTAATGGACATTTAATTTGTGCACTTTATTGCTTATTATCTACAGGTTATCTACCTATCCTCCTATATGCACTATTGCACTTTGCCCTGCTAGGTTTTATTTTTTTAAGGCACCGCTGCACTTTACTGTTTTGTTGCACTTTATTTCATTATTGTGCCTACTATTGATGCACTTTATTTCATTATATATGCATATGCAAATGTTCCAATTGCATTCCAGTGTTTTGCACTATTGACGCGCTGTCAGGGTTACCTGCCACACCTCCCTCATGCATGTATTATTGTTCACATAATTCCTTTGTCAACTGTTTTTCTAGCATTTTGTAGGGAGCTTAAAATGTAATATTGTAATATTATCGTGCTAAAATCAAACTTGATGCCAACACGTCGCTTTTACTACACTCTTTAAGAGGTGTGGAATGCAAATAAACCTCCTGCCCATCCAGCTGCCTTGTTTCAGGACTTGGCAGGGGGTTCATTTGCATAACAAGCCTTTTGAAACACACACACACACACAAAAACAACAATATTTGATGTCTAATAAATGAAAAAATGGTAATAAATTCAAATTTCCGCTTTCAACACAATCTACATAGCTTTTAATTATCTTCCTTCATGCTGGAGGGAAAAGGGACTGCGACGGGTCCCCTTTAATTAGCGCAACTGTAATTATCTTTGTATTTGACGCAAATAGTCTACACAATTGTTTTTGTGCATCTATGTCTATAACAAAATAGAATAATTTATAAAATTTTAATTGCTTTATAAACAAAGCGATATATCTGTCAGACTGTGATCTGGGGCTGTTCTCAGGGTCATCGTTTACATGTTTAATGCGATCTAATTGTCATAACAGAGCACTATTTAATCTTTAATTGGAAGACATTGTTGTAACGAGTTCGGTTCTTATTATAAATCTGATCACGCCGCCCCGTATTTTGAGTTTCTCCGTCCACTGTATTTTCCAAATTAGGACATTTGCCGAGTCGAAGGCTACTTTTGTTTGTTCGAAGTCTGGCGCGCCATCTTCGTTCCAAGTATCCGTCAACAAGAGCATTATATTAAAAAAGTGAACGGGGAGTTAATTTTTCAGCAAGGAGTATCTGCCATGTAGAGAATGCTTCTAGAGTCTGGTAAAATGGAACATTAGAGTATAGTCTTGACGTGCACATATTATATACCATTATCGCATGGTATCACTTGTTGAAGATGTTCTAATTGTTCAGGGACATTGATTAACCCCTTCACTGCAGATGATGTGTGGCGAACGTCCTAGGACGCTCCCGCTGTATGCGGAGGACGTTTCCCACACGTCATCTGCTTACCGGGAGCTGCCAAGGATACTCTCCTCTCTGCTCCAGGGTCACGCGGCATTCTGACTTCCTTGAAGTCAGAGGCTGCTTTTATGGGCCCTCCCGACGTTATGACGTCATCGCGTCAGACCCGATGACGTCATTTTCAGGCGTCCACCCGCAAAGAGGGAGATCGCCTGAAGGGAGGGGGGTCCTTTTGGATCCCTCTCCCTCCCGATAGGGAGCAGGTAGAAGTTAAAGAGAGGCATCTGCCCTTTCAAGTGATGCCTGTTTTTAACCCCTGAGGTGCCGGACCGCGATTCAGACATATAATAATGATATAATATGAATCTGCCGAGTCTGCAGGAAAAAAGGATATGTAATATGTCTGGGTGGTATAATAAAACGTGACTTCAAACCGCGTTTAAACATGATGAGCGAAGGCGGCAAAAATTAGCTCTGCACACAGGCGTGAAATGGCTCAGCAGCGAAGGAGTTAAATTATACTTTTAGTTATTTTTTCTTGTTCAGTCTTTACGCTCGATTCTATTATATCGGCTTTTTTTTCTTTTTAGAGGAAAACAAATATCCGCTGCTTTCGGGTTGATGTTTATTCGATATATTGGCTGATTCATTTAAAAAAAAAAATTGTCTGGAGCCAATATTCAAAGAATTCTGCTGGTCCAAGAAGAACGCTTGAAAAAGTGTATTTTCGTCCATAATCCTACAGATTTGTGCCTTTAAACATAACTAATAGAATAATAAATTTACTTTTCTGCCTGAAAAATCCATTTATTAAACACATTTTTAGCATTTTATATTTTTTTAAAGAAATCGGCATAAAGATTAACTGGTATTTCCATCAAAAAGCATAGCCGCAAGAGCCGAGATTCAAACCAGATTTTTATCGGGAATCTACATACTGATAAACCTGCGTTTGAATCTCCCGAGTCAAAAAACGGCTAAAGATTGGTTAAAACAAAATCCTGATTCCTGTCATTGGCCGGAAATAAATCAAGGTCTTTGAAGCAGATGGCAATATACCACTTGTATGAATTTTGAAAAAGAAAAATGGATTTTCATAAACCTACCATCACCACTTTGCCCTTCTTCTCTTAGACCAGTGTTTCCCAAACCTGTCCTCTGGACCCTCTGCCTCGCCACTTTTTCCAGATAGCTGAAGCCCAGCACATGTGATATGATTTGCTGCTCAGTGATTGCAGGATTCAGTCTGTATTTTCCCCAAGGTGATCCTTAAAACCTGGCCTGGTTGAGGGTCCCGAGGTCTTAGATGAAAGCAAAACCTGTATGTTTGCTAGACATGAGCACAGGTAAAAAGGTTTGGCTCAAAGAGTGTCGTGATTATTATTTATCTGAATTTCCATGGACCTTTGAGTCAGTTTGTCCAAAATTCGGAAAAAATGTTTAGTTTCATTAAAATCAATATGATAAATTCGCCTGTTAGGATTATTATTGCACAACTAAGGGGGTTATTCAGAGAGCACTGAAATGTCGCCGACATTTCGGTGCTTCTAGTTCCCCGCAGTTCCCTGCACTTTGAGGAATCAGGGTTCCCCACCCTGTGGTGAATGCAGCATTCACCGCAGGGTCCCCGGAGTGCAGAGAAAACCCACTGCACACCCGCCGGAACCGCCGGAAAAACCATGCTGAACACGCCGGAAAAAGTTGATCACAGCGCAGACCAGCTGCCGTAAAAAACCGACAAGCTGACGAACGGGTAAAAAAAACCCCAAACAATACGCTTGAAAGTGTCAATATAGAAACACTGTTTGCAGAAAAACTACTGAATGAAAATGCCTGGAATTTACACATAAGATCCTATTAATGATAATAAAAAGGTCTGTTACAGAAAAAAGAAAAATCTATTTAAAAAAATACGGGAACATTTTTTTGCCGAAAAATGCCTAAAAGATCCTAAAAAATCTAGAAATAGACATTTTAATGTAGATTAAAATAATAAATGGTTTATTAGATAGTGGATTAAAACGGGAATATTTTTAACATGGAAGCCTAAGGGGTTCGCCTGATTAAGTCTGCCGAATGAAAACACCGAACAGCAGGGCATTTCGACAACTTTTCACTGCTGTTCGGTGTCTGTGAATAGATTAACCATTACTTCTCTATGGGGGATTTCACTGTCTTCAAACAGGCACCTACTGGCTGGCAATTTGCCAAAATTTGTTGAACTGCCTGCTCTCTGAATAGCCGAATGGCCCCGAAATGTCACCAAATGGGGAAATTCCCTGTTCGGTGACATTTCGGGGCCAGATCGGCTCTCTCTGAATAACCCCTTAATTAATTTTTTAATTAGCCCATCCCCGCAAAGTGTTTTTTCATAAAACCACTGGAAGGACCCAGTGTTTTTTTTTTTTTTTGGAAAACCACTTTACACATTTAAAATCTTTGTACATTCTCTATAGAAATTTTTTTCTTTTCTTCCAGTAGGCCTATGACGAGTAGATGATGGCACATACTGGCTAAGCTCTAGGGCTCCATTTAGAAACATCTGGAGCTCAGAGTTTTAGGCATATAAATCCAATCTGGTGAAAGAGCATCAAGGCATTCAGATGATATGTCTGATGGGCAGAAACTTTAGGGACAGAATCTGTAACCAACGTGTAAATGAATTTCGTTTGCAGTAAACAAAATCCTTTTCCACTCCTCCAGAATATGACCAGATCAACTGAACTCGATCTTCAAAAGCTCCGGCAGGAGCTCTAGATTGTATGAAGTTGATCTTGATAATGAAGAGTTTAAATTGTCTCAATTGGCATGGATGATACGTTGATCAGGTTGGCTTCCCTCTTCTGAACCCCAAGACCGACAAAGACTGGGGGGACTCGTATTTGCCTAGCTCCCCATCGGTGTCCATTGGTTGAGGGGTTAAATTATCTAAGGCCTATGTAGGGATTTCAGTTTAGAGCAATGCACCAACAAATTGTTCTTGCAGTGCACTGGCACTGTCACGGTGGCGGTACCAGGCTTGCGCTGTGGTAAGGCCCTGGTACAGGTGAAAGCCCCTATATGCAGAAATACATGGCACCACAGCAATATATATATAAGTATGCAACACAGGGTTAACTGGAAACCTCTGCACGGCAATATCACAGCAGCCCTGCTTTGATAGGTCGGACCTTAGAATGCCCGGATCTAGTCTAAATGAAAAGTTTACCTTAGAAGCCGTGCAGAGTCTTATGACAATTACAGATTTCAGGGTTCACTGTAAACAGTACAGACAAGGATGGATAATAAGCGTAGTCAAGAGAAAAGCCAGGAGTCAGAACCAGAGTGAAAACGTCATACAGATATAGAGATTCAGAACTAGGAGGGAAGTCAGCCAAGCCAAAATCGGTAACTGGGGAATCAGAATATAACAGAACATAAACAGAAAAAACAAATAGAGCAAGGGAAACACTATGAACTGAATACACAGGAGAAACAGAAATAAACCAAGAACAGTATAACGGAGGCAACATACAGACCAGGAAACAGGACCAGAGAAATAAACTGAACACAATACACAAACTGGGATAGAACAAAACAGCAGAGAGCTCTCAGAACGCAGCAAATACTGGAAACCAGGAAAAGCACAATGACCCAGCAATGCACCATGGGCACATTGCTCTAATATAGGCAGGACATCAGGACAAGGATCAACAGGTGAGCAGGGAGCACAGAACACATTAACCCCTGGGCTGCAACCCAGGAAATAGGACCAGAAACACAAGGGAAAAACAGGTTATAACGAATACAGAGGACAGGGGAAAAGGGCTGGAAGCATGGAACGTGACAGGCACAAAGCAAAATGAATTGTACAAACAAATATTCCCTTGCTCTTCATTGTTCAGTTCATGTTCAGGTTACCCAATGAAGTGTCTTTTTGTTGGCACGTTTTGGAAGAACCAACAAATTGTCCAAAATCGAGCTGGATCTCAATTTGTCGGAAAATGGATGCACATGTTACGATCTTTTAAAGGGGAAGAGGACCAGTAAGACCAGGGAGGAAAAAGCAGTGGAAGGGCTTACGGGGGAGCTCTGACACAGGGGTATCTATTTGATAAAGGGTGATTCGGCTTGGTCGTCCTCAAAGGAAAATCAGGTTTTCACTCAAGTCACTGAAATTAGGAAAGGTTTCTTCCTGCGTTTGACCCAGTTGACGCCAAATAAGTCGACTGAACCATGATGACTAAAGAAATAAAGGTAGGCATCAGTAATGTGATATGCTAATCCGAAGTTCTAAATGTGTAAGACCTATTCCAGAACGTACATTCTAAATTATATAAACGTAACACCATGTTGTGTAACTTCCCGGTGAGCTGGCACAGGTAGCACCATGGTGTGTATTTTATTACTATCTCAGACAGGAATTGACTGTATAAATTTTGATCAAAAAGTCCAAATTAGAATTATTTTCCAGGTTTCTTTTTAGCTGTTTTGGTCTAAAATATTGCAATATTGCGTTTCTAGACTTTGATCGGATTTAGTGAATGCCCATGTGTCTGCTGGAAAACTGCAGCAAATAAAATATATTATGTTGAAAATAATATTATTGGATACAATTTATGTAAAATATTTTGTTCATTGTCCTAGAAAATATATATATTTTTTTTATTTGTCACACATTTTATGTGAAAACATTATCAAATAAATAGTAGAGTCCCCGCCCCCCCCCAATCTGAGACTGAGTTTGCCTAAACTTTGCTATTCCTTCTTCCGATATTGTGAAAAACATAAGTCAACCTGTAGGAGACCGTGGTGTAGTGGTTTGGATTTTTTATGACTTCTTGGCATATTATTCTTCTGAGTGTGAATTTGCCGGATTGATTAAACAGTTAAACAGTTCCCGAATGTACCAAGTCAATACTTACCCATAATAACCATGCGCTTTCTATAAAGTCAGCAGAAAAGTAAGAGTCTGAGTAATAAGAAACAAGAACTGATTGTTTTAACAAAGATCACCCTTCCCTGACCTAAGCACCAGGGGGACAATAATCATTTTGTACAACAGCACAAAGAGCGGCTTCCTGGTAACTCTATGTTCTTCATTACAGGCGGATACTCTGATCGACAGGGAACATCAGAACTTCTCGGACGCGTCGTTGGAGTATATATTTAAAGTGCAAGAAGTGCAAGAAAAGAAGAAGTTTGAATTTGTGGAACCGGTAAGTAGGTTGTAAATTTAATTCTGTGTCAATGTAGAATCTTAAATTTTGCATTTTAAAAACCACTTTACATAAATATCACAATTTAATTTTCAATTTTTTTTTCTGGATTCCTAAAGAGTTTATTAAAGACCCATTGACTTGAGAAAAACTCCAGGGGCCTTATTACAAACCTGCTGTAAACTTAACCAAAGCTTTTGGAAACTTACCAACTCAATGGTCATTGGGCCTATTCCATAGTTGTCGAAAAGATAACTACAAGAGGCGTTACACATAACGTTGCACATAACATCTCCTGTAGTTATCGAGGGGAATCGTTATTTCATTCTTCCCGCAAACTGGGCTTGCGGCTCAAATGTAGTGTTTCCCTGCATGAGGTTACTGTAAATTAACGTCTCCTATACTTATTACAGGAGACATTAAATTTTCTCCTCCACATGGAAGCTCAGGCTATTTTAATGAAGCTTGTATTTCCTTCAGGGAGACAGTGTTTCACTGTGAAATACTGTCTGCTCTAAGTTGGTGTTATGTGATTTTGTGAGTGTGAGAATCACTTAACACTCTTTGAAACCCCTTCCAAAATCCCATATTCACCTCTCCTCCTGCAGTGGAAAGGGCATCGAGATACACTGCTTCTTCTCCCCGGGAGCAAAGTGAGACTGGGAACAAATAGTTCCTAGTTCCCTCCATGATTTCTTAGCGGCGCTGAACAATTTCGCAATTGGAACTCACAAAGCTCCGTGGAGTCCTATGGACTCCAAGAGCTAATGCTCGTGACAGCACGCTGTGCCGCTACTGGTATCTGGCAGCCTTGGGCTTCATTCCGGGGCGAGGCACTAATAAAGCACCTGCCCTGGAATACGGATGGTAAAATGTAGATGGTACGGAAAATCTGCGGGCAGAGACTCTCCTGCTTAGGCTGGGGTCAGACGACCGTAGTGTTCACGTCCGTGATTGCGCCTAAAAGTACGTCTGTGATAGCATGAAAGAAAGTCCATTGGAGCCTGACACATGAAGTACGTCCGCACTGAACTGCGGACGCATGACGGACGCTGCAAACGGACGCAGGTTAGGCAAGAACGTAATACTGCTAGAACGGACGTGCGGAGTGCGCCACGTCCACAACGTCTGCATAGCTTTGTGTGTGAGTGATGGAGCATGGTCAGACGGACTGCATTTATACGTCCAGCATTTTTGACGGACAGAATGTTTTTTCATTGTAATTTATTTTTCCCTCCTACATGCGTCAAAAATAACTTCAGTGAAAAAACGGACTGTGTGGCCACTACTGCGTCATCCGTACTGACGATGTCCGTACTGCACGGACGTACAGTCCGTAGAAATCACGCTCGTCTGACCCTAGCCTTACAGTCTTCATTTTGATGAAAATTATGGGCTAGGGCCCTATATTGGCTCTGGGAAGTTTACAACAGCTGTGGTTAAGTTTACACCAGGGTTGGAATATAGGCGCAGGTTTGGAGCAATCTTGCCTTTCGAATGTTGGGACGAGAACTGAAGAGCACTGTAAGAGCAGTGAGGTCAGACTGGGTCATATTTGACAATATATAGGCTTGTGGAGGCATGGAGGCAACAGGTTGATAAACTGGTACTAGAGGCCAAAGGAGGTTTGTGTAAGTGTTGAGATATGGAAGAGGCAAGAGCCCAGGAAAAGAAGCCTAGCAACAGCTTCCCTTATGATCTGCAATGAAGTCCTCTTAAATTCTGCAGGACCGATTACCTCGGTTACATGCAGAGTTTGGAGGGATGAGTACGCTGTATTTTGACATGACATGAGAGTGTCTGAAAAGTAACCAGATATAATGAACAAAAGAGAAATGTAAGACAACACACAGGAGACGACTTTATGGACAGACTTGGTGGTAGTACACTTGACCATAATTAATTCACTACCAAGTGATTCTCAATAAAATCATTGACAGGACCCAATGGTGTATTTTTATTTTTTTTAAAAAATCACTTTCTATTACCCACATGGTAAATGGAGGGCTGTCCGAAATGAGCTACTACTTTAACTGGCTGGCATACCGGCCGACATGAGCTACTACATTAACTGGCCGGCATACCGTCCGAAATGAGCTACAACATTAACTGGCTGGCATACCGGCCGAAATGAGCTACTACATTAACTGGCAGGTATACCGGCCGAAATGAGCTACTACATTAACTGGCTGGCATACCGGCCGAAATGAGCTACTACATTAACTGGCTGGCATACCGGCCGAAATGAGCTACTACATTAACTGGCTGGCATACAGGCCGAAATGAGCTACTACATTAACTGGCCGGCATACCGGCCGAAATGAGCTACTACATTAACTGGCCGGCATACCGGCCGAAATGAGCTACTACAGTAACTGGCCGGCATACCGGCCGAAATGAGCTACTACATTAACTGGCCGGCATACAGGCCGAAATGAGCTACTACATTAACTGGCTGGCATACCGGCCGAAATGAGCTACTACATTAACTGGCTGGCATACAGGCCGAAATGAGCTACTACATTAACTGGCCGGCATACCGGCCGAAATGAGCTACTACATTAACTGGCCGGCATACCGTCCGAAATGAGCTACAACATTAACTGGCTGGCATACGGCCGAAATGAGCTACTACATTAACTGGCCGCATACAGGCCGAAATGAGCTACTACATTAACTGGCTGGCATACCGGCCGAAATGAGCTACTACATTAACTGGCTGGCATACAGGCCGAAATGAGCTACTACATTAACTGGCCGGCATACCGGCCGAAATGAGCTACTACATTAACTGGCCGGCATACCGTCCGAAATGAGCTACAACATTAACTGGCTGGCATACCGTCCGAAATGAGCTACTACATTAACTGGCCGGCATACCGTCTGAAATGAGCTACTACATTAACTGGCCGGCATACAGGCCAAAATGAGCTACTACATTAACTGGCCGGCATACCGGCCGAAATGAGCTACCACATTAACAATCGATGTGTTGAAATTTTATGCTCTGGAAAACCTTTGCAAACAAAGTTGGTTGGCAGTAAGTTAAACTCCTTTGCATTGCTCTAGAATCAGACCATTATGGTAAATTCAGTCGATTATGGTACTAAAGGGGTTAAGGCACATTGATAAAGGTTAATGTTTGACAATGGAAAAGTTCTGTCTCAGAGAAGGTATTTCTGGAAACAAGCAGAGAAGGAACCGATAAAACAATCCTAGACCCGGTAGAAAGTAGACATGGAATGGAAACAAAGGGAAAAGTAAAGAACCTTTCTTCATCTTTTGTTGAAAGATCGGTAGTGAGGAGCATAACATACCAGCAAAGGGTGCACTGTTTCTGTATAAACCCTGAATTATAATCTTTAATTTATATATGTATTCGTTAAACATGCATAACTTTGACAAAATCACAAAATAGCTAATCACTTTTAAATAGAAGCAAGCATAGAGGTACGATGATGACCATATCCGTCAAAGTGATGGCGAAACTACCTGATTTTCGGTGATTCAGTTCGACAGATTTAAACTGGCAAATCCCATGGGTTTCAATGCAAAAAATAGAAATTAATAAATTTTTGAATTTTTTTTTTTTTTCAGAAAGTCTTATTTAATTTTTAAACACTTTTGTATTTTTTAGACTAACTTTTAAAAAAAAATTAAATTCTGTTCCAGCCCCTTTTTATTATTTTTTTTTAAGGACCTTTTCTATTATTTAGACACTTTTTAATAAAAAAAATTATTGGGTTAACCCATTCGCTGCGGTGGACGCACTCAACGCGTCCAGCCAAGTGGGGACTTGGAGTCGATCGCTGCGGCCTCCTGGTGTGGGCTGACATCTTGGATGTCTTAGAAAATATGACTACAAAGGCTCGGATGCTAAAATGTGCAAAAAAATACACTTTACACGCTGTAGATGATTGAAAATTCAAATTTTATAGCATTTTTTGTTATAATATTCAGGCAGGACATAACGTATACATATAATATTGATATATTATGAATCTGCGGAGTCTGCCGGAAAGAATGATCTATAATATGTCTGGGTCGGATAATAAAATATGACTTCAAATCGCGTTTAAACATGATGAGTGAAACCGTCAAAAATTAGCTCAGCACACGGGCGTGAAATGGCTCAGCAGTGAAAGGGTTAAACACCTATTAGGAGAATAGGAGAGTTTTGTTTTTTGTTTTCTTCCCTCCAGTGATTTCGCCAAGGCCGGTTCAGTGCACTACGGTGACCCTACGGTGAATATTGAATTCACTGCAGTGTTGGCGAAATGGAATTCCTGAAGTGCAAAGCAGCGAAATTATGCTGACATTTTAGTGCTTTGTGAATAACCCCTATAATGACAGTGTTTATGGAATAAATTAAATAATGATCCTTCCTGCAGCTCCCAGCAAGCTCGAGGCTAAATGGAACTTGTGATGGGTCACCTGTGACCAAGAGGGGTGCACGCCTGGAGGGTTGTCCTCCCTCTTCCTGTACAATACAGCAACCGGGTGGCAGCACTCTTTCCTTTATTAACCAAATCAATCAAGTGCTTTGCCGGTAGACAGTTACAAGTATTTATAAAGCGCCAACAAATTCCTTAGCGCTGTACAATGGGAGAGACAGAATAACAAATCAATGGGAAAGCACTCTATTACACAAACTACACCACCTAAAACCCCTTGATTTGCTGTGTCTGTTTGTCCGAGAAACACCTACCCATTATGTAACCGGAATCCACTTGGTTCACTCGGGACGCTCCCGGACCGACACGAGCAAGGATTGACTGAACACGAGTCTCTTCAGGAAAGGCAAACTTTATTTGTGACATCACAGAATGCTCACACAGGATTGAATCGCAAAGAGTGAGCCCCGAACTCACCCCGACAAGGGGTCTTATACCCCGAATACATAATTAGGTACATCCCAATTAGCCCACCCCCCGGTGACACTATCCCACCCCACGTGGGTTAGTACCTCCCTTGGTTAATTACAAAGACATTCCATACATTGGTCATAAATTGGCAAGCTTCATGTTGGTTTGACAGAAGATGATTTGCTGCTACGCTCAATCCGGCCTGTGCCCACCTCCCTAGAGCCTGTTTGTTATTTGTTGTAGATAAGACCTGGTCTGTTCCTACGCTCTTCTTTGTCTTGCTGCAGGCCTCTGTACCTTGGTGTATCCATTTCTCATCCTGTCCCTGTGTGCCAGGAATGGCCCAGATCTTCCTTAATTTTAATTGCTTCTCTGCTAATCTAACACATTCCTAAAATTCTATGTAAGCTTCATTCTAGTTTCAACTAAAATCTACCTAGTTATATTCAAGTGAACCAATATTCTGAACAAGATGGCCGCCTGGCTCATAATGGCGGCCATCTCCTGGCCTGGTTCTCCTTCAATTATTCTTCGTAAAGGAGAAGTGACGAATTTTTACTTATTCTACAAATCTGCAATTTTCGTGAGGGGGGGGGGCTAGTACAGCACTAAAGCACACAACAATCTTACCACGTCTCCTTGTAATATATTGATATTAAACACTAAAGTACTGCTTTTTGTCTTGTCAGATCTATAAATATGTAAGTCTGGGAGCCCTGAAAACGCCTCTCATCTGATGGTTTCCACACAGCATCCTTACCACGGGATGTCATGTCCCATTTCTCTTACAGTTCCCTAGATAAATGATTGTGGGATTCCACAAACACAGACTTACTTTAAATAATGTGATTGGTTAACGGTCGAACCGGTAGTTTAGTTATTGCTCCAAACTGACATATCTGGTTATGATCTGAAATGCTGCTGACGTTTTTAAAGTTTGCATAAGGTGTTCTTACATGGAGAGAGCGCTAAATACAAGAGACACACACACAAGCTTGTAAAACATGATCTCTAAAAAATGCGAGGACACTGGTAAATTTGTTTCATGATTAGTATGGAAAACAGGCCTCCCCAAATGACAACCACTAGGATCGTATACACCCTATATAATATCATAACATATAGTATGTAACGCTTTCCAGGCTCCTGGTGTTTGTGATTGTGTGTCTGTCAGGCTATATTTATCTTGCACTTGTTATCTCGCTGGTGCCAGTGATATCTCCTACTAGAATAATATATAGTACAAGGAAGAGGAACACTCATTTCTTGAAGGATAATCTAAAATGCTTTACACATCCTGACCACTTTATTACTTTAAAGTGGTCAAGAAGGATGTGAGGCGTGTCCTCCCTTCTCCACCCTCTCCCTTCTCCCCCGATTGGGAGCAGATGCTGGGTGAAGTTGAGGAGTTTCCTCCTCCCCACTCAGCGTCACCAGCAGTCGCAATTTTTAATTTCCCGGATGCCAGCCATCAGCGATGTCAACAGGCAGAGAGAGTGCCGACATCACCCTCTCTGAGAGCACCTGCTGTAGCGAGCGGCCTCAGAGGGGCAACGATGGATCGGGTCTGCGCATGTGCGTGCATCACCGATCAATTATTCAGTGCAGGGGCTACGGAACGTCGGTACGTAAAGTACGCAAGTCCCATAGAGGTGCACAATTTGTGGTACCCACGCTACGCAAGTGGCGTAGGAAAGAAAATTGTGTTAGAAGCAGGGACTTCCAGCTTTGGAAGTCCCTCAGCCGAAGAGGAGGAGCTGCTCGCGGCGAAGGACAAAAAGTGAGTAAAATCTCTTAAAACAGCAAAATAGCTAAAAAAAATAATAATTGAACAAAGGTTGTAGGCAGCAGCCGCTACCTAATTATTTAACGGCAAAAAAGGAATTTCTGTTTTTCAAGGGTTTCTCTTTAATGTTGCATCATTTTCCCATATATCATTCTCCAAGATTGGACTTCAGCTTTTTTTCTCTGTAATTCTGCATTAGCGTTGTCCGTACTGTCTGTCGAATGTACCGTGAAATCCATAATGAGCAGGGAATTCCATTGTTCAATATTAGAGTTACTGTAGACATTTGTTTGTGCCCCTTGCGTGCTATTGTGCTATCCCAGTGGATGTTATATGCTAGAGCTCACCTAAATCGGACATCTCACGCGCTTACTTATTTATGATCTTGATTTTCTCCTTATTCCCACAGCTCTACCTTTAGGGATGTCCCATGGACTGAAACTAAGTAATTTCTGCTCCACAGGTCTGCTAAGGCTAAATATATCATCTTCATCGACGACCAGATATCTGTTAACTTTTTATTGTTTCGATTTCTCTTTTTATAAATGTCCCACTTTAACACCTGTACATCATTCAGACACAGAATGCTGTCCTTATAAACCTGGGCTTTATCGCCCCCCTCATGGCTTGCAATGTCTCTGTTTGGTGCAAGCAGAGATTTAGCATTACTTTGGATTCCCTTTTATGAAACGGGACCAGATTTTATTATTATATTATTATTATACTTTATTTATATAGCGCCAGCATATTCCGCAGCGCTGAACAATGGGCACGATATAGACAGGGTTACAATACACTGAAACTGAACAACATTTTGATAAACCAGTACAGGAGGAAACGAGGGCCCTATTCCCATGGGAACTTACAATCTAGAAGGGTTGGGGGTGGAAACAGGAGGAGAGGACTGCAAGGTGAGAATGAGGGACTGCAAGGTGAGAGTGAGGGACTGCAAGGTGAGAGTGATGGACTGCAAGGTGAGAGTGATGGACTGCAAGGTGAGAGTGATGGGCTGCAAGGTGAGAGTGATGGGCTGCAAGGTGAGAGTGATGGGCTGCAAGGTGAGAGTGATGGACTGCAAGGTGAGAGTGATGGACTGCAAGGTGAGAGTGATGGACTGCAAGGTGAGAGTGAGGGACTGCAAGGTGAGAGTGATGGACTGCAAGGTGAGAGTGATGGACTGCAAGGTGAGAGTGATGGGCTGCAAGGTGAGAGTGATGGGCTGCAAGGTGAGAGTGATGGGCTGCAAGGTGAGAGTGATGGGCTGCAAGGTGAGAGTGATGGGCTGCAAGGTGAGAGTGATGGGCTGCAAGGTGAGAGTGATGGGCTGCAAGGTGAGAGTGATGGACTGCAAGGTGAGAGTGATGGACTGCAAGGTGAGAGTGATGGACTGCAAGGTGAGAGAGATGGACTGCTTGGGGCAGTGAGGTGTATCAGTGAGTCGGGTGATAGGCTTGCCTGAATAGGAATGTTTTAAGGGAGCGTTTTAAGGAAGGGAAACTAGGGGAAGTCTGACCGAACGAGGGAGAGTGTTCCAGAGGATGGGAGTTGCGCGTGAAAAATCCTGTAGTCTATCATGGGAGGAGGTGCTGCGGGCAGAAGCTAGGCACAGGATTTAAGGGGTTATTCAAACAGCGGAGAACTTGCAATGCCGTGGCAGGTCATCTAATCAAAAAGGCTATCCATTCTGGCTGTCCAAATACTGGCGAGTTGACAGCTAAATACTCTGGAGTTCGTCGCAGATTCCTGCAATTTGCCGATCTTCAGTGGCAGCAAAGTTGTCCCATAGAGAAGTAATGGTTAATCTATTCAGAGAACGCCAAACGGCACCGACGTGTCGCCGAAATGCCCTGATTTTCGGTGATTCTGTTCAACAGGTTTAAACAGGCAAATAACGGTTTTAGGGTGTCATTCTTGGGGGAGGGATTGTTATGGGAAGTTATGCAAGTTAAGTTGGGGGTTAAAGGGAAGGTAGAAAACGATCACCTGTAGTCTCTCTAAGACACCATCCCTTCCTAGAGCTGACCTATCTGGAGGGTGTAAGGTTTGGAGTTAAGGTTAGAGGGTATTTTAATAAAGGCAAAGTTGAGAAATTGAGTAAAGGAGTGTTCAGGAGAATGGAAATGCTGCTATGTATAACCCTGTTATTGTGTTGAAAATATGTAATGTACAGTTGAATGTAAATCGTTAGATTGGTTATGTTACTCTATGTTAATATATGGTTTAACCCTTCACTACCAAGCAATTTTTGTTGAAAAAAAATGTTCTAACATTTATTTGAAACATGGGATGTGAAGTTAATAATTAAATTATTTTGCACGGAAATTGTTAATATGCGATGGTTAAAAAAATTATTTTAATTTGATCGTTTTTCATTTTTCATGTAATCGTTTATCCTTTATAGAAATTTTGTTAAAGTTTAAGATTCTGAGCTCTAGATGGCGTCCTTTATCTTACAGAATTTCAAACGGGGTCTGCATTATTATCATACAGGCAGAAAAGACCTTTGTGTTTTGATACAGTAACTGTGATAAAGATAAATAATAAAAACGTTCAGATCTCCTGCTTATGGGGATTTGTAGTAATAATAATGAGATTATTAGCAATGCAGCTTCCAAAAACACCAACAGAATATAAAAATAATATCTGTATGTGCTGCATAATGCCTGTGTATGGGGTTTACAGTAACACCTTGTATCTGTATGTGCTGCGTAATGCCTGTGTATGGCAATTACAGTAACACCTTGTATCTGTATGTGATGCATAATGCCTGTGTATGGAAATTACAGTAACACCTTGTATCTGTATGTGCTGCATATTGCCTGTGTATGGAAATTACAGTAACACCTTGTATCTGTATGTGCTGCATAATGCCTGTGTATGGGAATTACAGTAACACCTTGTATCTGTATGTGCTGCATAATGCCTGTGTATGGAATTACAGTAACACCTTGTATCTGTATGTGCTGCATAATGTCGGTGTATGGAATTACAGTAACACCTTGCATCTGTATGTGCTGCGTAATGCCTGTGTATGGGATTTACAGTAACACCTTGTATCTGTATGTGCTGCATACTGCCTGCGTATGGAAATTACAGTAACACCTTGTATCTGTATGTGCTGCATAATGCCTGTGTATGGAAATTACAGTAACACCTTGTATCTGTATGTGCTGCATAATGCATGTGTATGAGAATTACAGTAACCCCTTGTATCTGTATGTGCTGCATAATGCCTGTGTATGGGAATTACAGTAACATCTTGTATCTGCATGTGCTGCATAATGCCTGTGTATGGAAATCTGTATTCTGTCCTCTACTTGGCAGCTGTAATGCTGCAGAAATGTCTTTTGAACTTTTTGTTACAGTGAGGTATAGGGCTGATATTTGTAGCTGGTTTTATGTCTCTCCAGGGTGCTTGGAGAGACATAAAACAAAGGATTTTGTTTCTCCTTAGGGGACACACTAATCCTGTTTTACAAAGGTGTGAAAATGGTCTTTTGATATGTTAATGAGTGCTTTTCAATTCGTTACAATGCAAAATCGAGATAACCCTTTCACACCCAAGATCGAGTTAAGTAGAAGATGTCACCATTTCTGCCATTTAAAAGTTATGAGTGTGTTGTGAGTAATTGTTGTTGGGTGAAGCTAAAAAGGTAGGGTTGAGTAATTTGGAAGGGCATGAGGTCAAAGGTTTCCTATTCATGAACTTAAAATATATTAGATATACAGATGAACAGAATTTTGAATTTAATCCGTGTCGGGCAGGATGTCTCAACATAAAACGAAGAGAGTTTCTGCGTGCTCGAATAGGAAGTCAGTAGAAAAGTTGCGGCCGTGGAGCACGTGCGTTCACAAAAGCGCAGGACAATCGAACTAGACCTATATATATGAAACGTAATAATTTTTAAATCCTTCAAAGGGAGATTGTGTAGAAAAAAATAAGTGAAATTGGCAAAATCTGCGGAGCATCACAAGGCATGAAATATTGATTTTCTGCTGTGCTGCCGCACACTGCCTTTTTCATCCATGGTAATCACAGCAGTAAGGATTTCATTGTTGGTGCTTGGAGGGGATTAGAGGACATTGAATTCCCAGAGTCAGCAAACTGAATACCTATAGCGATTTGCTCTATCCATTGTGGTTATTTTACATGAGCGATTGGTTTATGATAAAGGAGAAGGCAGAACGTCTGAAAGCACTAGCATTTCATGTATTAAAGATGGGCGCTCCGCATCCTTCCGTGTAAGGGTTGTATTTGTGTATACCCAGTCCTCTGCACAAAGCGAATTGATGTATATGCTAATGAAAAGGAGAGATCACTTACATCCTCGCCTCAAGGAACATTTTTCTTGGATGCTCTTTCAAAGTGAGAGTATATAAAGCAATGCATAGAATATTGAATAGCCGGAGCATAAAGACAAGCCAATGACCACAGTCTACTTGAAGTATTTAAAATGTATAGCTATATTTAACAAAATAGTATCCATAAAGCCCTAGAAATACCTTTATCAGCAGTTAGAATACCTGTAATAGAATTTCAGGGCCCATAGATATTTAACCCTTTCAGTGCTGAGGACGTGTGGGGAACATCCTAATGGACTCCTAAAGAAAGATAGGGGTGGAGATAGGGGTTTGTTTGAACCCCAATATCTCCCAACTGTTTTCAGCTAGGAGGGACATGTTTGGTATCATTAGAAAGGCCAGAGCATGATACCAATGATACCAAACATGACCATGTTTAAAGTAAAAAAAAAAAAATAATAACCATAATAATACAAAAAGAGAAAAATGTGTTTTTTTAAGACGTGAAATGGCTCAGCAGTGAAGGGGTTAAAGGAACACTCGACTGAATAATACTTTCTATTTTTCGCTCTTAAATAATTGGGCAGAGGTGGCTTCTTTCCAATAATTTTTTCTTCTTTTTTTTTTCCTTAGGCCCATTCTACTCCCCTTTTCTGCCTCGCTGCGCGCAACTCCTCCTCTTCGGTTCAGGGACTTCCGTACTGGTTTCGTTGTGCAGTTTGGGAACCACTACTTGGGAACCGCAAATTGCACAACTCAACGGGATTTGCAAACTTTACGCACGTAGATTCCGTAGGGCCTGCGCAGAACGATGGCTGGGAGCTGCACTCCTGCACAGAGCCGATCCATTGTTGCTTCTATGAGTTACAGTTACCAGCATTTATAAAGCGCCAACAAGTTTCGTAGCGCTGTACAATGGGAGAGGCAGAATAACAAATCTACATACATATTACACACAGAACAGTAGGAGAGAGGACCCTGTTCGAGAGCTTACAATCTAACTCCTCTGGTCTCACAGATTGTGACATCGGCTCGCTCTAAGCAACGGGCAGCAGGGAAATTAAAATTCCCTGGCTGCTGGTAATGTTGGACGGGATGGAGGAAACTCCTCCACTTCACCCAGCTTTCTAACCAGTTTGGCTGGGCTGGGGGAAGGGGGAGAAGATGGGGCACTTGTCACATCCTGGCCACTTCTAAAAGTCCTCTGCAGGTTTGTTCCGCCTTTTCTGAAGTTGAAATCATGTCTATACGTCATGTCATCAAAAGTGGTGACAACAAATAGGTTTTCTACAAAGAATTGAGGGGTTAAAAAAGTCCCGTGACCGCTCGTATCACAGGGCTGGATTATATGAAGTTGAAAAACCTACACAAAGTGTAAAATAGGGAGCGCATGTAAAACCATAAAAACAAAGCACACACCATGTGGCAGGTAAACTCAAAGATGTAGAATACTCATCTTATATACAGTACATAGAATATTCCAAATTCATATATAGTCTTGCAACAGAGCAGGGATAGACCAAATGCGCGGTACCGAATTGTCGTCGAGAAAGTGAGGGAGGTTATAAAAGGACTTTATGGACGTGATGGGGAATAACCCGACTGATGAAGCCTGCAGGAGAAACGCGTTTCGGTGTACATTCCCCATTCTTTGTTTTATTTTGTTCAATAAATGTATTTTTAATTTTTAACTGCTGTACCAATATTCATAATGACATCAAATGTGGCTATCTTGACTGATCGTCATCATCGTTCCCGGTATCGATTGATGGGAGAAGCCCCCCATAGAGGCTTGCAGGCGAAGATCGTGCGCCTATCAGGCTCCAGGCTTGTGAGTGTAAATTTTGTAGTTGGCACCAGTATTGATTGTATTGATAATTTGGTACCGCACATTTGGTCTATCCCTTCTCTGTTGCAGGACTATATATGAATTTGGAATATTCTATGTACTGTGTATAAGATGAGTATAGCCAGGAGTAACAACCCAGTTCCTGTATAAAACATAACAAGAAAAAAAAAATATGTCATCTGCATTCGTTTCTATACAATTCCATGTGCAACAAAACACTATCAGAGGTTTTAGTTTGTTTTAATGGCCATTGAAACGTAAGCTCACTCGCCCCATCAAGGCATCTCTTTGTAGAGTGAGTCCTAACCAATGTACCAAAAGCTGCTCTTCTGAGCAACTACATGCCCCTCCTGCTGCTTTTCAGCTAAGGAGAGGCAGAAAAATGGTGGGTTTTATTTATACACGCACCCAGCACTTCTCAACTCTTGACAAGTCTCCGGTCAGGATGGTGTGGACGGGACTGTGACAGGGCCTGGGCCCAGGCCATCTTGGTCACACCTGAAAAAGGAGAATGTCATGTCGGCGAGCGTGCGGCTGAGTGACCAGATGTCCTTCCGGGCTGCTCATACATGAGTGCAACATGCAGCAGATGTATTTGGGCTTCAAAAGTCCTGATTTTTAATCCGTTAAACACAGCGAGCACCATTAAACAAATGCATTTTCCTTCAGGCCTTCTGAAAATTGGGTGGCAGCCTAGGTCTGCAGGGTGATCAGTAGGGATGAGCCGAACACCCCCGAGTTCGGTTCGCATTCGAACTCGAACTTTTCAGAAGTTAGAATTCGAACTCAATGTAAGTCAATGGGACTCAAAATTCGATTTTTAGAGTGCCCTCCAAGAGGGCATATATGCTAGATATTTGCCATGAAAGGTGTATGGGGGTCTGGGTAGTGCCCTGAGGGACATGAAACAAGGACAAAAAGTTTAAAAAAATAAGTTTTTAACCCCTTCACTGCTGACGACGTGTGGGCTCAGTTACTCCCGCTGTATGCTGAGGAGGACGCTTGCGGGACCCCCGGCGGAGATACTCACCTCTCTGTCCGGGTCCTGCGGCGTTCTGACTTCAGCGTCTGAGGACGCTGAAGTCAAGCTCCTCCCAACGTAAATGACATCATCGCGCCATGCGCGATGACGTCATTTCCAGGCGACCCCCCCGGCAATGCCGGGAGATCGCCTGGAAGGGAGGGGGGATCTGTTCGGAGGATCGAGAGGTCCCACAAAAAAAAGCCAGGCAAGAGTCCCTTTTAAGCAGTGCCTGGCTTTAACCCCTTAGGCACCGGGTCGCACTAAGACACCTTGCGGCGCCGAAGTGCGGCCTAGCTCCGGTGGGGGTCGCCATCTTGGATGGCGGCTCCACCCCTGGGTCCCCCCTCACTGCTTAACATCTTCACGCATAGCGTGATGACGTCAGATAGATGGGGAACCCCTAGCTGCCCGGAATTCCCTGGTGAAGATAGGGGGATTCATTTGAACCCCGATATCACCAGGCAACTTGGGAGTCATGGAGGGTGTCAATCGAAAGGCCGGAGCATGGGGTTAAGGGGTAGGCTACATGCCACACTGTTTCTTATTTTTATTGTATTTCCCTGGTTTTATGGCATTTTAGGGGTTATTATGAAAGTTTGAATCTAAAGGGTCAATCCACTATTAGACCCTTTGCTTTTCATCACATTTCGGGGGAATCCATTTCCCTAAAATTATGGTAAATTCCCTACTTAGCGAATGGTCACCGTAATTTCCAAAAATTAGAGTCGCTGAAGCAGTTATCGGATGTCGGCGAAAAACAACCAAACTGCGACGTATACGGAATATGGAATTTTCGCTATCTAGTAAAACTCCCCTTGTCTTCCTCAACCCCAATCCCTCTAGATTGTAAGATCCTATGAGCAGGGCCCTCTACACCCCTTGTTTCCATCATATGTCCGTGTACCTCGTTACCTTTGGTTATTGTTAAGTGCTGCGGAAACTGTTGGTGCTATATAAATGATGACAATAATAATAATGTATCAGGTTAGTACAACATAATGGCATCATTGCATCACATTACTCTGGGATTCTGGAATCTTATATACTGTATATACGTATTTTTTTTTCTCAGAGGTTTTATTTAGTGGGGAAAATTATTAGTGCCCCCACTGTTATATAAGGAATGCAGTACCAGTTTTGACTGTGATATCTTTTGTGCCCCCCGCCCTAATATATTGTTCGTAGAGTCGCCACTAGCCGGACACATTAGGGGGAGGCATGACTAAACATAAAACCTATAAGGAGAAAGGGAGCTGTATGTCTTTGAAACATACAGGGTTATTCAAAGAGAATCGAAAAGTCACCGCACATTTGGTGACTTTTCGTTCTCTTCAATTTGATTTGTTTTGCCGATCCCATTTTGTCGACCCTGCAGTGTATTCAGCAAGCACCACAGGTTCCCCGAATTGCAGGGAAAAGCTGCCGCAAACCCGACAAAAACTAACCGCAAAACCCGGCGAATGCACGCCAAAAACCCGCAACAACATCTGCATTAACCCGCCGAAAACCACGGAAAAACCCGAGCATCAGCCAATCACACGCAGCGCAGCCGCCGGAAAAAGCCGACACCGCAGACGAATGCAGTGAATAAATTAGCAAAACAGTTTGCTTGAATGTTTGAAAAGTGAAACGCTGTTTGCAAAGAAACTACTGAGCGAAAATGTCTGAAATTTACATATGAGGTCCAGGGAATGATAATAAAAAGGGCTGTTACAGAAAAACTAAGTTAAGTTAAAAAAAAAAATCAGACTTTTTAAACAAAAAATCCAGAAAAATGCTTAAAATATCCTAAACAAATCTGTAAATAAAGAGACTTTTTACTGCAGAATATTATAATAAATGGTTTATTAGATACTGAATTAAAGCAGGAATATTTTTAACATTGAAGCCTATGGGATTCGCCTGAATAAACCTGTCGCATTAAACCACCGAACAGCAGGGCATTTCGGGAACCTTTCACTGCTGGTTTGTGTTCTCTGAATAGCCGAAGCAGTGCTTCTCTATGGGGATTTCACTGCCCTCGAATAAGCACCGTATGTGCAGGCAATTCGCCAGGATTTGGCGAATTGCCTGCTCTCTGGATAGCCGAATGGCCAAGAAAGGTAATAGAACGCTGATTTTCAGTATTCGGTTACCTTTCTCAAGCAATTCAGATCTCTTTGAATTACCCTGATAGTATCTGAAGCAGCAGAGATCCAGATTCATTTTGAATACTTGAAACAAACTGTTACTTGTTTAAAATATGTAATTCTCAAGCTTTGATAAATGATCCATGTTTGTAACACACAGCTGCTAAATTGCCAATGCGATGCTGAATGGCGCCTGTAGCGTATGCAGAGCATTTAGTAATCATGGTTTCCGAACCTGACACCGAGCTCCGTGATAAAACAGATAAAATAGCTTTGGGCGCTTTGGATCAACGCAGAGAGGAGGGAAAAAAAAAGAGAAACGCCACTCGTGATGGGGGGTTTTAACACATTCAGTCCTAACATTTATGCAACACCTGTCACACGCACAGACGCTGCGAATTGCTCATCGATGCGACAGGTGTAAAAATGGTGTGACTTGACTCCAGTATAGCAACACGAATAGCTGTCACACGGACTGAAGTCAAAGATTGTTCTGATTTATTCAGTCAATAAAAAAAGAAACTATTATGACTTTGGGTGGGGGGGGGTATAAAAAAAAACACACTGGTCCAGTAAAAAGAAAATGCTAAAAAATTTTTTTTTTTAAAAGTGTTATTTTAAATTGGTTTAGTTGTATTTAATGTGTTTATACCATTTGTGTACATATATTATCCCTGTACCTCGCACTCAATGGGCCCTATTCTTCAGCTGCCGGTGAAAAGAAGATACCGTAGATGCTCGAGTATAATGCGACCCGAATATAACGCGATGGAGATTTATTATGGAAATGAGAGCATACTCAAGACTCGAATATAACGCGAGGAGCAAAATTATAAAAGTATACTGTACTGGGAAACCATTAAAATCCTTCCAGGTTTTCTTAACACAGTCAGGCTCCCCCTCAGGCCAGGGTGCTCTGCTCTAGAATGATTGTAGTTGTTACTAAATATGAAGCCGCAGGCCACCCGTCTTCTTACTTGCGATAAGATGTTCGATGGAGCGAGAAGACTCAGTGAATCATTCACCAATAGCCAGCATGCCAGGAGGTGTCGTTTTCTGACCTCCTACTCCAGCAAGCAGGCTCATCCACCACATCATCCGCCGATAGTCAGGGAGACTTGGGATCCATGAGCAAGTCAAGTTTTTTTTTTTTCTTACATGCCATGCAGATGTCTCAAATATAACACGACCCCTCCAATTTTAAGGTAAATTTTTGTCACCAAAATCTAGCGGTATACTCGAGTATCTACAGTAAATGAAAATAATTGGCAGAAGTCTTTTTTTCTTTCCTTGTAAACGAATCTATTCCTTCCAGTCTATGCACTTTATTAGCACCTGGCCAAGGAAGGAAGTGGAGAGGCAGACTGGTACCTATTTGTACCCAGTCTCACTCTGCTCACACGAGAGGAAGCGGAGAAACGCACTGCCCTCTACACCATGAGATGAGAGGTGAGTAAGGGATTTTCGGGGGGGAATAGTTTAGTGTTTTAACCTCCCTGGCATTATGATTCTGACATATTTTATATGTCAGAATCATTACGATTAATCTAGCCCCCTAGCGGCATTAGTGTGGCTCGGGCTTAACGTTCAATGTTGAAAGCGGTATCCCCGAGCCACACTCGGGCTGCATACTTACATGTCCCTGCGCTCCCTCGCTGTCGCCCGCAGTCACACTCCAGCCGATCGCGACGTCACGCTTCCTGGCTCCCTCCTCGCTAGAAGGGAACCAGGAAGTGTGATGTCGCGATTGGCTGGAGGATCCAGAAAAATACCTGAAAAATTTAATAAATAGGCATTAAAAAAGTAAACACTTGAATAAAAACTAATATTTTTCCATTAAATCCTATAGGCTTCGCACTCCGGCGGTTTTCCTATACAATGCATCTTCTCACATTTCCCCAGCACACGTCAGTTATACTATACAATACATCTTTTACACATTTCCCTGCCGCGGCACAGCAGTTGGATCTTTTTCTTGTAAACTTGTCCCAGATCGTCCGATAAAATCAATTGAAATTGAAAGGATCGCACATCTGTTGTAAACACATAAAATCGTCTGAAACTGTCCTATGGTGGTTGGATGCAATGGAAGAGGGCTGATTCATCTGCAAGGTGTTGGATCAGTCGGACGACTTTAGACGATATCGGATGATCGCACCATTGCACAAATACGGTGCCAGTGGATGGCCAGCCTTATGTGCATTTTATTGACTGGGTGTGTGTGTCATTAGGCTAGTGTCTTGTGCATTGGTCAAATGTTATTGCGCAGTGGTATCTCTACACGCGGAGTCTGTTTAATAACATTATCTATTGGTTTTATTGCTTGGCTTAATTTGCTGCTTGTTTTTGGCTGGCAATTGGTGTGGGTTAACACAATAGAAAGACGGTCTTTACCAAGATTTCAAATAGACTTCGGTTTCGTTTATATGATCGAGCGGAATGTTGTTTAACTTTTTTTGTGGGAGTGAACAATTGTTGGCAACTAGACAAAAGGGATACAACACAGCGCTTCAAGACCTGAGTCCATAAAATAGTGGGATAGACACACTATAAGTCCATAAACCATAGTTCTTATCTTCAAGCGATAGTCTTATTTATCTTCGCTTGAAGATAAGAACTATTGTTTATGGACATATAGCGTGTCTATCCCACTTTCTTATGGACTCAGGTCTTCAAGCGCTGTGTTGTATCCCTTTTGTCTAGTTGTTATTCAGGTATTTAGAGAAACCTCCACACACAACATCCAGCGAGTGGTTTAGACACCCGTTTCCGGTGGGCGCTTCACCCCCTTTTCTCTGAATTGTTGGCAATATCTCGCAGTGAATTTTGGGAAAACTGCTATTGTATGTCTTTGCAAAGACCAGAAGATCGAAGCTTTTCCATCAGATATTCTCGTAGTCCTTATTCTAGTGGTGAGATGGTGCCTACCACCACTACCTATGTGATGGTTACTTATATAGGGCACTATTACATTCCTAACGCAAACGTTAACGCTCACTTGCGTGAGCGTTAACGTTTGCTGCAGTATTTTACCACATATTACAATCCAAACGCAAACGGGTTTACAAACCCATTTGCATTTGGTACCTTGCGCTCTCTGCGCAAGGTTACTGTACTTTGTGCTCCCTATGTTTAACATGGGGAGCGCAAAGTGTTAATCAGCGCTGGAATTACAAAATCCCAGCACTGATTAACGCCTGGCTCTGGTCAGCCCAAAGTTAACCAGAGCCAGGACTTGGTGTTAACGGATTCTGCAGAAGCGGAATCCGTTAACACCAGCTTTAACCCCTTAGTGACCGGGCGGTTTTACACAAATCCATCCTTTAGTGACCGCTGCTGTTTCTACGTTTCTGCGCTGTTCATGTTTAGGTCAAGTTTTCCTCTTACTCGTTTATTCAACACACACATATTATACACCGTTTTTCCCGCCATTAAATGGACTTTATAGAAATACCATTATTTCCATCATATCGAATAATTTACAACAAAAAAAATGAAATATGGTTAAAAAATTGTAAAAACACACTTTTTCGTAACTTAATCCCCAAAATCTACAACCACCAAAAAAGACCCCTGCTAAATAGTTTCAAAATATTGTCCTGAGACTAGAAATACCCAATTTTTAAATGTTTTTCCTTTTTAACCCCTTCACTGCTGAGCCAGTTTACCTATGTGCGCTGCGCTCATTCTGACCATTTTGTGCTAATTATTTTTAGATGACAGCCTAGGACCTATTTAACTAAACCCCTCCCAGACAAAAAAAACTTTTAAAAGAAAACATTTTTTATTTTATTTTATTTTTCTTATTTTTATTTTTTAAATTTTATTTTTAAACCAAACCTGGTCATGTTTGGTATCATTGGAAAGGCCATGATCAGGGAGATAAGGGGATCCAAAGGATCCCTCTATCTCTACATGGCAGCTAGAGGGTTAACTGGCCCACTGACATCCTCACACATATGGTGAGGTTGTCAGTGGGTGGGGGGGGTGGACCTGGAGGCTTGGCTGACATCCAAGATGTCAAACCCCCTCCAGGTTCGAATCGTGTTTTGGCGAGGCGAGATCCGGCTGGTCATGTGACCGGCAGGGAGGAACTCAATGGAGTCCTATGGACTCCAGCGAGTGGATGCTCGCAGCTGCACTCAGCGCTGCCGCGAACATCCAAGATTTTATCCTTGCTAATAATGCAGGCAGTATTTTTTGCGCCTGCATTGTGATCCAGCATTAAAACGCGGGAGCAAGGGGGAAAACTGTGGGCGCGGTTTTTCCTCCCTTGCGGCCGCGTTTTAACGCTAAGAGCGTAATAGAGCCCATAACGTGTAGAATAAGAAAACCAATATAAACCTATTTATTACTTGTGTTTATTTTATCATTTTTAACTTTATTTAGTATTTTTGTGTTCGTGCACGCTTGTACAGTCCTATGTCTTTTTGCCATGCTGAGGAAATGATATGTGAAGGCGTTTCTAGAGACAGCAGGCACTCTATCCCCGAACGTCCGTTTATAAAGATGTTCTTTTTGTTCCCTCGCTGTTTTTATTACTTTAATGATAGAAGTTTTAACAGGTATTGACCCCATCAAGGGCTTCGATTTCTTATGTAGTTGAGTTTTAAGGTCTAATCTCGGCATCACTTGTACAATCTGTCATTTACCGGTAGCTTGTTATTGACCTCTTGACTAAGGACCTTTCCGTATTGTTCCCGTAACCTGGTTACATCTACCTTAAAGACACATTGAGAGCGGACTGTATAAACGATGGAAAGACAACATCTGGAGCCAGTTGACTATCGCAAATCTAATATAACATAATAAGATGATCTAGCAGGGGGTATTTTAAGCGTGGGTTTAAAAACGAAAACAGAAGATGCTTAAGAGTAGAAGAACTGTGCAGTAAACGTTAAGTGAAACGTGGAATGAAAAGCCATTGGAATGTATCAGCCATCTGTACTTCAAGAGATATCCTATTAATGTACGTTAGATGCTTATTCTCTTTGTCTTAAAGGATTGTTCTTCTGTCTCCAATTTCCAGGATCCTCATTCGCGTTTACTCTTAACCCTTAGACAAAATCAGAAAACATTCTGAACCCCAACATAACACCAGAAATGGAAAATTCCACACCTACAGTTTGTGAAAAATTGATTTGACCCCCTGTGGATTTTGTACGTTTGCCCACTGACAAAGATATAATCAGTCTATAATTTTAATAGTAGGTTTATTTTAACAGAGACAGAATAAGCACAAAAAAATCCAGAAAAAAGTCATTTCAAAAGCGTTATAAATTGATTTGCATTTGAGTGAAATAAGTAATTGATCCCCTATCAATCGGCAAGATTTCTGGCTCCCAGGTGTCTGTTATACAGGTAACGAGTGGAGATTAGGAGCACTCTCTTAAAGGGACTGAACCTAACCTCAGCTTGTTACCTGTATAACGTCCACAAAAGCAAAGAGCTGTCCAAGGATGCCAAAGACAAGATTGTAGACCTACACAAGGCTGAAATGGGCTACAAGACCATCGCCAAGCAGCTTGGTGAGAAGGTGACAACAGTTGGTGCGATTATTTGCAAATGGAAGAATCACAAAATAACTGTCATTCTCCCTCAGTCTGGGGCTCCATGCAAGATCTCACCTCGTGGAGTTTCGATGATCATGAGACTGGAGAGTAATCAGCACAGAACTACATGGGATGATCTTGCCAATGATCTCAAGGCAGCTGGGACCATAGTCCCCAAGAAAACAATTGGTAGCACACTAAGCCGTGAAGGACTGAAATCCTGCAGGGTCCCCCTGCTCAAGAAAGCACATACACAGGCCCGTCTGAAGTTTACCAATGAACATCTGAATGATTCAGAGGAGAACTGGGTGAAAGTGTTGTGGTCAGATGAGTCCAAAGTCAGGCTCTTTGGCTACAAACTCAACTCGCCGTGTTTGGAGGAGGAGGAATACTGCCTATGACCCCAAGAACATTATCCCTAGCGTCAAACATGGAGGTGGAAATTATGTTTTGGGGGTGTTTTGCTGCTAAGGGGACAGGACAACTTCACCGCATCATAGAGACATTGGACGGAGCTCGTATACCGTCAAATCTTGGGTGAGATCCTCCTTTCCTCAGCCAGGGCATTGAAAATAGATCATGGGTGGGTATTCCAGCATGACGATGACCCAAAACATAAGGCCAAGGCAACAAGGAGTGGCTCAAGAAGTACATTAAGGTCCTGGAGTGGCCTAGTCAGTCTACAGACCTTAACCCCATAGGAAATCTGTGGAGGGAGCTGAAGGTTTGAATTGTCAAACGTCAGCCTTGAAGCCTTAATGACACGGATAGGATCTGCAAAGAAGAGTGGGACAAAATCCCTCCTGAGATTTGTGCAAACCTGGTGGCCGACCACAAGAAACGTCTGACCTCTGTGATTGCCAACAAGGGTTTTGCCACCAATTACTAAGTCATGTTTTGCGAAGGGGTCAAATACTTATTTCACTCATTAAAATGCAAATCAATTTATAACTTTTTTGAAATGAGTTTTTTTCTGGATGTTTTGTCTCGCACTTTTAGAATAAACCTATTAAAATTATAGACTGATCATTTCTTTGTCAGTGGACAAACGTACAAAATCAACAGGGGATCAAATCATTTTTCTCCTCACTGACTGAATGTGCTGCGGGTCAAAATGATTAATAATATTGTATAAAATGCTCTTCAGTAGGGATGAGCCGAACACTCCTCGAGTTCGGTTCGAAGCCGAACCAGAACTTTCCAAATTTTCGGATCAGAACCCGAACCCAAACCCGAACTCGAACTCCATACAAGTCAATGGGGCTGAAAATTCGGTTTTAGAGTGCCCTCCAAGAGGGCATATATGCTAGATATTTGCCATAAAAGGTGTATGGGGGTCCGGGTAGTGCCCTGGGGGACAGGAAACAAGGACAAAAAGTAAAAAAAAAAAAACGTTTTTAAAGGGACAGTGAGTTTTAGATGAAATAAGGGTTAAAAATAAAAAACAAAAATTCCTTCAAATATCGTGCCTAGGAGGTCCCCATAACCTGCCCATGAAGTGGCGGATTTCTAGGATGTATAGAAACACTTAAAAACAAAAAAATTACGTTTCAAAAGACGGTAAATGCTTTTCCTTTAATCTATCCATAAACAACTGCTTGGGGCGGCAGTCTGTATGAAAAGAGGAGACATTTTCGGACATGCAGAAAAAGTTTACTGATTTTTTGGCGGTGAACAGCAGGAGAATGACTGGAGAATGAAAAATTCTAGAGCAAATAGCCGATTTGGAAAGTGAGATAAATGTGAGAATTTTTCTGGTTCGGCTATTTTGACCTAGAATTTTCACTTCTCCAGTTATTCTCCTGCTTTTCACCGCTCTCTGAATAACCCTGTGAATGTTTAATCCCGAGGTGAAATCATTCTCCTGAGTTTCACCTTTCTCTGAATAACCCTGTCAGGGTTATTCAGAGAGCGGTGAAGAGCAGGAGAATGACTGGAGAATGGAAAATTCTAGGTCAAAATAGTCAAACCAGAAAAATTCTCCCATTTAGGTTAGGGTCAGACTAGCGAATTTTTAACGTGCGTTTAGGCGCACTTAATCACGGCCGCACTAGCAGCAAATGACGGGCAATGACAGCCAATATACGAAGTACGGTCACACGAAAGTCCGGCTGCGCAACGCAAGTGGAAAATGAACGCATTTTTTCGAGAATGCAGAACCGCTAGTACGGACGTACAGAGTGCGCTGCGCCCACTAGCGGCGTGTGTGCGTGATTTGGAGGTGTCAGACCCTGCTCATGTCCGGCCAACATAACATCCAGACACCCAAAGTTTCCTGGTTTGGATCCATAAAAAATCCCGCACAAAAATGCGCATCGTATGACCGTTTTCGCGCATTCCGTGAAAAAATACGGCAATGCGTTCGGACGCACTTTCGGTCGCTGTGAAAAATGCGTTAGTCTGACCCTAGCCTTATCTCACTTTCCAAATCGGCTATTTGGTCCAGATTGTTCTCTTTTCCTGCCATTCTCCTGGTTTTCACCTTTCTCTGAACAACCCTTAGAGAGAGGTGAAAGCCAGGAGAACTGGCAGGAGAAGAGAACAATCTAGACCAAATAGCCAATTTGGAAAGTGAGTTAAATGGGAAAAAGTTTCTGGTTTGGCTATTTTGACCTAGAATTTTCACTTCTCCAGTTATTCTCCTGCTTTTCACCGCTCTCTAAATAACCCTGTGAATGTTTAATCCCGAGGTGAAAAATAACATTGCTTAAGGCTGGGGTCAGACGAGCGCAGTTATCACGTCCGTGTTGCCGGACATTTGTACCTCCGTGGCAGCATAGCATTCAGACCAATGGAGCCCAATACACGAAGTACGTCCGCACGGAAGTGCGGATGCATGGCGGACGCAGCAAACGGACGCAGGTTAGGCAAGAACGTAATACTGCTAGAACGGACGTGCGGAGTGCACCACGTCCGCAACGTCCGTGTAGCTTTGTATGTGAGTGATGAAACGAGGTCAGATGGACTGCATTTATACGTCCAGCATTTTTGACGGACAGAATGTCTTTTCATTTTAATTTATTTTCCCTGCTACATCAGTCAAAAAATACGTCAGTGAAAAAAACAGACTGTTTGGCCACTACCTTGTTGTCAGTCAGTAAGTACGTCCGTACTGCACGGACGCACAGTCAGTACAAAATGCGCTCATCTGACCCTAGCCTTAGATGTTATTTTGAATTTTTTTCAAACACCAGTTAACCACTTGGCTGCTATGGACGCGCTCAGCGCGTCCAGCCAAGTGGTTCTCCTGTGCTATGGACGCGCTGACCGCTTCCATGCACAGGAGGCAGCAATCCGCCGGATTCTGGCGGATTGCTGCGCCCCCCCGATGCGGGCTGACATCTTGGATGTCAGCCCAGCACTCCGGGACCCCGGCGGAGCAATTAGATGTCATTGCGGCGGCGCGATGACATCTAATTCAGGCGCCCCCCGCATGTGTAGAGGAAGCGCCTGAAAGGGAGGGGGAGGAGGTCCTCCCAATCGCTGGGGGGCAGAGGGTAAATCCAGGCACCGTTTGGAAGGGCACAGCCTGCCCTTCCAAACGGGGCGGTGATTAACCCCTGGGGAGCCAGATCACGAATCGGCGCTGAAAAGCCAAGCCTCCAGGAACTCCCCGCTGAGGACTGGCGTCATCGTGCATAGCACGATGACGCCAGTCCTGGAGTTAACCCCTAGCTGCCACCAATGGTGGAGATAGGGGGTTCCAATGAACCCCATATATCCCGATCTGCGGCAGCTAGGGGTTAATGTTTTGATATCGTTGGATCGGCCAGAGCATGGCCTTTCCAAGGATACCAAACATGAGCATGAAAAATGTTTTTTTTTAAAAAAATAAACAAGTTTTTTTTGTTTGTTTTTGTATTGTTAATGCAGCAATATTGTTCCCATTTCAATTATAATGTGAACAATAATGCTGCACTAACGATTTTTGTATGTGGTGCGTTTGTTAAAAAAAGCGAATTTTTCCCCAAAAAAAAATGTAGCGAGACCCCATTTCTAATTTTTTTAACAAGCGCACCCTATACAAAATATAACCGCAAACGATCGCATGTTAAAATGTGAAATAAAAACACTTTACACATAATAAATTATTGAAAATTCTAATTTTATTGAATTTTTTTGTTATAATATACAGACATGACATAACGTATACATATAATAATGACATATTATGAATCTGCCAAGTCTGCCGGAAAGAATGATATATAATATTACTGGGTCATATATCAAAATATGGCTACAAAACGCGGTTAAACATGATGGCGCTTTATAAATAAAGAATAATAATAATAAATAATAATAATGAGCGAAAGCGGTAAAAATTACCTCAGCACAGAGGTGTGAAAAGCCTCAGCAGCGAAAGGATTAAATGCAGCATATTAGGATGTTTTAGGAGGGAAATTAATTCTCAAATCTCAATCAGAAGCAGACACCACCCCACCCCCTCAGTATAGTGTACAATGTATCAAATTTATTACCAGACTAAAAACACCTGGTGTTATGCCCGTTTGTGAACAGAGGTATTTAGAGTTCATAATCTTTCCACGTACACATTAGTTTTTAATTCAATATCTAATAAACCGTTGCTTATAATATTCTGCAGTAAAGAGTCTCTTTATTTCTAGATTTTTTTTGTATTTTTTTAAGCATTTTCTATACTTTTTTCAATTTTTTTTTTTTTTTCGAACTCGAACCGAACACACCCAAAAAGTTCGAAGTTCGCAGACTTTCGAACTGCCAAAGTTCGGGTCGAACTCCGAACCGTCCGAACCCGAACAGCTCATCCCTACTCTTCAGTCTGCGTGTGTATAACGTGTATATGAAACCTAAATTAATTTTGTGTTTAGATTTAGGTCCCGTCCCCAAGATATCTCATTATTATAAGCAAATATTCCAAAATCCAGGTCGCTTCTGGTCTTGCGTGTTTTGGATAAGGGTTACTCAACATGTATTGTTATTAACTTTGATTGCTTCAAATGAAAAGAAAATTGTGTGCACAATAAAAATGAAAGGAATAAAAATGTATCGCCTTCATTTAAAAGTATTGGATAATATATTCTTCGGGCAGCTCGAGCAGCACAATAATTTATGGTTGTCGCTGAACCCCTGCTTATACATCTCAGAGTAGATTGCCAGAGAGATGGTTTTGACAGACTATAAATCAATCCTGTCATTTAACCACTCTCCTAAAAAACTTTAAAATAGATCCTGATAATATTGTAGTCATTTTTCTTTTTGCATTTCCTAAGACTCCATCAGAGTAATGTAGGAAATTAAAAGAATTAGAAAAATAAGTAGAGAAATGAGCCATTTCCTTATCGAATCTTATAAATTTCTCTCCTATGCATAAAGCTG